>CM052708.1:74626384-74680631 GCA_028551405.1 Uromys caudimaculatus | reverse complement strand
AAAAAAAAAAAAAAAAAAAAAAAAAAAAAAAAAAAAAAAAAAAAAAAAAAAAAAAACCATGTATACTTATAAAAGTCTAAGCCCTACAAAAAATTAGAAAAGAAGACATGAAAGGACTTTTGGCAGGCTGACTCTGTGCCTCAGACCCCAACATCCATCGCATACCACAGTACCAGTGTATGGACAGAAAGGAGCAACAAGCGGGAAGGGGCCTGGGTCCCTGGCATGTAGACAGTTCTCCCACCTCTGGGCTTCCACCACCAGGCATCTCTGAAGAAGGAAATGAGATTTTACTGTGGATGATCACTCCACACAGATGAAACACATCCATCCTGTCTAGAGGTTGCTGTATGCCACAGCCCATCCTCACCCCGCCCTTACCCTCATCCTCACCGCTACCCATCCCCATCCACCCCCACCTTCACCCTTACCCCTACTCTAACCTTGAACCCCACCCTCTCACCACAGTTATAATGGAGCAACTTGCCTTTATCCTATGTAATACATAGGATATTATGTCAAAGATTATTGTGTCTCCATACTTCCTTTGGACATGGTAGCAAACCTAAGTGACCTCCATGCACAGAACATCTCACAGCAAGGGGAGCCATCAGAATTCTGGGGTCAGGATTCATTCAGAGAAGATGATGCCAATGGAGACACCCCCTCCACCGACACCTACACTCTCTTCATCCAGGGTTAGAATCTCAATCTTTCACCACGGGCATGTGGAGGAAATGGCTCCAGAATCCCTCCTGTGGGCATAACTCATCCTTCATGGAGTGAGGAACATGGTGATTGGTACCCTGATGTCTCTGCACAGAGTCAGGGACTGGGACTGTGATGTGCCACACCCAGCAAGGGGTGACTTTCTATCTCAGGTCTGAAGATGCAGCATCAGTGTAGCTAGGGCAAGAATAGGCTGTGGTTATTTCCAGGATTTGGTCTATGTTACAATACACGCTCTTTTCTGGATGCCTGATTAGCCTGTCTGGGCTTTTCTGAGCTGCCTGAATCCTGTGTAACCAATGACAATTCAACAGGACATAGGGTCTGGTGAAAGTTACTATCCAGGTTACATTGGACCCCTGAAACCATAGCCAGAATCGGATGATATTTTAAGGACTCCCTGTAAATTCAGCATGGTGACAGGTCATAAGTAAGTTTGATGAGTCCAGTGGTGTGAAGTCCAAAGTCTGGGAGCTCTGAGAGCTACTGATATAGGAAGTCGTCAAGGCAAGCCAGGTCTGGAAGACAGATCCCCAGCAGATAGATATGCCCCAGATTCAGAGCTTGGCCACTGGGTCATGGACAAAAGACTCCTGGCCGAGAAGCCCACAGAGAAATGGTAGTCACCTGATATGTGACTGTCTCTGTTGACAAGTCCAATAGGATCCCACTCCACAGATCCACGGATGTAGGAGTGTGGACCAGTGCTGAACCACACACACACGCACACACACACACACACACACACACACACACACACCCTTCCTGCGAGCTTGCTGAAGAAGACCCTCCCCCTCATTTCTCTCCCCCTCCCTCCCTCTCCCCCCCCCTCCTTTTTTTCATGGAGCCCACAGTGGCATAAAATGAATGTAAAGAAAAGGTAGATCTTGGTGACAAGCTTCAGAGATCAGCCAATTCCCCAAAAGCTTTCAAGACTCCAATTGACTGTGTGCCTCTCTGATGGACATCTGGATGACTCCAGCCAACACCTGCTGTCTCCTTAGTCCTATTGTGGGGCTTTCATCTGACCAAGTGGTTGCCTTGTTGATCTCACAAAGCATTGAGGAGGGGGAATAGGCAGGGCAAAGATCCCTCCTTCTGTTTTACAAATGAGAGAATGGTGGTATGGACAGATTTAGTGACTTACCTAAGATCACACAGAAGTTACTAATCATAGAGTCTCTAAACAGCCTTCCGTGCAAGATGCAAAAGGGTCTAACCACACCGGGAGACCCCACTTGTGCCCTGAGTTTTTCTCCCTCATACCCCTTCCTTCCCTGCTCTCCCAGCATGGAGAATCCTACCCACGGCCCCCAAACCCACCATCCTTTTAACATCTCTTTGTATGTACCATTTCTTCTACACTCTTTCCCCCCACTTCCTAACCAGGTCTTCCTCATTCTTCTCCACCTTGCCCCAAACAGCCACCTCCCCCAAGGGTCATGCCCTGGTGCCTATTTGTCTGAAATTAAGGTGACTAGGGAGGTACATTTCTAAGGAGATCTCCCAAGCTTGTAGACAATTGCCTTCTTGCTGTGTTCTCGGGTAACCTTTCCTGACATTTCTGGGTCTCTTCCCTTCTTGCCACTAATTTCCATCCTTATGATCTCGATTGACCTCAGGAACCAAGTACAGATAGATGCACTGTGGATGGGATTTTTAGTATGTGCACATTCAGTCCACAGCCCCAAGGAAGGGCTGTGTAGTCCACAATAGGGCTGAGTTAAAGTCCCATGAAGAAGACTCTTCACACTAGGCCCTGACACACCTGTCACCCAACATCTGCTCAGCACCCCAATGGTAGGACAGCCATCATCTCATAGCTAGCTTACTCTACTGTGACTGTTGAGACACAAAGGAAAGAATGGGTAAGAAAGGACAGGCAGAAAGCTCCATCCTCATGCAATGTCCATCCACAGAGCACAGCTCTCCCACTGAGGCCTTGAGAAAAGCCACTCCATCACCAACCATACATAACCGCATTCTCCTCCTGAGTCATGGCTTGTCTGGGCTTATCATCACCCCTGGAGCCACTAAGCTGCCTAGCAAATGTCATCCCTGGCTATTCTTACAGCTGTGTACCTGTGATTACAAATCTATCACAGATATGCATGCTGGGTTTGGATAGACCCAGTGGAAACAGTGCAGTCCTGAGCATCTTCTCAGGCCCTCCTTGGCATCATCTGCAGACTCCGCCCATTGGCTCTTAAGGTCAGAGTAAGGCCAGACCTTGGAGATGAGCTGTCCCTCATTCAATGGCTGCCTGGTGCCAAGGGTCCCTTCAGATGCAACCTCTACCAGGAAGTACCCATGATTTCCTCTAATTTTTCATGTGCAGCCCCTCTATAGCACTGCTGTGTACTTTTCTGGTCTCCTCCCTGACCTCTTGGGTTCCTTGAGGACAGGGTCTGTGAATGGTCACTATTTAGCCTTAACACTTAGCCCTGCTAGGTCCACAGTCCCCACTGCAGAGAGACGCCCCCATTGCCAAGGGCATGGAATTATTGGTACTGCCAGCATGCTTCACTGATGCTGGCCCCAAGAGACTTCACACAGGGTCCCACCCAACCTCCCAAACATGAATACCGCCCACAGAACCTGCCACTTACCCACTGTTGAATTTAACAAACACTCCAAGAGATAATAGTTAATTTCACAGAGCCCTGAGTGGAAGCTGTTAAAATGTTAATATTATTTAAATTGTTTCCCATTTTCAACAGTTCAAGCCACAAATCTAAATGTTTCCCTATGCTTTCTGCAGAGCCCAGCTCACAAAAATGATTGATGAGGTTCCAAATACGGAATTTCCCATTTTAAATTAAGAAACGCAACACGAGAGCTATAAGAAAAAAGCTGCCTGCTGTATGCAGTCGGCAGTGGGCAGGTTCCCCTCCCCACGAAGTGCTGGAGTGGCTCATTTGTCCCTTGTCCCTGGTAACTAGGTAGCCCTGGGTTCTTCACTTGGGTCTTCCCCAGCCTTACATCTTCACCTAGAAAGGAAGTAACAGTACCTACCAGGGTCCACCTAGGCTCTGCTTAGCATTCAGCACTGAGCATGACTGGTTTCCTTGTATACTGTCACAATCTCTAGGATCACCAAGGGAGATACTACTTTATGGTCACACAATCAGAAATTGGAGATGACTTGCCATACCAAAGCTGGTACTCATGGGCTCAAGAAAGATGAGTACATCTGCCCCACCATAGTGTGTCATCAATGAGAGGGGTGGGCTTCCTTGCTCTCACCTTAGGGTCCCCACCCACAGTCCAATCCTGCCCTGGGCCTCAGTGTCCCCACACTGTAAAATTTCAGGGTCAGCTCTGACCTTGACTACGAACAAAGATGAGCAAGAGGCTAGTCTCCGCATATCTGGCTTCTGCTTGTGGCCACAAGCATGGGAGACTGTCCTGTCTTCTTTTGCTCTCCCTGTGGTTCCTCACTTCACAGTCCCGTGATTCAGAATCCAGCTCTAGGCCCACCTCCTGGCCTCAGAGAAGTTTCCAGCCAAGCCCCATGTGCCCCTCGGTATCTTGCCTGGGCCAGGGGCTGTATCAGCTGTATCAACATCACCTCCAACATACATGACTTCCCACAAGTTCACGATAAAGGAATGGTGATTGTCCTGCTTTACATGTGAGCAAGCTGAGGCCAGAAGGCTAAACCCAATGATGGATGGAGGATACATGGCTTATAAGCACTGGAGTCTAGTTTAAGCCCAGATGTTCAGGTCTCCACATGCACACTCACGGGTGTGCGTGTGTACCCCCCCACACACATACAATACTCATACATGAACACATGCGTACACATATGCCTGTGACCCAAGCTGTAGAAACAGGTGAAATACTGAGTGAATGTGTATTGTTAACTTGGGTTCTATCTTGTCAAGGACCACGGGTACCTCAGACGAGTGGGAGTAGCCAACCCTTCCTCTTCATTTCTCTGAGGTCCAGAGGGGTGATAAAACCTTCCTCTGCTCCCAGTATGAGTATTTATGATCAAGCTTCCTCCTCTCAGATAACTACAAGCTGATACAGCTCCCCTACTAAGTCTTCCTACTGAGGCTAGCTAACAGTTCCTCCTGCTATACATAATAAACTCACTGATGGTCCAGGGTGTTGCTTAGCTGGTGCTGGCCCATCAGAGCAAGGATGGCCCTCCCGATCTCAGCGTCACGTGTCTGTCCTTTCATTTCCTTGTCCTTCCAGTCAGGTTCCCAGGACTAAGCTATTCAGGCCACAGTGCCCAGGGAGACCCACTTAGACTGAATCTACACAAGGAGCAGGGGGTTACCAGGCAGCAGGACCAGCATGGCACTCTGCTTGCTGTAAGGCAAGACCATGGTGTGAGAATGGCTGTCAGGACAGGAGTATGAACTGTGGAGATGTGGCCAAGATGCCTGCAGAGGGACCAGCAGCAGACTCCGACTTCTCTGGTAAGGTCTCTGGTCTCCCAAGAGGAGAACCCTGCAGGACACAATCAGGGTCTAGGTTCCCCAGAAGGACAGGAACATGGGAAGGAGGCTTGGATTCCAGATTCAAGAACCATTCACAGAGAGACTTAGTGAAGTAGCCATTGATAGCCTGGGTGAGGTGAAAGACGGCAGAGCCTCCAACGTTCTGTGCTGTCTCATATACCAAGAGGTGGGAGGCCTAGAGTCCTGCCATCTGGGAAGAGTTGTCCAGATGCTCACCTTGAGCTGAGGTCCTCAGATGGCTTTGGTCAGGGTTGTCCTCCTCTGAGCAAAGGCCAAAGGTGTACTGACACTGCAAGTCTCTGCTCACTACCCAAGAACCTGTGCCATTCCACAGCCTAAGCAGAGAAAGGCTGGGAGAGGTCTGTGTTCAGTGTAGTTGTGGCACCTTCAAAGTCCTATAAGCCATGGGTGAGTAGACAAACTTCCTTGGGTGTCGAGTTCCATGTCTACTGATGGCAAGACAGCTGTCTATGGCTGCTATGGGGGTTCCATGAGGCGATGTTCATAAAGCACGTGGTTAGCACCATGGTGATGTCAACACGGCTGAGTATGGTTAGTACCACTGTGGATACAGCTAAGTATTGTCCTCCGCTGCCCCCTCTAGTTCCTGTAGCTGAAGAACACTGTAGATAGAGTTCTGCTCTATGACTAGGCTGCAGAAAGGTGCCTTGATGGGCAGCTCTCAGAAGTATGATGGAAGTCAGCAGTGAGCATCTCCTTTGTGGCACACTGGGTACAGGCTGAGACCCTCCTCTCCACCTCCTGATGCCCCCTGATATGCGCACACAAGGTGCACGTTGGCTCTTGGCTGGGAGGGAAGAAGCTAAGGCTTCCTGCCCCAAAGTGAGACAAGGACACCCGGGGGGGGGGGGGCACCACTCTCCTGAGGCAATAAGACAAGTGAAAACACAAGAATATTTATAGGCACATCTGATCTCTCCTTCCCCATGGGTAGTGCACAGTACACTCCAAGAGTGAGAACAGTGACTGATGTGTAGGAGATCCCCGAGCGTTCGTTACCTAGGAGACTGGGAAGGAAGCAGGATGAGACCCCAGGCTGCCTGCTACCCTGCCTTGTGCTGTCCTCTGGACTGAAGAGGCCGGTCTTTACTACACCTCTGGGACTTTGTGGTTCTAGGATGTATCTGTCTCAACCTTGCCTCTTCCTCCAAAAATGAGTGACGCTCTGGTGACACAAGGCCACCAAGGAAATCTGCACCTTTCCCCCCTAGCACCCTTCTCTGGCAGCCTAGCAGCTTGCCTCCCATCCTCCTCTCTACTCTGTCTTCCTATGAATCTTTCCAACTTGTTCCTCACCTCTCCTCTTGCTAGATTCCCCACCCCTCAGACACCTCCTCCAGGGAGTCCTCCATCTCACACTGACACCCTATTCCCTACCCATCACAGGACAGACATTAACGCCTCCAATTTTGAAGCAAATCTGATTGAGCAGAACAGGGTGAGGCAAGATGAGACAGAGCTGGTGGCCAGAAAGGACAGACATAACCAGAGCAGCAGTGATGAGTAAGACAGGACCACGCCTTCTCCAAGGTAGAACTATCCTGTGTGGTGCAAAGTCTGCTCTCCTGGCATGGTCTGTCCTTCATTTCTGCTGGCCTTTTGTAGATGGGGAAACTGAGGCTGTGATTAAGTTTCTGCACCTGGATTAAAATAGCAAGAGAACTTTCCTTGGGACTCCTACTGTGGCTATTGGCTCCCAGCTTGCTCCATTAATCCCCAAGGGCATGTCCATAATCACAAGCACTTGTGCCATCCTCTCCATTTTGTGGTCAGAATTCCCCCAGGGCAGACAAGGAAAGCCCTGAAGGCAGACTACTGAACCCAGGTAGAAGAGGCTCAGTCTATTCTGTCACACACCCAGCTCCTTGCCGGCCCAGTCTCATTAGGGAAGCTTAGATCTCAGTCTTTCTAGACATTTGAACTGAAAAAAAGAAAAGGACAAGAAAGGGAGAGAGAGAGGGAGGGAGGGAGGGAGGGAGGGAGGGAGGGAGAGAGAGAGAGAGAGAGAGAGAGAGAGAGAGAGAGAGAGAGAGAGAGAGATCAAAAGGCTGTGGTAAGGAATGCAGCAGGTACTCAGAATGATGTCCCCAAAAGCGTGACAGACAAAACTGTGAGACCCTCCTGCCCACAGCCAGGAAGTCCACTGTGACCTCTCAGAGTACCGCCTGGCTTGAGATCTCACCCACATCCTTCATAGAGAAGGCAAGCACTTTACTTCTCTCTCTCTCTCTCACACACACACACACACACACACACACACACACACACACACACACACACACACACACACACAGCTGCCTGCAGCCTGGATTCCTAACAGCCACTCCAGCTCCCCATCTTCCCAGCATCTCTCTTGCAGGGAAAGAGTCCAAAGCTGGCTGTTCTGATAAACTGGAGGCTTGGGGACTTTCTTCAAGTGCCTTGTAAATGGAGCGACAGCTCTTGGTGTTCAATGAGATTATATTTCTTATTTAAATCGCTGATTGGAGGCTTGGTTTCAAAGTTAGATGCTGTGTACCCCTGGCCTGCTCTGGGCTCCTGGGGAGAGGCAATATAGTGCTGCATTGTGTAGCATCCTTGCAAGCCCTCACTCCCATTCAGACGCCTCCAGGATGGAGAGCCTCATACACACGGGGGATGAAAGCTACCTCCCCTCCTGGTTTGGGAGCGAGAGATTATGCTTTTCATTCCAGAGTGCCTTCTCTATGGCTCCCCACCACGCTCTGCACCAGCCGGCTCCCCTCTCAAAGCGAAGGGGAGATAAAAGGCAGTGTGTGCTTCATCCCACCTCCGGGGAGTCAGCCCTTTGTCAGAAGAGGATAAGCGCCACCATTTTTGAAGGATTGTTGTTCTGAGTGCTCTGTTGGGAGGGTTTGTGAAGCCCCACCCCCAACCCCCATGCAAGCATGTGGTTGTCCTACTATCCCTAAACAGGGTCCTGGCTGGGTAGGTGCATCTGCGAAATAGGTGCTACCCCCAAGCACCTTGGGATCAGGGTAGGGAGCCTGGTATCCCTAGCTCTTCAGGAAGGGCAAGGTTTGCACAGGGCTCAACTCTGCTGGAGCTAGGCAGACCCTGCAAAGACTCAAGCTCTTCATTTCGAGGAAATTTTGCAGTTCATTGTGTGTCAGAATAATATATTAGTAACAGCAGCCACTAGACTGTGCAGTTCATCCCCTATCCACCCTTTGTCTGCTGGGAAACACAGGGGCTTGTCGGGGCATCTTTGAGACAGACCGGGGCCCTATCAAAAGCAGTTCTAGGATTTTGGACTGTCCCAGAGACTCGGACAAGATAAAGGCCAGTGCTGGGCTTGAAGGATGCCCTGCTCTGCCTTCACTAGCAGGAGCTGCAGCACCAGGAAGATGGTTTGGTATGCCAGGCACATCCTGTGCCTCACACATCCAGGGACCGCAATCAGGTAGCTGATAAGAATGCAAGTCACATTGCCTGGACCATTGCCGCAGTGAACTGATTCATGCTGCTACTTTGAGGTGGGAGAAGGGACAGTGGGGCCCAGAGACAAACCAGCCTGGCTCTATTATACAGCTGCTGTTCTCAAGCTGAAATATCCCATCCTCTCCCACTCCCTCTCTTGCTGCCGAGCTGGCTCCGGCTGCTACCTGCAAAGCCTGAGGATTCTGGCCCTGGGTTCTGACTGAACAATGGTATTATGTGATGTATAAAGAGTACCCGGGCAACGGAGACAGGCATGGCTTAATTCGCTCAGTGCCCAGTGGCTTTTGAACGCTCCTGCATTCAGCCTTTATCCTGAGCAGCCCTGGGGCCTCTCCCCTCCCATTTACTGCTCAGCTGCCCTCATCACAATCCCTCCCCAGTCTGCAAGAGAGCTGATGGCCATGAATGAGAGCTAGGAAAGGAAGGGGGGGCAAAGATACTCTGCTAGCCAGAAAGACTCCTGATTGTGGGCGAAGAGATCTGACATTTGGTCTCTGGTGCCACCACTCATGAGGGAACCTTGGATACATCTCTCTTCGGCTCCAGGTTCCCTTCCCGATCTAAATCTCCTGGTAAGAGAGTCAGGAAGAAAGTCCAACAGGAGCTTAGCCAAATCTGACTTTCTATCACAAGAATACATACAGCTGGACGGCAGCATGCTGGTCTCATTTCTTAGTCACAAAGGTTTTCCACTGTATCGGGATATTTTCTTTGGCTGTGACCTCAGGCCAGGCCACAGGTCAGGACAGAAGATGGGTAACAACATACAGGTGATTCCCATGATCTGTTGATGCTACCCCCTCATCCACAGCAGCAGTCACTGTTGATCTACGCTCCCCATTTGTTGTCTTAGAAGAAAAAGAAACCAAATTCCTCCTCCTCCTCCTCCTCCTCCTCCTCCTCCTCCTCCTCCTCCTCCTCCTCTTCCTCCTCCTCTTCCTCCTCCTCCTCCTTCCCCTCTTCTTTCCCCTTCCCCAGACATGTGAACTTGCCTGTGACCTCATTGTTTTAAAATGGCAGACCAAATAAAACTCACCAGAAGGCTGCATCTGACAGGAAGGAGCCTTTATCCTATTAAGCTCAGAACTGACACAAGCCCAAGAACCTCAATTTCAGGAGCTCTGTTGTACACAACCCTGGCATCAGGCCTAACCCTGAGAAGATAAGGATAGCTCACTGTGATTTCTTTGAGAGAAGAAGCAACCTACAGTGGGTCCGGTGCTGTCAGCTATCCTGCTACCTAACATCTGGCTAGTACCACACTGCCCCTATTCTCACGGTGAAGGGTGGGTTCCTACAGAGCCTACTGTAGCCATTCCCCCCACTAGCCCTACCACCCAACCCAACAGAGCTTTAGATCCTCATCTTGTAAAACCCCAAGGAGCCAGTGAAATGTCATCTGTCTGAATTCCTACTTGTCCAAATAGAATCTGTCTCCACATCTGGCCTTCCTGGCCAAGCCTGCCAGGGATGGAGAAAAGACTGTGGGGAACTTCAAGCAGACATTGATTCCACAGAATCCCACACTGGCCATGATGTCCTGTGAACCTAGCTTAAAATCATAGCCCATAGCATTCATAACGATCTCAGAAGACACAAGCTTATGTTACTTAAGCAAGTACTGAACAACTAATATTTGCTGACATTGGGGGAAATATTAGGTGCAAGGAGCTCTGTGAAGAATGCAAGAAAACACAGTGTCTCCTTTCCATTCTTCCTCACGCTAACACTCACACAGCAGGCAACTGGCTATATGTAAGCCTCTCTGGTGCTGATGCAGGAAAGTTATCTTACAGTCCCGCTCAGCTGTCAGAAGTATCTCTTTCTCACACAACATCAATACAGGAGGCAGGAGGCCAGCTTCTTGTTCATCATCACATCCAAACCTCTCCCACGACAGGGACCACATTGTTATGGAGAAGAAAAAAAGAAGTTATCTGTTTTCCTAACATAGATGTGGAGTTAGGAAGTGAGAAAGAAATGGAATCTGGACTAATCCAGAGGTCCGGGATGCTCCACTGGGGCAGTTGTCTTGAACATGTCAGTCCCAGCTGCTGAAGCACTGTCACCATAGAGGGGCAATGGAAATAAGAAGACAGAGATCAA
Source organism: Uromys caudimaculatus (assembly GCA_028551405.1). Taxonomy (NCBI): domain Eukaryota; kingdom Metazoa; phylum Chordata; class Mammalia; order Rodentia; family Muridae; genus Uromys; species Uromys caudimaculatus. Next base: position 74,669,838 of record CM052708.1, on the reverse strand, counting down.
TTAGGATCTCGTCACGGTGGGTGTGGGGAAGACAAAGAGTTTGGTTTCCGTCCTGTAAGCCATAGGCAGATGATGAGATGCTCATTACAGGAAGGATTCTGGAACTGAGCTTCAAAATGAGCTTTCACAGGAGACATGAAGTGCACACTAAAGGCTAGGAGTGGTCCAGGAGGTGAAAGCAACAGATCAGAGAGAGGTCAGAAGCCTGAACCAGGGCAGTGGAGTGGGAAAGAAAAGAACATGGGCAGCAGGATGACTACAGTTTGGGAGGTATCTGGATACCAGAGTAGCATTCTGATCAGTTTTATATCAACTTGGCACAATCCAGAGACATTTGGGAAGAGGGATTCTAAACTGAGAAATGCCTCCATAAGGTTGAGCTATAAGCAAGTGTCAGATATATTTTTAATTAATGCTTGATATGGGTGATGCCACCCTCGGATGGAGAACGGGAGTGTGTGTGTGGGGGGGGGTCATCTGAGTAGTACAAGAAAGGCTGAGAAAGCCATGAGGAACAAACGGTAAGCAGCATTCTCTATGGCCTCTGCTTCAGCTCCTGTCTCCATGTTTCTGCCTTGCATTCCTGCCCTGCCTCCCCTTACTGATGAAACATGACCTGAGAATTATAAGGTGAAATCAGCTCTTTTCTTCCCAAGTTGCCTTTGGTCATGGTGTTTTATCACAGAAATAGAAACCCAAACTAAGATGGATGATGGGTAAAGATGCCTGAATGTTAGGGAGGGCTGCAGTGTCATTCAGACCCTTCATACATGATGAAGGAAAGACTCCTGGGTGACCTCTATCAGTGGCTGCACAAGATGGAGAACAAGATGGCACAAGGCTGAGGACGCTGGGTGGCATAGCTCCGAAGTGGACACCTTGGAAGAACCACCATCCCACACTACCCCTTAAGCCAACATCCGCTGCAGCTGGGAAGGAGCTGTGAGCACAGCCTCTGGAAGCTGTGTGTCCCTCAGTGCCTGATACGGACCATAAATATTTGCCTGGTTGAGAGCCCCAACTGGAGATGCAGCAGCCGCTCCTCTGCACTCGGCAATCTCTCTTGGAGGGCTTAAAGAGGGGAAGCCATCTCAGTGATGGCACTTCACACTCATACTTGACATTCCTAGGCACTCCACAGGCATTATCTAATTAATCCTTGAGTCTGTTTAGCCCCCAAAAGAACTCCCAGAGGCTCCACTTCTACCCCCATGGGTGGGGAGTTCTACTCCCTGCTTAGGCTCGAGTTCCAGCCAGTGAGGGAGACCACTCTGCAGATAACCACTTGCCCACTCCACATGTTGACAGGACATCACTCGCTCTTGGGAAATCAGGAAGAGAACTTGAGAAAAGATGGTTTCACTGTATTTGACCCTTCTTGAGAAGGTCACAGAAAGAGATGGGACAGAGCTCAATACCTACTCAAGTCCCTGCTAGGAGTGGCTCTCTGCATACTTGATTTTTCCCTAAATGGCTTCTATATATTCCTTTTATTTAAGTCTCAAACTCCCAAGACATATGTACTTCCTTACATCAGATTCTTCCAGGAGATGCTGAGGCCAGGGGCCAAGTTCAAGCAGTCAGTTTCTTTGTAGTACGGCCTCAGAAGGTGCCAGTCAGGGTGAGGAGAGACAACGGATGCGGGACAGTAGTTTATGAAGACGGTCTTAGGGAGACCCTACTTCCTGTGCATGTGAGAGGCTCCCTGGGGATCTATGAGCATGCCTCAGCCATCGCACAGGATGGAGGGAGCTGGGGGATTTATGCTCTATAGGAACAGCTCCCAATGTCAATCGGTCTGTCACTTGCACCCCAACAACAGGTGGTTGTCAGAAATCCCCAGGATCTCTGAGGAATGGAGACAGCTAACCAACAGGGACAAAGTACCAGAGACATCTATTGTGACTCATCTGGGTGTGATGTTCTGCCATAGTGACTAATATGACCAAGGTCCACAGGTCATTCAAGTAGAAAGTATTTAAATTCTAAATTTGAATGACGTCAGTTTGCTCTAAAGTCTCTATTGACTGCAGCTTCTATTGTTGTTTGTTTTGTTTTGTTTTGTTTTGTTTTGTTTTGTTTTGTTTTGTTTTGTTTTGTTTTGTTGAGACAGACTTTCCTGTGGCCCAGGCTAGCCTCAAACTCATTACATAGCCAAGGATGACCTTGCACTTCTGACTCTCCTGTCTCTATTTCCCAAGTGCTAGGATTACAGACCTGCTGTACAAATACTCTACCATCTAAACTATAGCCACAGCCACAAGTCTCTGTTCTTTGAATGATTTACTATCTTCTAAATCTAGCTTTCCTCTTCTCCTTTTTTTTTCCCTCATTCTAAACACAAACATAAGGTCATTCCTATCTTCAAATTATGTCCCCTTTGGCACCTTGAGTGGACCTCTCCAAGCAGATGTCCCTGAGATAGCAGACCTGCCTCTTGAGAGTCTGAATGGGGCACCCTGTGCTCAGCATGTGTGTGCAGTTGCATGTATGTGCACATGTAGTGGCCAGAGAGCATCCTCAGATGTTATCCTTAGGAACAAGGGCCACCTGTTTTGACACAGGATCTCATATTGGTCTGGAGGCCATCAATTAGGATATATTAGCTGGCTGGTCAGCCCATGACCCTCCTGTCTCTATTTCCCCAACACTGAGATTACTCAAAAATACACCACCATACCCAGGTTGTGTACATGAGTATTGGCACACACCCAGGTCATTGTATAGCTTACTGGCATATCTTCCCAGCCCGCTTTGGTCCTTTCAGTCATTTGATGACTTTGTGGTATACAGAGTGGCAGGATTTCAAGAGAATGAATTTCCCACTGCAGTGCCACTGTTCATGCTTTGATTTTGGTTGCACCAGCCAGCGGTAAACGTTTATCTCTGAAGGGAGGATCAAATTTGGCAGGAGCGATTTCTGTACATTTGGGGGCAGGGATTCATTTGGCAAGCATCTTTAACAGCTGAAACTCTTGAGGACAGCAGCCAAGCAAGAGTCAGGGGAGCCAGCGACCTGCCAAAAAGAGGCAAACCTTCCTTTGTAGCGGTGTCTCTCTTGGCCCGAGAAGAGACACAACCCTTTCTCTCTCCCACACCCCAGAGCATGGTTCTCCCTTCTCACTGTCTTCTCTTTCCCAAGCTAACACTGTTCTATGAGGCTCCATCCACCCTAGGATCTAAGCTGATCAATGGAGTTAATAAAGTATACAGGTGGAAAGGTACAAGAACCTGAGTATCAGACATTCTCTTTGGCTGGAGATTGTCTGCCTAGAATAAGGAATCCACAAGCAGGAAGTGGAAAGAAGGGGAAGCCAGGTATAAGGAAGAAGTAAAACCACTAAGAGAAGTTTCAAGTCCAAAAATATAAGACAGAAAATATAAGACAGTTTATCTGCTATACTTCAGATAATTTGGCAAGTCGATTATTAAAGACAGTATTGAAAACTAGATTATACAGCTTACAAACTTGTATTAAAAATGAAAGGGCCTGGAGAGATGAATCAGTCAGCAAAATGCTTGCCACACAAGCCTGAAGGCCTGAGTTAAGATGCCCAGTGCCTACATAAAAAGCCGGCCACAGTAGTGTGTGCTTGTAAACATAGTGCTAATGAGTAGAGACAAGTGGAACTCATTGGCCAGGCAATGTCCTTGAGCTCCGGGTTCAGGGAGAGACCATGTCCCAGCAGAGAAAGTAGAGACTAATCAAGAAAGATACCTGATGCTGGTGCTTCCTGACCCACCCACTCACATACAAACACACAAAGGAAAAACATTTATAATGTTATGCTAGATTTTACTCTGCTGTATATAGTTGAGTTTGCTTAGAAATACTGCTGCTGGTTGACAGGAAGTCTACATGATGGCCATCAGCACCACAGTGGAAGAAGAAACACTGGCTGCTTAAAACTGACTTAGGTGGTGGATGGTATTAACACCAAAACCAAACAAACATTTTAAAAACCTGATAAATACTAGATATTAGTTTTGTAAAAATGAAAGCCCATGTTTACCAGCAGTTAGGAACACACACTAGAATCAGACAGCATACCAGAGAGGGTCCAGGATCCTTGGGTATCCATTGGGCACCCAAGGGCTCTGAGGCCCAGCCTGGAACTCAGGGGTATCAAAGCACAACTGGCCCTTGAGGTCAGAGATGTACCAAAAGTACCCACAGCTGTGCTATCAGATGTTGTGGGGTTGCCTGGGAAGGCCCAAGCAAGAATCAGACCTCCCCGACTTCTGTCCCTTCTCTCTTCCTTCCTGTGTTCAGAGTCCTCAGAGTTAAGTGTGAAACATCACATCAGCCCTAGAAAGCTCAGGGTCTGAGTTAAGGAGAAATTCCACCAAAGATATGGCAAAATAACTCTTGCTTATAAACAGAAGTGAGATCATAAAGCAGGTGTCATCACTGAGAAACCAGACAGAAGTTTCCAGAAACCAAGAGTCAGATGCCCTCAATCATTTATCGGGTAACACAGAGATGTGACTGCTATTCCTATTTCCACATAATATGTGTCACTGCAAGAATGAATTACTAAGGGGGCAGTTTTCTGAAGCAAAAGATGGTGCTGTGTTAAACATACACTGCAAATAAGAGCCAGCCTGGCTTCAGAAATGTGCATTGTACTATAAAATAATATAACTTCATGAGCCAGGTCAAAAGGACAAAGGATGCAGCAAAGAGTCAGCCCCTCAAAGCTGCCTTGAGATTCATCCATCCATTCATTCAGCAAGTATTTCTCAAGATTCCAGTGCTAGGAACTGACAGCCCACTGCTTCAGCAAACTAAACAAAGAAAGGAACAAAAGTGTCTCCAGGTGAGGGACAAGTCTGGGCCACAGCCCTGGGATTGGAAAGTCAGAGCCTGCTTGACACAGATAAGGCTAGATCAGCAGAGGTAGCTACAACCAGGTCAGGCACCACAGCAGGAATTTGGCCCGGCCCAACTATGTTGTCCTCTGCCAGAGGAATTAATTTTAATCTCAACACCACAGGAAGAATGCAGAATTTGGTTTGTGCAAGGATGTAGCATCTGCCTGTGGAACTGTAGGATCATCTGGGTGCTAGGCTGAGAAAAAGCTACAAGGGTTGAGAGACCCTGGGAAGGTAGAAACAAGGCTTTGTAGTGACATTAACTGGGGTAGAGAGCAGAGTGCTGATTTATGGTTTGGAGAGAACCCAGAGCACTTTGTAAAGGTTTGGGTAAGGGCAAAGAGAGCCTGTGTATTTTCATGGAAGGGGGAATTGTGTTTGCTACAGAGACAGTATATGCATGCTTCCTCCGCCTCTGAAGGGAACAGGGAAAGCAGCTACACCTGTGAGGGACTGCAAGCTGGCTCAGTCAGTAAAGTGCTGGCCTTGTAAGGCCCTGACTCCAACCCCAGCAAACAAGTAAAAGCCAGGTGCAGATGTACCCACATATAATCCTGGTGTTGGGCACAGGAGCAAAGATAGAAGAACCCAAGGGGATTGGTTTAGTGAGAGATCATGTCTCAGAAATAAGGCAGAAGATAAGTGAGGAAGACCTCTGACGTGAACCTCCGCCTCCACACAACACAGAAGGACTCATATACCCACAATTATGAGGATTTACCACACAGACAAATAAATATTCAAAAGGAGTAAGTTATTATAAGTCTGTATCAGTGGAAGTCTCCAGAGAGCCATGACAGCAGTTCCTATGTCTGTCTTCTATCGGGTGAGACCCATCATGGATGACCTGGGAGAAACATACATAAGAAATGCTACTCCTGTGCACAGGGTGAAGACAGAGCTGTAGGTGTGTGGTTCTGGAAGGCTCCATAGGGTTGGCAAAATGCTCTCCTAGATCAAAAAGGATGAGCAGAATCTCAAGAGGGCTGCCCGGGCAGGTGGGAAGAGTGTGCTCAACAAAGACTGCAGAGGAGAGGGGAGTTTGTTCACGATGCTGGCACATCATGAGACGCAGCAGTGCAGGGCCTGCTCCTGTTCTGAGCCAGGTGCTAGGGGGAGAGCTAGATCCCTCTCATTTTTTTTAAAAAAAAATCAGCATTATTTATCAATAACTGACATGCAACATACTGTACATAATTAAAGTGTGTATGTTGATAAGCTTTGACATATACAGACAACTGGGAAGCCATCATCACAATTAAGATAAAGAGCTTAAACATCTTCCCCCCAAATTCCCTCCTGCCTACTCTGCTAGCCCCTTGCCCTTACCCCTAACAACCAGCCCACTGATCTGCTTTCTTTTCCTATAAACCAGTTTACATTATCCTCTCCAATACCTAGAAAGATCAGTCTTTCTAACATCGGCCATTCTGGTAGGATAGACAGTCATATGTCACTGAGGCTGATTCTATTTTTGATTATGTGTTTGCATGCGTGTCATGGGGGAGGGGACGTGTATGGGCACCATGTGCATGCATGCCTGGTGCCTAGAGAGTCCAGAAAAGCATGTCAGACCCTCTGGAGCTGGAGTTACAGGTGGTTGTAAGCCATCTGATATGGGTACTAGGAACTACATCCAGGTCCTCTGAAAGAACAGCAAGTGATCTGAACCACTGGGCTATCTATCTACGCTTAGCCCACCATTGAGGCTTCAATTGGCATTTCCCCTGTGACTAACAATATTTAACATCTTATCACGCTCTTATTATCTGTGTAACTTCTTCTTTAGAGAAATGTCCATTCAACTCTTCACCTGATTTCAATGGAGTTATTTTATTATTGTTGAAAGCCTTGTAACTTATGGATACAAGTCCTTCATCAGACACATGATTCATAGGCAGTGCCTTCCAGTCTGTGGCTTGCCTTTTTAGTGTCTTGACAATGTCACTCAATGACTAAAAAGTGGTTTTAAGATGAAAAAGTCCAATTTGTTGGTATTTTCATTTGGTGGATTATGTTCCCTGGTGTTATATTTTAAAACTCTGCCTAAACCACAGTCATTAATGTTTCTCCTAGAACGTTTACATTTAGATTTAGCATCCACTTTGGCCCAATTATGCCTAATTATGCATGTTAAGGTCAAGGTTCATTTTTTGCATATGGGTATTCCATTGCTCCACCATCACTTGTTTTTAAAAGACCACATTTTCCTCCACTGACTAGCTTCAAATTTTACTAAAAATTAAGCTTCCAGGCTGGGATGTAGCTCAACTAGCAAATGGTTGCCTAGCATGCTTGAGATTCTACATTTTTTTCCCTGCATGTCAGACAACTTGGGAGGTGGACACAGGAGGATCAGAGGTTCAAGTTCATCCTGAGCTATAAATAAGTTTCAAGGCTAACCTGGGCTTAATGAGATCCTGTCTCAAAAAGGAAACAAACAAGACCTTACCTCAAAGAAACAAACAATGGTATCAACTGCCCATCTACGTTTGGAACTGTCTACAGACTTGCGATATCCCTTTCTCTCTATCTACTTGTCTGTCGCAAGGTCCTTACTATGCCGTTTTGATAACTGTAGCTTTGCAGCAAGCTTTTAAACCAGGCAGTGAGTCTTCCAGGTTTTTCTTTTTTTAAATGCTTAGGAAAATTCCAGATCTGTTCAGTTTCCACACAAATGGCAGACTCAGTATCTACGATGTCCCTTCTGCTGGCCTTTATACCCCAAGTTTTGGATTGGAAAGACACTGAGTTTGGGGCACCCGCAGCCTCTGATCAAAGACTCTCAAGAAGACTGAACAGAACTGAGTTGAAGGCAGGACCTTCCCATGTCTAGGAGAAAGCAAAAATAGTTGGATCTACTTCTTCCCCCATCTGGATAAGCAGAGTCCAGAGCAGGTTTAGCCCAGCCCTCAGTGAGCACTGTAGAGGGAGATACAAGGCAAAGGAAGAAGAGGTGAGAGCCAGAAACACGATGAAATACCAATAGATAAACTTAGCAGGGCACCGTCATAGTCTTAAGTTCTTATAAATAACAAGAGCTACCTGTGGTGCTGGCCAGGCTAAGCTTCCCTGCGCATTAATTCTTTTCATTCATTTCTTCACCTATTGTGGGAAGAGATTTGAGCTCCCTTTTCCTGATGAGTTGAGTTCTGTGGTGAACGAATCACTTGTCTAAGTCTCTGACAACAGCAGAAGCATCCAGGGTTGTTTGACTCCAAGGCCCACCTGAAGTGGGTCTGTCTTCAGTGATGGCAAGCAGAGAAGCCCTGGAAATGTAGGCTACAGGATCATTAGCATGATTTAACGAGCCATTCCCTTGAGCCAGGATTGTGGATAGCTCCATCTGACATGGCCATATGGGCCAGCACACCAGAGGAAGAGGCTAACTATCCATCAGCCATTGTGGGAAGCCCTGCCCTGGCCTGGAAGGGGAAATTGTAAGTGATGTATTAAAAACAGGAAAGAAAGAAACAAAGAAAGAAGGAAGGAAGGAAGGAAAATAGAGAAAAACCAGAAGGACTACTAGCTCTTGGGAAATAGGATCATCTGGCTAAATCTTCAGCCCAGAAGCTTCTCTCACCAACCAAAGCAAAAAAGAAAGACTGTCTGTTCTGGATCCAAAAGTCAGAGATGGTGTCACTTGAACACTGTTGGGTCCAAATGATGGTGTGCTTAGCATTCTCTTCCCAGGTAACAGCTAGGTGACTATCCCAGGCCTTCAAAGCTCACCTCCCTTCCTTTATAAAAAGCCCTTTATAAGGAGAGCACGACAAAAGGCCTAAACTAGCCTCTACTTACCCCATGGAGATTATTCATTCTTGAACAGATCAGTGTAGAGCCTGATGTGCGCTGCATCCCCTGGAGCAAAGGAAGAAAACCAGTCCAAATGGCCCCTGTCCCTAAAATCAGGAGAGCATGGATGCCCCAAGGAATACAGACCTCCAGCCAGGAGGTGGTCATTGCGGCAGGCACAATGACAGCTGTCCTCTTAGCTTCCCAGAGCTGGCTGCTGGGGCAGATCTGTCCAGTTCTAAGGCCATGATAATCAAGAAGTATTGTCCTGGCTAGATGCGCCTCCAGCTGTGGGTTGCAACAGACTCAGAGCACTGACTTCAGACAGCCTGATCCTCTTTTTCTGTCCTCCGCAAGCCAAGGAAGTCCAAGGCCTGGCACCGACTACACACAGAAGGGACAGACTTCTGTTTTGATCTTGTTTCCAGTGTGCTCCTTTCTATCAGAAACAAAACATGCTACTTTATCTGGAATCTAGTCTGTCATTGACAGGTACTCCTAGGTACACTTAAGGGGAACGAGAGGGAGTAGTTTGAATCAGGACTCTAAGATTCCAAGCTATATGGTCATAATTGTCCTACATCAAGACATCATGCAGACAAGGCCAGGAAGCAATGTGCCAGTCAATAATCTCTTGAGCCTGTTACCAGTGTCCCAGCAGTCCTGAGGGGCCTCGCCAGAAGCTGTGGTTTGAACCAGTCAGATGGCTGGTTTTATATAGGCCATGTGAGATTGAGGAGGACATTGTGGCACTAATTATGAGAGACTCAGGCTCCAAACTCCTGGGTCATGGCTAGATCACCACTGCCCGCCTTGCAGGGCAACCCCACTCAGAGGAAGGCAGGCTCCTCCCCCTCCCTGGTAGAAATAAAATGTGTGACATTTTGCATGCAGCAACAGCAGCCACCACAGCTTAAAAAAAAAAAAGCAAGTTCAAAGGTAATTGGATGAGGAGTTTTAAGCACGGCCTGTTCCCGTGGCAAACTGCTTCATGAATACCCATCGGGATCTCTCCATATGGACAGCAGAAGGGATCCTGTTGTTCTTTTGCTAATAAAAACTGTTGTGATTACATTTTCAATCCTCTTGGAACCGGGCCTCTGTGGGGCCACAGCATGGCATACTGAGAACACGTCTTCCTAGCTGACAGGCAGCACCCCTGCTATAGAGGGGTGCAAAGACCAAAGCCCATCATGTGCAGAAGGGAGCTCTCAGGGGGGTGTGGAGCTAGAGAAAGGTGTGGGTGTTCCCAGGGCTGTGTAGCCTCACACACCGGGCATAAACAGGGGCACCTTCCACAAATGGTCCCAGGGACTGGCAGTTGTCAGGTGATGGGCGTGAGCTGAGCCTGTAGTCGGCTTGTTCATTTCAACTTCCTGGTGGAACTGATGGAATCTGTTTAATTTCATCCCATCCTTCCGGCCCATTTGATGCCTTAGGACCCACCTCTCCCAAAGTCTACAGTCAAGGTCTACAGAGCCTTACCAAGTTAAGTGAGTCTAGACACTTCATCCTGTCTAGGCCTGCCTGACTCCCAGCCTCAAATGATGCAAATCCCTCTTCTGAACGGTCCCGGGCTTCTGGAGAATTCTCATATGTCTCTATCTCACGGAGATTTTTTTTTTTTTTAAATCTTTTTACCCAAAGAAGCTCCAGGCTTCTTGGGGTCATTGGTATCTTGCCCCTGAGGTGCTGGGATGCAGTAGGCACATAATACAGGCACTCTAAAAATAATCTGATTCAATACAAAAGGTTTAGCAGACTGGGATTCAGCAAAATTCAATATATCCAGAGGATAGTGTAAAACAGTCATGATTCTATACAAGCTATTCATTCTTTCACTTATTCTATTTATTCCCATAAAAGAGCCAAAGGTCATTAAAAACTCAGCTAATTGGTTATGGTCAAAGTAACATGTATGAACACAGACATTACACACATTTCCAAAGATAATACACACCAAAGATCGCATGTGCCTACAAATAGCCAACACCAATATTTGTTTATTCTCTAACATACAAAACTTCTTGTTTGCAAATAGACAAAGAGGAGGTCTCCTTCCGCCATTGTTCCTCCTTACAAAGTCCTAGGCGCAGATCTGGAGAGTTGGCTCTGTAGCTAAGAGCACTTGCTGCTCTAGTGGAGGACTCAGATTCAGCTCCCAGATCCCACATCAGCCTGCTCACACCCTTCTGCAACTCCTGTTCCAGAGGATATAATGCCCTCCTCTGGCTTCCTCAGGCACTGAATGCATGGAGTGCAAATACATCTGTGTAGGTGAAACACTCATACCCACAAAATAAAATAAATATTTTTTAATTACTTCACCTGAGGATTAATCCCCTTCACACTTATTAGTAGGCTCTTTCACAATTTCTAAATGTTTGTTGATTGACAATAAATGCTTGACTCTAAGCATCCATTGTGTTGCTTTGAACTTCACTTAACCATAATACCGAAAAAAAACAAAAAAGTAGCACATTACTGAGAACTGGAGCAAAGCCAGTAAACAAATGGAATCCTCTGTTTGGAAAAAAACTAATTTATTTTTACACAAGTTGTTAAAACAAAGGTTATCAGGTATGGCTGTGCCCCTAAACAAAATGACCTTAAGTATGTTACTTAGCTACACTGGGCATCTATACCTTATGTGCTAAGTCAAGAAGGTCACGGGTATCTGAAGTCTAATATGGAACCCTGTTCCTAGAATGTGACAGAGACAGCATTAAATGACATCTGTCTTCTCACAGCGTCTTCAGCAGCTTTCCAAGGCTTCATTGTGGAAATCACCCCCAAATCCCCAGCCTAAGCCACAAAGCCCATATCTTGCTCAGCTGCCTTGATAGGGATGAGAGCTCTGCTCTACACTGTCACCCAGGGACACTGGCAGATGAAGAATCCTGTGCCTAAAGCCTGGGCCTGTTCTATTACTGCAGCAGACAAGAGAAGCTTCAGGGTCACACACCAGCTGTTGCTTGCTGAGCTCAGAAGGGACCCACCTCCTTCCCATGCACAGCCCAGAATGGCCACAGTTCAGGAGGAGAAGTTACTGGTGTCTCTTTGCATCCTGGGATACTGCATCATCCAGAGATGTGCCCCACCCCCCAGTCTACCTTCCAGAGCCAACTAAGCCACTCCCCTAAAGACCTAAACCAAAGCCAGACTGCCTCCCCTAAGACTGACCAGAAGTAGACAGCCAGCCAAACATCACTGCCCACAGTCTAGGATTAAAGCCCCACCACAAGGCCAGTAATGTCCTTGTCTAGAGCAAACTGTGTCCAGTTGATTGGTGTCACCTAGATCAAAGCCAACATAGCCATTCTCAGGTCCCAGAGTCAGCCCCATGCCCATTGCCTTGGAGCCAGGACAGTCCTGAGTGCACAACCACTTCTGCGCTCTACTTCCTGACTAGACAGATATAAAAGACTACCCAGATATAAAAGGCAGACACCTGCCTCAGACTCTGCTCTACCTGCCACCTGGTAGGACCTACACCTCCCAAACTCTGGCCATCCCTAGTCAGATGGCAGTATCTTGGGAAGATCCTCTACCCAAATCACCAAGCCTCCATCTTTCCTGGATTTCTGTCCTCGGGAACACCAGCAGCAAGGAAAAGATGAAGGACTTTTCCATCGAGATAGTATAGAGAGGGGGTGGAGTGTAGTTCAACATCAGAGAACTAGCTTAACATGCACAAGGTTCCAGGTTCTGTCCCCAGCACTGCCAAACAGAAGGCGAAGGTGTCTCTTCCCTTCATCCAAAGAACAGCTTTAACCATAAAGGAAGATACAGGGTGCTCCCAACCTCTTCAGGTATTCTCAGGCAAGCCATACCACCTGGAGAAGAAAATGGAGAAGAAAAGAGGATTGTGAATGTCTGTTGACACATTCTCTGTGGAGTAGCTAAAGTCACATATAAGCTGATGTGGTGTTCAGCCTAGGAAGATGTGGCAAGATGGCCCACGAGACCATGAATGCCCTCAGCTAACATTTCAGTGTGAGGCAGTTCTTCCCACATTACAGATGAACAAGCCAAGCTGGTAGTTTGAATGAAAACCATCCCCCATAGGCTTGGGTATTAAATTCCTGGGTGCCTGGTTGGTGGTACTCTTTGGGAAGGTTTAAGAGGTGTGGCTTTGCCGGGATACATACGTCACTGGAGGGGGAGGGGCTCTGAGAATTTGAAGCCCATCTCACCTTCAGTTTTCTCTCTCTGCTTCATGCTGTAGTTGGAGATGCGAGCTCTCATCTTTCTGCTCCTACCACCATGCCCGCCATTTGCTGACATGCCCCCCACCATGGTGGGCTTTTACCCCTCTGGAACCAGAAGCCCAAATAAACTCATCCTTCTGTAAGTGGCTTCTGGTAATCATGTTTTATCACAACAGCCAAAAATGAATATCCTGAGTCTTCCACTGATTATATGAACAGCCTGGGTTGCTCAGCAAGCAGGCCAGAGCTCAAAGACCTATCAGTCATACACTGCACCATACACTGCACGGACTCTGGGGACCATACAGTTAGAGGAGGTGTTTAGAACTCAGCTCAGTTGCGATTTGCTAAGCATCTTCTAAGGGCTGGTGTGGTCCCACAAGTGATGGGGTGGGGGAGTGGTATTTGGTGATAATAGTTGCTGATTCCTGCCCTGGGGAAGCCTGAGTCACAGCAGGAGGTGTCATGGGGCTGACAGAACTGCTCTCTCCCACTCTGCACATCACATTCTGTACTTCATTGTGAAATACCAATGACTGGAGAGACCAAAGAGGGCTTTCCAGGGAAGATAGCACTTGAGTTAACTCCTGAATCTTGTGTCAAGAAGCTGGATTCCTGCAGGCAGAGGGTAAGCTAGATAAAGGGCCATACCACTGGACATTTGGCATGATAGTCAATCTTTAACAGAAAAAAACCCTGACTTCAATATCTACAACGTGAGTTCGTGTCCTCACCTACTGTACCTTTGGACAAACCCCTGCTCTTCTTGGCACTTGCTTCCTCATCAAGAATGTGGAGATCATGCTGAGGGTACCATGTTCCAGACCCATCAGGAGGTTGAGATAGGGGCTGATTGGAAAAGCACTGGGTAAATAATAAACACACAACAAATGTGGCTCATCATGGTTGCTATGGCTACACGCAGGGCACCAACAGGAACCACGGTCTCAGCTGTGAACCCCCATGATGAGGCAGCAACTATGGCTTCAGCAAAGCAGGTGGGTTGTGCCCCCCCTTGCTTTGCATCACAGAACACATGAGACAAAACTTTAAAGTGAGAGAACCCACAGCTACCGGGTAGGACCCAGAGGGGACAAACATCATGTAGGCAAAAGTGATGTGTACTCCAAGCACCATGAGGACTGACTGAACCCTAGTTGTGCAGGAGCCATAGTGGGTCACAGCTGTGCCTCCTAAATATAGCCTGACTTCAGCTCCCCATGGAGTTGGGGAGTCTGAGCTGGTTTTCAGAGGAAGCTCTAAAAATAAAGCTACCAGCAGGCCTCTCATTCTCCTTGCATGCTACAGGTTGATTCTGCACCTGGGAGTCAGGAGGAAAAGGTAGAACGAGGTGCTGGACCATAGTTTGCTTTCTGAGGACACCTGGTCCTCTTGACGAAAGTGAGCAAGTGAGTGACTTCAGTGTCCTGACTTCATTTGGATGAGGAAGCATCTGGATTTGGTCATGTGTTGTTAGACACCTCTGTTCACCTGAAGGAGCTAGCCTTCCCACTTTGTAGATGAAGACATGGAGGCTGCTTGGTGCAGATTTGGCCAGGGTCAGAGGAATAATAAACAGTAAGGTTAAACATCACTGAATCTTTCCAGACCAGTTCATCCAATTGTTTTTTTTTTAATGTTTATATTACCTAAATATAATTATGGGTTTCATTATGACATTTTCACACATACATGATGTATTTGATCACATCTACCACCACCACCTCCCAACATGCTCTCTTGTCCCCTCCCACTCCTTCTGATTACCTTCCTCTTCCCACAAGTGCCCCCTTTCCTATTCTATTCTGACTCAATAAGTTTCGCTCCAATTGCTTACAGGAGCATGGCACCTTACTTGTGGCTATACCTCTGAAGAAAATGACTCACTTTCCTTAGCAACCACTACTTACCTATAGATCTTCAGGAAGGGGTGGGACATGTGAGTCCCTCCTGCCTCCATGACAGAATACTGATGGGCCCAATCTCTCACACATCATGCACACCGACCACAGCGGCTGTGACAGTTCCAAGCAGCCTGCCTCATGTTCAGGCTCTCTCCTCCTCTCTGCCACTCTTCTGCAATGTTCTTTGAGCCTCGGTGGGGTCAATACAGATGTGTCATCCAGGGCTTGGCATCAAACAGCTCCTTATTTGCAGCCCTTCAAACAGTTTTGTGTCTCTGCAGTTACTGCTGTCCGGTGCATAAAAAGAAGCTCCTTTGACCAAAGATAACAGAAGTGTCAATCTCTAGGGATAAACATAATTACTTAAAAGTCATTTTGACCGCAGCCAGCCCATTCTTACACAAAGAGACTGCCACTACCCTCTACACACACCCTTTCATAGCCTGCACCACGCCATCCCCACCCCCACCAGAGTCTAATGCCATCCCTGTCTTCCCTAGTCTGCCATAAAAGAGGTATAGAACCCCCCAAGGCAAGAGATGATGGGTTCCTATTCTTCCTCTCCACTCGGCTGCTCCTAGAATAATGCTAGGGAAGCTAATCCGTTTTTGATGATTACCTAACTCCTCCCTTTGTCTTATAGCCCGCCTCCAACCCATGACAAATCCCACAGGCTCTGCCCTCACTCTATATCCGGATCACTTCCTGGAATGACTATCACAAAAAGACTGACCATGTGAGGTGTTGGGGAAGAGGTGGGGAAGAGGATTCTCATGTGCTGCTCAAGGTATGGTAAAAAAAAGTCAGTCGCCCTGAAAACCAGTGTGGGGACAGCTGACCACAGTGTTAAATCCATCCCTATCATAGGACTCAGCCAAATACAGCTAGCCATCACCCAAGAGAATAAAAAGCAGATATCTGCATAAAGGAAAGTTCAGGGAAGCTTGAGATGTGATCACCGTCACCTGGAAACAAGTCACGTGTTCATCAACTATGCTGGGTCCATATCATGGAGCATGATAGTGTGAACCATTGACACAACTGATGCATGAGTCCCACAATGCCTTGTGAAAGAGACAGGGAAATACATGCTATGTGATCTGATCCATACAAAACTCTAGAAATTCACACACACACACACACACACACACACACACACACACACACACACACACACATTATAGATAAATGCATACATTAAACTCATTAAATTGCATTTTAGGCATGGCGTCTTTATGTTCATTAGACATCAGAAAAGTTGTCTTCTAAAAATGAATTGAAAGCTCAGCCATTTCTCATCACTTCTGCTGCTTCCCAGCCCAGCCCAAGGTCCTCTACCATCTGACTGCCTCGTCCTCCTTGCCCCAACCCTGCTGAAATGACATTATCATTATCACCAGAACACGGCACCCTCTGTGCCATAGGGGCTTTGCTCCCTGCTGCCCTGCCCACCTATCCCCAGGAGCTTTGCTCATTGGCTGATAATAATTCACATCTGCCCATTCTCCAGAGACTGGGTCTTATCTGCCAGAGAGGCTATGTCTCTCACCCAAGGGACATACGCGATGCTGCAGGATGGGAAGGTCCAGAGATGATTCTGCAGTGGGGTTTATGGGAAACCTAGACTAGCTTACTGAGCTCCTTCCTCCACCCTAGCCTGGTTCACTCCCTACAAGCTGCTCCTGAGGAGGGCTCTCTCAATAAGTGCCTGCACTTCCTAGATGCAAGGAAGAACCTAAGACAGCTGGGACCCAAGTGGTCCTGGGAAACTAAGGAGGGGATTCTAGGAAGAGTCAGTCATCTGGAGATAGGTTGTGTGTTCAGAGTACTTGGTGGAATTTAGTATAATTGCTTCTACTTGTGCATGAGTGTACATATGCCAGTTTATATGTTTGTGCATTAAAGTGTGATAGATAGATAGATAGATAGATAGATAGATAGATAGATAGATAGATAGATAGATAGAAAAATATAAATATAGATAGATGATACATATTTAATAATGATGTAGATATAGATAGATGTAGCTATGTTTGTGTGCATGTACATGTGTGTGCAGGTACATGTGTTATGTGTATGACCAGACGTGGAGGTCAGAGGTCAATATCAGGGTTCTTTCTATCCCCTATTGGTCACTTTGGTTTTTTCAAAGATTCATTTTAACTTTATTTGTTTATAGGTATGTATATGAACAAGAGTATGGGTGCCTATGAAGTCCAGAGATATCAGATCCCCTGGAGCTGAGGTTAGAGGTCATTATGAGCCATCAGATGTGGGTGCTGGGAACTGAGCTCAGATCCTCTGGAAGAGCAGTATTTGCTCTTAATGAGTAAGATCTACCTCTCCAGCCCCCTCCTTTTTTCTTTTCCTTTCTTTTCTTTTCTTTTCTTTTCTTTTCTTTTCTTTTCTTTTATTTTATTTTATTTTATTTTATTTTTGAGACTGAGTTTCTCACAGAACCTGGAGCTCATTGATCCAGCTAGACAGACTAGTCAATGAGCTCCAGGTATCTACTTGTCTCCATCCCTCTCTCCCCTAGCACTAAAGTTACACACGGAGACAGACAGACACACAGACACACACACACAAACATACACACACCATTGCAGCCAACTTTTAGGTGGTGCTGAGCATCCTAACTCAGGTCCTTGTGCCTGCATGGCACACACTTTACTCACTGAGGCCTTGTTCTAGCACAGCTGCTATGACTTCTACCTGTGGAGCTGGGCTGGGTGCTGAGAGAGATGCACACACTGGCTTAAACAAAAGCCACAGAGGTTGAGAGGGATGGGAGACACTAAGGACAAGGGCTCTCAAGTGGGATCACTGTTGTTGAACACTCTATACTCTGAAGAGAGAAAATGACAAGCTTGAGACAAATCAATCAGCAATGTAAAGTGTGAGAGGCAGGGAACTCCTTGAATGGCATTTACAGAGATCTTTGGTTCCTGAGGTTGGACAGCAGAGAGCACTGAGGTCAGACCTAGGGCATAATCACAAACCAGCTACTCTCATCTGCCAAGTTAAGATCCTGTTGGGAAGAAAAAGACTCTGAAACATAATCTAGAAGTATCCAAATTGATTGAACCCTTAGGGTTTCCAACCTGCCTGCAGCCCCAAAACCTGCTGCAAATGTCTATCCTTCCAATGGGATGATAGATGTCTTCCTCGCCATCACTGCCATGTTGGAAGTCTACCTACATGGCCAGTAAGTCAAGTTCTTCCCTGTACGGTCCGGACCCTCTTCAGCCAACAGAAGTGTAACTGGGCCAATTCACAGCCAGGATTCACAAGGTAGGTGTCCAGTCTGCTAAGAGACCCATCTGTGAAGCTGTGAGACCTGGCTAGGACAAACCAGGAGACACTGGGGGGCGGAGGGGAGGGATAAAAGCTGTCATGAAGGGGCTCATACTGCAATGACTCATCACACAGCAGAAACCACACTGGTTTAATGTCAGTCTTTAGGAGCTACTACCACAAATCATGGGGAGGCTACTGGCCCTTTGCAGAAAATGTTTGCTTATATCTGATGCAAGAAAGTAAGAACTTGATGCTCCAGGAGCCAAAAGAGTATTGCTTAGAAGTTAGGTTCAGAAAAGGTGAAGATCCAAGCAAACCTATCACACTCTCAGTATCCTAAAAAGATCATTCATCTCCAAAAGGAGTACCAAGACCACCCAGTGGAGAGAGAGTGACTTCCTCAGCGAACATCGTTCGACCAACAAATGGATAACCACATGTAGCAGGATGAAGCTGGGACCTTATTTCATACAATTACAATTCAACTCAAATATAAGAGCTAAAGCCACGAATTCCTTGAATGGAGCAATAGAATCCTAGACATGAGAGCAAAAGCCTGAGCAACAAAAGGGAGGAACAGAAGAATGAGACATCACCACAGTCAAAACTCTTTGTGCATCACATGATATTATCAAGAAAGTGAAGAGTGAGCCCTAAAACCGAATAAAACAAAAACTATGCAAATAATGCATATGATAAGAGTCTAGTGTTCAAAATATATATAAAGAACTCTGACAAGTAGACAGCAAAACAACAACAACAAACACAGGCAATCTAATCTTAAAAAAAAATATGGACAGAGAAGTTGAATGGCTATTTCTACAAAGTATAGAAATAGTCAGCATCCTCATGGAAGATGCTCAAAGTCACTGGTCATTTGGAGAATGCAAATCAAGACTACATGAGGTACCATTTCACACCTAATAGGAAAATGGTTAATTTAAAAAAACTAAAAACCACAAAGTACTGTGTGTTGCCAAGATGTCTGTACATTGTTGTTAAGAACGTAGGGACGTAAAGCGCTTCCCATGGTAACAACAAAAAGCAGCTTGGCAGTCCCCCAAAAAGTTAAATAGAGATTTGCCTAATGGCCCCACAAATCCACCCCTAGATGAATCCCTATTTTTTTTTTTTTAATTTTATTTCTTCTGTTTGAGATAAGGTCTCCCTGGGTAGCCCAGGATATCCTAAAAATCACTATGTAGCCAATAATCGCCTCCAATTCATGATCCTTCTGCCTCAGCCTCCCAAGTGCTGGTATTACTACCATGCCCAACTATGCAAAACAATTTAAAATATATATAAATGGATATCCCTAACTGTTCACGGCAGTGCTATTAACAAAAGCCAGAAAGTGGCAACAACTCAAATGCTGACCAGTGGATGAATGGCTGAACAAATTGCAATGGACAGATGCATACATAAATAGACACATAGAGATGGACATAATAAAATATGTTCACCTGTAAAAAGGACTGAAGGGCTGACAAGACGGCTAAACGTCAGAAACATCACACTAATACTCATGCCATAAATGGAATTACATAATTCCATTTGTTGGAAATGTCCAGAAGAGATAAATGCAGATAGGCAGAATGCGGCTTGGTGACTAGGAGGCCTGCGGTGGGTCAGAAGAAAGTGCTTAATTGCTTCGTTGCCGGAGTGATGGAAATGTCTTGGAACAAGACAGGAGTGGTGGTTACACAACATCACAAAATGTACTCAACTGCCACTGAATTGTTGCCTGTAAGGTGGTTGATTTCATGTGATGTGAATTTTCCTTCAATAATTTATTAAGTGGGGAAAGGATGAAGAATGAGCAGAAGGCTGAGCTGAGACCTTTGGCACACTAGATCCTCAAAAAGGAACAGGGTACTCCATCTTCTGTGGGGTGAAAAGAGCACTGTACCAAACCACTGGCCTTGCTACAATGTGCTTGAGTGTAACTGGTGTCCCTATGGCCATCTGAACTGAAAAAGATGAGCAGGAACAAGAGGTGGCTCTGACTTCCAAAAGCAAAGTGGGTAGAATTGTCTTACGTGCATCAGAATTGGGGTGGCAGAAAGGAATCAAGCCAACCTGCAAGTGTCAGCAACTGTGACCTGCACACCAAATCCCGTTCACCCTGTTTTTGTAAATAAAATTTTGTCAGACAGAATCGTGTTCATTTGATTAAATACTATTTGCAGCTCCCTTGGGGCTGCTGTAGCCAAATAGAGGTGGTTGTGAAAGTGATCCAGTACCTGCAAAGCCTATGATATTTATGTATCTAGCCAGCCCTTCTAGATAGGTTCACTGGCTTCAAATCTATGGAAATGCCTAACAGAACCCATGATTCTAGTAAACCAGTAGGGGGCTCTTTGTAATATGGAGAATCAATAGAAATGAAGAATGTGTGGACCTACGACTGAACTTAGCATCACTAATGAGAAAACATAATACTTACCCTGTTTCCAGGTCTGTGCCAGTTCTTAGACCTAGAATCCATCAAGTAAAAAAGAAGTTGAGTTTGAGTCCTACAAAAAAAGGAGGACCTTGCAACACTATAGTCGACACATGCATGTAGACCTATGGCCATGTCCTGAGAGAACAGAGGTCTTACAACAAAGACCAGAAGATCCAGCTGTCCAGTGGGATGTTAGATGCAGGGGCTCAGTTGTTGCTGACATACTAAGACGTAAAGCCTAACCATAGCCTCTTATAAGAGAGATGTTAGAGATCAAGTAAATATGAGTCCTTAACACAAAAGCTGAATGCTCTCAATAATTCATCCCAGTTCTAGAATATGTAAGTGAAACACATACACACACACACACACACACACACACACACACACACACACACACACACACACACACAAAGAAAAAAGCCGGTCAGATGAACTCTGTCATTTCCTACACTACAGTGACCTACTACAAACCAATTAGTAACTTACTTTTGAATCGGATGTGGTACCTACTATCATGTTTCGGAATGAAGTACGCCCTACAGCTTCAAGTGCTGAATACTGTGCTAGTAACAGTTGGGGAAAGTGCTGGAAACTTTGGAAGGCATAGGTTGGCTGGAGGAAGTAGATCATTGTAGGTGTATCCTTGAGGTTGTCTCTTACCTTGATCTCTCTCTCTCTCTTTCTCTGTGTATATATGTGTATCTGTCTGTCCATCTGTCCATCCATCTGTCTGTACCTCTATCCTCTTCTACACTGCCATGATGCTCTACTTCACTGTGAACAACTACCAACGGAAGCCATGAGCTAAAATCAGTCTTTTTTTTTTCCTGGAAGTTGATCATGTCAGGTTTCATCAGTTGTGACAGGCTGGCTAACACAGTCACCTGGAACACACTAACATAATGGCAAGCAAGCAGAATAGCTCTTATTCTGAAGAACCCTTTCAGCTCCACACCCATCTGAAGAAACATCCCCGGTTCACAGCCATTCGTGTGAGATGAGCACCAGTATTCCTCCGCAGGTCTGTCTTGGGGTGCTGGTTAGTCTGTCTTACTCAGTCACAATTTATCCAGAAGGGTCTGAGTTACCTGGACTTTCCACGGGGCCACACTGATGCTCTATGTTGATAATGGCATGTAAGGCAGGCCTTAGTACAGACGGTTGTAGGTGTGATAAGAAGATCAAGTACAGGATGAGTTCTCCTTTCCCAAATTCTGAGGAGCTGCAATAATTGAGACTTCAGAGGGTTTTCAGATTTTGAAATACCTGCATATCCCTAATAAGGTATTTTTGTGACCCTACTCGTTTTGAATGGGCAACTCATTTACATTTTGTATGTACTTCATGCACACGGTCAGAAGGCAATATTGCATGGTACTTTTAGCCAGTCTTCCTTTTTGACTGGGACTCCCACACACACTCACACACATGAGGTCTCATGTTTTTTGCTCTTACAGAAAACCAGAGTTCAGAGAACCAGGTAAGGTAGCTTGCAATTGCCTGTAACTCCAGCTCTAGGAGATCCGTGGGCGTACAAACGCACAGCATTCAATCACACAGGCATGTACATACATCAAAATAAAACTAATTAAGGAATGTGTGCATCATTCTAAAACAGCCTCCAGCATACTGCAGTAGACATACTAGTGGAGAGAGGGAAGAGAAATATTTAAGTGTAAGAGGTCAACTGACCTGAGACAAGAAATGCCCATCGTGAGGCACAGGTGAGTGATGTATTAGAAGAGGAAAGTAGAATATCCAAGATCGGATTTTAACTGGTACGAGACAGACATCACTAACCAAATAGCTTGCACACATTCGATGTTACCAAACGCTTTCACCAATCTACCTCCTCAGCTCACACCTATGCCCATGGAGCAGCGAATGGAGGGACAAAACCGCCAGGCTGGCCCATAGATGCTGACGCAGTGAACATTGTTGCACTACACGCCTCCCCAAAGGCCCTGAATTCTTCCAAATAGAGCAGCAGTTCCCAACTGCTGCAACCCTTTAATACGATTCCTCATGTTGCGGTGACCCCCAACCATTAAATTATTTTTGTTGCTACTTCACAACTGTAATTTTGCTACTGTAACGAATTGCAATGTAAAAATCTGTGTTCTCCACTGGTCTTAGGCGACCCCTTGGAAAGGGTCATATGACCTTTAAAGGGGTCACAACCCATAAGTTAAAAACTGTTGAACTAGAGGGAAAGATGCAGAAAGGGGGTAGAGATAGACACTGACTGATAAATTTAGTAAATGATATAGCCTTTGAGTTAAGAGTCTTAAGGAACGCAAAGACAAGAGCAAGTCTGGGGCAGAGGCATATGAATGGGCTTTGGGAAGTGGACACAAGGTGTAAAGACCTTGGAGTTATATGTTAACACAGTCTCTGGGTTACCCACTGGGAAAACCTAGCCAGGCAGTGTAGTTACCTCAATCTCAGGCAACTGTTGGTTTTCACAGAAGCACAGAAACCGTGATGGCTTTAACCATCATCAGTGGTACATGCACAATAGTACAGACTGTCACCCAGAGAGCAGCTGTCATGTTTTTTGGGTTAGTAAAGCAGCAAGCACAGAAGGGGTTATCACATGGTCAAGAGTAACTATCCCTGATCATTAGAAGGAAAATGTAGTTTGATGTCACCTAATGGGAGTAGAGAAGTTTATCTGGAATCTGGTTGCTCTCCTGGGGTTCTAAGTATCCCTGTGCCTAACATTCCCTAAAAATTGTCAACTACAGCTTGGCATGGCTGTGCTAATCAGAATTTCAGACTCCTTATAGGTAAGTGCCTGTGTCACACACCAGTATAGTTACCCAGGCCAGCGGACATTCCAACCAAGTCTGAAGCAAGTAACAGAAGGAGGTGATGAAGAAAAAGAACTCAATCTGTCCTTGAGACCAGCTGCGGCAGTGGAGACTATAACTTGCTCTGTTAAGCTCCTAATAAGCTTTCTTGGGACTTGTGATCTCAACAGAAATGCTCAGAAAGGCTAAAGTGGAAACTTAAGGATTCTTTGGAAAGTCGGTTGGATGGTGTTTTGCTGGGATAAACACGTGAAAGACCGTTTCGTTGAAGTAGACGTGGGTAAAAGGTTAAGGTAGACTCACAAAGGAATATCACTGAAGCAGACACAGGAAAGAGGATGTTCCGCTAGGGCAGCAGTCCTTTATGAGTCTGTCTTCGTCTTCTACACTTGTGTCTATTTTAACGAAACACTCCTTCACATGTTTGCCCCAGCAAAACCCCATCCAACCGGCTTTCCAAAGATCACTAGGCAATCTTCACTGGATGTGAGGCTAAAGGTCCACATTGTAAGCCATGGCAGACACGATGGGTGACCAACTGAGATCCCCACTTGCTAGGCCAGGGCACCTGTCTCAGCTTCATTTCTATTGCTATAATAAAATACCCTAATAAAAAGAAACTTAGGAGAGAATGAATTTTGCTTCATTTTACAATTCCAAGTTACAGTTCATCAGTGTGGGTAGGTCAAAGCAAAAACTTCAGTTGGTCCTATCATGTCCACAGTCAAGACCAGAAGTAAATGAATGCATACAGGATCATTTGCCTAGGGAATGATGCCACTCACAGTAGTCTAAGTTTTCCCACATTAACATAAAACAGCCCTCCTCCCAACAGGCATGCTTACAGGCCAACCTGATTTAGGTAGTTCCTAAACTGAAACTCTCTACCCATGTGATTCTAGATTGTTTCAAGTTGACACTCAAGGCTAACATCCCAGCATCACTCTCCCAACTGCTGTGTTAGCTGCCCATGGCTCACAGCTGCCCCCCTTCTCCACAGAGCTCCTCTTGGTTGACCGGAGTGGCTTTGCTTAGAAGTTCTACCAGGAGGAGAAGCTATTTCTGGAGGATGGAATCCAGATTAGTACCTGGCTGACATGGGAATAAGCAGATGACTCCTCTCTCCTGGGGTGATTCACACGGCGGTCTACCATTTAAGGTCCTGTCATTCTTCATGGATCAGACCTAAGCAATATTCTGTGTAAGTTGACATTTTATCCTTCTCCATTCTGCTTTATTTTCCTGGACCTGGGTCATCTTAGAAGTCAAGGCTGTGGCCACAATCACCAACTCCATAAACAAGCAAACTAAACTAAGCCTTTACCTTATATCCTTTTAGGGCAAACCTTGATGTGATAATAGTGCTAAGAGAATCGAGCAACGAGTGAAAGAGTTCTTGTGTGTAATAGTTAATTTAAATGGTCAACTTGATTGGACTGAAAAATAAAAAACCCAGAGAGATTAAAAAGCACACCCAATTGTGTCCATGATAGCAATTCCAGAGACAGCTAAGTCTTAAGGACTCTGATCTAACCAATAGCTTGATGGATTCATAAAGTAATAGCATTTGGGAGCTGTTGAGGTTTGAATGAAGGTAGCCCCGATAGAGGTGTGGCATTATTGGAGTAAGCGTGGCCTTGTTGGAAGAAGTGTGTCATTGGTGTGGGCTTTGAGGTTTCAGAAGCTCAAGCAAGGCCTAGTGCCACACTCTCTTCCTGCTGTCTGCCAATCCAGATGTAGAACTCTCAGCTACCTCTCCAGTACCGTGTCTGCCTGTATGCAACCATGCTTCCCACCACAACAATAATGGGCTAAGCCTCTGAACTATAAGCTAGCCCTAATTAAATATATTTCTTTATAAGAGTTGCCATGGTTATGGTGTCTCTTCACAGCAACAGAAACCCTAAGACAAGGGCCATGGAGAAAGGTAGGAACTAGGACCTGGTTGGAGAAAACAGGTCAGTAGGGGAGTGTCGTCTGGGGCTGTGGTGGTCTGAATGAGATGTCCTCCATAAGCCTTAGGCATATGAATATTTAGTCCCAGTTGGTGGCTGATTAGAAAAGAGACATGGCCTTACTGGAGGAAGTATGTCACTAGGGGTGGGCCTTGAGGTTCAAAGGCATTATGTGCCATTCCAACTATTTTAGTGGGTGTGGACTTTTTGTTTTTGTTTTTGAACTTGACACAAGTTAGGTTATCTAGGAAGAGGAAACTCAGCTGAGGTCTCCATCAGATTTCCTGTGTGCATGTCTGTAGTACATTTTCTTGAGTAACTACTGAGTGATGGAGTGTGTCACCCTGAGCAGGTGGTCCTGAGTTATATAAGAAAGTGAACCATTAGGAGCAATCCAGTAAGCAGTGTTCTTCCATGGCTTCTATTTCAGTAATGACTCCAGGTTCCTGCCTTGACTTCCTGCAGTGATGAGATAGGATATGTAAATATATGTTTAAATAAGCCATTTCTTATTAAGTTGCCTTTGGTCATGTTTTATCACAGCAATAGAAACCCTAAGATACCCAGTTTGTTCTCTTGGTTTCCTGTTTGTAATTCAAGAAGTGAGCTTTCAGCGGTTGCTTCAGCTGCCTGCCAACTGCTACCTCCACTCCACCATCGTAGACTCTAAACCTCTGAAACCATAAGCCCCAACTAAACCTTTCCTGATATAAGTTGTCTTGCTCAAGGCACTAGAAAAACAACTAATATAGGGCCTGTATATTACTTGACTTCTTCCTGTTGCTGTTTCATCCTTCTGGTCTACCATGAGTGAATGATGTCTCTAGAACCATGAGCAAAATAAGTCTTCTTTCCCTTTAATTGTTCCTATAAGCACCTGGGCACAGCAACACAAAGGTAAGGAGCACAGCTCTAAAAGAGAGGTGTGTCTTATAGACAGCTTTGGTCTCCTAGGGTCATCCAGTAACACAAGTGACACAAACTCCTAAACATTGTAAAAGGCAGATGGTACTAATACCTTTGGCCATGTGTGTTTGTGATGTGCAGTGGATATGTGGACGCATAGGCACATGTGATGGCACATGTGAGAGGCCAAAGGCTTGTGTTGGTGTCTTCCATGATCACTCTCCGTGTTATTTTTTAAGATGGTGTCTTAGACAACTTTTCAATTGCTGTTCTGAGACTCCATGACTAAGGCAACTTGTAAAACATTTATTGGGACTTTCACCACAAGGCAGAGAGAGAAAGCACTAACTGGGAATGGCTTGAACTTTGGAAACATCAAAGCCCAGTGACACACCTCCTCCAACAAGACCACGTCTCATAATCTTTCCCAACAGTTCCACAGAGGACCAAACATTCAAATATCTGAGCCTATGGGGAACATTCACATTCAAACCATCATAGACAAGATGTCTCTCACTGACCCTGAAGTTCACTGATTTGGCTAGACTGACTAACCAATGAACTTAAGGGATCTTCTTGGCTCCTCCCTTCACTCCCAACTCTGTAGTTACAGACACAAGCCACTACCATTCCCTTTGGTTTTCGTGTGGGTGCTGGGGATCCAAACTCAGTCTTCATACTTTCATGAGAAACACTTTACTGATTGAACAATCTCACCAGCCTCCACACAGATACTTTTTAACCCTGCCACATATCAGGCACTTCACAGGCATGATGCTACATCATTTTAATGAAGTTTTCAGTAGGTTTTTATTAACATTCTTATTTTGCCCATGGGCAAGGGATTACTGGTACAGAAGGAATTGCAAGCTCAGATGCCTTTGATGACCAGACCAATAAGAAACGAGGAAAGGGTCCATGGGAGCCAATAGCTGGGAGTGTGAAGACTGCAATGAGCCAGACAGCACCTGTCCCATTTTAATAGGACAGCTCCTGCTCAGCTGAGTAAAGAGCACATGGATCCTTGTGGTTATTCAAAGGACCTTTATGTGAAATTCTCTCATTTTTAACTGTTAGCAACTAATTCCACAAACTATAAAATACCATGAGTGTCACATCTGACCTGTGGGCCATGAGCTTGCAGCCTATGCAGCCACTGATTCAGATGCTAATGGGTATTCACATAAAAGGGCTTAATGGCCCTTCATAGCCAATACTCTGTCTTTTTTGTGGTTCTGACACACCTGCATTACTGTGACTCCAGGTCTACAGCCTTTCTCCTCCTCTTTCTCCTCTTCTTCCTGTCCTCTTTTTTTTGTTTGTTTTGTTTTGGTTTTTTTTTTTTTTTTTTTTTTTTTTTTTTTGTCTATAAGACTGAAAACATCCCAAAGACTTACTGCAGAGAAGGATGCGTTCACCCTCCCTCCCAGAATCTAGTTTTTCTTTCTCTGGAGAAGGGAAGGAAGCATCAGAGAAAGAAAGCTGCAGGGCCTCTGACATAGCCATCATGCCCACTATCTGTTGGACTGCTGGCTGTGGTTTGTTCCTGAGCTTGGCAAGGCAGGCAATCCTACATCCCTGACAGGTGTACAAGGGGATATGGAAACGTCCCATGGCTTACATATAACTCTACAGTGTTATTACAGCTAGATCTGAGATTTTTATCCTGGACTCTTTAGGAAGCCACACCTCCCAGGATGAAGGCTTTCCCAGGACAAAGCATGAGCAGGCAGGTACAAGTCTCCAGCCAAGCCACACCAAGTGACATCAGGTTACAAGGACAGTCCTAACAGCCCTCCTCCTCCTCACCTTGAGTTCTTTGGGAATTCTCCCCCTCCTAAACTCGGCCTTGGACTGCTGGTCTCAAGCTGGCTTGCCTATTGGTCCTGGGGTAGGTCTCAATTTGCAAACTGTAAAGAAGGGCTCCTGTGAGCACCGCAATGGCTGAGAAGTACTCTGGAGCCACGTACTGCTGCTGTTGCTAAGAAACAGGCCCTCTAAATTCAATTTACCAAAAAAAAAAAAAAAAAAAGATAGAGTGAGCCAGAGAGAGCGAACGAGGGGGGATGCTGGAACATCTGGTTATCTTCCCTGACTGTCTCCGGTGACCGTGAAAATGAGATAAGGGCGGTCCAAGATGAATGCGCTGGCGTCAGATCCATTCTTGCCCTTCCTCTGGGCAACTATTTCAGATCTGCAGTGGGCATGATGGGCGCAGAGGAGGAAGCATCTTCTTTTGAGAAAACTAGTGGATGAAAACACTCTTGTCCCCAGTGTCTGGAAGAAAGGACTCAGACCCAAAACAGGGAGCTCAGGTCCTTATATTTGACACCCCTGCTACTCCCACTATTGAGATAAGCCACCCCTCGTATTTGTATAATCTTCTCTAGCTTACTTGAGGTTTTCACGGTACATTAACTCTTTGGGAGTTGATATTATTTTCTACGGTTCATAGGTGACGGGAGTAGGGAGCCGGTTAAGGTTGCAGAATATTTACCGTCTGTGGAGAAGCAAGTCCTAACCCTGCGCTGCCAATAGAGGGCGCTGCCACTCACTTCCATAGTACTTCCGTCAGTTAGATACTGATCCTACTTAAAGTGGATCCAGTCATCAAGTTTGAGAAATGCTGTATTAATAATTTTCCTTGTACCACATGAACAAATGGACGAACACACCCCCCAAACACACACACACACACACACACACACACACACACACACACACACACACACACACACACACACACGGCATTCCAATGCAATGGCTTTTGGAGGTGGAGTCTATGGGAAATGACCAGATCATGAATGTGGAGCCCTCTCTGTGAGATTAGCAGCCTGTTAAGGAGAAATGGGAAAGTCATTACTTCCATTCTCTCTACTCCCTTCCTGTGAGGTCACAGCCAGGCGTTGGCCATCTGCAAACCAGGACGAGGAACCTTGCCAGAACCATCCCAATGGCTGGCATCCTGAGCTCAGCCTTCCAATCTCTAGGAGTTATACACTATGAAGGGCTGGGTTTTAAGCCTTCCAGGCTTAAGAAATAAGCAACAATGGGCAAATCTAATCAAGTCTGCCATTACAAGATCTGTCAAAGCCTTCAACTTTGGTGCCATTGCAGGAATACTCCAGAGCAGAGATCTTAATCTCTCTGAAACAAGTTGATGCAAGGGTTGGTGGACCCAAAGGATGGTCCTCACGAGAGCACTAGGAGATGAAGATGAAAGACAGGGCAGAGAGAGCTACCAATCAAGTTGTCTCAGTGGGCACCTGGAGCTTAATCCCCCACTTCAGGGACTGGTGATACTGGGATGTATCCCACAGATGACATCTACTGATGTATCCTAACCTCAGAAGAAGAGACCTGTGCTGTGTAGATACTACACCCACAGGTACTGTGTTAAGACTACTGCTTGTGTGGTGTGCTAATAACTAACCATCCTGCTTTGTTTCCCAGCACTTGGAGTGGATCCTGGCATAAATAATCTACAGTAGCCCATGAGCTACCTAAGGTCAGGCCTGAGAGACTATGAGTGACTCTGACAGCAACTGATTTATGGGAACAGAGCTTCAGTTTTCAAAGGTTTTGGAGGACTCTCAGGACTTGCACGTCCCTGAAGTGTCTGTGGAATATTGGTGTTAAAGTCTCCCCAGAGGCTGGAAAGTTCTAGACGTCTAAAGCCATGACTTATAATGACCAAAGGGTCACTTTGCTTAGCACCTCCCAAAGCTGACCAGATGAGTCCTTCTGTCTCATCTCTAGAACCCTCTTTCCCATATCTATAACCCCATCTCTGGGACTGGTCTGATCTAGAGATCTCACAGCCTGACCTCACACCCAGACAGGAAATTCCTTCCCAAGCAGATACATGGTCTGTTTCCCAGCTTGGCATCTTGTGAAGAGCCCTGATCTTAGCTGAGAAGAGGAAAATACTCCACCCCCACAAAATTCCTTCTACCTTCCTTGCTTTCAAAATCCAACCATTCCCATTAGGCCCCTTCTTCCAGGAAATCTCCTGCAACCCTTCCCACACCCAAATTCAAAGCTGCCCTTCTCCTCTATTGCTGATATCCTCAAGTGACACAGGAAGCTTGCTGACCTCTGAGCACCTTCCTGTAGATCGCTTCTCACAGTGAATCACAGGAGCAGGTATCACTGCTCTGTGAGGGCAAGGCATTTCTTCAGACCTCAGGCCACAATGCCTCAGGCAGGTTGTGTTCCTCATAGATGCTCAGTAAAGAGTGGAGCATCCTAATAATGAGGGGAAAATGTGAAATCCCCAGCTTCCTTCCGGGCCCTTCTCTGACTTCACAAAGATGAAATGGGGGCAAGGTGCAAAGAGAGGGGCGTGTTGTTAAAATCACCAGACATTAAGAAAGAAACAAGACTCAAGCCCACAATTCCTAGCTCCCAAAAGAATGCTTTAGCATTGAAGCCCTAGAGGGCTGCCTCCAGTGTGGTGTCTGATACTACATTAATGCTTAGTAATTCTACCAAGGGGTTCCTATACTATTTCCTGCCCACTTCAGGACTGAGGTTGCTCTCTGCCACCACATCACCACTACCACCACCACCACCACCACCACCACCACCACCACCACCACCACCCAACCATGCTGGCTCCTCCTCTTCCACTGGGACTAACCAACCTAATAACTGTAGGCTTCCATCTTACCTCTGAGACAATAGGATGTCAGCTATCAGTCTCCATTCTGTGCTCCCAAAGGAGAGGCCAAGATGCCTGAAGCAACACATCTCAACCCAGAGGCCTCTCCAGCTGGGCTTTCATGCCCAGACAGGTAGGTAAATGCTTGAGCACATCTGGCCTTTTGTTCTCCACAGAGGAGTATGATACTCCCAAGTCTTGGCCTAACCTTAAGTAAAGAGCAACAACTGAGTGTGACAGGCTGCCAGAGGTCTGAGGTTCTCAGCTCAGTGTGATAACTCCTGGAAGGGACTATGTGAAGGCAAAATAGGCCAATAGAAGATCTTTAGAATCCTCTCAAACTCAACCTGTACATACCTTTACATAACACACAAATGACCCATCCTCCCAAGAAAGGAGGAAGGAAAGTAGGGAAGGTATGGGAGAAGGAAGGAAAGAAGGAATCTAATTTTAACTTATTACATTTTTATAATATAAATCACTTCTTTACAGTCCCTCAATGAAGATACCTAGGCATACAAATGCCTTGAGAACATGCCATGAGTGGGGGGAAATATGTGTGTGTACACGGTAGCTGGGTGCGAAAGTATACTGTGCTTGCATGCGTGCATGTGTGTGTGTGTGTGTCTGTCTGTCTGTCTGTCTGCTGTCTGTCTTTGGGGTAGGATGGTGGATGTAAAGGAAAAGTGAGGGAAAAAAGTTGACATCTACATCTGTCTCATTCTCACATCTATAGACAGAAGAGATACATAAAGGATCCTTAGTCACCATTTGTGATGGTTTGGATGAGAATGGCCCCCATATATTGAACCTGGTTCCCAATTGGTGGAACTATTTAAGAAGGATTAGGAGATGTGGCCTTGTTGGAAGAGGTGTGTCACTGTTTCAAAAGCGAATGCCACTCCCAATCAGCTTTCTCTGCCTTCGCCTTTCATATCAGGATGTGAGCTCTTAGCTGGTGCTCCAGCACCATGATTGCCTGCTGTCATGCTCCCTGCCATGATTATCATGGACTCTAACCCTCTGGAACTGTGACCCTCAAATTAAATGTTTTCTAAGTTTCCCTGGCCATGTGTCAGAACATGGTCCAAGCATGGAGTCATGCGAGGGGAATTCTGAGTGCTTGTAAAAAAACTCCAAGAAAATAAGACAAAAGTCTTGTGACCTGTTTTTTCAAACACACAGACTTGTTCTTGGATTATGCCTTTGTGTCCCTCCCAGGTCTAGCAAATAAGAGCGTTTAGTTCAGATTATTCATTACAACTGACTATTGTTATCTATTTACATGCATCTATGGAAAACATGGTTTTGCCATCTGTGGCTTGCCTGTCATGTGCAGCTTGCCCTTGTGATTAGACACTTTACCTATGTGACTCTTTTTATCCTTCAGAGTATAAATTGTTGGATGCTCTGAATAAAGTTGGCTATTTCTCTGAAGCACATTTAACATGATGGCATTTAAATTTAAAATAAAAAGTACTAATTTTTAGGCTTCACTCTCTCAGGCCTCACCACCTTTAGAGCAGTAAACCAATCATGTTGCTTTATCACAGTGAAGGAAAATTAAGACTCTATTCAACTGAACACCCTCTTTAAAAATCACAGTAGAGATACCTGCAACCACTTAGGAAATTTTGAAAATTATTTTTCACTTTAGCTTTCAACATAAGAAAGGAGGTGGCAGGGGAGGGGTGTCATTCACAGAGTATTTGCTGCCATTCAGGAATCCCTAGATTCCCTCTCCTGACCTGGACCTCCTCATTGAGTAAAGCCTGGGCCATCAGAGCCTTCCCTGTACCTAGTCCTGTACTGTCAGACCCATACTCCACTTCCCAGGTATCAGAGCCCTGATTTGCTGTGGTATGGCAATGTACCCAGCCTGAGGAAATGGGCTGTAATGACATCGATCAATCAGGACAGTCTTAACCCTCATAGTGCCTGCTTCCCTTGCAGCTAGGAGAGGTTCTTGGATACAGATCTACCCAAAAAGATTCAAATGAAAGTCTCCTGAAAATAATTCTGAACACTTATTTGGCTCTACAAATACCAGAAACTGATGGAATTAGCATTTCATTTCTCTTCTTCCTATATGGGATCAGGAGACCCAACAGCCATTGAATGACAGTGATGAGAAGGCAGGAAAAACCTCAGAGATGACAACTTTAGAAGTATGCAGGAGCTGGATCTAAAACCACTCATCTCACACACACTTGGGGTTTTGGGGGGAAGAGTGTGGATGTGATTGTACATGTGGGTATAGATATAAATGTATGCATGCGTGTGTGTGCGTGTGTGTGTGTGTGTGTTTGTGTGTAAAGGCCCAAGTCAGTGGTGGGTGCTATTCCTCAAAAACTTCCTACTCTGGGTATATGTGATATATGCATGTATACATGTTCACATTTGTGTGCATGTGGAAGCTAGAGGTCCATATTAAATGTTTTCTTCAATCCTTTTTTATTTTATTTTTTGATTCTTTATTTACATTTCAAATGTTTCCCCCTTTCCAGGTCTCCCCTTTGCAAACCCTCTACCCCCTACTCCCTACCCCTGCCTCTATGACGGTCTTCCCTCCCTGGCATTCCCCTATACTGGGGCATCTAATATCCTCAGGCCCAAGGGCCTCTCCTCCCCCGATGGCCAACAAGGCCCTCCTCTGCCACATATGTGGCCAGCACCATGGGTCCCTCCATGTGTATTCTTTGGTTGGTGGTCCAGTCTCCAGGAACACCGGGGAATCAGGCCACTTGACATTGTTGCTCCCTCCATGGGGCTGCAAACTCCCTCAGCTCCTTCAGTCCCTTCTCCAACTCCTCCATCTGGGACCTCAGGCTCAGTCCAATGGTTGCTGTGAAGTGAATCTTGGGTATTCCAAACTTTTGGACTAATATCCACTTATCCATGAGTATATACCGTGTTCGTTCTTCTGTGACTGAGTTACCTCACTCAGGATGATATTTTCAAATTCCATTCATTTGCCTGTGAATTTCATGAAGTCATTATTTTTAATAGCTGAGTAGTATTCCATTGTGTAAATGTACTACAATTTCTGTATCCATTCCTCTGTTGAGGAACATCTGGGTTGTTTCCAGCTTCTGACTATTATAAATATGGCTGCTATGAACATAGTGGAGCCTGTGTTTTTATTACATGTTGGAGCATCTTCTGGGTATATGCCAAGGAGTGGTATAGCTGGGTCCTCAGGTAGTATTATGTCCATTTTTCTGAGGGTTTGCCAAACTGATTTCCAGAGTGGTTGTACCAGCTTGCAATCCCACCAGCAACAGAGGAGTGTTTCTCTTTCTCCATATCCTCGCCAGCATCTGCTGTCACCTGAGTTTTTGATCTTAGCCATTCTGACTGGTATGAGGTAGAAACTCAGAGTTGTTTTGATTTGCATTTCCCTGCTGACTAAGGATGCTAAACATTTCTTTAGGCGCTTCTCAGCCCTACGAGTTTCCTCAGTTGAGAATTCTCTGTTTAGCTCTGTTGCCCATTTTTTGATAGGGTTATTTGGTTCTCTGGAGTCTAAATTCTTAGGTTCTTTGTCAATCCTTATTTTTTGAAGGTGATGACTCTTGCTGAACCAACTCTTGTTGAACACATTGATTTGGCTAGGCTGGCCAGCCACCATACCCCAGAAATTCCCCTGTCTCCACTTCCTCAATGAAGGGACTCAGGCATGCACTGTCCTGTTCAGCTTTCCACACAGTCTTGGGGGTCTAATGCAAGTCCTCATGTTGATACAACAAGCCCTTGACCAATTGAACCATCTTTCTCACCAAGTCCACATTGGTTTTTGGTTGGTGGTGTTTGTTTGTTTTTGAGACAGAACCTCTGGTCGACTTTACTAGATCAGCTAGGTTGACTGACTAGTGTCCACCATGGACCTGCCTGTCTCTACCTTCCCAGCTAGGATTACAAGCATGTGCTACCACTCCTGGCTTTTATTAAAATGTGGGTTCTAGGGATAAAACTGAGGTCTTCATGCTTCCATAGCAAATACTTGAACAACTGAGTCATTTCCCAGATCTATCCTCAGACATATTGTTACATGAGAAAATGTAAGCCAGCAGCAGACAACACACCCACCTCTATCTCATACATCCAAATA
This sequence comes from Uromys caudimaculatus, assembly GCA_028551405.1. Taxonomy (NCBI): domain Eukaryota; kingdom Metazoa; phylum Chordata; class Mammalia; order Rodentia; family Muridae; genus Uromys; species Uromys caudimaculatus. The sequence goes on along the minus strand of CM052708.1, from coordinate 74,634,856 downwards.
GTGACTAAACTCTGTAGACTCCACCTACTAGCATATCTCCCTTTGAGCACTGCTCAGCACAGTCTTCCTTGCAGACACTAATGAAGTCTTTCCAAAACTGCTTCCATCTCTTCATAAGAGGACAGATTTCAAGGCTCTTGTTGATATAAGTGCTGATATAAGTGATAACACAAGTCCATCTGCCTTTATGCCTCCTCTCCATTATCCCCTCACATGCACATGCATGCACACATGCACGCACACATGCTCCCACACCCCAAACATACAGACTCACATCATCACATCATGGCCCATAATCCAGACACAAGAGGCTATAGTCTCCATGCCTTTGTTAAGTTCAGTTTATTTAAAACTACTCCCCAGCTCAAAAGTTGGTGGCTTCTGAGCTATTCCCTAAACATACTCTAAAGGATGAATAGGAGTTTTCTGGTAGGAAGTTCTCTCCCCTCAGGGCTCCAATTAGCAAATTGACTCTTGTCACCAATGAAGCATCAGCAATGTTCTCCTGATGTCCATTTCCACATCTCCTAAGATGGAGCTTCCAGCAGGAGGCATCTGATTTCTGCCATCCTTCTAACCTCAGTACCCAGCCCATGCTCAGTTCAGGACACTGGCTTATCTGCTGTTCCCACTAGAACAGATATGGATTCTACCAGAACAGTGTTGTAAAGAGAAAAGGAGAGCTAAAGACTTCCAACTCAGTATCTCTTATTTCCTGGTGGATTTGGGCTATGCTCTTTATACATAGAGTCTACACCCAGTGGACAGATCATTGTCACCCAATCCATACAGGCACACATAAACTACAAACGCTCACCCTGTGAGGACAATAACAATACAAGTGGATCAGTTTGTTTTCAAGCTGTGACTCACATCTGCATGAGGGAAGCTAGCACTTGAGCAAACAGAATGCCTCCCACATGTCAGGACCGACGTTCCATGCCTGAATGAGCGCACAATCTCCAACCATCTCCTCAGACCACAAGGAAACAAAGTTGGCATTTCAGGCAAGAATCACATGGGGCTTTTGTGTCCAGAGCCCATGAGAGGAGCATGAGGAGAGGAGAGAGGGGATATTTAGGCAAACCAGGAGAGAACGAACTTGGGCATGAAGAGATGCAAGGTACAGGACAGGTTTTCTGCACATAGTGACAGGCTTTTCTGCACATTGGGAGTGACATTTAACTTTCTCTCTGCCTTATCTGCTGCTACAATAGCTTGTCAATCTATTGTATTAATATTAATTAACATTAATATATATAGTAATATAATATATAAATAGTAAGAAAATAATTCCTGGCCAGGTATGGCAGCACATGTCTTTAATCCCAGAATCTGGAGTCAGAGGCAGGTAGATCTCTGTAAATTTAAGGCTAACCTACATAGTGAGTCCAGTACAGTCATTGCTACATAGAGAGACCCTGTCTCAAACAAACAAGAAGGAAGGAAAGAAGGAAGGAAGGAAGGAAGGAAGGAAGGAAGGAAGGAAGGAAGGAAGGAAGGAAGGAGGGAGGGAGGGAGGGAGGGAGGGAGGAAGGAAGGAAGGAAGGAAGGAAGGAAGGAAGGAAGGAAGGAAGGAAGGAAGGAAGAAGAAAGAAAGAAAGAAAGAAAGAAAGAAAGAAAGAAAGAAAGAAAGAAAGAAAGAAAGAAAGAAAGAAAGAAAGAAAGAAAGAAAGAAAGGAGTAAGGGAGGGAGAGAGGGAGGGAAGGAGGAAAAGAAAAGAAAGAAAAGAAAAATACATATTTCCTAGGTTCAGGGGACTGTGTTTATTTGGCATACATATGTATGTGTTATATACATGTGTGTGAACATGCATGGGTGGATATATGTCTATGTGTGCACATGCAAGACCAGAGGGGGATGCTAGGTGTCCTGTACTCTACCACTCTCTGCCATGGTCTTTTGAGACATGATTTCTCACTGAGCCTAGAGCTCACCAACTTTTTCAGTTAGGCTTTCTGGGCAGTGAGCTCCAGGGTTCCTCCTGCTTCCCCCTCGGCACTAGAATTTCAGGTGTGCATGGCCACACCCGGCTTTTATGGGGGTGCTTGGATCAAAACCGAGGTCCTCATGCCTGTGCAGCTAGCACCTTACCTACTGAGCCATCACTTCTGCCCCAGTGTTTCTGAGCTTTAAACAAAGGTAAATATTATTTAGAGCTTGGAGTATATTAGAAAGGTGACAGAAGAGATGATAAATCCCCTGGCTTGGACCATGGGATGAGGGAGTTGGACCTTATTCAACATGAAACCATCAAGAATCTCCAGGGTTTGGGAGCAGGCACAGGGTGTGGATGCAAGAGTCAGGGAGTTGACTGTTTCTGTGAGGAGCCAGAAGTTTCCCTTGCAGACTGTGCTTCCTTTCACCCTGTAGTCCAGTTGTGCATCAGCAGGCGTCAGCAGGGCCTCACATCACTCAGCTTCTCACACCCAATAGGCTCTCTCATGGTTCCCTGCCAGCAGGTATGCTGCTTAAGGGTTATTCAGGTGGGAACAAAGCGCGTGGCTTTCTCAAGCATGACACGGTGCTGGTAGGAGTGGCCAAGCACAGCTCAGTCTGATGTCTGCCTGCTGTGTCCCTGAGCAAGCCTGGCCCCACCGTGGTGTGTAGTGAACACTCAGAATGGATCTAGTTTAGAGTAGGAAGCACAGTTTAGATGCTTCTGTTTGTTAGAAGGAACCGATCCACCTCTGTCCACCCTGGGGGCTTGCTGATAATCCAGAAGCTGAGCCTCCCCAGCTATCCACTTTGGTGGTGCTGTTAGAACTAATTGATAAACACATATTTTCTGAATAAAATAAGGATTTTTGTCTCCCCTGCAGGAAAGCACATTCTTCTTGCTTCAAAATAGCTGGAACTTGAGAGCCATATTGTTTAACAAGCTGATGGAAATCCAAAGGGAAATGAATCCTGAGATATGCAAAATACATGACATCTTCCCACGCAGAAACAAAACAAAACAAGAAGCCACAGCAGCCCACATGAGCCTCACAGGCCTGCTCTCCAGAGCACAGAAGCCTCCTCGCCCTTGGCAGTCAGGCCAGGGACACCCCTATCCTCACCATCTGGCATTTTTGTCTGCAAAGCACAGGCTTGCTATCCTGGGCTGCCTGCCACCCTGACGACAGAGCCCTGACAACAGAGCCCAGGCACAGGAGATGGCAGCATGCTGCACCTCCCTGCTGTGGTCCCAGACATACACATGTACACACACGTGAGCACACACAGTCACACATACACACAGGCACAAGACAGAACAAAACTTTAGGGCCCCCACCAACTCTCTGGGCTTGCCAAAGTGGGTGCAAGCCAAGCCTGCCCAGCATGTCAGCTCTTCCTAACACCATCTTTTCCACACAGCAGCCAAGGAGGGCAGATGTCAGGGGGAAGCAAGGGAGGGGGGGAACAGCTTAGGGCTGCCAGCAGGACTGGAGGGAGGAAGCAGAGCCCTAGGGAGTGCATCAGGCAGGTGGCAGAGGGGGACTCATTTGCTGGGCCATCTGTTGGGAGCAAAGAGAAGACCCCAACTCCACAGCCCAGGCCCTCCCCTGCACACACACACACACACACACACACACACACACACACACACACACACACGCAGCCCCAACACAGATGGTGACGCCAACACAAGAACCTAGGAATATGGCCGAACACATACACAAGCATCCACAGGTAAACATTCACACCTTGTATACCAGTAAACACATGCACACACATAGCCCCCCCCATGCATATGCTGCCATCAACATGTAAAACCACATATGCACACACATCCACTCACACATATTTGTGACCATAATACCATGTGAATACACACACACACACACACACACACCCATAACTACACAAATGAAGTCATCTATACTCATGTATACATGTAACACTACAGGTGTACAGACATGTGCACACTCATACACACCGTCTCACATGCATGCATATCCATTCATACATCAAAGTGCCTACACAGGAATACTGAAATCCCCAGTCACATATGTTAATACCTAGTTGCTCAGTGATACCCATGGGCCTGGTTCCATCTCTTCTCCCATGCTGCTGAGATTCACAGTACCTTAGGTAAAGCAGTACACTGTCTGCATATAACCTACATTGCTCCATATACTCCTGGAGACTCCACATTACCTCTGGATGACTAGCACCTCATACAATACAGCAGTGTGTGAACAATGGTCATGCTGCATCATATAAGGGATCATGACACAAAGGGAAGCGGGCACATGGTGGGTACAGGTGCAATTTCTTCTTTTACTTTATTCAATCCGAGGATGACCCCACCCATGCATGCAGAATCCACAGATCTGGAAGAATGACTGTTGTCTCGCTCACGTCCCAACCAACCCACACAAGCTCATGTCTCCCCTGCCTGGTCTCTATCACCCCCACACTCTGCTGCCTATCCCATAGATGTCTCTTGCTCAGATGTTCCCAGTCTGTGACCACACCCTGGAATCTTCTCTGGTTCCCTTCATTAATACTAACCTCAGAATCCTGCTCCAGAGTTTCTGACTTACCTAATTAAGGTAGAAGTTTGGAAGGATTGGGAATCTCTCAAGTTGTACAACTGGCCTAGCAATTCATTCCCATTCCAAGATCCATAACCTAATGGGACTTAAACCTGCTTAAGCCTAGAGGGGGAGAGATGGCTTAGCAGTTCAGAGCACTTGCTGCTCTTGCAGAGGACCAGGCAGAGGTTGCAGAGTCCACATGTGGCTCACAACTATGTGCAACTCCAGTTTTAGGACATCTGAGGTCTCCTCAGGCATCAGATACATGTGATGTACATGCGGCAAATCATTCAAACACAAAGTCAAAATAAAAAAAAAAATCTGTTATAAAAATGACTTAAAATAGGTATGGTATGTACTCACTTATAAATGGATATTAGCCATAAAGTACAGGATACCCATGCTACAATCTACAGACCCAAAGAATCTAAATAACGAGGAGGGTCCAAGAGAGGACCCTTGTGGGAACAAACCTGGCGTGCAGGGAAGAAACCCCACATGTCTGTCCCGGGTGCTGCAGCTCTGGGTGGGACAGGAGACACGCGGAAAGTGGCTGCGTGTCTTCCCACACAATCCGACAGGCAGGTGGGGGTGATGGGAAGCCTTTGCGGGCCCTGCCCGTAGGTTGGGGAGGGGGCCATTCTCAGGGAACATGCAGCAGCCATCTCCGTGGGTTTTCTAGCCTGGGGTCCGGGTTTTGGTGGCTTGGGGCGCCGGGCTAGCTTCTTAGGCTTGTGTGAATGGGTACCGTCTAGGAGCGTGGGGAAGTCCTCAGTGAGAGATTAGACGTCCTGTAACTGGAGCCAAAAAGCCTCCCGGGAGCATTGGCATAAACTTTTCCAGTCCCTTGTGGATTGTTCCACTGGATCACCCAGATTTTATGCCTGTGCTCAACCAGGTGCCAGATTGCCTGTCACAGATCACTGCCCCACAGATGCTTGAATCTTATTCAGAAGGGGAAATAAAATAGTCATTGGAGGCAGATAGAGGGAGGGAACTGGGTGGGAGAAGGGATAGTGAAGGGAACAGAGCAAGGGAACGGGATCAGGGGTGGGGAGAGAGGGCCAGGAGAGTGAATGGAAGTCATCAGCTGGCAAAGGGGGCATCTCTAGGACGTTCCAGAGACCTAAGATGGGGGAGGCTTAGAATCTATGAGGGTGACTCTAGCTGAGACATCTAGCAGTGGGATACATGAAGCCTGAAATGGCCACCTCCTGTAGCCAGGCAGGACTCCCAGTGTAGGGATAAGAACACCAATCCACCCACAAAAGCTTTGACCCAAAATGTGTCCCACCTACAAGAAGTGCAGGGACAAAGATGGAACAGAGACTGGTGGAATGGTCAACCAATGAGTGCCCCAACTTGAGACTCGCCCCATGGGCAAGCAAGCACTAATCCCTGACACTACTAATGATACTGTTATGCTTGCAGACAGGAGTCTAGTCTAACTGTCCTCTGAGAAGCTCCACCCAGCAGCCAATGGAAACAGATGCAGAGACTCACAGCCAAACATTGGATGGAGCTCTGGGGGTCTGACAGAAGAACTGGGGGAAGGACTGACAGACCTGAAGGGGATAGAAACTCCACAGGAAGACTAACAGAGTCTTGGGGGTTCCCAGAGGCTAAACCACCAACCAAAGAACATACCTGGGCTGGATCTAGGACCCCCAGAACATATGTAGCAGATCTGTAGCTTGGTCTCCATGCAGGTCCCCCAACAACTGAAGCAGGGACTGTCCCTAAATCTGTTGCCTGCCTATGGATCCTGTTCCCCCAACAGGGCCACCTTGACTGGCCTCAGTGGGAGAGGATATGCCTAGTCATAAAGTAACTTGATGTACTAGGGTGGGGTGATTTGATACCCAGGGCAGGCCTCCCCCTTCCCAGAGGAGAAGGGAGGGCTAGATGGGGGAAGTGGCTGTGGGGGGGTTGGGGGATGAGTGGGAGAGGGGCTAAATATAGGATGTAAAGTGAATAAACAAATTAATAAAAAATATGAATTTTGAAAAAAAATTACTTAAACCCATCAGTCTGTTTGTTATCCTTAACTTGGAAATGTGATAGTACCAACCACATATAATTGTGTTGAAGAAAAACTTAGATGAGTCTTCTAACACACATAGCAACTGGCCCTCAGCAGCAGACCATGCCACCATCTTTTCTATCACTGACCTACTGCCACAGCGCACTCCTGAAATGCACTTAGTCCAAGAGCTTCATAATGAAATCTCTGTGACCTGGTCATGTGCTGAGGCCCACATGGTCAACCTCCATCTAGCCTCTATCCCCCATACAGGGGTTCCGCCATCCAGAGCCAGGAATTTGAGATAGCCTGTTGCCTACTTTTTCATTTCTTCTATTATTTTTTTGTGCAAAGACCCTCTGCATGCCCCAAATTGCCCAGTCTAGAGGAGGCTTCTGCCATGAATGTTCATCATTCTAGCCCATCAGAGGTATCTACCCCCATTTTGGCAAGGAGGAAGCAGAAACCAAGAAAGCTGAAGACTTGCAGGAGGCCATGTAGTCAGCTTGCAGTGGCTGCCTCTGCCCCCACTTCCAATGCCTTCTCCACTATCAATATATCAAGCTCCAAGTCATCTGCCTCTGTCCTCTAGGTCCCCTTCATTCCGTCTCATTCATGTGACTCCAGGCTGCCATTCTTGTCACAAGAAGAAGGGTTGACTGAGACAAAGACTGAGGGGGCAGGAGTGTAATTCCAGAGAAGTGACTGGTCACAGGCCTGCCTCAACGATGCTAAAAACAGGGGTTGGGGAGGACAGCATGTGCAGCGTGCAGTGTGACTGAACTGCTCAAAGCAGGACCTGGGGCAAAAGCGGGGGGGGGGGGGACAGATTAGCCTTTCCAGTTAACTGCTTAGCACAGGACACTACTGGGCTCTCCAGTGGATACTGATGGTCTGGGCATCTGGGAGCGCACTGAGGGTTAGCATTGCTCCCAACACCACTGCCACTGTGGTCATAGTTCCTCACTCTCTCTGATCTAAGACAGGGAGAGCATAGTATAGGGAGAGCATAGATCTGATGACACAGACATTCTCTTACACGTACTTTCGATGTCATCACCTAGAATGTGACAAATGCTAAGATGTATCTTAGTGAAGCTTGTCTGTCTTAATCTTGCCAACAGCCATCTGTATTCCAGATGAATGTTCTAGATTATTGCAAAATTCTGTTTGGAATGAATAGAGATGGGAGTCACTGGCGAGGGTTCTGTTGTTGATACCAAAAGGTGGGACTGATGGAGGTGGCCCCTCCTCCAACGAGCTCAGATTCTCTGAGAGAAGAAAGAAAAAGTCTTGAAGTAAATGTCATTACTATTGAATGGTTAGCTGGAGCTGGGAAATTGGCGGTGATTGGGAAGAGACCAGCATCATTGAGGTGAAATCTTCTGAGAAGTGTTTTCTGGAAGCACAGAGGCTGCGTTCCAGAGATAGCCAGGGTTGTACCTTGTGCTGTGGCTAGACTTGGTAATGTGTAAGAGTCACCCAGGCGGTACTGAAGGCATGAAGGAGTCATGAAGAGCAGCTGAGGTCTGGGCACTGTGAGAGGCTGCAGAAGGCCATTGGTGAAGGTGCAGCCTCAGTTACAATTGACAGCCCAGGACTGAAGGGGTCATGCAAAGGAGGTGAGGCTTGGCACCATGAAGAGAACCTATGAGAGGCTGTTGGTAAAACCTAGTTGCAGCTGAAGACAGCAGTGTTTTGGAGATGTTAGTACCATGAGATGACCACCAAGAACAGCAGCATCTGGAGCCTAGAAGACAAGGTGTGTGCTACAAAGGGCAGAGTTGGAGAAGTGACTCAAGCCCTTGGAGGAATCTAGAAGATCATGAGTGGATCCCAGACATTGGACGGTTGGAGTTTGATTTTGCTTTTGATTGTGACTGTGCCTTATATATTTTCCCTCCTGAAGGAAGAAGGAATTTT
>CM052708.1:74576079-74626284 GCA_028551405.1 Uromys caudimaculatus | reverse complement strand
CCAAGAGAAGCAAGCCAGTAAGTTACATCCCTCCATGGCCTCTGCATCAGCTCCTGCTTCCTGACCTGCTTGAGTTCCAGTCCTGACTTCCTTTGGTGATGAACAGCAGCATGGAAGTGTAAGCTCAATAAACCCTTTCCTCCCCAACTTGCATCTTGGTCATGATGTTTGTGCAGGAATAGAAACCCTGACTAAGACACCATGTAAGGAAGAGGAAAAAAATTAATCCAAGCCCTTTAGCAAGTGAGGAGCCTGAGAGTCTGAGGAGCAAAATGACTTCAAAAGAACACACAGACAGGATGGGGCAAGAATGGGCTCCTGTGTAGCATCAGTCCTTCCCTAGACATTAGAAGCAAATTGGGAGGAGTGTCCTCCAGGTACTGTCTGAACCTATCAAGCCAATTCAGACTTGGTGAAAATAAAAAGACCCTGAGAGTGAAGAAAAAGACAAAATAGGACATTTTAACTGTAAACACAGCAAAAAATACACAACAACGCCCAGAACCATTCCTTGCAATAGATAAACACTCTATTTTCGTTTGCATCAGACTTGTAAGACCCGAGTCAATGGGAGACGTCACACGTTGCTGGAGTGGAGTAGCTATGACTATGGAGAAAAATGATTTTTTTTCAACTCAACCCACGACTGTTTTGTAAACTGTAAAGGAAATCCTTTCCTTTGGAAAGAATGGTTCTGAGTTTCATTTGGATAAAGTTAAGCAAGAGGATATGGAACAGAAGATAAGGAAGGAAGCAGGATGGCTATGAACACCTCTATATTCATCTACAAAATTAAACCAACAGTGTCAGGCAAGAACGGACAGGTCAACAAAGCAGAGGACGGAACAGTAACGGACTCAGGTGCACCAGAGAACTCAGGATCAAGTGCAGACTGGACAGCAGGATGGATGATTCAATAAACAGAGCTGGGAAACCAGACACTTGGGGGAGAGCCTGTCGAAGACTCACCTCATAGCACTGTAGCAAACGTCTACAAGAAGAGGAAGCTGTCACTTTATATTCATCTGTGTTCTTTCTAAACACAAGGTGGAGGAAGACACAATGGAAAAATAAGTCCAAACTATGCACCAATTTGAAATGTATAAAAATCAAAACCCATGTCCAAACAATGGTTAAAAGTGTATGTGGAGGGGGGGGGTCATATGCTAATCTCTCTGGTTTCTGTGTTCTTAAAAATGTCCATAATGGCTGGGCAGTGGTGGCACACACCTTTAATCCCAGCGCTTGGGAGGCAGAGGCAGGTGGATTTCTGAGTTCAAGGCCAGTCTGGTCTACAGAGTGAGTTCCAGGACAGCCAGGGCTACACAGAGAAACCCTGTCTTGAGGGGGAAAAAAAAAAGGAAAAAAAAAAAAAGAAAGAAAAAAAAATGTCCATCATGAAAAGTCAACATTTTCTTAGCACCATGGTTAGGGTTCCTGTTGCTGGGATGAAACACCCTGACCAAGTTGAGGAGGAAAGTCTATTTGGCTTACGAACACATCACTGTTCATCATCAGAGGAAGTCAGGACAGGAACTCAAACAGGGCAGGAACCTGGAGGCAGGAGCTGATGCAGAGGCCATGGAGGAGTGCTGCTTACTGGTTTGCTCCTAACGGATTATACAGCCTGCTTTCTTATAGAAGCCAGGACTACCAGTCCAGGGATTACACTACCCCCAATGGGCCCTCCCTTGTCAATCACTAATTAAGACAATGCCCTATAGGCCTGCCTACAACCCCTTCTTATGAAGGCTTTTTATTAATTGAGGTTCCCTCCTCTCAGAATACTTGAGCTTGTGTCAAGTTAACATAAAACTATCCAGCACAACTGACCCCTTGTCAACTTGACACACAAACAAATCACTGTTAAGATACTACTTTCCTTTCTCATTCATCCCCAAGATCTCACATTAAAAATTATAAATAACCTTTAAAATCCCACATTCTTTACAAATTCAAACACATGAAAAGTTCAGGCTCTTTAAAATAATTTTTAAAAATCCAAAGTCTTTTTCATTCAAAGTCTCTCAACTGTGGACTCCTGTAAAATCAAAACTGAATTAAATACTTTCTTACTTCAAGAGGTAGGAACCACGGCACAGTGAAAAAGAAAAAGAAAAAAAGAAAAACCAAACCTCACAAGTACTCAACATCCAATTTCTGGGATTCACTGAAGATCTTCTGGGCTCTTCCAAGGGGCTTGGGACACTTCTCTGGCTCTGCCCTTTGCAACATGCACAGCTCGTCTTCTAGGCTCCAGTTGTCTTCCATACACAGCTACTGCCATTGTGGTGGTTATTCTGTGGTTCTGGCATCTCCAAAATGCTGGTGTCTTCTGCTGCAGCTGGGCTGCACTTTCACAAATCGCTTCTCATGGGCTCTCTTCATGGGCCCAACCCTCAATTTCTCTGCAGAACCCACCTCCAATGCTGGACCTTCAACTGCCACTGAGGCTGCACCGTCACCAATCACCTCACAGTGCCAAACCTCAGCTACCTTTCCTGATCCCATCACACCTTCGAAACCAGTACCATGAGGATGAGTCTTAGACAACCAAGGTCAGCTGCCAGCACAAAGTACAATCTTGGCCACCTCTAGAATGCAGCTCCTGCGTGCTGACTCTCAGGAAACACTTCCCAAAAGATTTCAACTCAATGATGCTAGTCTCTTCTTAATCATCACTAATTTCTCAACTCCCGCTGACCAGTAATGAGTCTTGTCCATCACAGCTGATTCTTTAGCCCCAGCTGACCAGAACCACAGAATATTCATTGAAAACAGCAAATGGCCCTGGTAGAGTCTTTAAACTTCCCTCTGAACATTCATAAGCCAAGCCTTCATCTTCTGCATTGCCCTCAACATTCTTATCTTCCAAACTCCTCACAAATCAGTTCACCAAGCATTGAACACTCAATAGCTTTCTTACAGCACAAAGTTCCAAAGTCCTTCCACAACCCCCACCCCCAAAACAACATGATCAGGTCTGTCACAGCAATACCCCACAATCCTGGTACCAGTGTGTCTTAGGGTTTCTGTTGCTGCAATGAAACACTATGTCTGAAAATCAAGTTGAGGAGGAAAAGGTTTATTTCACTCACAGTTCTATGTTCATTATGCATGCTCGTCATCAAAAGCCATGAGGGCGGGAACTCAAACAGCACAGGAACCTGACGGCCGGAGCTGATACAGAGGCCATGAAGGAGTGCAGCTTCCTAGCTTGCTGCTAATGTCTTGTTCAGCCTGCTTTCTTATACAGTTCAGGACTACCAGCCCAGGGTTGGTACCACCCATAATGGGCTAGGCCCTCCCCATCATCATTAAGAAGATGCCTTACAGGCTTGCCTACATTTTTTTTTTAATTGAGGTTTTCTCAGATTATTTTAGCTTGTGTCAAGGTGGCCTAGTTTTCAAACTCAGCATAAGCTAGATGTAGTGGCACACACCTGTAATCCCAACACTTGGGAGACAGAGACCTGAGAAAGTCAACGGGGATAGGTGGGGAAATCAAATTTAAAATGCAAACAGCCAGAGGTCAAAATACATCTTCTGGCAACATAACCCATGAACCTTTATCTTCAAGACATGCAGAGCTCCTCTGAATGGCCAGCGCTCACTAGAGCATCAATAGGAAGTGATCATTCATTAACGATCCTCTCAGATCCTTTCCCACAATTATCTTATCTCTGCCTATCTAATCTGGACACTATATCATGTATCCTAGCTCACCCACTCAGTGCACCCCATTCCCAATGTTGTAGTTGGCTGAAGAAGAGGCATGTGTCCAAGTCAGAACCCATGATAAACATCGGGGCTTCTGGTGGGGTCGTCAGGGACACATAGACTCATCCTCTCCTGCAGGACTTCTGCATAGCCACTGGAAGAACCCTGGTCAGAGGTAGGAAGAAAGTCCTGGGGATGAAGCCAACAACATTGAGGGAGAGCCAGGAAGTATTGGAGAGAAAGCAAGCTCCAGGACAGTATGAGCTCTGAATAAATGCCACTTAGAGCTGGCCTCTGTTAACTGCATTGGACCAAGAACTCTTACCTTTTCTCTCCTGATGCTGTTTCTTGGGACCAAAGGCATCCACGTTACTCATTTCAGTATGGGTCTCTGTTGCTGGGATAAACCAGCACAGACAAAGCAATGTGAGGAGCAAAGAGTTTATTTCAGTTTACAACTCTCAGGTCACATTTCCTCACTAAGGGAAGTCAGGGTAGGAACTAAAGTCAAGGCCATGGAAGAATGCTGCTCACTGGCTTGCTCTCCATGGCTCTCTCAACCATCCGGGACCAGTTGCCCAGGTGCAGTACCACCCACAGGGGACTGGACCTCCCACATCAATTATTAATCAAATTCCTATCTCAGACTTGCCTACAGGACAATCTCACAAAGAGATTTTCTCAATTAAGAACTCCTCTTCCTAGATATGTCTATGTTTGTGTCAGGTTGAAAAAAAAACAAAACAACCAGCACACCAATAGAAGTGAAGTAAGTCCAAATGGATAGAGTCTCCATGCTTCCTGCTCAGAAGTGGGCAAAGGGTGACTTTTGCACCTGCCCATAAGTAAGTAAGGAAAACTCATGGGGCCTGGGGACAGGCATGCTCTCTGCTGAGGCTGAGAAGTTCCCATCATGCTTTGATTTCTGCTCTCACTTCCTCCACGCTCCTCACAGCCCCATCTCCCCACATACACACAGACAGGGGGAGGAAATATGCTTAAATACCACTTGGACCCTTGGAACTATCCCAACATAGTGGGCTTCCCTCAGTAGTAGGATGTGTTCTGCACAGGCAGATGCTCATACTTGATCTAAGCACCTTGGGTAACTTTGGAAAAGACCTAACATCTACCATATAAAATGTCTTTCTACTACCTTAAATTGAAACAGGTCAGGGAATTTTCTGGCAAAATGGCATTCCAGTGGAATAATGGCATGCATGGAGGGTATCTTAGATACTATTCTATTGCTATGAAGACACACCATAACCAAGGCAATTCTTATAAAAGAAACCACTTAATTGGGGGCTTGCTTATAGTTTTAGGTTAGTCTATGATCATCACACCAGGAATCAGAGAGCCATGGTGCTAGAATAGAAGCCGAGAGCTTTGCATCCTGATCTGAAAGCAGCAGGTAGAGGCATGGGGGAATGGGCCTGGCGTGGGCTTTTGAAACCCCAGTGCCCACCTCCAGTGGCACACCTTCTCCATCAAGGCAACACCTTCTAATCCTTCCCAAATAGTTCCACTAACTGGGGACCAAACACTCAAACACATGGGCCTATTCTCATTCAAATCACCACAGTGGGTGAGACAAGCAGGCCACCCTCACCAGCCATCAAGGTATCTCTTTCCATTATGCGAAGCCAAAATGAGGCCTTCTCTGTCCCCACAGAGGGCTTCATGTCTCCATGACAGAAAATGCAATCAAAAACCCTGCAGTGGCCTCCTGTGTAGACCATGATGAAGAAAGAGTCCATTAGGTGAAATCTCAGCCTTATGACAGTAGTACTGGCCCATTGAAGACTCAGATTCTCCCCTGTCATAGAGAGGCTTAATGATCTGAGCCAAAGGCCTGTTTTGAGGGGCTAGGATAGTCAATGTTCCACCTGTGACCCACCAAATCCCTGAAATTTGTCCCCAAACAAATCTGGCCAAATTTGCTTCAAAGCATCCCACTTTTCAAAGGCAGCTCTTCTTTATAATCACATTTGTCTGTTTCTAAATTATTTCTTGAAATTGGGGGTAGAATTCATAGGTAGAGACCTTGCCTAGAATATTCTGGGCCCTAAATTCAATCCAAAACTCCAAAAAAAGAAACAACAACAAACCTAAATTACTTCCTTGTTTCATAGTGGGTTGTTTTTTGCATTTTTTCTAAGTGTGTGGATAATATTTGATTGCAGCAATGGGAGAGTAAACTTTGCAGATGCAGATTAAACGATCTGATATTAATATGGCCATCCTTCGGCTTGGGCCTCAACGGGAGAGGATATGCTTAGTCCTGCTAGGACTGGATGTCAGGGCAGGGTGGTACCCAAGAGAGGCTTCCCCTTCTCCTTCAACTCTCTATCCCACTCAAGAGCTAAATGTCACCAGCCATTTTTATGCACCTACCCTATCCTCATGCGTCACCTACACAAAGGCATCAAATTCTAAATTTTGTGTATATCATTCCGTTATGTTTTTACAGTGTTTTAATATACAAATAAATAACAAAATTGGAATCACTACATGTGGCTTTCTGTAGACTTGCTTATTTCAGTCAATATTGTTTCTAATATGTTTCAGCCATGTTTTTTGGAAGACTAAGGCTGATTTATTTTTACTGTTCTTTGACAAATGTCACAAATGTATATAATATATTTTGGACATTTTCTGTCCTGTCTCCCCCCCCCACTCCTGCTAAACTTTTTCTCCCCATCAAGTCTTCCTCTTATCTACATGTTAGTCTTCCTCTTATCTACATGTTATTATGTTGTTTTGTCTGAGACCCATGGGTTTAATTAGGGTTGCCTGCATGAGTATTGTTTCATTTTAGTTGCTAAGCATTCTCTTTTCTAATTCATATATCCATTCACTTATTGACAGGTATGCGAGTGCGTGATGGTGGGCTGTGAGGCATCCCAAGCTTGTTGTAATCTCATCTATACGCCTCTCAGAGGTGCCCATACACCATACACAAGGGGCTCTCAGGTTACCACATAAAGCAGTGCTATTGCTGGGTCTGTGAATATTCAAATGCTTGATTTCTCAAGATAAAGCCTTTTTGTGTCTTCTTATTCTCTCTTAAAATGTGTAGCTACCTGTACATTACTTCCTATTTTCACGTCTCAAACAGTAGCAGCGTAAATCATGACTCCCCACCCATGCTTGTGGTCCCACCATGTGGCTCATATTGGTCAGGTGACCATAAAGACAAGTAACAATATCTAAGCAGAAACCCCTTTAGGAGAAACCCCCAAACTTCTACCTGTATTCTTTTTCCCCCTCTGCCATAAGAATGGCGTGCCCTAAGCAGGAATTATTTTACTGAGCTGTGTCCTAGGGAGCAGAGTCACAGCCAACAAAAATGACAGCAGGCATGAGCAAAGAATGAATCTGCAGCAGCAGCAGCAGCCACTGAGACTGGAAGATATTTGTTACTGAAACGCAATAAAATAGCCATATCAAGACAGTTCACAGAGATTTATTGAGTATCTTCAACTTACCTGACATCAAACTAGTTTTAAGAGTGGCCATGTTAGACAGGGTTTATGGCTTTGAGGCACTAACACTCTGGCCAATCAGCAGGTCCCAAAGACCCTAGCGATTGTCTAGTATAGGCCCCAGAGACAAATTTGTTTCTTAGGACCTTGTCTACCAGGTGTAAAACAGTTGATAAAGAAACAAGGCATTTTATTGATTCCGTTAAATAAAAAGTCCAGAAATGAAGCCTGAAGCAGGGGTTGGTCCAGGAGCTCCTCCTCCCCATCTCTTGGCCTTGTTTTTCTTCCTGTTTACCTCCACTCTCTAACAGCACTGCTCCTATGGGACAAAGTGACCATCAAGTACTCCAAAGATCTGTAGCCTCTAAGTCCTAGCAAAGTCTTGATTGAACCTGACTCTCAGAGTCATCCTAGGTCACAGGCATCCCTAAACAATCAGTGTGTGGAAAGCTAGCATCAACTGGACAACCTGGTCCTAGGTCATGCAGCATGATGGAGTCATTCCATACAAACACAATAGGCTAAGTAGAGGGTACCCCAGGAACAGTCAGAACACTCTGCCTAGGAGGGGATGCAGGTATTGAGCAGACATGCCACAAACTGCATCAGCACCCAGGTCCCTAACCACTGAACCCCAGAACTGGCTCTGCCAAACCTCATGCTCAGGGGCATCACATCGCTGGCTGACATCAGCCACAGATGGAGTGTTTACACCATGGAAGCGGGCAAGTGCTTCAAACCAGTGCTGTAAGTATTGCAGAGAACCAGTTGGCACACACTTACCAGCAGAACATAGTGCAACTGGCTAAAGCTCCGGCATTCCCTTGTGTGACTCTGCCACTTAGACACATCCCTGACCCCCAGCGAACTTCATCCTTTGCAACTGTAAAGTGGAAAATTGGGCTCTTGCCTGCCAAAGCTGTATTCCATCTCTGCCAGTTGGAGATTTTTCAAAGTTGTGTTTACGTATGTGTGTAGATAGGCATTCATGCATGTACATTTGACTCTGAATGTATCTCTGCATCAGAAATCATAAGTACAGGCACCTGGTACAAACTCCGAAGTGATTCTGAGAGCTGTCCCTCCCCTCTCTTGGTCTATTAAATCACTTTCCCTCCAAAGGTACACATGTTGTGGCATAAGGAGCAAACTGTTGACAGATGGTGGAGAAACTTCACAGGCCCATAATTGAGACTTATTTTCATACATTCGTGCCAGTTTGAAATCTAATTGCCAATAAAACAATACTGTGATACTGCCACGTCTAATACCTCTAACCACTCGCTGAAGTTACACTTGAATCCACTAGCAAACCCTAATCTCCCAGAGAAAAATATTCCACACTCTCTGTCGGAAAAGCAGGGCTATAAATCCACGTACAGTGGTTCATTTCCAAATGAGAACCTCCTTTCTTTGGTCCCCAAAGAGCTCTTACTCAGCTAATGTTAGTGCCTGCCTGAGAGCAGTACATATTCTTTGTTTACTTGACAGAAGCACAGATGTGGCTGGGTGAGCCTGCGATGGGCTCTTTTGCAGAGAAATGCAGAGGGCTTCTCTGGGCCAACTTACTGGCCTCACGGCTCTGGCTATATTTTGACGCACTCGTGGGAAGCTGGCCAGACAGAGCTAGGAAGGATGTAGGAAGCCCAATCTTCTCTCCTTCCTTCTTTGTTTTCATTCTCTTGATGGTAAGGTTTGAGAACAGATCAATCCAGATCAATCTGAAGCTGTAAATAAAGAAGCAAGCTTTCTGTAGGATGAGGGATCTCAGAAGCTGGGTTTGTTTGTGTAGACTGAAAAATGCCACCTGTTACCTCAAATCATAAGCCTGCTGAAAACTAGTAATGATCATCCTTCCCCAGGCAGAGTCCTGCCCATGTTACAAAGAGTATAGAGAGGGTGGAGCCCTGAGATGCTGTCCCATCAGTCATAAGTATATTCCTTGTCTATAACATCTCTGGATGCGTCCTAGACAGCAGCTTATTGTTTTGTTCCATTTTACAGAAAATAAACTGAGGTAAATATTAAACTAGGCTGGTGGAAGAGAGTCTAAGCAACAGAGGTAGTTCTGCAATGAAACAGTATTTCCCAGACATCCCAGGGCCACTGGACACATGAACTCATGCAGCTGTGACTGGATGTATGTATGCACAAAACCTGCACAAGATCAAGCCAGCCCAAACCCAGCATGGATGGGGGAGAGGCTCATGAACACCCACCCTAACTGAGAAGCTACTGACAATTAATGGCTGCTGTAGGAGAGCTAGTTTTCTTCAAGGCTATGGTCCCTGAGAGGTTTCCCATGTTCCAGTAGATGGCCCCAAACCCATGCTCATACACATAGCACGAAGTGGACTCAGTGGGTTTAAAGACATAGCTCATAAAGTTGGGGAGGAAAATAGTGGAGGTTTAGGGGAGGGATTTGGACTGGAGAGATGGCTCAGCGATGAAGAGAACTGACTTTTCTTTCTGAGGTCCTGAATTCAATTCCCAGCAACCACACGGTGGCTCACAACCATCTGTAATGGGATCCAATGCCCTCTTCTGATGTGTCTGAAGACAGCTACAGTGTACTCATATACATATAGAAGAGAGATTTAAGAGGAGAGAATGAGGGGGTATATTTGAGCAAAGCATATATGCATGTATGAAATCTTTAAACAATAAAAGGAAAAAATTAACTAAAACAATAAAATTTTTTTTCGCTAAATATAACTGTCTACATTTTTCTTGTTTTTGTGATAAAATATTCTGACAAAAACAATTAAAGGAAGAAGGGCTTTATTGTGGCTCACAGTTCAAAGGAACAGCCCACTGTGTTGAAGAAGGAAGTCAAGGCAGCCAGGGCTTCAAGTAGATGGTAACAGCCACAATCAGGAAGCAGAGAACGACAAGCATGCTACTGTTCAACTTTCTTTCTGCACTTACACAGTGCAGGATTCAAGCCAGAGAACAACGTTTCTCACAGTGAGCTTGGAGCATGTCTTCTCATCTCAACCAGGATCATCCCCACAGACATGCCTAGAGACCCAACTCCCAGACAACTGTAGCTTCTGTCAAGCTGACAACACTAACGCCTCATCATATCAACGTGTTTTTTTTCAATAGACAGAATTTCATTTGAACCACTGAAAATTGAATGTCTGAACTGAGATATGTAGAAGTATAAAGCATACACTGGTTTTCAAAAGAGGAGTAGTCACAGGGTGAAGCCTAGGTAATGGACACCAAAATACACATACTTGAAAGGAATTAAGTCTGGTGTTTTATAGCACAATGGGGTGACTGCAGTTTATGGCCGTTTATTATATAACGTATAAAGAACGAGGAGAGAGAATTTCAAAGCTTTCCAGTTGAATGAAATGGTATTACATGATATAGATATGCTAATTACCCTGATTTAGTGATTACATATTGAATATGTATCAAATCACACACTATATCACATAAACTTGTACAATTATTATATGTTTATTTTAAAAGCATACATAGAAAGAAAATAATACCCTTCAATAATAATGTGTTTGTATTGACTATGTATTAAAATTACGGTTTGGATCTATTGAATTATCTAAAATACACTGCTAGCCACTAGAAAAATGTAAATGATGTGTGTGTGTTGTGATGCTTTGATATGCTGAAATATGTATTTGTTCTTTGCTCTTGTTTCCTAGCATAGAATCACTAAAATCTTTGGAATGTTTAAAGTCTTTGGGGCTTGTTAACCTATTCCCCAACCTTCATGTATTAGGGTTCTATTGCTGGGAAGAGACACCAGGTCTATGGCAACTTTTATAAAGGAAAACATTTAATTGGGGCTGGCTTACAGTTCAGAGGTTTAGTCCATTGTTGTCATGGTGGGAATCATGGTGGCATGCAGGCAGACATGGTGGTAGAAGAGGAACTGAGAGTTCTACATCTTGATCCGCAGTCAACAGGTCTTCCTGTGACTTGGAGCCACTGAGCCTGGTCTGGAGCTTCTGAGACCTCAAAGCCAACCTCCACAGTGGCATGCTTCCTCCACCAAGGTCACACTTCCTAAGAGTGCCATTTTTATTCAAACCACCACACCCCACAACTCAAGATTAAGTGGGTCACCAATGGCCAGTGATACAGTCAACCATGCCTATGTAATGAAGCCTCCATAAGAACCCAACAGGCCAGATCACAGATAGCTTCTCAATAGGTCCCTGGGAAGTAGGAAATGCACAGAACCAATACACTTTCCCCATACCTGCCCATCTGCTCTAGTTGATTCTCTGTTACTCTACAAAATACCTGAGGTTGATCTCTTGTAACAGAAAGGGATTAATTTAGCTCCCAATGGTTAAAAGTCCTAATATTACCTTCCAGGCCTGGCCCTGGCTCCTGCAGCTGTATGATATTATGGCAGATAACACTGGAGCAAGAAGATGGACATATGAGAGATGACATATTAAGAGATAAGGAGTGTACACAGCAATCTCTTTCCTTCTTCTTATAAAGTCTCCAGTCTGAGTCATGGGGACTCATCCAATCTGTACTTAACCTGATCCCAGACTTCTTTGTATTAGTATTCTCTAAAGTTAAAGAACAGATAGAATGCATACATATCATAAAAGGAAACTTATTAGACGGTTGAGTAGTACAACAATGACTGTCTGCACTCTGGAGAGGCTGAGATCCTAACTAGCAGCTGCCTCTGTTACCTAAGAGTTCCAGTGTAGTACTAAGGGCCAGGAAGATTCTTAGAAAGATGCTGGTCTTCAGTACACATTGGACCCCAAAGATGTTGGAGTCTAATGTCAGCAAAGAATGTCAGCAGCAGCAGTAGCTGTGACGTACTCGGCACGAACAGGAGACAGACAAGCAAGCATGAATGGAAGGCAGGCTAGCAAGCAAGCACTTCTTTGGTGTACACTTGGAACTCTTTACATCTGAGCCACTGCAGCTAGAAGGAATTGGCCATTCTAAGGGAAGCGCTTCCCTTTTTAATCAAATCTTCTTGGAAATGTTCTCAAAACCTGCCCAGACAAGTATCTCTTAGTTGATTGCAGATCCAGATTAAACATCCCAACTTCCCAAAAGCCCATATCTGAATTCTACAGTCATGTTAAGTTTTTAGTTTTAACCTGTGTTTCAGAGGGCACACACCATACTCAAATCATGGTACCATCTCTTCATCTGGCCTTCAGTGTCTTTCTGTTATTTAATAACAAACCAGGAAATGTATGTAAGTGCTTCCCTGGTGTGTGGTTTGAATGAGAATGGCCTCTATGGGCCCATATGTTTACATATTTAGTTCCCAGTTGGCAGAATTGTTTAGGAAGGATTAGGAGATGTGTCTTTGTTTGAGGAAGTATGTCACCAAGGGTAAGCTTTGAAGTTTCCAAAGCCTATACCATACCTTGTCTCTATCTCTGTCTCTATCTTTCTGTCCCTGTCTCTCTTTCTCTATGTGTGTTTGTCTCTATCTATGCCTCTCTGTCTTTTGACTCTTTGTGTGTCTGAGTCTCCCTCTCTATCTCTGTATCTATCTCTGCATCTCTGTCTCTGTGACTGTCTCTGCCTCTCTCTACCTCTCTCTGTCTCTGTCTTTGTCTCTCTCTCAACTCTCAGCCTCTCTCTCTTTCTCCCTCCATTCTTTTCTCCCTCCCTCCCTCTCTCTCCTTTCCTCCCTACTGCTTGTGGATCAGGATGTAAGCTCTCAGCTGTGGCTCCAGCACCCACCTGCTACCATGCTTCCCAGTGTGATGGTCATGAACTGTAACCCTCTGGAACCATTAACCCCAATTCTTGTAAGTTTCCTTGGTCGTGATGTTTTGTCACACGATACAAAAGTAATTAAGACTCCTGGGCGCTGTGAACCATTCCAGCCAGTTGAACCTGAGGATGTGGGAACCCTGCTTCAAAGCTTCTCAGTCAGACACACAGGAAAAATAATCGTGGGCCTAAGGCTGGTGTGGGAAGACAGGCAGTCTTGAGAACTGAAGTACCCACCTGGGATAGCTGATGCTATTTCCAGACAGCTAGAATCATCTATTTCCATATTAGCTCTAATCAGATTGGAAGAGTGCCGGCTGGTGTTCCCTACAGAATTTGTTGTTTGCTTCATGGACTGCACACACTATCAGTGAGAATACAGGAGAATGGGGTTTGTGTGCCCCGTGCCTTCGTGTGGATGGATAGATGCAGCTTCTCCCACACATCCATGACCTATATCATGCAATCTACCCACCTTTTTAGTTTAGGCTGAGTATGTCCAATTTAACTATGTCCAAATAGGCACAGCTTGAGGACATTGGGCCTGTGTGATCTGGAGGGTGACTCAATCCCAGAAATCCCTTTGTCTTTTTTGAAAGGCCTGGTGTCCATCCAGGCATTCCGTAGCCTCCACAGGCATCATCTAGAGACTATCTGAAACATTACCATTGTGACAACATACAATATTCCCTTTCCAACTTGTCCAGTTCTTCTAGACCGTTGTCCTATGGGTCAGGGTCACCTTGCATCTTAATCCTGTCACCCAACATAGCCCTCTCAACCTTACAGCTCCTTCACATTCAGTCAGCTTGCCTCCAAATCTTGAATGAAGATGACAATTAAATGGCCCACATCCAGAATTTCTCTCTGGTGTCTGAATTCTGCATCCAGAGATGCAGCAGCCACACACCAACACCTCTGGGTCCTGTCAGTGTCTGCTCCCTAAATCCATTCCTTCTGTCTTTCACTCAAATGTGCTCATCCATACCATGGCTGAAATCATTGCAAAGGGAGCTCTCCAAAGGACACAACCAGAGACACATGCGAGAACACAGCCCCTGGGAAGTAGATAACGGTGTTTTTATATCAGAGGACAGCAAGTGAGCACTTGCATGCTGACAAAAATTTGAATTGGTTAAAACAGAGTCTATGCCCACCTACGGGAATGGCTTGCATCCATTCTTTAATGATGTTATAGAAAAGTACATAATGACTTGGAAAATTGCCCCTAATATATATTTAAGTGCTAAAAGCATATTACAGAACAGTGTGTGAAGAATGATGCTATTTTTGGAGTATTTATTTATGTATTTGGGGAAAAGACTGCAAAAAAACCTCATTGAAATTATCAACATGGCTATGGTGTGTAAACACGCACACCTTGCAGCATACAGACATTTACTCTTTATTTTGTCTTCAGTGCTGTGGCCTGAATCCAAAGCCTTAAGCTTGCTAAGCAAGCTCTCCGCCAATGAGCTAAATCCTCAGCCTCACTTTCCCCCCCCAGCAGCCACTCTGCTTTTCTTCTCTTTTCCACAAACTCCTTGAAAGAGGAGCTCATGGGTGTGCTCAACGAATGATGACAATTATTAGGAGTCATGAAAATTATTAGACACGGCATGACAATTATCTCCAGAGTTAGAAATGCACAGAACATTCTAGCACTGTACAGCCTATTCTCTAGGAGACTAAGAGAGGGATGTGGAGATGTCAGGAGCAGCTCTGCCGCCATGTCCTCTGATTCTTAGAGGAAGCCTACAGAAGGGATGTGATGGAATGCCAGTGATCCACACCCAGAACATAGCTGGAAATAGCAGTGCCACGCCCCTCCCCAAACAATGAGTATAAAACCTCAATGCGCTACGTGTGCATGGCACAGGGTCATCAGTGACTTTGTATTATCCAAGCACCTGTTACCTGACTTAATGGAAAGTACATGGACTCTGGGTCAGACAGATCTGCATTTGAACCCTGACCATATACTTACTATGTAATCTTGGGAAAGTCGTCCAGTTTCTCTGAATCTCCACTCCTCTATCATCAGTAAACACCAACGGAGATAGCTAATGCACAGTGTTGGGAAACTAGGTACTTAGCACAGGTCTGAGATTATATACTAATTAATAATTACAGATGGAGAAGAACTGCAAAGGCAACAGTAGCATTCTGTGAGGTTAGACCTCCAAACAAAGGTCACTTTATGAGAAGTTTCCCTCCAGGTTACCAATACCCTGCCCCCTGCATCATTTGCAGCCTTGTCTCAGGCCATATGGAAGAGCATGCAGCCTAGCAAACAATGGGTTTAACTGATTTATAAGGTTGTCGTGGGAAGGTCAGAGCTGGTGAGATTCTGAAGCACAATTAGAAGGACTGTAGGACTTGGCTTCTAGGTGCTCTGGCTTGTAAGGACCCGACTGGCTCCCCAAGAGCACAGATAGTCCCAGGTCACTCGACAAGGAAGAACACCCAATCTGAAGATTCCCCTGCTGTGGTGGCCTAATGATGTACTAGATATAGGCCACCTGGGCAGCTTTATACCATCAGGGAAAACTTTACTGATCTGAGCCCACATGGAAGACCCCATTTTTCTTTGGCAGAAACTATCCTGAATCTCAGATGACAGACAGTCCTTCTAACTCTTTATTACCACATCCCAAGAATGGGGCTCATTCCATCTATGCCTACATCTAAGAAGGTAGGAGGTGTTAACTTCAGCCAGCCCTGAAGAGGGGGTGTTCACTGAGTGAGAGCAAGAACCCCTCTGGAGCTAGAATTCTAGGTGGTTGCGAGCCACTTGATGTGGGTACCAGGAACCTAGCCCTAAGTCCTCTCTCCAGCCCCTTATTTAGGCTTTGGGTGGTAAACTCAATGCACTGACAATACACTGAGAAAACCTGACCAGGTGATGAGCTTCTCAGGAATAACAGTGGACATCTGGAAGTGACTTGTGCACTCTGGGGGATTTTCAGACCCCTGAGTTCTTATCATTTGGCTTGTGATCCAAATCTCGGTTCATTGTGCTTTTGACCAGACCTCGTTTCTTAGCTTGAATTTCCCCTTTTGATTCCCTTTCAGTACTGTGTCTCTGCTGCATTCGAGACATAACTCAAAAAATTAATCCTGAAACTAACTCATTCCAAAGGTTTTTCTCACTTATCTTAGCTGCAAGAACATGCAAACTTGATCTTAATCTTGTCTCACTGAGATAAAAACCTTCAAAATAAAAAAGCACAATATCATTTCTTAAAATTATATCTAAAAGTTTACAATAATTTCTTCATATCATGTATACTCCCCTAATATTGGTGCCAGCAGGTCCCAACTCCTAGATTCCTAGGAATAGAACTCTCCTATCTCCTGATACATATCAGAGCATCTCATGCCACAGGCTTCAGTCCTTGTCTACACATTTAAATGACATAGCCCCTCCCACCAAGTCTCCTTTTACCCCTCTGATCTTCCAAATCAGCACAATCTCTCAGGCGCAGCATCTTCCTAGGTGACCAGCAACACTTCAGTACACGAGGCATGCATCTTTCTCTTTGCTCATGCAGGAGTTCCATGCCCTCTCCTGCTTGGTGGAGAAGCCTCTGCATAGAAGCTATGTCTCTGACTTCACATTTCCTAACCTTGACACTGAGCCCCAGATTTGCTCTCTGCTCCCAACAGCATCCTGTAGTCGGCTGCACCCAATATGTCATGCCAATCACTTCAGTCACCTTCCTTGTCACCTCCCACACGTGGCCACAGTTACACAACCCTGCAATTACCTCTGTCCACTGCCCACCTCTTCCAAGTCCCCTCTCATAACCCATCCTTCCCGAGCTGCATCCTTGAACTGACACTGTCATTTAACCATCTCCTTATCATCCTGTCCCTCAGAAAACTGTGTTCTCAGAGTTCTTTAGGTCTGTTCTTTAGGATTTGGCGTATCTTCTTTAAGGCTCAAAACACAACTGAGTAAATTGCAGCCTAATGATGTATTAACTTTTCCTGGGCAGACATGGACAAATGACTACTTATTCCAGTCAAGAGTGCTAGTGATGTTGGGTGTGGTGGGCCTTTAACCCCAGCACTTGGGAGGTAGAGGCAGTGGATCTCTGTGAGTCTGAGGCCAGCCTGGACTACACCACAAGTTCCAAAACTGCTAGTGACAGAACAGAGTTATGATCTTTCCAAGTCCAGGTGAACCAATGAGTTTCCTGAACTTACTTACAATAATGTGGGTGAGGGCACAATTATAGGAGCTTGGGTGACCCAAAATAGCTGCAGCACTGAAAAGTCCCACCCTACATGAATGATGACTTCCTTATAGCTGCAGAGATGGAGGCCTCCCTCCAGCTAACCTAACACCCCTGAAGACCACATGCTGCGGGAGCAGAATTACATCCAACTGGAATGGGAGCACAAAAGGAAATGAGTGGCTAGAATCTCACGTAAGAGTAAAATGATTCCCACCTCCTTCTATGAAGACAGGTATAGGTCAGCAGGCCTGATCCTGAGGGTCTCCTGTGGATAATCAGTTACTCTGGTTACGATGGTAATAGCTGTTATGCTAAAGACATTAATTTAGATTCCCAAAGACACACAGTGATTAACTGGTGGACCAGAAACCTTATGCAGATCCACCCACCTCCAAGTTGCTACTGCCCACTTAAGTGTGTATAAGTGATATCATTAGTTAAAGACAACAAAGATGACTAAGCTATCATCTTTGCCTCCTGAGAGTTCACCATTTTAATTGGAGCCAAGACAAACAAGATGGTCTATTTCTAAAACAGATTTAAATCTCAGAAAGAGTGGCAGCAGGAGACAAGAGAAGAATATGTTTCTCTTTTTATCCTTGTCATATCAGAAAGGGAACAAGACTCATAGAGACATTAAATATTTTCCAAAGGCCTCATGGGTAGCCAGTGATGCTACCAGCATGCTAATTCAGGTGGTCTGACCTTGGAATTTGAGTTCTTAAATGATATACTCTCCTACTTCGCTGCACTGGTCTCCAGGAAGTTGTCATGACTACTCTAAAGCTGTTTCCCTGTTTCATATGGATGCAGCTGTCTCTATAGTCATTTCCAGGGGAGGGAAGCAGAGTACCAAGTATGAGCTTGTAGTTCCTAGAGTGAATGGGGTGTCTCTTTCCCTTGCCTCATAAGACCCACTAAAAGGAAACTGAAGGGATTTTAAAGATACACAACCTAATTGAATAAAGGGAACAATATTGAAACATCAGTAGAAGAGAACTTGACATGTTTCTGGAATACAGACACTGACTAGAAATTGGTAAGCCAATGGGAGAAGAAACAGCCTAGAACCAAATGAGAATGGGTTTAACAGATGGGAAAGACACCCTATTGTGTTGTGTTGTGTTGTATTGTGTTGTGTTTAACCTTACTATGGGAAGGTTAAAACTCAGGGTTACTCTTAAGGAGGAGGAGAGAAGTCAGAATGAGGGATGAAAAGATGGAAGTTAAATCAAAGGCCTTACAAAAAGCATCAACTCTTCCCCTCCAGCCAGTGTACCCTACACCACAGCATGGACCACCTGGGGAGAAGGAAGAATGTGCTCTCTGGAAGTAGAATGCACTACCTAGGAAGCTCTGGCACTGAAGCCATCTCTGGGCAGCAGTAACCTACTGCTTTTATCCTTGTATCAGAAAGGGAACAAGAGTCATAGAGACATTAAATATTTTCCCCACCACAGATGTCACCCAACAAGCCCTCTGTCCCCAGAGCTTCAAGCTCACTTTCTTATATACAAATGGACAACTGAGCATCAGAAGATATTGAAGGTAAGCCTTCAATATAGAAGTAGGATACCAAGAATTGCAGAAAAATAAATTTATTGACTGGGGAGATGATAGTTCATGGTTAAGAGCACTTATTACTTTTACAGAGAAACAGAGTTTGGTTTCCAGAACCCACATCTGGAGACTCACAACCACCTGTAACTTCAGATCCAGAAGATCTAACACCTTCTTCTAGTTTCCACAGAAACCTAAACTCACATGCATATATACCACACGTACAAACACACAGAGACATGTAATTTAAAATAAAATATAAGGGCCTGGAGAGACAGCTCATCAGTTAAGAACACTGGCTGCTTCTCCAGAAGATCTGGATTTGGTTCCTAACACCAACACGGTAACTCATAACCTAACTGTAACTCCACTTCCAAACGATCCAATACCTCTGCAGGTCCTTGCACAAACATGTACATAAGCATGTACACATCCTCATACACATAAAATATTTTTAAATATAGATAAATATTTTTAAAAACAGATTCATAAAGATGTATTTTCAAGGAAACATACCCATATGGCAGTTATGGGGGTGGATGAGGGAAATTTTAATTTAAGACTATTCCAGTGGAATACAGTACAGAATTTGGCTCCATTCTGAAGACAACAAAACCAAGAAGAATTTAGCAAAGGATCAGGAGGCCAGTAGATAGAATCTCACTAAAGAGAGACACCAAGCCCAGGGGGAGTCCTACCTAGCACACCCTAACAGGAGTTTTACTGAAGGCCAGCCAAGGTGATCAGGTACCAAGAGTTGGTATCTTAGTTACTGGTCTATTGCTGTGAAGAAACACTATGACTAAGGCAAGTCTTATGAAAGAAAACGTGTAATAGGAAGCTCACTTACAGTTTTAGAGGGTTGGCATGATCATGGCAGGAAGTAGACAGGCATGGCACTAAAGCATTAGCTGAGAGCTTTGCATCCTGATCTGCAGGAAGCAGGCAGAGATACAATGAGCCCACTCCCAAAGTCACACATTCTCCAACAAGGCCACACCTCCTAATCCTTCCCAAACAGTTGCACTAACCGGAGACCAAGCATTCAAACATATGCGCTTATTGGGGGCATTCTCATTCAATCCACCATATTTAGGAATAAGGAATCTTATCCAATTTGAATGTGATCAAGCATCAAGGGGAAGAGATTCTTGCCAAACTGACTTAGCAGGCTTCTTAGACTAAATTAGGGTTTTATATAAGGAAATGCAGAGAAGAAAGTCCAGAAACCTGATCAAAGTTGGGTTAAAGAAATCATTGTCAGAAGCTATGTTCATTTAGCAAAGAGAAAAGCAGAAAGATTCAAAAAAAAGTTATGATTCATGGAACAAGAAAAATGAAACACAAAACAAATTCAACACGTAATGAAACAAAACAAAGAAGTCTGGACATTTACAATGAGATTATCAAAACCAAGTCTTTTGTAAGAGGGGATCCAACAAAACTCTCCAGAAAGTAAAATAATAGAAATATTAGAAAACTAGTTAAGAGACCACAATGAGAGAACACAAGAGGTCAGACATTTGGCTCCCAGGATTTTCAGAGAAAGAAGGAAGACAGGGGCTTCTCCATAGAGGAGTCAAATGAACAAGGCAAGGCAAGTAATTCTCAGAGGGAGTAGAATGTGAAAAGATGCAGAGACCCGAGAAAGCGCAAGCTGTTTTGAAAACTGTGAGTTGTTCTGATAGGCAGAAAACAGGGTCCCTGGAGGAGACCAGTCAGACCGTAGACTCTCATCAGCTCTCAACCTGTGGGTCGAGACCTTGTGGGGGTAACATAGCCGATATCCTAAATACCAGATATTTACATTACAATTCATGGCAGTAGCAAAATTACAGTCATCAAGTAGCAATGAAGTAATTTTATGGTTGGGGGTTACCGCAACATGAGGAACTGTAGTAAAGGATCACAGCATTAGGAAGGTTGAGAACCACTGCAGTAAAGGCAGATCCTCAAGGTCCTGAGGACCACACACAGAGGTCTGGTATTTAATTAGATCCTTCTTCCCTCCCTCCCTTCCCTTCTTCCGCCCTTCTTCCTTTCTTTCTAAGCAGGCAGGGTCTTGCAAGGTCACCCAAGGCAGGCCTTGATCTTCTGAGATCAAGGAATCCTCCCGGCTTGTTCTCTTCTCAGTCCATGCTCCTGCCTGCCCCAGCTAGTTGAGGACATTTTAAAATGACAAGAGAGATGATCAGATTTACAAAGATGGACAATTAAAATCAGTGCTATGTGACACAAATCCACAAATCGAGTGGCTTAAGTAGCAGCAGCCTTTCTTTGACTCGGAAATCTGCAATATGAACAGGTCTCAGTCACGACAGCTGTCTCGGCATGAGCTGAGCAGGTTCCAAGGCTGAGACCGGTTTGATGGCTTAAGGGCTAGAATCACTAAGGAAGGCTAGCCTGGTGGTGCAGCCATAGTCAGTCACTGGCTCTCAGGATGCCAAAGCAAGAGGCTGAGGCAAAATTCTCTGAAGCAAAAGGATACTTTGAGCCCAGGAATTCAAACCCAGCCTGAGGTACATAGCCAGACCCTCATTAAGCAATGTAAAACAGCATAGTACAACCAAAATGGCCGTTCCAGCTTCTACTGCCCATGTTCTTAGGGAACACTGATACAGTGGCTTTTCCTAAGTTACCAGCAAATGTCTTATCGAGTCTCATAATATATGATTGGGACACACCTACTCATTCCTGAACCAATCCCTGTGGCCCAAGCAAAGCTGTACAGGGATTGGCAAAGCCTTGGTCACGAGAAAATCTGCTCCCAGACACACACACACACACACACACACACACACACACACACACACACACACACACACACACTGAAGAGGTGCTTCACTCTAGTACAGATTGGAAGTAGCACAATGGAGCAGTCTTAGAAGTAGAGGAGGATGTGGGGTAGATGCTGGGAAAACAAGCCTCAAGCACACACACCCCTCTGCTTCCTCACCCCCGCCTCCCTTCCCCCTCTGCCTGTTCTCTTACTTGGCAGGAAGCTGCCTGCTCCCTTGGCTAGGTGGAAGGAATGCTAATTCTTCTAACTGGAGAGCTCTGTCCTCAGAAGGGCCATTTACACTCTGCTCAATACGACTGATGGAGCGTAAACTAATTAATTCTCAGAATGAGAGCATCTCTATCGGGTTTGTCCCAAATAGTAATGAATCATTACCAGCCAAGACCTTAGCATCTGCTCACTCAATCAATTCCCCTCCAGCCGCATGCTATGAATGTCATGGGTGCTGCTGCTGGACTGCCAGGCAGCCTGCATCCCCTGGCCCCCAGAGGCCCATTAGTTTTCTGAACAGCAGAAAACCTCAGGTCTGGAAGGATGATGATGTTATGAGCACACAAGGGTGCAGCTTGTTGGGGGATGGCTATGGACATGGTGGAAGGAAATGACCTATTTCCAACTCTTCTCATCAGAAAACCTCAGAGCTAAAGAGATGTTAAAGCCAAACAGTCCCCAAGCTCTTCTTACATACCCCTGATGACAGTGGGCTCATGACCTCACATTGTACTGTTTTGCATACCTGCTTGTTAGAATGAAATCAGTGATTATATTTAAATATAGGCAGCTTATGAAGACATCCAATAAAAAGAGATAAAAGCGAATGGACCAAAGGATGGGAAAATCATTAAGCAAGGGGTACAGTTAGTCTACAGAAGGACAAAACAGCCCATTCTACAGAGCGAAAAATAAAGCTCCTTTGTGACCCAAAAGGAAAGGAAGCCATGACCATGTCCAAATTCATAGCACTAGTAATAGTAGGAGATAAAGGAGGAACACATACATATACACAGACATATACAGGGGGACACATCGTGCCATGAGTTGGAGAGGGTCTGGCATGTCTCCCAAGGGTTCATGAATTCAGAGATTGGTCCTTAATGTGGTGGTACTAAGAGGGGGTATACTCTTTAAAAACACAGGACCTAGTGAGATTTATTTAGTTCCCCGTGGTCCCTCCCTCAGAAGAGAATGCTACCAGATTTGGCAGCACACACCTTTAGTCACTGCTCTCTGAAAGACAGAAGCAGGAGATATCTCCAAGTTCAACTCCAGCCTAGTCTACCAAGTAAGTTCCAGGATAACCAGGACTATATAGAGAGACCCTGTCTCAAATTAAAAAACAACAACAACAACAACAACAACAAAAACACAACACAAATAATCAAACAAGAGAATGCTAACTTCATGAAGTAGGTTCTCGTCAGACCTGTGATATGTATCTTAAATGTCCTTCAAATGCCTTGTGTCAAAGGCTTGATCACTACACTATGGTGCTGTTGAAAGGTGGTAGAAACATTAGGTAGAGAAATCTAACTGGGATGAAGCTACATCATTGGTGGGGAACCCTTGGAGGAGATATTGAAACCTTGACTGCTTCCTCTTGCTTTCTCTCTTTCCTTCCTGCCACCATGAGGTAAGCAGCTTTGCCCCACCACAGATCCAAAACCAATGAGGCCAAACAACCATGACCTGAAGTCTGAGCCAAAATAAACTTTTTTTTTCTTTTCAAGTTGATTGTCTCAAGGGTTTTGTCACTGTGATGGAAAGCTCACTAACAGAGTACAGGTTATAAGAACGTGCCTAGTCCACAAATTACTTCTGGCTTCCTGGTTTGAAGTGTGATCTCTTTCCATGCACTCCACTATGCCACCATTAGGTCCTCAACAGTGAACCATTGGAGCTAGCCTATCTTGAAGTTTGAACCTCCAACACTATGAGCTCAATTTCTCTGTCTCTGTCTCTGTCTCTGTCTGTCTGTCTCTCTCTCTCTCTCTCGCTGTCTCTCTCTCTCTCTCCCTCCCTCCCTCCCCCTCCTCTCTCTCTCATTTCTCCCCTCTCATCTTTTGATACAAGGGTTCGATGTATAGCCCTGGCTGTCCTGAAACTCATTATGTAGGCCAGGATGGCCTTAAACTCAGAGATCCATCTTCCTCTCCCTACCAAGTGATGGGATTAAAAGTGTGCACTACCACCCCTCAGCTTCTTGTTTTTTAAGGCAGTGTTAGCCAACCTTGTGTATTTCATTACAGTAAGTAAAAATAAGCTAGTACATATAGGCATTTGTGTGTATGTGTGTGTGTGTGTATATATATATATATATATATATATATATATATTACATAAATAGATAAATGCACAATTAACAACAATGAAAAAGTCAATAAATAACTTCTTACCAAAGCCTGTTTTTTGAAAGCTCACATTTAGCTTAAAAAAACTATCTCCTTTTTGACTGGTTGGCTGGTGGACTAGTTGGTTGGCTGGTTAGTGGGTGGCTAACTAGCTGCTTGGTTGGTGGCTTGGATGGATGAATGGATGGATCGATATTGATTGGCTAGTTAATAGGTTGGTTGGCTGCTTGATTGACTAGCTGGTTGGTTGGCTAGGTGCTTGATTTGGTTGACTGGTTGGTTGGTGAACCTGTTGGTTGATCAGCTGGTTAGCTGGTTTGTTGATTGGTTCGCTGTCTAGTAAGTTCATTGGTTGGCTGGCTGGCCGCCTAGATAGCTTATTGATTTGTTGATTGTTAGTTGGCTGGTTGGTTGGTTGGCTGTCTGGCTGCCTATTTGGTTGGTTGATTGGTTGGTTGACCTTAGACAGAGTCTCATACTAAAACTCTAGCTGTCCTGGAATTCACAATGATGTACATGCCAGGCTGCCCTCATACTCACGGCAATTTCCATCTATCAGTTCAATCAGTAGACATTTACAAAAGTCCCAGAGGAAAAGGAAGAAAATAAACCAGAGGGAGACAAGAGACAGTAAATTAGAATAAAGCATAGTGACACTGTCACAGTCAGAGTCTCTATTGCTGTGATGAAATATCATGACCAAAATCAACTTGGGGAGGAAGAGGTTTATTTTGCATATGCTTCCATATTGCAGTTCATCATCAAAGTCAGTCAGGATAGGAAACTGGAGGCAGGGGCTAATGCAGATATCGTAGAGGAGTGTAGCTTACTGGCTTGCTTCTTATGGTTTGCTCAGCCTACTTTCTTATAGAATCAAGTACAACCAGCTAAGGAATGCCCTAGTCTATGATGGGCTGGGCACTCCCCAGCAATCACTAATTAAGAAAATGCCTTACAAAAAATTATAAATCTAGACACATATGGACACCTGTTTTTGTTTTTGTTTTTTTATAAAGTAGTTAGAAAAATGCAATGGGGAAAAAAGTACCTTCAACAACTGGTCTAACTTGGATGCATTGACACAGGAGCCAAGTTTCTGAACAGAACACTGATAGTGCAGGCACTAATATCAACAATTAATAAATGGGATATCATGAGACTGAAAAGCTTCCATAAGGCAAATGGACAAATAGGACAAAACGGCAGCCTACAGATGGGAAAAGATCTTCACTAACCCTACACTTAATAGAGACCTAATATCTAAAATATATAAAGAATTCAAGAAACTAGGCATCACAAATCAAATAATTCAATTTTTAAAATAGGGTACAAATCTAAACAAAGAATTCTCAGTAGAGGAATCCCAAATAACTGAGAAACACTTAAAGAGATTTTCAACATCCTTAGCCACCAGGGAAAGCAAGTCAAAACTGCCTTGAGATTCCATCTTATACCTGTCATAATGGCTAAGATCAATAACACAAGTGACATGCTGGTGAGAAGGTAGAGCAAGAGACACATTCCTCCTTTGCTGGTGGGAGTGCAAACTTGTACAACTACTATGGGATTAATCTACCTCAAGACCCATCTATATCACTTTTGGGCATATAGCCTATCACAAGGTCACTTGCTCAAATATGTTCATAACACCTTTATTCATAATAGCCAGAAACTGGAAACAACCTAGATGTCCTTCAACCAAAGAATGGATAAGGAAAATGTGGTACATTTACACAGTGGAATATTACTCAGCTGTTAAAAACAATGACATCATAAAAATTGCAGGGAAATGGATGGAACTAAAAAAGAATATCCTGAATGGGGTAACCCAGACCCAGAACACAAATATGGTATGTACTTACTTATAAGTAGATATTGGCTGTTAAGTAAATGATAGCCATGCTACAATCCACAGACCCAGAGAGGCTAAGTAACAAGGAGGGCTTTAAGGATGACACATGGATCTCTTTGGGAAGGAGAAGTATAATAAATTTTGTGGGTAGACTGGGGGCAGGTGGGAATGGTAACAGGAGGGATCAGGTGGGGGAGAAGGATGGAGGGAGACAAAATGGAGAAATGACTGGAACTGGAGAGCATCTGAAGGGCGATGTGGAAACCTAGTGCAGTATAAACTCCCAGGATTCTAGGAGGCTGAGCACAGCAAGGATTCCACGTAATGGAGGATATGAAGCCTGAACCAGCCATCTTCTGTAACCAGCCAACTTCCAGTGGTGGGGCTGGGACCCTAACCCAACCACAAAGCCTTCCACCTACAACCTATCCTGTCTGCAGGACGAGCTGGGGCAATGGAGACACGGAACTTGTGGGAATGGTCAACTAATGACTGCTCTAATTTGAGACCCACACCACAAGAGGGGGCCCATTCCCCAAACTGCCTAGATGGCCAGCATCTGGAGACTGGATAGCCCTGAGACTAGGAGAGAGAAATTAAACAATTAGAGATATCCTTCAGATCCCTTCCCTTGCAGCTCAGGAAACCTATGGAAGAGGGAGACTGTAGGAGCCAGAGGGGTTGAGGACCCCAGGAGAACATCACTCATGGAACCCACTAAGTAGGGTTCATAAGGACTCACAGAGACTGAAGCCACAATCATGGAGCCTGCATGGGTCTGAGCTAGGCCCTCTGCATATATTTTGTGGCTGTGTAGCTTGGTGTTCTTATGAGACTCCTAACAGCGGAAGTGGGGCTGTCTGACTCTTTGCCTGCTCTTGGGATCCTCTCCTTCCTGCTGTGTTGCCTCATTCAGTCTTGATAGGAGGGTTTGTGCCAAGTCTTATTGTATCATGTTATACCAGGTTCAGTCCATATCCCTGAGAAGCCCGCTCTTTTCTGAAGGGAAATGGGGAAGTGGATTTGAGGGAGAAGGCAATGGGGGTGGAGGGCACTGGAAGGAGAGGAGGAAAAAGAAATTGTGATTTGGGATGTACTGTATGAGAGAAGAATAAATAAATTGTTTTAAATGCCCTACGGGCTTTCTTGCCTACAGCCCACTCTTATGGAGACATTTTCTCAATGGAGGTTCCCTCCTTTCCAATGACTACAGCTTGTGTCAAGTTGACATAAAACCCAGCTGGTACAGACACACATGATGAAACCTGTTACTCATATGCTAACTTTTAAAGAAAGCCCCAGAGACTCTCTTCCATGGCTTCTGGTAGGCGCCAATGAGGATAAGACAGCATTTCTGCAACATGTCTGACTGTAAGACTACTGGGCACAGGGTAATAGTTAGCCCTCCACTCTAAGGCTTTAGGTCCCCTCTATCTTACAACCTCTGTCAACCATTCCCTTTCAAGAACTCTCAACTCAGGGTGTATCCAACTTCTAGCCCCGCCCACACCAAAATGTCTGCTTCTTGGTATTTCTCTATCCAACCTAGGCCCTCCATTTAGAAGACCTTCTCACTACTCCAAGTTTCTGTGTCCTCCTTACCCTTCACAGCCCAGCAAAAAGGCCAGCTCCTTCGGAAGTCTGCCATGGTTTCTTCAGCCACTACTTGTATTTCTTTTCCCCAGATTCTCTTGTTTGCATCTAGATTGCCTCCTAGACTAGGATACTTACCTACCTAGAAATTCCTAAGTTTAGGTTTTCATCCTAAACCTACATTTCTAGCTAGGCATGACATGTCATATCTATAATCATACACAGGGTGGAATGTTAGGACTGGCTAGGAGGAGTATCATGATTTCAAGGCCAGCCTAGTCTATACAGTGAATTAACTGAGTAATTTACTGATCCGTTACTACACTTTAATTTCTCAAGAAGCTAAAATTTTTCCCAAATTCAATTCCCAAGACAAATCAATCAAGAAAATAAGTAAAAGTATCATTAATTTTCTTGAGGGAATTAAATCTTACCAGTATAGAGGGACCTTGATGGAATGGGGTTCACTGGCACCAGGTCCAAACCAAGAGCCAGAAACACTCCATCAGGGCTGAGGCCTGGGTGACCATGACTGCATGTCTGCTGTCACCGCTCTCATGTAATCAGTGTCTGCTGCCCACTCTTGTCATGACTACTGAGGTATTCCCACAAATCAAATCAAACAAACTGAGTGTAAACAGTTCGAATGCTCTGCAGACTTTGCACAGATCCTAAGCTCTCCAAGGACTAATGCATTCCACAAATCAAAGGAACACATTAGGTTGGTAATTTTCACACAGGATTCTAAAAATGTGTCTTTTTAAAATTTTCTGCATGTAGATCTGTGCATCTGAACGAAGGAGCCCTCGTCAGATGCCCCTGGAGCTAGGGTTACATACAGGCAGTTATGAGCTGTCTATACTTTCCCATCTTTTATGAGATAGGACTTCTTGCTGAACCTGGGGCTTCCTTTTTCAACTAGACCCACTGACCTGAGAGGTCCTCCAGACACTGTGCTTCTGAACCTCTCTCAATATCTCCTTCTCTCTGCCTCTTTGTCTCTCTCTGTCTGGGTGTCTCTCTCTATGACTCCCCGACCATGTGCCATGTGTGAGTGTGTGTGTGTGTGTGTGTGTCTGTATGTCTGTCTCTGTGTCTCCCCTACCCTGTGTGTGTGTGTGTGTGTGTGTGTGTGTGTGTGTGTGTGTGTGTGTGTGTGTGTGTTATGGAAGGGCAGAATACTGACAGGGAAAGAACCAGCCTTCTTTGCCAATTTATTCTCGTATGCCAGTTGTATGTGGCTTGGGCACATACAATGCCAGACCTCATTTCCTCCCTGCTATTCTATGGGGTTTGCATGGTGCAGCTTTCATGAGTCCTAACCAACTCTGGTGTTACAGGCAGATAGCAAAGCCATCTTCCAATGCCTTGTTCCAGGACACAAGAACCTAGAAACCCCAGTGGGTATCCACCGGCCTTTAGTATAAGCCTGTAACACTGGCGTAGAACCTTTGGAGATGCAGCTGCCCAGGTACCACCCATGTTCCTGTAAATAACCCCTCCCCCTACCACACTGTGGTGATTAATCTTGATTGTCAACCTGATAGGATTAGGAATTATCTTGGGAACAGATTTCTGGACGCATCTCTAAAGGATTATCCAGATTAGGTTAACTGCGGTAGGAGCCTCACCCTAAATGTGAGTGGTCTGGAGTCCCAGACTGAATAAAAAAGAAAATACAAGCTAAACACAGCATTCATCTCTCTCGGCTTCCTCCATGTGAATGCAATGCTACTTCCTCCTGCTGCCACTATATTTCTCATACCACGATGGCATGTATCCCCTAGAACTGTGAGCCAGGATAAGCCCCTCCCTCATTCCCTCCCCTTCCTTCCCTCCCCCCCTTTCTTCCCTCCCTCTTCTTTTCCTCCCCTTTTCTCCTCTCCCTCTTCCTTGCCTCCCCCCTTCCCTCCTTCCTCCCTTCAGTTGCTTGTATCAGGCAATGAGAGAGCTAATAATTCATCCATGATCCTGTAACCCTCTGTGGTGGCTTGAATATGCTTGGCCCATGGGAAGTGACACTATAAGGGGGTGTGGCCTTGTTGGAGGAAGTGCATCGCTATGGGATGGACTTTGGAGATCTCCTTTGTTCAAGCTCTGCTCGGTGCAGAAGAGGCAGTCTCCTCCATGATGCCTTTGGATCAGATGTAGAACTCTCAGCCCCTCTAACACATGCCTGGACACTGCCATGCTTCCCGCCATGATGATAATGCACTGAACCTCTGAACTTGTAAGCCAGTCCCAATTAAGCCTTGATATGAGTTGCCTTGGTCATGGTGTTTCTTCACAGCAATAAAACCTTAATTAAAACACTCTCCAAAAATGTCTTGGTTCAGAAAGGAAGGTTGGATGAAATCCTTTATTTGGTTTATTGGTGCTCTGTTTGGGAAAAATAGATGGCTTTTTGCATTTGTTTATCCATCTACATGTCTATCGCTGAATTGATCTCTAGCCAGGAAAATAGGATAATCTGATTGGCTAGACCCAGCTTATTGTCTGTCCCAGAAATGGATAAGAGACTTCACGCCTTAAAACTACCTTGTCTAGGAGAGTATTGTTTCTATTTGGGAGGTGTAAGGTTTAAAATAAGGTACCAGGTAGCCCAAGCTGGTCTAAAAACTCACTCCGTAATGGAAGATGATGGCCTTGAACTCTTGATCCTCTTGATCCTCCTACCTCTACCTCCCAAGTGCTAAGGTCACTTGTGAGCACCACCATGTCCCCCCAAAGAGAAAGTGTGACTAGAAGGAGGGAAAGCTGGGGTGAGGCTAGTGTGTTGTACCTTTCATCTCAGCTCCAGTCTCACTTCAAAGGGATGTATTTAGTGGGAGGAAAAGCCAAGGCCAGAAGAACTAGAAATGCACTTCCAGGATCTACCAGCAGGAGTCCCCAAGCCTCTAGGAAAAACCCCTCTTCTCCCCAACCTCCATCAGCAGCTTATATTCTGGAAGGCCATAGAAGGCCCATTGTTCCTCGGGGAGTAGACTGGACTAGTGCTGGGATGCAGAGGACACCATGTAGATGTCACCTTTTTCTTTCTCTGCTTTCTCAAGAGTGCAAATAACATCACCAAGGCCCGTTGGAGAGGAAGACTGAAACTTTAGAAAAGTGAGCATTTATGTAAAGAAACATGGTGGACTCTCAAAGGGTCCCTTCAACCAGTCCTGATAGGG
This sequence comes from Uromys caudimaculatus, assembly GCA_028551405.1. Taxonomy (NCBI): domain Eukaryota; kingdom Metazoa; phylum Chordata; class Mammalia; order Rodentia; family Muridae; genus Uromys; species Uromys caudimaculatus. Next base: position 74,595,764 of record CM052708.1, on the reverse strand, counting down.
AGCCGTAAACAAAAGGGAGCAGAAGAAAAGAGTGGGCAGGAGGTGGCTCACTGGGTAAAAGCGACTGTAGACCTGAGTCTGGTCCCTGGGATTCACATGGTTGAAGAAGAGAACCAACAACTTCTGAAAGCTATCCTCTGATTGCGCTAGAGAGAGAGAGAGAGAGAGAGAGAGAGAGAGAGAGAGAGAGAGAGAGAGAGAGAGAGAAACAGTTTTAAGCTTAAGAGTGGGGAACATGTCTGTTGGAAGTTAAGTGCTGCCCTACAGGAAGAGACTAGAGGAAGCTCTGATAAAGTCTGGCCTGAGGAAACTTAACAGGTTTCACAGAGATCTCAGGGGAATTTCGTTGGTGGCGGTTGTTTGTTTTATGCTCCTGTGTATGTCATAAAATCACAATGATGTGTCCAGGATCCTAGAGATGCTGAGAGGGTAGCAGAGACCTGAGCAAGGTTTGCAAGAACCTCGCCTGCACCTGAGCCCCTCCCTGTCCTGCTGCATCAGAATCTTCCCCCATCTTCTCCCTGAGCTTGACCTTTTCTTCGATGGATGTTTCTGACCAACCTAGGTCTTGCCTGCTTTCCACCTGCTAGGATGATACTGTCTCTCAGAGCCAAAAGCCCCAGCACCTACCAGGACTCGTCAGCAACCTCAGTGGCCCCAGACTCGCGGCTTCCTATTGCTCCTTCATCAGCATGCCAGACCTTACTCCAAATGGCCTCCCAGGGCCTGAGGGAACAAAGCCAAGCTCCTCAGCTTGGCATTCCAAACACTCCCCATCTGGCGCCACCTGCCTTTCCTCTCACCCCCACTGTTTCTACACTCTCGGTGCCAATCAGACCTGCCTAGTCTTTCTTCCTAAACTCCCAATGTTTAACTTCACCTGCCCACATGTCCACCATTCTCCCTCACTCAGGAGGCCCCTAGGAAAATGATTTCATCCCACAGTGACCTCTAACCCCTCCCAAGTTCCTTCTCTGGGAAACTGCTGCTAAATGGGGAGCTCTGAAAAGCAGATCGAACTGAGCTGAGGTATTGCCTGCTAATTGATTGGCATTGTGCAAATCCCATTGTCTGGGATGCCTCAGAGTCACCTGGCATGGACTTGCTTACCTGGCAAGTTTCCTTCAAGAATTAAATGAGCTAATGCACACTGGGTCTCTAGTAGGGTACCCCAGAAATGCTGCTCCCCTTATGTTACAATTTGAATCTGAAATGTCCCCCAAAGGTTAAAGGCTTGAATGGCATTGTCTTACTTCTAATTCTGTTGCTGCGATGAAATTCCCTGACAAAAGCAACTTCAGGGAGAAAGGGTTTATCTTGGCTCATAGCTCACCATGGCAGGGAAGGTCTGGCACCAGGAACATGAAGCCAGCATATCCAATCACCCAATCCAGGAGCAGAGAGAAAACAGGAGAGATCGGATCATAAAAGTGTCAAGGCCTGACTCCCACGTGACACACTTCCGCCAGTAGGGCTCCATCTCCTATTGATTCTACAACCTATCCCAAACAGCACCACCTGCTGGACACCAAGTGTTCAAACACCAGAGCTTAAGGGGGGGACATTTCACATTCAAACAATACCAGCTGATGGGGCTTTGAGGAAATGACTAGAGGGTGAGGGCTCAGTCCTCATCAGTAGAGTAACCCATTTGGTGGTTTCATAATTTGACTCATTACTGGGAGGTGGTAGAGACTTAGGAGACAGAGCCTCCTAAGAGGAAGTAGGTCACCAGACTCAGGCCTTTGAAGGATATCTTATCGCTGGCCCTTTCCTGTTTATTTCTTTCTACTTCTCTGAGTACCACAAAGTAAGCACCTTTGATTGGCCATGCCCTTTCACCATGAGGTTCTGCCTCACCATGGCCCAGTTAAAAAAACAAAATAACAAAACAACAACAGCAAAACAAAACAAACAAAAACCCAACCACAACAACAAAAGTCCACCGCCAACTAACCATGAACTGAAACCTCTGAACTCATGACCCCAAATAAATCTTCCCTCTTTAAAGCTGTTTCCCCCCTCAGGTTATCCCAGTAGCGTTTTTAAGTGACTAATGCACTTTAGATGTATTCATAAGATCTTTGCAATGTTACCCTCTTACTCACAAAGGCAGGAGGCATTTCTATATACACATCTCTCCCTGTCTGCTCCAGAAGGGTCATTTGTATAAGGCTAATGGCACCATAAAGCAAGGATAGCTTTATTAAAGTCTCTACTTGGAACCAGATAAATCCGAGGTTGGGTTCTAATGAACTGCTTGATCTGTGGGCCACCAGACACATTACTTAACCTCTCTCTGAGCCTCAGTTTTGTCATATATAAAATGGGGGTAATAGTAGTGACTACTTGGAGGCATCATTTTGAAGATTAAATGCATGGGCAGTTGGTTTAATAGAATCTGATTAGCAAACTATACATGAAAACAAATGTTATGCTTTCCTGCCCTCTGGCTTCATCCATGTGTTGATGAATCTCCAGTTCCTAGTTTGTAAGCACATTATAGGAAAAGCATCCAGCTTTTGTTTTTAATTTTTAAACTGAAAGTCCAATCTGCCTTCAAAATCATAATTACATATCTAATGTCATAATAATCCCCTCTCTCCTTTGTTGGCTAGGTATCTGTAATAATTAATACTGATTGTCAACTTGACTAGGATCTAGATTTAACTAAGAAACAAGCCCTGGGTACACCTGTGAGGGAGCTTCTAGAGTGCATTGGCTGAAGGGGAAACTGGGTACCCTAAATATAGGTGGCACCATCCCAGGGACTGGGAGCCTTCCCTGAGTGAAAGGAAGAAGGAAAGCTGTACTGTGTTTTGTGTCAACTTGACACGAGCTGGAGTTATCACAGAGAAAGGAGCTTCAGTTGAGAAAATGCCTCCATGAGATCCATTGGTAAGGCATTTTTCAATTAGTGATCAAGGGGGGAGGGCCCCTTGTGGGTGGTACCATCTGTGGGCTGGTAGTCTTGGGTTCTATAAGAAAGCAGGCTGAGCAAGCCAGGAGAAGCAAGCCAGTAAGTTACATCCCTCCATGGCCTCTGCATCAGCTCCTGCTTCCTGCCCTGCTTGAGTTCCAGTCCTGACTTCCTTTGGTGATGAACAGCAGCATGGAAATGTAAGCTGAATAAACCCTTTCCTCCCCAACTTGCTTCTTGGTCATGATGTTTGTGCAGGAATAGAAACCCTAAGACAAAAGCCAAGCAGGGCATTATATCTGTTTCCTGGCTGTAGGTAAGTGACCAGTCATCTCATCGTTCTGGTACCATGATGTTCCTACCTCAGTATCCCCCGAGAACCATGAGCCAAAATAAGCCCTTCCTCATTTAAACTGTTTGCTGTCATATCTTTTGTCACAGAAATAAAGGGTAACCAAGGCAGGAAAACTTATATCATTAATGAGAGGTGGGGAACACATGCTTTTAATCCCAGCACTCAGGTGTCAGAGGCAGGTAGATCTCTGAGTTCAAGGACAGACTGGTCTACAGAGTGAGCCAAGATTACACAGAGACACAGACAGCCAAGATTACGCAGAGGAAAAAAGCATATCAAAAAAACAAAACAAAAAACAAATAAAATATAATCCAATTAATTATCTTGCCATTAGGGACCGACATGCCCTTTTCTTTTACCTTTCTCTTCTAGGGCCATTTCTTCTCCAGTGCTTCTAAGCCTGGAAACAAATATACAAAGATGGAAATATGGGTTGACAGGCTGGTCTATACATATACTCCTCTGGGCACATATTTTTCTTTTGCTAGAGTCATGTGACTCAACTTAGTTAATGCCATATAAGTATAAATTCCTCTAGATTGAGCAGAGACACACATAGAAAATGAACAGAGAGTATATCTTCATTGTCATAGGGCACTATGATTTAGGGACTGTTTGTTACTGAGCATAACCTAACCTGTCTAATTTTTTTTGTTTGTTTGTTTGTTTGTTTTTCGAGACAGGGTTTCTCTGTATAGCCCTGGCTGTCCTGGAACTCACTCTGTAGACCAGGCTGGCCTCGAACTCAGAAATCCACCTGCCTCTGCCTCCCAAGTGCTGGGATTAAAGGCGTGCGCCACCACTGCCTGGCTTACCTGTCTAACTTTTATATTTATTCTTGCATGGCTTTCTCTTTACCATCTCTGATACCAGGCTTCATGATAAGTTCCAAACCTCGTTGTGGAAGTAATGAATGAGCTCCTCAGAAGAGCTCTCAAAAGAGGGGACTATCCACTATCAAAGGAGATGCTCAAGTGGACCTCGTCTGGTCCCACTCATCTCCTGCCCTTGGTCATTCGTCTTAAAACTTTCCTTGTAGCCAATTGCTTCAACAGGCCTTGACACAATGGCTCAACTGATGCATTCCAAAATATCCATTCACTTCATGAGTAGCTCATGCAGGAGTGCAATGTCCTCTCTATAATTCACTATCTCTGTATTAGTTTCCTATTGTTCCAAGGACAAACCACCCCAATATGATGGTTTAAGCAACACAAACTATCTTCATGCAGTTGCCTAAGTATGAAGTTTGGGAAGGTGGGAACAGATGGAGTCAGATAGAGCCCTTGCTTTGGCTTTCTTGTAAAGGAGTAGCCTATTCTGTTGAGCATCTCCTGTGGTTTAGACCAGACACAAGACTAATAGGAGGATATACTCACTGGGTCTGACACTGAGTCTCTGGTCCATTTCTCTATTGCTCTTAGCTTTCAGCACTTCTCTGCATTTCTTAGGTCATACCTCCCTTCCTCTAGCTCCAAAACTTGGAGGCCAAGTACTTTCAGCACATCTAATTTTTCCCACTTCTTCCTCTCCTCCCCAGCCCTGATCTCTAACCATAGCCAAGAAAGGCTTGAATTTCTTAGATTTGGGATTAGATTAGCCACAGCTGGATAATCAAGTATACTCTCCCCACCTCAGGTTCCTTAATTTAATCAGATTTACCAAGTCCCTTTGGCCATACTATATGAGTAATATGTCCGCAGGTTGCCAGAATGAGTACTTAGACACCACAGAGGGCTCATTATTCTCTGATCATCTCTTCAATTGTCTTTTGCATACGTTCAACTAAGCACAAAAAGATCATCCCCTAGCCTAAAAAAAAATTTAAATAAGAAATAACATGCTAATTTTCTTTCACCCAGATTTTCCCCTGTTTTTATGGCTGATTTTCTTAGAATTCTTGACGTGGGGTCAAAAACAAACTTCACTCTAGCCACCCCATATGAAATAAGGGAGAAAGATTCATTCTACCCTCCCAGGGTTCCCTGCCCCATGAGATAAATTTCTTGAATGCTAAAACAGCATAGTCCAATAGTAACATTATATAACATACATATGCAAATTTTAATTTTTAGTAGTCACAAAAAGATAAAGTTAATTTGAGTATTATGTTTTATTTAACTCAACACATACAACATATAATTGACAAGATATGAATAAGAGACTTCATTCTTTTGTTGTACTAAGTATTTGTTCTATATTTACATATCAAAATATACTAGCCACATCTAGATGTTCAATGAGCACCTTGGAATGGCAGCACTATATTGGACATGTCCATATTTAGACTTCTATTTGTTAAGCTGGGACTACGTGAGGCCAAGATTAGGCCTGTGGTAATGGTGGGAAACAGATGCATGTATTCAGTAGCTTCTATACACCTTTGGCTTGGATGTTCTTTGTTACATGGGTGAGTCCTTTCCCCTGTTCCTACCCTTATTTCCTGGTGACCCATTCCCAGGCAATGGAAAGTCTCATTCACTGTGCTTTGATATGCATGCTATAATTTGCTCAGTGCAGAGCACACAGTACACATTCAACAGATGTTATTATCCTACCTAATGGTAAGTATAAGGGTAGACACACAGTAGGTACTCAAAAAGTAACCAATAGATGAATTAGCTTTATCTACCCCAAGTAGAACTACCAAAATTTCTTTACATTAAGACAATGCCAGACTCAGGACCAGCCACAAAAATTGAGAGTATATCCTCCCTCTAGGCCCTAGAGTCTAGGGCTTGGTCTTTAATTAAGAATATATTGCCACTTCACAAGACATCAAAGTGAGAGTCACAGATTGGGAATGGACACCAGGAACTCTTCCTCAAATTACAAAGTTATAACTGATTAGATAATCTAGAAAGTATATGACAATATAGAATGTCAAAGTGAGGCTAAGAGGTCTCTCAGGGGTTTCCTTCTATAACCCTGACGTCTTTAGACAAAAGTCCCCTGAAACCAAGCCAAGTTCAAAATAAAGATTCAGAAATGCTTCATATGGCTTTCAGAACAGATGAAAAGCAATGCCTTGGCTTGATGAAGAAAGAAGTCAATATATGTGATCAAAAGCTCTTCATCTTGATTCTGCATCCTATTTTGTGATAATGACAGATTCCCTTTCCTGTAAGGAACATGTTAAATTCTAGAAATAAGGAGGAAAATCCATGTGCAATGATTGTTCTTCACTATCAATTTGACTAGATTTAGAATCACCTAGGCAATACACCCCAGGGTTGGTCTATAAGGCCATTTCCAGAGAGGTTTCAGTATGAAGGGAAAAGTCACCTTAAACTTTGGATGGCATTATCCCACAGCATGGGACTCATACTAAGTAAAAGGTATAAAATGGAGCCTGCTGTGCACCAGTATTCATCTCTCCTGTCTGCATCCTGACTATGGGCACAATGTGACCAACTGCCTCATGTTCTTGCCTCTGTGCCTTCCCTGCCACGATGAACACTATCCCCTCAAACAAAAAGCCAAAATAAATCTTTCATCCTATAAGTTCCTTCTTATCAGGTAATTTGGTCATGGCCACAAGAAGATACTAGTTCAGAAATTTGGTACCATGAGTGGGGTTCTATCCATGTGGTTTACAAACCTACAGGCCTTTAGAACTGATTTGAAGGAGGAATATAGAAAAGTTTGGCACTGTGGACTAGAGAAACTCAGAATGCTATAAGCAAAGCTAAGTGGACCATCCTGGAAGGAAGGGAAGATTAGAATACTGATAGAAATGCAGACAACACAGACAGTGCTCAAAGAGTTTCAGAGAAAAATAAGGACTGTACTAGGACTGAGCTAGAAGCCATTGATATTATATTCTGTAAAAGATAATCTGGCAGCATTCTTTGTCCTGAAAATGTGAGTTAAACCTAATTTAAAAGTAAAGGACTAAATTTGTTTAGTGGAGGAAGTTTCAAGACAACAGAACATTCATGCTGTGGTTTGGTTAGTGCTCCTGTGTTTGCACAGATTCAAGGTAAGGGAGATTAGAAAGTGGAGCAGAAAGATGTAGAAAATATACAGTTCAGAAAATAAATACTCATTAGCCCAAAGTGAAGGCAAGGTTGTAAACCTGGCAAACACTGTGACTTTAATTGTCAAAGTGGCTGGTGCCTGGTACCTGTTTTGTGATAGATATTTCCTGGGAAGATGTAACACAAACATCTACTCACCCTAGAAAGGAAAACCATAGATTTAAAAAAAAAAAAAAGATTTATATCAAACTTCAACTTGATGAACCAATGTGTTTTTATTGGGGTTACTGACCCCAATAAATTTTTCTCCTTATTTCTAGAACTTAAGTTCCTCACAGGAAAGGGAAGCTGGCACAATCATAAAATCGGATGCAGAATCAAGATGAAGAGCTCTTGACCACGTCTATTGACTTCTCTCTTCAACAAGCCGGACATTGCTTTTCTTCTGCTCCAAAATTACTAACAGGAATATGGGTGAAGAGTTGCTTATAGCATCAGGGGTGATTCAAAAGCAGCTGCATCACTGAAAAGTCCAGCCCAACAGGGATGACAACTCATGAAAGCTGCAACCATGGAGGTCTTAGCAAAACTTCCATACAGCTTGACAGTCTGAGACTCTCTTCCATGTAGCTCAGCTGGTCAGAGTCTCTTCCCACAGCAGTTGTTTTATCTTTTTATAGTGCTGGGGAGAAACTGTGGAGAATTGCTTCTATTCTCCCAACATATCATCTTTTGTTTACTCTTGAGTCTATAGTGAGCCTCCCAATCCCTTGTTGAGGAAATATTTCAAATCTGAGGAAATTGTCTAAAAGTTCCCAAAAGCTGCTAAGGCCAGACAATGTGTGGTAGACTTGGATTCCTTACATGGTACACCTGAACAGGTTACCCATGAAAATATAAAAATAAAACATAAGTTGCTATAGAAATCCAAAATATTAGAGATACCAGGTGTGTGGGATAAACAACAAGGAAAGCTAGAGGCACCGAGTGAAACCAGCTCAGAAAGAGGCCACATACGCTACAGGCAACTGAGCTACAAAGGCAGAGCCACTTATCTGTGATGGAGTACAGACGATACCATCATGGGCCCAAATGCCAGACATGGAACTCTCGTTTGGTGTTTGCCCTGCTAGGTTTTCCTCTCTATAACCCCTTTCTTCCCTTTGGAGTGGGAATGTTTACTCTCTCGTGGTATATTGCAAGTATAAGCCATGTGGTGGTGGTGGTGGTGGTGGTGGTGGTGGTGGTGGTGGTGGTGGTGGTGGTGGTGGTGGTGGTGGTGGTGGTAATAGTTTTGTTTGCTTTGTTTTTTACATGGGTCCAAAGTAAAGAGATTACCTTGTGTCTCAGAACAAACTTGGCACTTTGACTTTTGAGCCATGTTAGAACTGTCTAGACTTTGGAGGATCTTAGAGATGGACTAACTGTGTTTTGCATTATGAAATAAATATGAGACCTTAGGGCCCATGCCGTGAAATATTGTGGCTTAAAGCGAACTATTTGGATCTCAGTTTGAAAAGGGGTACATTTATGACAGCTAATCTTCATCATCAACTTGACTGGAGTTAATATCACCTACAAGACATACCTGTAGGTGAGTCTGTGAGGAGGTTTACAGAGAGTTTTAATTGAGGAGAGGAGACCCATTCTAAGCATGATACCAGTCCATGGGCTGGAGAGACAAAAGGATAAAAGGGGGAAAGAGAAAGCCTAAGAGGTGCCAGCATTGCTCTATCTCTGCTCCCTGGCTACGGCTGCAACATAATTAGCATATTCCCATCATGGTGGACCACACCCCATCAAGCCATGAACCCAAATGCATCCTTCTTCCTGGAAGTGGCTTCTTGTAAAATATTTGGCCACAGCAATGAGGACAGTAACCAATATGCCACACAAATGAGATACTAACAGCCTTCTCTCAAGATGCCTTAAGGTCACTCAGATCCGCTGGCCCAGGCCTCAGTCTGCAGGTGACAAAAGTAAGGTGCAGAGATGTAGCAGGATCACCCAGCAAATTGGTCTCACGTAGAACCCAACATGACAGGGCCCGTGCATCTGTAGAAAGAAACATCTCCCAGGGTCACAATGCCCTCTTTCTCTGTACTCTCTTTGCTTCTGAGCTTCCAGGCAAGGTGATCACCCATCTCTAAAGGCAGAAGAGGAAGAAGAGGCACCCAGAAGAAGCACGAGGAAGCATGAGCAGTCGGCTGACTTTTCTGAGGGGGGCTCTGACATTACAAGGGGTTAGTGTAATGATTTACAGCCTTCCTTATGCTGCACCCTGTAACACTTCCTCGTGTTGTGCTGACTCCCAGCCATAAAATTATTTTCGTTGCTACTTCATGACTGTAATTTTGCTACTGTTATGAATCATAATGTAAATATCTGTGGGTTTTTTATGGTCTTAGGTGGCCCCTGTAAAAAGGTCTTTTGACCCCCACAAAGAGGTCGCAACTCGTATGGTACATAGATTGAGAACGACTGGGCTATAAGAAGGAATGTGAGTCCCAGGACCAGGTCAGACCAGGGTGAGAGCAAGCAATCAGACAGACAGGAAAATGCAAATGAAAATGCAGCTAAGGAGAAATGCAGAGACCTGAGGCTGATTCTATCCAGCATGTACACACACACACACACACACACACACACACACACACACACACACGCAGTGAGGCCGCCGACGCAGCCTGGCATCCCACGTCATTCAATTCCCCTGAGTGTTCTAAACCCAGATGATCAGATAATAAGAGGCAGAGTGGTATGCATAACATCAAGTTGATTAAATTTGTTTACTGATAATTCTTTCAGGTTCCCATGAAGATTGTGTAATTTCCTTGCCGTATTTCAAACAGATTTGGGCTAATGCATTATTGACAGCACCCTTGCAGACCATCTCCACAATGTCATTCAGGATAATTATTTCACAACAGATTTCCAGGGCCTCTGGTTCCTGTTGGGATTCACTTGGGCATAAATTACAGAGCCGAATATTTAATCAGTGTCCCCATTAGAACCCTGTGGCTTATTTTTAGGAGCTGAGGAGGGAGAGGGAGGCAGGGAGCGGATATTTGTATTATTACAGCATGAATACACTTCTTCCATGCTGGACGGGTTGTCTCTCTCTTTTTTTTTATTTTTCCCCCAAAGCTCAACCAAGCTAAAAAGCAGCCTGAAGCATCTTTGCCTTTTTTTTTTTTTTAGAAGTAAACACAAGCATTAATCTTTTGACTGCATTAAATTAAATATTAATGTTAACGGATCACATAATGTGAAGTTTAAAAAAAATGATTAACACTGACACCACATTCTCTCTCTGTGACTTTTCCATTATACAAATTAGTTCAGGTCTAAGTATTGTCACTTTGGAAAGTGGGACCCAGGGAGTTAGGTGATTGTTTGGGGGCATTCCTAAGAAAAGCCACCAGGAAAAGTGTACCATGCACAGTGGCTGACCCTATTTGCCTCCTGAACAGGTATTTCAGCAGACTCAAGTGAACCAAGATATCCCTTGCAAGGAGCCATCTCATGGCTAATTAGCCATTCCAGGCAGTACTGTTTACATTTCAGGCCATTTGGGCTTTGAGAGAAACGGTCAATAAAGTAGCTGGGGATGTACGAGGTGCCTACTCTCAGCCCATCACATGTCCTCTCTCCTACTGCAGTCTGTCTTCAAGACTCACACACTCCAAATAGTAGTCAACCCAAGCTGCCTCTTAACTGTCACTGCAGTTACTTCCTGAAGCCCTCAGACCAGCCTATCAGATCTGTGAAGTGGGCCAGGAATGCCCTCTTTTTCAGGAGCCTAGGTATCGCCTGACCCTTCCACCTTCCCTACTTGCAATTCTGTATTCCTCTTGATCTGGCCTGTGAGAGGCCTCCAGAGAATCTGCATGTCTCCCAGAGCTTCTTCCTGTCCCCTTATCTTCCCTTTTTCTTGATTTATTAATTATGACTCTACACTTTACTGTACCAAACCCAAAAGAGCCTTATCCAGACTCAGCAAGCATCCCCTAAGCCTTCTGTGTCCCCTTGGTGTCCCCTGGACAACTATATGTTGACTAAACCTGCAGCCCAGGCTGCCCAACTGAACACTGCCCAGAAGAGCACTTGATGATACACCCGGGTTTAAGTGCCCCGTGCTCCTGCAGGACAAAATCTCCTTTAAACAGCCCCAATTCTGAGCACTGTCCAGCCATGGACCACTAGCTGTCCCAGCTCCTTCAAGGCCTTGCTTGTACAATGAGAAATGAAGGTCAGAGACCTCCTCTCAGCCTTCCCCAGCATCGCCTGTCTGCTGTCATTTATCTAGGAAGGGTGATTTCTGAGAATCTTGACTCTTCTCTCTAGAGGGAGGAATTTGTGTTTCTCACTGCCTGGGGTTCTAGCTGGGCAAGAGCAAAGAAATCCAGCCCACTGGGCATAGCCTAACATCTGCATTTGAAAGGAGGAACATTTGAACCAGGCCAGAAGGGATGGGGTGCTGGTGGTAGTGGAGGTCTCAAAGGCAGGGATAGCAGTACAGCCATTTGTTTGACCTGACTGGCATTTGGTAATGAAAAGAGGGTTTGGGGGAACAGATTAGGGAAGATCATCTCCAGAGTTTCCAGAAGCATCTTTCTCCTTCCTTGCCAGAAGGCATAATAGCCCCATCAGGGGAACTCCTAGGAATATTTAGTTCTGAGAACTCCACCCTCCCACCCCACTCTCAACACCATCTTAATCCTTGACCCTGAGCTCTGTCAGATAAGCAAAGCAAGGAAAGCTCTCTGGGCCCTTAGAGGAGAATGCCCATTCTCTGCACAGGTAATTAGCGCCCAACTGTGTCCTTCCACTATCCACAGGGTTGAAGCTAGCATACTGGGTCCTATAATCCTGGCTTCTTGGCTTGGCTCACCAGTAAGGTTGGGAAGATCCTCGGAGAATTAGTCCTCATTTCAGGTGAAGAAAGGGATTAACATGATGTCACACACACACACACACACACACACACACACACACACACACACACACAGGGATGTTTTAGATCTCATAGGGAGAGGGGACTAGGCTGGGATGCCCTACTGTAAAGACCAAATTATGCTTGGTATGTATATTACTGTTCTCACTGCTGTGACCAAATGCCTGGCATTCGGGAGAAATGGTTTATCTGAGCTGGCAGAAGGACGTGGTCCATTGTGGCGAGGGAGGCATGGTGGCGTGAGTGGGAGGTGGCTGGTCATGTTGGCCAGCAGTCAGGAAGCAGAGAGATGAATGATGGTTCTCAGCCTGCTTTGTCCTTACTTAGTTCAGGACTCCAGCCCATGGGACCCTGCCGCCCACACTCAGGGTAGGGGCTACCTTTCTAGGCTTACCCATAGGTGAGTTTTCCCTGGTGATTCTGAATCCAGTCAAGTTGTCAAGATTAACCATCACTGTGACTCTCCCCCTCTCTACCACTCACAGAAAGCACCACACGGCCTTGCTCAACTAAAGTCCCACTGCCTGGCAAACACAACTTTGCCCCCAGGACTTCCTCAATTCTATCAACAGCTGGGTCATCTTCATCCTCCCTTTCCCTATCAAGGTAAAGAGAGAGAGGCAGGAAAGACCAGGCACTTTGTGAGAGTGTCATGGGTATGTGTCACTCCCTCTCCTCTTGCAGGGCACCCCAGGTACCTCATTCTACCTGGACACTTTTCTCTATCTGATCCCTAGTCTTTCAACAGGCCGTGATTGTTGTAGACAGACACTTTCCTTCTTAGCTACACTCTCAACCATTTGGTTTGTTTGTCAGGCTGGCCTTCAATAACAAGTAGTTGGGCTTACAGGCATGTACCATTAGGCCTGCTGAGCAAACGTCTTCACTGCTCACATCCCCTACAATCAATCTGTTGCTGGTAACAACGAACTTAGATTGTACTTCGCCCCGCCGTCAGAGTCCTTTGAAATGGAAGGGAGTCGGGGAGGCTTCTGCTACAGTTTGGATATGACTTTTCTCCAAGACTTGGTTCCCAATAAAATGTGTTGAGAGGTATCAATGCATTGAAGAGATGCTTGGGGCCTTGAGACTCCATCCTAACAAAGGAGGGATACAGACTTTTGGAGAGCCGAATGTTCTAAACTGAGTCAGTTTCTTTGTCCCTCCTCATCTTTTCTGTTCATCTATTTCCTTTACATTCTTCCTCCATCCCTGGAACAGCATGGAGCTCTCACCGGTAGCTGAGCACCATGAATTCAGATAAACCTCCTTTATATGTATATTTCTTATCCGGGAGTATTCTGTCTAAGAAACAGAAAATGGACTCCAACACTTCCCAGAGGACTGTAGGGTTCTAGTTCAGTTTATTGGCAATGACCATCCGCTCCATTGTCACCGTCAGGTGAGATAGGCAGGACAGGAACAGTTATTAGCAGGAACAGTTGGTAGTCACCAAGAGAGAGGAAAAGATAACAAATTTGGGGCCCTTGAGGACAATTTCATTCTTGCTATTAACAGAGCTAGTAAAAGCTAGCACTGTTGGGGACAGGTTACCTACACGTATTGTACTGACACTTTGTATATGGCAAGCAACACCTCACTGTGCAAGCTTCCATCTCCACTCTCATTAGAAAATACGTTCAGAAGAGAAATTTGATCTATCTGGCTCCAAACCTTAGAATTCTCAACCATCTTATAAAAGGGCCACCACCTAATGGCCACTGCCTTACCCTCTAGGTTCACCTCATAAGTCCTCCAGGCTCCATGGTCACTGCTTTGACCTGCGATACTGTAGCTGAGATCCTCCAGGCCACGGAGATCCTTCCAGAGGTGCTCCTGAACTCAGCTCTGGTGGGAAAAGGAAATGAAGTAGGGCAAAGGTCTCTGGTACCAAGGCTGATTGGACAGAGTCATGTTCTGTCCAACGTGGAGCTCTGACTTGTGTTCACTTTGGTGGCAAGTCCTAACTTCTGCTCCTTGGGTTTTCTCTAAGGTAAGGAAGGTGTCTAGCTGGCTAGTGGAGGTGAGGATGGGGAGCACATCAATACAGAGTCACATAGCCTCCTAACTGAGAAGGTTCTAATTGCAAAGCGCCAGAAGCAAGTCCTGGGGGTTGCTTGAAACTGACCCTTGTATTGCCCTGGAAGTGGTGCAATTTATAGAGAGGCTAAACCAAAAGCAGGCCAATCTCTACAAAGCAAGGGAGAAAGGGAGGAGTCAGAAGGAAAGCCCAGCTCTAGGGCTGGCACAGCTGTGGGCCCAGACTGCTGACTCCGCCCCCACCCCCCCAGCTCGGTGGCGGTGAAGCCACGCCCACAAGCAGCCCAGTGGGATCAATTAGAGGATTTGCAGCCAAACACTGGAGGGGTGTGCCTCCTCTGCTCCATCTTGCAGGTTGCTATAATAAAGAAGCACCTATGACACTACACAGATTAATACTCCACTGAGCAAATTAATCCTTGGGATTTCACTCACTACCTGTGGCTTATAAATTTTAATTGGCTCTAAACTGCCACCTAAATTGATGTGCAAGCTTAGGGATGCCCGAAACCGCCCAAGCCTCAAACACACGTGGCTGTAGCTTCTAGAAAAGGGGGTGTGGGTGGGGAGGGCTATTACAGATGCCAAGGGTTGAGTGAAAAGCATAAAGTTCCGGTAGCCACCTCAGTATTCCCACCACCATTGAGGAAGCCGGAGGAAGAGTATAGAGACTACCTTCAGGGACCTGTACCTCCTTCCCCCGCCCTCCTCCCAGGATTCCGGTCCCCCATTAAGTGGGCAACTCCACAAGCTATGGCCGAGCACTAGGTATGGGTCTGTACTGTGGCAGGAGTCTGTGCATTTAAAGACACAGAATACAGAAGCCCGCTCTGTGTACCAGCAGAGGCAGCATTGCTGTGAAGACTCTGGGATAGACGCAGAAGGAGATCCTCATAGTGAGGCCCCGTTCTTATGAAGCTTCTGTAGCCGGGCAAACTTGGTGGCCTCTGCTACTGATCTGCTTGTAGTTCAGTGCCATGCACAGCCTGTCCTGGAACCAGATGCTCCTCTCTGCTCCTCACCTCTTTCCTTAGAAGTGAAAGGTGCGGCTTCCCTTGAACTTCCTGCAGTGATGGCAATGATCTGTATTGCGCCACCCAGTGGTAGCAGCTACTACCTGTATCTACAGAACCCTTGAAATGTGGCTGCCTCTCCTGATAACTGACTCATGCTTCATTTAACACTTTTCCCTCCTGGCCTCTCAGCCCTGGAAGACTTCCTCTATCACCCCACCTTTACTTAAAAGCAAATATACACACACACATATATGTAACCAATGTATGCATATATATAACCAAGATTATAAGTGTGTGTGTGTTGCACTTATTTATGTGTGTGTGCATGTGTGTGTAGGTCCAAGAACATCTTGCAGGAGTCAGCTCTGTCCTTCTACCATGTGGGTTTCCAGGATTTAACTCAGATCATAAGATTTAGAGGCAAGGCTCCTTTACCCATAGAGCCATCTCACCAAACCTCAACAAAAGTTCTTTTAACATTTTTTTAAACTTTATTATTTTTGTATGTTTTGCTTGCATGTGTATCTTGCACCCCATGTGTGCAATGCCCTCAGAGGACAGAAAAAAAGGCATGGAATTCCCTGGGACTGGAGTCACAGACGCTTGTGATCCAACATGTGGGTGCTGGGAATTGAACCTTGGTCCTCTAAAAGAGCAGCCAGTGCTCCTACAAGCTGATCCATCTGTCTGGCCCGTCAATTCCTGAACCATCCTCTCTGAAAAGGTCAAACAAGCCAGCTGAATGTCTCTAATCCTAGCCTTCCTGTGAAGCCAGAAGGATCAAAAGTTTCAGACATCCAAGGCTACATAGCCAGAGCCTGTCTCAAAAGTGAAATCGGCCGTGGAGATAACTTGATCAGTAAGTCACGTGTCATACAGGCATGAGGACCTGAACTTGGTCCCCAGAAAGTGTGTTAAAAGCTGGGTGTGGAGGTGTGTGGTGGGCGGATGGCTCATCTAGGCACAGGAGGGAGTGTGGGATGGAAAACTACTGGAACACACAGTCTTTGCTAGTTGGAAAGGTCAGAAAAAGTAGGGTGTGTTCACAGAGCAGAGAGACACTGTGTGAGGGGGGAATGGAGGGAGCTAAAGCCGGATTACAAAAACCTGGCTGACTGAGCTATTGGGTGTTTTTTAAAACTAAAATCCCAACTGTTCGATTTTACCAATGAAGGCTCAGGAGCCAGACGCTGCCAGGGTGAAAGCCTGGTATCTCAGAGAGGCAAAGAAAGCTCCCAGCTGACCTTCCCACTCCACCAATATGCCTGAAGAAAAAAAAATGCCCTGTCTCTTCTGATGTCTTAAATACCCTTCACCTCAAAGACTCTCCTTTCTGTTTACTTATGTTCACTCCCTGTCAGCTTGGTTGCTTGCTCTGCCTCTTGACCTAGGGTTGACTTTATTTAGTGCTTGGATTAAAGGCTTGTGCTAGGGCTGTACTTGTTTACAGTAAACAGAAAGCTCTAGGATCAAAGGCTGAGCCACACCACAATTAGAAACAGGTTTTTACACTTCACCATCTCTGGGTTCACAATGCAATCAAATATCCAACAACAGTTGGGCTTCGTTCTATCTAAGCACCACACATTAGCCATCTTACTATCCTGTGGCCTCCTCTAAATCCCTTCTTCTCCCTGCCAGTTGGCCATGCCATCCTCAGGGCCCAGATTCCAAGTCTAGACCTGCCAAGGGCAAGTCTGGGCCAGTGAGACGTAATACTAGGCTGACATTTATATTGAAATTAATCTATGTACATCAGTGGTTCTCAACTTGTGGGTTTCGACCCCTCTGAAGGTCACATATCAAATATCCTGCATATAAGATATTTGTAATAGGATTCATTAACAGTAGGAAAATTACAGTTATGAAGTAGCAACAAAATAATTTTATGGTCTGGGGGTCACCACAACATAAGGAACTGTTGTAAAGGGTCACAGCCTTGCTAAGGTTAAGAACCACTCTTCTATGTGGTTCTGTACAAGAGCCCACAGAACCTCTAAGCATAACCACCCTGTAGGTCATTTTGCAGAAATGTGGAAAGCTGATGTGCAAGAGAAACATCACTCTTGTATGTTGAGCCTACCCAACCATTCAACATTTGCATCTCCATACACATGAGTTATTCTTAGCCATTATTTATAACGAAAAGTGGAGAAAGAACATTCTGTGGTGGGAATTGCTAACCCATGTTCATTCTCTTTCTCTCTCTCTCTCTCTCTCTCTCTCTCTCTCTCTCTCTCTCTCTCTCTCTGTGTGTGTGTGTGTGTGTGTGTGTGTTCCAGGAATCAAACTCAGACTGTCATGCTTGTATATCAAATGCCTTTACCTGTTGAACCATCTCCAGACCAAGTGCCCCATGTTTTCAGGAAGCCCCCCAGTGGTTCTTATGACTCTGTCTGCAGTTGCCCCACCATATCCAAACACTGAACACCTAAAGAGTCAACCAACCTTGAGCAGAAAATATTTAAAAGGAATAGTACCTACACTGGCTGGAGACAGGCTTTTCTCCAGTGATTAACCCTAAACAACGCATTAGAACCATGATACGCTCAGTGTCTGCCCTGCATTAGGTGTCTGGGAGGAGGAGTGTAGCTTAGAGAAAACACTATACCATCTTCCAGAAGGTGGTTGAGACTCCTTGGATGTTAGCATACAAGGAAGATGTTCACAGAACCAGCTCTCTTAGAACGGAAAGGTGCAGCCATATTGATGGCCTATGGAAGTCCTTGTAAGCAAGGGCCCTGCCATTTTTTGGCTGTGTTTGCCCAGCCTAGCTCAGAACCCTGGTACAGTGGGGGCTTAGAATGAGCACATGGATATAAGCATGAATGAATGAAGAAACCCCAAGAGGTTGTCACGGTGTCCTTCAGCCAATGCGATGAGGAAGAGGACGGAGGGAAAGAACAATGCAGGCGTGGCGATGCCCACTAGGATGTCACGCCCCCCAGCCCGACCTGTGCACAGAGTCCTGCATGATACCCGTTTGTCATGTAACCACTCCAACCTGAATCCCAGATGCAAACGCCAGACCAAATACTTCCCCAGACCCATGGCCTGGATGGGACCCCGTAAGTTAATTGCTTAATATCGTTTACAGAGGGCCAGTCGGTCTTGGGGTGAAGGAGGCTAATGCTGTTCTTGGCATCCAGCTGAAAGACTCAAGGCGCCAGAAATACAAAGGAAGGCTTCTTTTAACTTCCAGACCAGACTGTTGAATAAAACTAGAGATGGGGAAGGGGCTGCCGGGGTGGGTGGGGGCTATTCAGAGAAAGAATAAAGGTTCTTTTGGTAAAGAAATATTAATCGTAATACTCACATTGCATTAAAATATATGTTTGAGATCTGCAGAATGAGATGTTCACAAATAGATAAGCTTTAAGTGGATGATTTTTTAGCCTGGATTTTCCTGTACTGAAATATAATTAACACTTCCTGAAACCAGCTAGCTTGGAATAATTTAGTTCAATTGTAAGTATGCAAAACACTTAACAATTAGCTCTGTGAAATGAGACCAGCAAGCACTGAGCAGACTTCATTAATGCCCTAAGTGCACATGCCCCATTATGAGAGCTTTCAGAAATATTGTATGAATCTGAAAGACCCTCATAGAATGGAACCGGGAGGGAGTTTCCAATGATTTCCATTCATTTGAAAGTTACGTCTCATAACGCAGCCATCTGAAAGATGATGGCAATTGGTTTTAATATTTTTACAGCCTCTTCCGAGGGAGGGATGGAGGGGGGGAGAAAAGGAAACCAAAGTGTAATGAGTCTTTAAAGTCAATGTGATTTAATTTGTTATGAAAAGGCAGCCTGGCAGAGTAAAGCTCACTGGTTCTCGGAGTCGGAGGACTGTGCACACAGTCTTCGTCCACCTGTGTTTTCTCACCTGTACAACGGAAATAACCGGAAGTACTGCTCAAAGTCGTAGCCCTCAGAACTGGTCCTGACCAGTCAGGATGTATGCTGGCAGCAAGCGTCCTCTCATCCTTAAAGTTTCTGGAGCCAGAATAACTGTGCCTCCCTCAGGTGCTGATGAGTGCTTTCACTGAATCATGACTGATAGGGGGTCAGAAGCAGGGGTGGGGGGAGGGGTAGGATAGTGAAGGGAGAGGTGAGATTTGAATAAAAATAAAGGCTGGAGGTAAAGCCTTCCTCAGAGGAAGATCAACTCTGGGGTTGGTGAAATGAGAATTTTGGTTTCTTAAAAAACCCAGATATGTTATGTGAAGATGTTTTTGTCTTAACCCCAGGTGTGGGATAAGAGACTGCTTCACAGCAGGTGATTAAGATTTGCCTCATACACTAGCAGGGTCTCGATTTTTGCCAGCTGCAGACAGTTTAATTCTGGGGACTCTGGAGAGGGTATAAATGAGAGAGCTCTGAGGGGGCCTGTGATAGCTGCTGTTCCCCCCCCC
>CM052708.1:74533716-74575579 GCA_028551405.1 Uromys caudimaculatus | reverse complement strand
GAGCCTGGTTCTGTGTTTTGATACCACTGTAGGGAGGTGTGGCCTATTTAACCCAGCTGACCCCCCTCTCCTTCTTACTTGAAAGAATGGGGGGAGATGTAGGGAGCGGTTAGAGTATTCGCCATTACAAGATGGCGCTGACTTCCGCTGTCGCTCTAGGAAACTTACGGATAGCGCGGGAAACCCAGAAGCGCTTGCTCATTATGGGTGTACATGACTAATCACCGCCCACTCCCGGGGTGCGCCAATCAGTGGAGGACACGCTGCCTCAGGGCTATATAAGCAGCGCCATTCTGGGGCCCCGGGGTCTTCCTCTCTTCATGATGCAATAAATGCTTTGCTGCAGAAGGATCCGTGTGTCCGCATGGGTTCTTGCTGGCGAGACCAAATAGCGCGCGGGACACCAGATGACCGACTCAAGATCACAGGGCCAAAAGACAGTAGCACTGAAAGCTGGGTCCCTGCTCAGGACTCTGTATCCCGGCCCCCACTGCCTAAGTCCTCCCATCGACTCACCACAGTGAAAACACCCTGGAGAAGAACCGGGCACAGGGGTAAATCCTCAGGAATCTGCATGGAAACAGCTGGAAAGGATTGCACACTAATGCCCCGCTGCTGCAGTAAGAGAAAGCAATCTTAACACATCTAGTGAATTAGAACACCACGTATTGGGGTGGTGGATAGCCCAGTCGGTAGGTCAAATGCTTGCTGTGCAAACATAAGACCCTGAGTCCAGATCCCCAGCACTCACCTAAGAGCCAGGCATGGAGGAGGCAGAGCCAGGAAGATCTTTGGAGCTTACCGACAAGCCGCCCTAGCAGAATTCAGGGGCCCCAGGTTCAGTGAGAGAATCTGTCTCAAAAATAAGATGGAAAATGACTGAGGAAGACACTCAACACTAAGCTCCAGCCTACACACTCATATACACACTCATACATACACACACACACACACACACACACACACATACACATATATACACACATAAACACACATACATACACACATAGATACATACATACACATACACTCATATATACACATATATATACACACATACACACATGCACACATATATACACATACACATACACACTTACATAAATACACACATACACACACATACATATACATATATACACACACATATACACACATAGATACACACATACACACATACACTTATATATATACACACATACAAACATGCATACATATACACACATACACATAAACACATACACACACATACACACACACACACACACACACACACACACACACACACACACATACACTACAGATCTGTTAGTTTTCTAGCTCTGGGTATGAGATTCCAAAATGAGTTGGCAAGGCTTCATAGCTTGTGGAGGAATGGGAGTGGGGTGAATAAAATATTCCTTACCTCTTCCAGGTGCTAGAGGTGACAATGTTCCTTGGACTCTGGCCTGAATCTTCAAAGCTATCAAGAAACTGCTTTCACGTTCACAGGCCAGCCTGTGCTACCTGTGCTCTCTCTCTCTCTCTCTCTCTCTCTCTCTCTCTCTCTCTCTCTCTCTCTTTGTTTCTATCACTGTAGATCCTGCTGTAACTGACTCCTCTGCACAATCTCGGATAATCTTATAGCAATAGTCTTCACTAAACCCCATCCGGCTGGGCCTGGTGAGTCCTGTTTATAATCCCAACACTTAGGAAGCTGAGGCAGGAGGATTACCCAGACTTGGAAGCTAGCCTGAGATACATAATAAGACCATATCTAACAGATACACACATAGCAAAGTTCTTTTGCTAGAGAAGGCAACACAAAAATTAGGACCGGGAGGACATTTTAGGGAGCCACAGGCCTTAACAACTGAAATCATAATAGCCTATGCCTTCTTTAGTTTGAACAAACTTACTTCCAGATTTCTTATCAATGGTCTCAACATCCAATAGTGGCACTCTACCAGCAACAGTAATCATCAAGTGATTACCATTTACATGCCTGATATCATAAACGTTTTCCAGACATTGTGTCGCTTCATCTTTAAAAGTGCCCCCGTAGGGCTGAGGATGGAGTGCACTTGGGAGAGTGCTCGCCTAGTATGTGTGAGGACCCAAATTCAATCTCCTGCGTCACATACATTGGGCATTATGGTACACACCTGTAACTCAGGAGGTAGAGGCAAGAGGATCAGGAGTTCAAGGTCATCCTCAGCTACATAGAGAGCTTGAAGCCAGCCTGTGCTACCTGAGACTCTATCTCAGAAAAAAAGAAAAAAAATGCCCAGCAAACTGGGTATACACCTGCAAGTCCAGCACTCAGGAAGCTAAGGCAAGAGGGTTCAGCATTTGAAAATAGCCTGATCTACATGATAAGACTTTTTGTGGCGACTGGAAAGATTGCTCAGTAATTAAGAGCACTTACTTCTTCAAAGGACCCAGGTTCGATTCCCAGCACCTCTATGGCAGACAATCATCTGTAACTCCAGTTTCAGAAGATCCAATATCCTCTTCTAGCCCCTTTGGGCACCAGGCATACATGTGGTGCACAGACATACACCCTTACACATAAAATCAATTACTTTAATTTTTTTCCTTGTGAGGGCTGGCGTATGACTCAATGGTAGAATGTTTTCCTAGCTTGCCCAAAGACATGCTCTCAGTTCCCAGAACTAAACAAAACTGAACAAAAAGACTGTAGTGGTAGTGGTAGTGGTAGTGGTAGTGGTAGTAGTAGTATTCCCAACGTGCAAAGTGGGAAGTGAGGCTCTCCCTGTTACCTAACTTGTTCAAGGACAGCCAGCTGGATTTGAACTTGAGCCACCTCCAGTTGAACTAGGCATCTAATGAAGAATCACAGACACAACAAGTATTGTCACCAGAAGAACACTATGCATGCAAAGGGGGATACTCTAGAAGATGTAAACTTAGCCGCAAATATTCAAAGGAAGTACAAAGGGGCTGGGAGTGGAGCTCAGGGGAATAGCATGTGCCCACCACGCTCCGGGTCAGAAACCAGCCATGCAAAACCTAAAAGTTAAAACTCAAATTAACAGAAGGTGGCACAGTCCATAAAATGCTTTAAACTGCACACGTGAGGCCCTTCCTTCAGAAAGCCAGGCTTAGTGTTGCACACTCGTAACATCAGCACTGGGGAGGCAGAGACAGGTGGAGCCCTGAGGCTCCCTGGCCAGCCAGCCTAGCTTCCTTGGCCAGTTCCAGACCAGTGAGAGACCCTGTCTCACAACGAACCAAACCAAAAGTTTGGTAGCACCTGAAGGTTGACCTCTGGCTTCTATACACACTCACACATGTACATATGCACCTGCACACGTGTCTACACACACACAAATTAGTATAAATAGATAAAATAATGTACAGGGAATGATACAGAAAGAAACATTTGGGGCCAAATCCAAGTCCTGCCACTTTGGTCTCTATTTTCCCATCTGCAAATTGGAATTGATAACACCCTCTTCTCTGGATTCAGGTAGATTCAAATGAGATAACACATGTGGTGCTCTGTAACTTGATTCCAAAAGGCTAGGCACTGGCTGGAAAATCTGTGTTCAGAATAATGCTGGTTGACCTTCCTGTCAAATAAGCGACTCCTCCAGTGTCCAGGAAAAAAAAAAAAAGATGGACTACTGTCTGAGGCTCTCCCACTTCTGACTCCTTGGGAAAAGACCTGAGCAGCTTCCTCTGACTCCGACCAAAGACCGGCTTCCTGTGGCTGCTAGCATCCTCCGGTCCCCAGGCAGCAAGGATTGATAGGGTGTGTAAAAAGGTCTTCTAGAATCTTGCTCAGTACCACTTTGCGCAGATACCCTTCAAGCCTCTGCAGCACACTCGTTTATCAGGCTTGTGAAAACATGGCAGTGAACCACCAGCTCTTCAGCCCAGTCCCAAGCTGTGCCTCACACAAGAGATTGATGACAGGGGTGATGGAGAGAGAGAGGCTGGCTAGGGTAGCTCCTTTGTCCCTGGGAAGAGACGCCTCACCCCTGGCTGGCTCATCTGCTCCAGAGAGGCTCCCAGCCTGGCTGTGGGGCCCAAGTGGGACAGAAGGAGTGGGCTGATACTGGGAGGCTTGTTCCAGATCACACAGCAGGACTGTGTGCAGTCAAGTGGCTCTGTGACCTTGAACAAGTCAGCACCCTCTCTGTGCCTCCATTGAATTAATTCTAAGCTTGAAGAAATAATGTAAATCTTTTGCAGGGCTGTTGAGACCTATAAAGCTCCTAGACAACTGCCTGGCCTACTGTAGGGGCTATATTTTATTAGCTACTATCTTGTTTGAAGTTGACACCTTGGTCTTTATTATAGGAACCCTCTGATTCCCACACTAGTGCTCTTCCATGACATCAGAGACACCTCCCGCTGCCCGGTTAGTGCTCTGGCATTCCTAGGCTTTTACCCTAGTCCATGAGGACCCCAGAGTTTTTCCGATTTTTCCAGCCCATCCCACAGAGGCCCCAAAGCTCACCAGTGTGCCTTCTGGAAGCTTCTCTTCTGGATTGGCCCTAACATTAAGCATTACTCACAGAGACCTATGAACTCTTCATAAGCAGCTCTTCTGGGCAGGGATGAAAGCCACTGGATGGAAAGAACTTGCCGTCCAGATGCAAAAGCTTCCCAGTAAGTCAGTAAGTGGCTGCCAGGAGAGTCTCCTTCGGAGGGTCTGGGGAAGCTGATCCTTGTTCTTCTGATGCCTCTGCATACCGAGAGACGTTCCCAGTGGCTCCCAAGACATGTCTTCTGAGGAAGCAAGAGGCTTGCATTCAGCTGAACACAGGCAGCTGCTGTGTTAATCAACTAAGCATGATCAATTGCCTGAAAAATTCTCATGCTGAGGGTGGGGTGAGTTGGCTTAGTGGGTGGTGGCACTTGTCATGCAAACCTGGTGACATGAGCTTGATTCTTAGAACCCTCATAAAGGTGAGGGATAGAATGGACTCCACAAAATTATTTTTGTGAACTCTACACTAATACTGTGGCACAAGTATATACACACACACACACACACACACACACACACACACACACACTTTCTGCAGAGATGTGAACACAGACAGACACTTGAGGGTGATCCACAGGAGCTTAGGAGAAATGCCTGGCAGGGGAAGCTATAGACAAATGTGGCTCTGCCACAGCTGGGCATTGAGCTCCCAGACACAAATACTATGAGTGTGGAAACCAGGAGTCTTATGACTGTCACATGGTCACACCAAGGGAACAACACTGAGGGCGAAAGGCAGAACTGACAGCCTATAGATGAAGGGGGACGGCAAGGGCAACCCAAGGGAAATAAAACAATTACTTTCCGGGTCATGCTTTGTCCATTGAAGATGCACCTCCGTCACGATGCATTGATACACACCTGCAGTCCCAGGACTGCTTGAACCTGGGAGACTGAGGCCGGCTGAGGTCTGGACCATGTAGCAAGATCCTTTGAAAGAAAAGGGAGGAAGGAAGAAGGGAGAAGGGAGGGAGGGACGGACAGACAGATGCAAAGATGTGTTTTCATTCAGAACTTTGAGACTATTGCTTGTTTCATTCAGAACTTTGAGGTTGCTGGGTTTTGAGATGGTCTCATATAGCCCAGGCTGACATCAAACTTACTGTGTACACAGAATAACCAGCAATTATTGCAAGGCTATCAGCTACATCCTGGGTAAACTGAAAGGCCTGGTAAGCTCCAGACCACCAGGGATGCTCCACAGGTGCTCCATCTCCATGGATGCATAGGATGCTGTTGACTCTGCTCCTCCAGCCCCCGAGGAAGATGGGCAGAAGATGGGCAAGAGAGCACCTTCCCACGCTCCCCCTCTTGATTCCTCTGTTCTTGGAACTCCTGTCTCTCCATCAGTTCCAGTGGGGAGAGAGGTAATCTCAGGCCTTCCTGTTCAAAGCTTATCCTTGTTAAGTTGTTGGAAATGGACCTGACACTCCATTACTGGGTATCTCTTCTGATTTTTAGCCATTGTACTGTTTTATGAGGCAGAGGGGAACTTGTATCTGTAGAAGCATTTATTTCTCCAGGGACCTCAGCTTGATTTTATTTTTATTTTATTTTATTTTTAATTATGGGGGGGGGGTGTACCCATGTGATTGCAGGGAGCCCAGTAGAGGGAGTCATATTCCCTGGAGCTGGATATAAAGGTGGTTATAAACATGCTTGGAACCAAACTGGGGCCCTTTGTAAGCAGTACGTGTGCCCTTAACTGCTGAGTGGTCTCTCCAGCCCTCTAGCTCGAGCATAACTTAACCAAAGTCCTTTGGTTTACAGGGATCTTCCTGCCCATCCCATGCCACCCTAGCAGCTCCAAAAGAACTAGAAAAAAAGTGCAAGGAGCATGAGGTGCCACTACTCCTGGGACCTGAAGCCACTTCCTCATTTGTTTAGCCTTTATCAAAATGTCATTTAGTTGATAGAGTGCTTACCTAGCATGCAGAAAGTCCTAGATTCAATCCCTATAACCACAGAAAACCAAGGCTGCAATCCCAGCACTCAAGAGAAGGAGACAGAAGATTTAAAAGACTAAAGTCATCCTCCACTACATAGTAAATTCAAAGTCAGCCTGGGATACGTAACACAAGCCCCATATTTAAAAAAAAATTAAAAAGGAAGGAAATAGGGGAAAAGGAAGGAGGAGGAGGAGAGGAGAGAGAAGGAGAGGAGAGGAGAGGAGAGGAGAGGAGAGGAGAGGAGAGGAGAGGAGAGGAGAGGAGAGGAGAGGAGAGAAGTTAAGCTAAGTCAAGCAGTGAAGACTTTTGGTATTGCTTGGTATTGCATGGTATGATGGCCACAGCAAATGGGGCTTCTTCAGCTTGAAACCAGAGGAGAATAAGGACAAGTAGAACTCTGGCTGCAAAGAAAGATACGGAAGACAGGCTCAGAAAGAGGCTGTCTTAGCTAGGATTTTTGCCAACTTGACACAAGGTAGAGTTTTCTGGAAAGAGAGAAACTCAGTTGAGAAAACACCTCTATCAGATTGGCTTACAGGCATGTCTGTGGGGACATGCTCTTGATTAATGGTTGATAGGGGTTCAGCTCATTGTGGGCAGCACCATCCTAGGAAGGTAGTTCTGCATGGTATAATAAAGCAGTCTGAGCAAGCCAGGGAGAGCAAGCCCATAAACAGCACTCCTCCATGGCCTCTATTCTAGTTCTTGGCTCCAGGTTTCTGCATTGAGTTTCTTCTCTGACTTCCCTTCACGATGAACTGTAAGCTAGAAGGTAAAGTAAGCCCTTTCCTTCCCCCAAGTTTGGTCATGGTGTTTATCACATCGATAAAAAGCAAATCAGGACAGAGACAAAGAGAAAAGAAAACCAGTATTATTGTTGAAATCTGACATGTTCCACACAGGCTCATGTTCTGAATGTTTTCCCAGCTAATAGTACCACTTGGGGTGGTTCTGGAGCCTGTGGGAGGAGAGGCATCACTTGCAGAAGTAGGTCACCAGTATAGGTAATCCCCACCCCTGATTTTGGCCTTGCTCTACTTATGGGTTCACCAAGTTTTAAAGAGCTACAGCATCATGTTCCCACTACCTTGGATTAGAGCCAGTCGGCCATTCCTTCTTTGGACTGAAATGCCCTAAAATCAAAAGCCAAAATAAAGCTTTACTCCTCAGATTGCTTTCATCTGATTATTAGTCATAGAGACACAGGAGTATAGCCACCCATCCCAAGAAAGTTGGACACCAGAGACAGAGACAAAGAAAGAAGCCATCTTGCTCTCTGGTGGCCTCTGAGGTCCTGCTCTCATGAACCCTGCCAACCATCCTTTCCAACGGAAAGTCCTTGTCCTCCTCCAATATCAGCATACTTCCCAATCCCTGGTATATGAGCTCACTCCAGTAGGCAGTTTTCCTGCAAGCCAATGATTCCACTAACAGCAATGGATTGGTGTCTTCCATAGGGTACCTGTGTGGAGGCAGGGACATCATTCAAGGACTCTTGGTCCTATCACAAGGGACATGACCTCATGATGTCTGAATACCCTTTTTAAGAGTCCAAGATCCATATACCTGCAGAGATTTCCTCCAAATCCTCAGGGTAAATCTGCATGTTAGGCTCCTACAAACAGCCTGGTTATGTTTGGAGAAGAGAGAAAAAGCCTGAAATACTCCCAGAGTTACTAACATTCACCTCATGTTCAGCCATGACATGAAGGATTGCTCATTTTGATTGCCTGGAACTGACAAAGTTATAACCCTGCCAGGCCACTACATCATTAGCAAGCAAGCTACTTGGAGTCAAAAGACTTGGGTTTAAATGATGGCTCTACTACTGGCTGACTCTATGACCTCAGGAAAATTTCCTAACTTCTCTGTCACTCAAATTTCTCATTTTAGGCTGGGAATATATCTGTCAGTTGGAGAAAATGTGCATAGAGCACAGAGATTTTAGGTTTGGTCTCCTCTAGAACAGGAATATTTTCTCATTTCCCAGGGAAATAGGACCTGACTAATATGATTTTGAAAATATTTAGAAGAATAGAAGGAGAAACATTTTTCCCCCAATGGCATAGCCACTAGCACATTGTCCATACTCCTATAAGTAACCCTAATTAAAACATATTGGATCACCAAAAATTAAGGGAAAATGAAGGAAGAGGAGGAGGAGGAAGAGGATGAGAAAGAGGAGAAAGGAGAGGAAGAGGAAGACAAAGAATCAAAATGAAAGTAGAAGATGAAAAGAGGAAAAGGATCAAAATGAGAGGGAAGGGACGATAGAGGGTGATGGGAAAAATGGATATGATCAAAATATATTGCATATATTTATAAAAATATTAATGCAAGAAAAATTAGTAAAATAAAACATCAAAATACAAGGTTTGTAAGACGTTGTCTGTCCACCAGACACACAAATGGCCAGCAAAGAGGAGGCATGGAAGAAATGTGTTACCATGGACTGAAGGGTATTTGGGGTGGGCAGCTTGGCTGGCTGTGTGGTTTTAAGAAACTCCGAGTGGCAATGAAAAGAGAAACCTTCAGACTGAAGTGTAATGTTTTACCATGTTGTAAGAGTTGATCTTTTCCCAATGCTGCTTCTACATATCAGTCTAGCCATGTCTTAACCTTTTATCTGCTCACCATGACCCTTCCAGGAAAGCAGAACTATCTCCAATGCACAGATGACTCTGTGCTGGCTAATTCTTCCACTCTCATAAGAGCTTTCTAATCCCCCTGAACTGGCAGCATAGCATAGAGGCCTGAATGCACTCAGGTAGACCAGTTGTCTCTACCTAGAATGTCATTTGGAGTTTGAAATAGACACTCAACCCTTAGAACCTCTGTCCCAGGGAAATGAGGAGTCTTAAATTGGATCCATGATCAAAAGCTATCTGAATTACTCTGGGGATCTCAGAGATCCTCAGGAGTAGAGCGTATCTAAAGCAACAATTCTCAGCCTGTGGGTCTCCATCCCTTTGAACAACCCTTTCCCAGGGGTCACCTAAGACCATCAAAAAACACAGACATTTACATTACAGTTCATAACAGTGGCAAAATTACAGTTATGAAATAGCAACGAAATTTTATGTAGGGTGTAGTGAGAATTTAGGTTTCTTTAAAAACCCATTCATGTCATATGAAAATGTTTTTGTTTTAATCCCAGATGTGGGATATGGGGCTGCTTCAGTTTGTCCACAGCCATTAACTATGATGTTATCGTGTGCTCTAGGAGGGACATGATCTTTGCCAGCTGTAGATAGATTAATTCTGGGGACTCTGGAGAGGGAACAAATGCCAGAGCCCTGAGAGGGGTGGGGGGGCATTCCGAAGAAGGAGAAGGCTGCTGTTCCCTTTCCTCTATCTGCTGCTCCTGGTTGCTGTTGTTGGGGTTTGACAGGAATAAGTTAGAGATATTCTGATAACTAAGATCAAATTTACCCCAAGGAACCCAATGCCCCTAATCAACATCAAATAGCCTAAAAAGATCTTTGCCCCTTCCCCTCTAACCTTCTTTCTCTCCTACCTAGTGTTGGGGGCTTGGAAGGGGTCAGGATAGAATAAGGATTGGAAGGAAGGTAGAGATATAAGAACACAATGACATAGTAAAAAAAAATTAGTGCCAACAGTTTGGGGACACACAACATAAAGAGCTGTGTTAAAGAGTCACAGCATTAGGAAGGTTGTGAATAACTGGCCTAGAGCCTTCCCCATCCTAGGGAACCTTGGCTGTGTGTCATTAATGCAGAACTTTATCCTCTAGGCATAACTTGTAGTTTGTGGTCACTCAAGAACCCAGAGGGTCCTACAATTTGCCCATATTCTAAGCCTGCTACTCTGTGCTCGGTGACAATGGATACTTGGCTCTTCCTCCTTGAGTATGCTTCCTCAGGTGGAGCATAAGTGATGTAATGAGGTAAGGATGTAGTGAGGCAAATGAGTCCCTAGTGGGGACTATGACAAGGGCTGGACAAGCATCAGACCTCTTCATCCCAAGCAGGTAATTGGTGGTTATGGCCAATGCTGTTAAATGTGTTAAACAAACACGTCATGGAACCTGCTAGCTGCCTCCTCTCAGCTACTACCATCTCTTTACTCTGCTTTCCCCAGTCTCCTCCATGGCTCTGAGGTTGTTTAATAGTGTCCTTCTAGAATGTCCGGTTCCTGAACTCCCAGGTTCTGTTGGTCAGAAAAATGCATTCTGTAAGTCACCTAAGAGAATCTGAGCATCAGACAGGCTTGGCATCAGGATGTTTACCAAAATAGGCTGGACCATACCCTCTGTATTGGTGAGGCAGGTGACCAGGAGTCAGATCAGTGGAGAGAGATGCCCTACATGTAATCACAGGAAGAAATTTGCAGCCGAAACATTGGTATCCCATCAATGTTTTAGACAAGGTCTCACTAAAACCCAGGCTGGTTCCAAACATGGGAGTCCCTACCTCAGCCTCTCATGCTCTAAGATTATAGAACTTTGTCACTGTACCTAGTCCAATCTATCCTGAGACACGTGTGTACAGATGTGGACACACACATACAGAGCCAGGCCAGAGAAGAAAGTCACCAACTTGACTTCCCAGACAGTTAAGTGGAGGCCATGAATTATGGGTAACTGAGCTATGGTGATACCAGGAATCCACAAGGGTTCCCTTATCCTGAAGCATATCCTGCCATATGCAAAATAGCAATACCAACAGATAAATATGCTGCCTGTTTAAGGGACCAGATGGAGTCAGGGAGATAGTCTCAGATGCAAAGTCACAGACTCAGGAAATAAATAAAAGTCAAAGATGAAAGAGATTCAGAATGTAAAAACTGAGCCCAGAAGGAGGGTCAGGTCTCTTTAGCTAGTGGTAGGAAGCTCCCTTACCCCAGCTTACCTCTACCCTCGGATGACTCGTCAACAGAAAGAATGAGAGGCAGCATCTCACTACCCCACTGGTCTCTAGACCCTGGGACCACACGCTAGTTGGCTACTCAGCATTCTCCATGTTATTCCAGTCCTCTACACCTTTGTTCTTGTTGTTCCCTTTCCACAGAAACCCTTCTTACATGTCTCACTTTGTTGATTATTACAGTCCAAGACTAAGCTAAAGGCCACCAAACCAGGTAAGTCAAAGTGAGCATCTCCGGTGCTCTTCATGACAGGCTTGCCATGGGTCCTTGGCTCTCACTAGACCAAGATCTGCCTTGCTTATCTTTAGAGACCCAACACCCATCACAGGACTTGGTGTGAAGTTGCCTAAGTAATGCAACTTAATTTACATAAGTTGCTTACGGGACCAGTTCTAACTGTGAAGGAAACAGTGGCCTGGGCTGTAAGAGAGAGAAAGGAAGGTGAGCTATAACAAGGTTGGACATGAGCAGGTTGAAATTTGGTGTGACATCCAAATGCATACAGAGCTACACAGTGCTCAGGGATGGCGAGAGGGCTATAGGGGTCTGCAACATTGGCTGGTGACTAGAAGCATGGGAACAATCTGAGTGCTTTTAGTTAGAAGGTGACTTGATGACAGATGGAAGTAGGGAGAGAACAATCCCCTTCATGATGTTCCTGAAATCCTTCTAGGTAGAGACAACCCTTTTACATGAGGGCAAGAGCATGGCAGTTGAAATTTTTACTGTTGCTCAAGTGTTGGACATTGGACACAAACCAAGGCAAAGAGAAAGAGGTGGGCACTAGCAATAGATGTATCCCCAAGGGTTTCAACAAAATCCTGACCCAGACTCTCTAATATGGGCCTCGCCCCAAACCAACACACACACACACACACAGTGGAAGGGAAAGAGGGGGCTCAAGAGAGTCATGAGTCACACTCGTATTTTTGACACCAGGTTCTATGTATGTAGCCCAGGCAACTTGGACATCAGTATATAACCAAAGATGTCCTTGAACTTCTGATCCTCTTGCCTCTACCTCCCAAGTACTGGTATCATGGGCATGTGCCACAGCAGTTTTATGCAGTGCTGGGGACTGAAGCCAGATCTTTGTACAAGCTAAGCAAGCACTGTACCAACCGTGTTACATCCCCAGCCTGAAACCTGTAGTTTTGACCTCCACAGCTGTCAAGTTATGGACTCCACGCTAGTCAGCATTAAAGGTAATTTGACAGGGCTCAGCAATAAGAAGTGGCTGGGGAAAAATGAAACCATTTCATTTCTCCACACCAAGCTGACACTCATCAATAAGCCTGTTATGAAGAGGCCACCATGGAGCCCAAAGTGGGGAACACCTCTCAGCCCCCCACCTCTGTTTCTCACTCACATAGAATTCAAGTCAAAAGCCCCTCAGTCTTAATTACCAAACAACAACAACAGCAACAACTCGCCAGCCCCTCTCACTGTATGTCTTTATACTGTCATCTGCTCTGGCATTTTAATATCCAACTTCCCGTTGGAAGACAGATGCCTGGATGTTCACACCCCGTTCTAATGGCTTAATACCCTGGGTACTGGAGTGGGGAGGGGGCTTTGGAAAAGGGGGAGGATGAAAGCCACCACCACACTGAGCACAACTTTGGAGCAAATGGGTTTGAATATTCATTAAACAACATTTAATTTAAACACCCAAACTCTGGAAGCAGCAACATATGGCCTGTTTTATTTTACATAAACTGAATAGGAGGTGGAGCCATTAGTTCCTGCAGACATGATGTTCATTACCAATGAAGAATGTCTTCCTATGAGGGCGTCTCAGCATTGTCCTGGGCCCATCGGCCTGCTGCCCCTGAGGTCAGCCAAGCCTCCATTGAGGACTCCCTGGTGGCTCATTCTTGGGGCAGCTACGTCAGATAAATCCTTGTCCTGAGAGGATGCAGATTAAGGCTTTGTTGTCTCCTCAGTTCATGCTTTGGGGAGTAGGTTGGTTGGTATTTTTATTTTCCTGTACTGAGCCCCCTTGGCAGCTATAGACAGTACCTGGTAGTGTAAGTCATAGTAGTCAGTGGCTTATAGACTTCTCCATGTCATCTGCCACCCAGTGGCCTGGGACCTGACTGTGTTTACAGGTGTACAGAAAGCTCTGGCTGAAGCCAGGTATGTATGTCTCCAACCTGTGTATGTCAGCCCATGTTCTTGTCACTCCCTGGGTGGGCATGGATATCAGTTGTGGACTCACTTCCAGGGTGTGGTACACGGACTCTTGTACTAGATACAAATGTATAAATGTACTTTTGGATACACCTGTGGCTGTGTGTGTGTACAGCAGGTGGAGGATGAGGCTTTCGAAGCTGTGTGTGTGTGTGTGTGTGTGTGTGTGTGTGAATATTCTGGTATATAGGAATAGAGGTACACACAGCTACCCAGTTTCATACATGCATGTGTGGGAATGCTCTCTAAATGCCTTACACTAGGGATTCTTAACTTGGGGCTCACAGGTACCCCTTATGGGGTACATGGATAGAATGTCCAGGAATGTGACTGTATTAATAAAAAGCACTTAGGGTATCAGGGGTTGGTGGTAAGAAACAGCTCAGTCAGCAAAGCGCCTGCTATACAAGCATGAGGACTTGAGTTCAAATCCCCAGCCCTGTATAAAAAGCTAGGTGTAGTGGTGCATCACTATAAACCCAGCACGGGTGGAAGCAGGTGAGACTCGGGCTTCCTTGAAGCACACTGGGCAGCATAGCCCTGAGCTCGAGACAGAGAGCAATGAAGGAAGGCAACCAACCGAGGTAGACCCCAAGCCCCACATACGCGTATACACAGGTGTATGTGCATGTACACAGAGAAAGAGAGACAGACAGACATAGACAGACTGACAGAGAAAGAGAGAAACAAAGACAGAGAGATAGAGACAGAGAGACACATACAGAGAGAGAGAGAGACAGAGAGACAGAGGGACACATACAGAGAGAGAGAGAGAGAGAGAGAAGCAGAGAGAGACAGAGAGACAGAGGGAGAGAAAAATTCAAGGCCAGCCTGGGCTACATGAAAGCCCAGCCTCAAAAAAGACAACATTTTGGGGAAAAACAAAAAGAATCTGTGGTTCTCTTCACAAACAGATAGGCATTTTGCTATATGTCCTTAGCAAACATTGTTTTCTCTGTGAATACATGATTCTGTTTTCATTTTATGTTGTCCTCAATGGCTTCAAACCCATAATCCTCCTGCCCCAGCCTCCCAAGCACTAGGTTTATTATGCCAGCCACCACACCCATCTCATTTATACATTTATAAACATTTCAGAAAGGAATGCACAGGCCGTCACACCAGCAGACAAAGAGAGATGAAGGGCCCCACGTGTGGTCCACAGCAGGTACTGGCTCACTATGTCTAAGCATGTGTGCGCAGGAACTGTGGCAGCAGAGGCAGCTGTGGTCCCAGCTAAGGGAGACAGAGGATATAGAAGGGAAGTAAAAACTAGCTTATCACTACTCCAAATGTCATCTTCATCCTGGGAGGTCTTCTGTAAGCCACTGACTACTGTGACAATGCAGGGGGACAGATTCCCCCATGGCTGAAACCACACTGGCCCCCTTCAGGAAGAAACTCTTTAGAGTGTTTCTTGGCCCCTACACTCCAGGATAGTATGGAGCAAGAGCTTGGACAGAAGCTTGAATGCTTTTCAAATAAAAGCTATGTGAAGCTCTGCCCCAACTTCTATCAGGGCCTGGTGTCCAAATACTAATACCAGCAAGGGCACTTCCCTTGAGCAGACTGGAGTATCCAGGGACAAGTCCCTTCCCTTGGTGGAGATGGGCCATGTGTCTGAACTCTTTCACCCTGATGCCCAAAAGCTCTGACTGTTACACTCACTCTTGGTCCCAGAAAAGTATGCGAGTAGACTGGAGAAAAGCACATGAAAGCAGATCTTTTGAGCATCATGCAGACAAGCTGATCATTTTTATCTATGACCTGCCCAAGAATCTGCTTTGTTTTTATTTGTACTCAAGTTATCTGTGTATCTGTCTTCTGCTGTTTACATGAGATGTAAGTACCTATGTTTCTCCTCTTCCACCTTCTGACTATGCACAGGGCTAGACAGATGGCTCAGTGGTTAAGAGCATTTGCCATTCTCGCAAAGGACCCAGGCTCCATTCCTAGCACCCATCTTGGGAGTTCAAAACCAGTTGCCCTTCCAGTTCCAGAGGCTCTGGTGCCCTCTGCTGGCCTCTGCAGGTACCTACATGCACATGGTACACAACATACATTCAAGGTACCCATGCAAACATGCAAACACACACACACACACACACACACACACACACACACACACACACACACACAATCTGGCATAATTTGTGTTAAAATTTTTTTATTGTTGTTGTTTGAAATAAGGTGTCATGTAGCCCAGACTGGTCTCAAATTCAATATGACTCAAGGCTGATCTTGAACTCTTAGTTCCTCAGCTCCACCCTCCAGTGCTGGGATTACAAATTGTACTACCACACTCTGTGAAAAATTTTTTTCAATGACAAGTAACAGATAGATATTTTATTTTGTTTTGTTTCGTTTTGTTTTGTTTTTGAGACAGCCTTTCACTATCTAGGCTGTCCTAGAACTCACTCTATAGACCAGGCTGGCCTTGAATTCACAGAGATCCATCTGCCTCTGCCTCCCAAGTGCTGGAATTGAAGGCATATGCCACCACACCTGGTTACAGATTAGCTCATTTAAACCACCTTAAATATATTTTTTTAATGATTTTTTTAACCTTGAATAATATTGATTAGCCTCTACAACTGGAGCCCAGGGGTATTGAAGTCTTTATGCAGCTTTTCAAGGGTCCAGTTATTCTACTATCTTGCTCTCATTACTATCACCTTGTGTTAGAAAGAACTCTTGCCCCAACATCCTGGCTGCTCTCCTGCCTGTGTACCAGCCCAGTCCTTCCCACACAGCCTCTGCTTGGTCAGTCAGTCAGTCAGTCAGTCAACAAATGCTTATTAGTGTGTGCTAGTCAATGTTTGAGGCACAAGGACACAGCAGGGAAAAGGAATGACATATATAATCCTCAAGTGCCTCTACTTTCATGTGCTTCCTTTCTGGCAGGAGAAGTTGGTAACCAAGAAGATCCTCAAAGAGCCTGCTGAGGAGAACAAACAAAAGCCCACAGAAATGCTCACAGACACAGCTGTGGTCAAGGAGCAGATGTGAAGCCATGGAAGGCTTGGGACAAGGGAGCAAGTTTATCAGATTGACATTTTCATAAAGCCCATAAGTGAAGTCAGTGGGGAGGGGGGACAGCTAGTGACGCTGTTCAGTCGGCAAAGCACTGGCCTCGCACGTTCCAGGCACTGGAATCTGTTGCCTCCCACATTCCAGGCACTGATTCCGTCCCCAGCACTGTACTGAGAATGGCGGCACATGCCTAGAATCCCAGAACTTGAAAGGCAGGAGGATTTAAAGGTTCAAGGTCACCAGGCATGCCGGGCAGTGGTGGCACACGCCTTTAATCCCAGCACTTGGGAGGCAGAGGCAGGCGGATTTCTGAGTTTGAGGCCAGCCTGGTCTACAGAGTGAGTTCCAGGACAGCCAGGGCTACACAGAGAAACCCTGTCTCGAAAAACCAAAAAAAAAAAAAAAAAAAAGGAATTGAGTGATGGGGTGGTAAGAGCCAGACTCCAGGTGAGAAAGAAGAGACAATGAACAAGTTGTGGCACAAAAGAAGAGGGCTCCAGGCTGCAGAGAAATGAGGCTTTCAGTCCATTCAGGTGAAGGGTCAAGTTGCCCTCCATAGAGCAGTGAAAAGAAATGAGAAGCAGATGAAGACTGTCTTAGTCAGGGTTTCTATTCCTGCACAAACATCATGACCAAGAAGCAAGTTTATTGAGCTTACACTTCCATGCTACTGTTTATCACCAAAGGAAGTCAGGACTGGAACTCAAGCAGGTCAGGGATCAGGAGCGGATGCAGAGGCCATAGAGGAATGCTGCTTACTGGCTTGCTTGCTTCTCCTGGCTTGCTCAGCCTGCTTTCTTATAGAACCCAAGACTACCAGCCCACAGATGGTACCACCCACAAGAAGCCCTCCCCCCTTGATCACTAATTGAGAAAATGCCTTACACCTGGATCTCATGGAGGCATTTTCTCAACGGAAACTCCTTTCTCTGTGATAACTTCAGCTTGTGTCAGGTTGACACACAGAACCAGCCAGTACAAAGACAGAACCCCTGAGGCTCCGCTTCTAACCCAGGACTTTATATGATGCTCCATGATGGCTCACATCCTGCCCGAAGGCCTCCTCCAGGTACAGCCCACTCTGTGAAGAGGCGCTAACAGCCCCTGCACAGTCAGCCCCGCCCACATCCACATCCCCAGTCTCTTTCCCAGACATTCTCTGGCCCAGCACATCTCCAGGCCCGTGCATAGGCTTCCTGTTCTCTCTGAATAGGGCTATCTCACATCTGCAGCTCCCAAACCCGATCCCTTCACCTCCAAAGGGGAAAGGGCAAGAGTTGTGCAGTACCAAATGGTTTTTAAAAACATCTGCCCGCTGTCTTTGGTTGTAGTCTGTTGCCCTGCGTTTCTGAAACTCAACTAAGAGGTTCGCAATGGCAGGCTGGAATGAATGTCCACGCCGGCTTGAATTCCAAATGGCCAGGCTTGAAGTGACAGAGCTTGGGAGGATTATAAAAGTTGGCTGCCCTGAAAGGCTGAGTAGAAAATGCACTAACAGCATGCTCTGGAGTAGACATGAACCCCTAAGTCAGCCTGCCTGTCTAACCAGGCTGTTGAGATGGCTAATATGGATTGTCAACTTGGCGAGCTCTCAAATCACCTAGGAAACAAACTTTTGGGCATGTCTAGGAGTAAGTTTCTAGATTGATTTAACTGAAGTGGGAAGACTCATCCTAAGATCTGGGCTGACTATTCCATGGTCTGGGGTCCCAGGATGAATACAAAGGAGAAAAACAGACTGAGCACCAGGATTCTTCTCTCTCTGCTTCCTGGCTGGAGACAGAATGTGACCATCCACCTTACCCTCTCTGTAATGAGCTATATCCCCTCGGACTGCCAGACAAAGTAATCTCTTCCTTCCTCAAGCTGCCTTCACCAAATACTCACTCAGAAGGTCAGAACGACAAGAAAAGGAACCACTACGGCCCTCCAGCGCCCGGCCGCTCCTTCCCTTCCACTTCCGTCCCACTTCCCCAGCCACTTCCAGTAGCTCCCTTCTAGGGGAGTCCTCCAACTCTCCTGACTCCCTGGCTCTGCATCCGGATGCATGCTATCTAGTTGGTTAGGAAAACCAACTAGAAGTCTCAGCACCAGACTCCAAGGCCCCTCTCTCTACATGGAAACCATCTTGAGGTCTGTGGCCTGCCTCGGGTAGAGTTGACACAATGGCCTTCCCACCTTAAGGCTCAGGCTTCACGCTACAGAGTCTCTGCCTGAACTTGTGCATAATAGGTAGGTCTTAAACTTTTTTTGTGGAACTAAACTACCAACAGATAGCCTGAGACGTGAGCATCTTTTTGAGAGATGTTCGGTTTACCCAAAGGCAGCCTGATCCCGCAAAGCCCAGGGGGCAATAAGGCAGGTCGCACTGCAGTCCCGTTTGCTCCCGTGGCAGCCGTCTCTTCTCACCTTCAGGATGTAGAAGCCAGAGAGAGATCCCTTCTCATCTCTCTGCTCACTCACCTTCCGCCCAGGGACATTCTGAGAATTAATGGGATGACGGATGAAGCGCCTCCAAGGAAACAGGCTACATAAATCCAAAGTGTTATTATTAAATTCCAAATTTAGCCCTCGGGATCAGTGAGACATGACAAATCTGGGCTGGGAGCAATCTCAGCTGCATGGACAGGAAGTCCCTATAAAATCAGAACCCATGACATACAGGCTTTGGGGGCTAAAAGAAACCCTAAATGCCTCCCACCTCCAGTCTACACGTCACAAAAGGCTGAGAGAGGCTCAAAGAAAGTCCCCGCACAGAAGCAGCCAGCCTCTGCTCATTCCCACAGGGACAGGAAGCTAACTGTCCTCAAGAAGCTCCTGTCTTCTTCCATTACCTTTGAGTTTTAAGAACTTGATCCTGGGTTTGGAACCCCTGAGTTGCTCTCAGCTGGGAGAATGTTTGCCCGCTATCCACAAAGCCCTGGTTTGGAGGCATTGTAACACAGATCTGCAATCCCAGCACTTGGGATATGGAGATAGGAGGACCAGAAGTTCAAGATCCCGCTGGGGAGATGGCTCAGCACTTAAGAGCACTGGCTGTTCTTACAGAGGTCCTGAGTTCAATTCCCAGCACCACATGGTGGCTCACAACCATCTGTAATGGGATCTGAGGCCCTCTTCTGTCTGATGTCTTGTTCTGTCATGCAGGCATATGTGCAAATAGAGCACTCATATACAGAAATAAATAAATCTTAAAACAAGAAGAAGTTGAAGATCATCTTCCTCACTACATAGCAAGTTTTAGGCCACAACGAGCTATATGAGACCCTTTCTCAAAAAGGATAAATAAATAAATAAATAAATAAATAAATAAATAAATAAATAACCTATTGTCCAGTCACACCCATTCCCACCCCTTCCATACCCAGGACTACTTTCCGGCTTTTCCTGTAAGATAGCCATGACCAATAAAACAACTGCCAAGTAAGTAAACAACAGCCCCTCACATGCCAACAGGCCACACACAACCACGATCAGAAAGCAAGCCACCTTGACACTCTATTGTGCATGGATTCTCCTTGTAATTTCAAAGCCTGACATAACTCCCAGGAAAGCCCATAAGACATGACAGAGCAACAGATCCCTGGCCTTGCTCCAGGAGCCCATGTTCTTCTAAGACAGACAGTTGGACATTCAGCTCACATGAAATCACAGCAGGATATTACATTACCCACATTTAGATTTGGGACCTTACTCCTGAAGTAGATAGGTCTAGATAATCACACCCCTAGACACTCCCAGGGTGAGATCTAAGTAACTGGGACTTCTTGGAGCAGAGAGTCACAGTGCTTAGAGGAGTCCACCCATGGGGAGGTTAGGGGGAAGGGCGGGCCTGAGATGGGACACCAATAGGCACCTATTAAGTGACTCTAAGACAGTGTCTTAGATTCTCAATTTTAGTTTGCTTTTCCCTCAGCTGGAAACACTAATTGGGTTGGTGGCATGTAATCTCTGGATGTTGAGGCAGTAAGATTGAGAATTTTAGGCCAGTCCGGGTTATACAGTAGCCTGAGGTCAACCCAGTCAATTTAGCAAGACAGTTTCAAAACAAACAATGAAGGGTTGCCCATCTTACTAGGGCTATAGTTCAATAGTAAAGACTTTAGCTAATATGTGCACTGTCCTGTTTCTGTCCCCTATACCACACACATACACACACACACACACACACACACACACACACACACACACACACACACACCGAGAGAGAGAGAGAGAGAGAGAGAGAGAGAGAGAGAGAGAGAGAGAGAGAGAGAGAGGATCCCTTACAGTTCAACAATAAAAGCACAAATAAGGGCTGGAAAGATAGTTCAGTCTGTGATGTGGGCGCCCTGAAAGCAAGAGGACATCAGTTCAATTCCCACAATTCATGGGTTGGTTTGTTTGTTTTGTTTGTTTTTCAGGGCAGACATTATGACACCTACACTTGTGATCCCAGTGCTAGAGAGGCAGAGGTCCCTGGGGCTCACTGCCCAGCCAGTCTACTTATCAATGTCCAAGCCAGGAAGAACATGTTTCATAACACAAGGCGGACTATGACTGAGGATTGACACCCAAGGCTATCAGGCTATCACACCCATGTTCACAGACCTGCAGAAACCCCACAGACCTGCAGCACCCCCACTCCAAGCACACACACACACCCCAGAACCTAATTTTATATTGAGAAAATGATTTCAAAAGATATTTTTTCTAAAGGTTTATGTGCTGATTAGTTTTAACTGTCAATGTGCCAACCCAGAATCATCTGGAAAAAGGCTTAGGACATATCTGTGGGGGGATAATCTTGATTGTTAATTGATGTAGGAAGACCCAGTCCACTGTAGGTGGCACCATTCCCTAGACAGGAGATCCTGAACAGTATGAAAGGAGAAAACTAGATAAGAGCAAACCAGCAATTGAACATGCATGTATTCATTTCTCTCTGCTCTTGACTGTAGATGTGATGTAACTAGCAGTCTCCAGCTCCTGCTGCTGTGACTTCCCAAAGTAATGGACTGGAACCTAGAATTATGAGCTAAAATAAACTCTTTTTCCTCTAAAGCTGTTTTGTTAGGGTATTTTTCATAGCAACAGAAATGACAATAGGACAACAAATAATCATAAATAAGCACATGAAAAGATGGTAAAAACCATTAGTTGGGTTGTTTTTGTTTGTTTGTTTTTGAGTTAATGTCTCTCTATGTATTTCTGGTTGTCCTGGAACTTGCTATATGGACCAGGCTGGCTTCAAACTCACAGTTATATACTTGTCTATACCTCCAGAGTTCTGGAATTAAAGGTGTGTGCTCCCATTCTTTGCAAAACCATTAGTTATTATGAAATATAAATGAAAACTATAATGAGGACTGGAGGTTTAGTTCTAGCTTATAATATAGTCTTATGTTAAGGCAGGAAGATCTCAAGTCCAATGCCAGTTGAGGCTACTGTAAGGATCTGAATGAGGATAGCCACCATGAACTCACATATTTAAATGATTAGTCCCCCAGTTAGTGGAACTGTTTGGAAAGGATAGGGCCTATGGCCTTGTTGGAGTAGGTGTGTCATTGGGAGTAGGATTTGAGGTTTCAACACCCATAGCAGGCTCACTGTCTCTTTCTGCCTGCTACCTATGGATGAGAATTTAAAGCTTTCAGCTACTGCGCCAGTACCCGTGGGAAACTGTTTCCCATCACGAACATGGACTAAACCATAAGCAAACTCTAATTAAATACTTTCTTTTATAAGAGTTGCCTGGGTCATGGTATCTCTTCACAACAATAGAACAGTAACTAAGAAAGCTATGTAGTGAGTTCAAAACCAACTTGAATCATACAATGAGGACTTATTTCAAACAAACAAACAAAACAGGGTTGGTAATGTAGCTCACTTGGTAGAGTGCTTACCTAGCATACATGAAGCCCAGGGTTTGCTCTCCAGCACATAAAACAAGGTATGGTGATGGAGGGCTATAATCTCAGAACTTGGGAAGTAGAGGCAAGAGGGTTGGAAGTTCAAAGTTACCTTCAGCTACATATCCAGTTAGGGGCCAGCCTGGGCAACATCATAAGACACTGTGTCAAAAACACCAAAACCATAATTAGCTTACGCCTCCACATTCTGTTCGGCAGCTAAAATCGATACTACAGATACTAACAAGTGTTGGAGAAGGTGTAGAGAAACTGGAGCATAAACTTGCTCATTTCTGGAGTGATTTTTCTTGCACCAATCCTAGAGAAGCCTCCAGCACTGTCTGCTTTTAGGTTCTGCTAAATACCTGCCAGTTTTCTAAAAAAAAAAAACCCTCGTGTTCCAGAGGCCTCTGGTCAAAGGGACCCCCCTCCCCAAAGCATCCATTGTTTTCCTTCTGCCACAGCAAAGACTGGTACTGGTCCCTAAGCCATTCTCCTCTGATGATTTAGGCTAGAGCTGACCTATGTGGAGAAGGTATGACCTCTCCCAGATGTGCTGGGGTTGCGGGAGATGGGGCCTTCACCTAATCAATCATCCACAGTGAAGCTCTCCTCAGACCTCTTATGCTGAGCACTTGCTTCCTTGACCAGTTCTTAGCCCACCTGTGATTTGCATGTGCCATACAACAGCACCCATATGAGACAGTGAAGGAGGGAAACCATCTGGGCCATTGCTGACACTAGGGAACTGCTGCGTCCACTAAGCCTGGAGGCCCTTGCACATATGAGTGCGAAGTGTCCTGCCTACTCAAGGCTCTTGACACTGAATCAAAGTTACTAGCGGCCAAGAGCTCCTCCAAGCCAACTGAATCTATGGCGTAGGAAGCACCAGGGTTGATATGTCAAGCCTCATCCTCCCAGGGGTCTCCTCTGTGCTAGGGACAGACTGTGCGGGATGACACAGGACAATGAGCTAAAGAGAATGGAAAAGGTACCACAGAGCTTCCTGAACTCAAAGAGGTAAGGAAAGAGGCTGAGGTGTAGCTCCGGTAATGCATCCTCTCTCCCCGCTTGCTCCATCTCAGCATCACAAGCAATACACAAGTGTGTATTGAGGGGATGTGTGTGTGTGTGTGGGGGGGTGAGGGGTGAGGGGTGGGGGAGGGGAGTTGTCAATGTTTGTGTATGTATAAATCACCTGAGCTTCTTCAAATGACACATGCTGTCGGGAGAGGCATGAGCTATGGGTGAAGCAGCCTGAAGCCCAGTCCCCTCCTCACCATTAACAAATTCAGAGACCCCAGCAAGTCACTGACACCCTCCACACTTCTGTGGAGGTACTAGATCAGCCAAAAAAACTTCCCTCTGCTTCTCTGGGAAAGAAGAGTTATCTTGCTTAACTTGTGCCCTCTGCTGTGGAGGCTTATGGCTCAGTGGTCTTGCTGGTGGAATGGGCAATTTCTAACCAAATGCTGTGTACCATCAGACATGGTGGGAATCAGCAGAAGGCTCGAATCTCTCTCTGTATTGGGTACTTCTATAGGCTCATATTGGGCAATGCCAGAGGCTCAATGCCTAACTCAGCTTGAGTGGCCAGCCACTGTAAACATAAGACACCAGTCCCTGTATTAAGGAGGGAAACACTGAAGTCACTCTGAGGCAATGTATTTTCTGAAGAAATACACAGAGCAGCCAAGAGGAGACCATGATGTAAATCTTTCCTTCTTCCAAACACACAAAATAGAAATCTATATAGAGGCAAATCCTGGGTGTCTAAGGACCTGGAAAAAAAAAAAATCCAATTTGGTAGGTTCCACCTTACTGCCTTGCAAGTCCCTGGAAAGGCTTACTGACATGGACACCGGAGATGGATGTCATGTCACTGCGCCTGCACAGCTCCTGCAGCCCCCTCACACCACATGTCTTTCAAAGGGCCAACTGGGCTCTTCCCCGGCTCCCTGGGGCAGGATTTGTATGTATTTATTTGCATGTGTATATTGACACTTATTTTTGAGAGCAGAGGATCTACTTGTCAGAAGCTTCTACCATAGGAGGGACGGACATATTTGAACAGTGGTTCATTCACATTTTGGTAGTCCAGGAGACAGAGAAAGGCAGTCTGTTGGCTTCCTCCTTTCTTCCCTAGGGAAGGATTTTTAGACACTCAGAGAAAGAGGGGCTGAGAGCCACCTAATCAAAGCTACTCCCCTCAACCTAGCTGGGAAATTGAGGTCCAGAGGTGAAGGAAAATTGCCCCCAATCACAAAGCAAAGACTTGAAGATGGCTCCAGGCCCACATCTAAACAAGACAACACCATGACACCGAAGCATGCAGAATGCTGATCCATAATCGGCTACTGGGGTTCTAGTGCTCTGCCCTCCAAAGGAACTGTAAGCTGCCTGACTGGCCAGCTACAAAAGGGGAATGTTGTTTGCAGAGGATCTGCAGAGGCCTTGCCCCACGGATGGGTAGACATCGCCATGCACATGTGAGCAGCAGCAAGCCCTCCAGGTTCAGTTTCACTACCAGGGCTGAATCCTGTAAACAAGATTACCA
The DNA here is from genome assembly GCA_028551405.1 of Uromys caudimaculatus. Classification (NCBI taxonomy): domain Eukaryota; kingdom Metazoa; phylum Chordata; class Mammalia; order Rodentia; family Muridae; genus Uromys; species Uromys caudimaculatus. The sequence continues at coordinate 74,550,568 of CM052708.1, read as the reverse complement.
CCCCAGCAGACCTTCCCCGAAGAAGAAAGGCTGACCCCTCTGTTAATCTGGCAGCAGGCTTTCCTCAGGCTTCCCTGAGAGCAGCAGCCTTGACAACAAAGCGGGCGATTCCAAGCCTAAACCCACAGTGCCCCCTCGTGGAAGTCAGGCAGAGGGACCACTTTTATTCCACCAAGAAAGGTTCAGGATTGAGGCTATCAAAGCGTTCTTTGCTGGTCCCCACAGCTGTCTCCTCCCCCAATACCCTTAACGTTACTCCGTACCAGATGCATCTGCCAGGCTTGCTAAAATCCAGGTTACTGGGCCCCACTCTCACTTTCCAGTAGTTAGATGAGTAGGGTACTGAAATTTGCAATTCTAACCAGTTAGCAGTTGGTGTTGTGGCTAGAGTGAAGGCATGACCTTCCTTAGCTACCCTGGCTCATCAGGCTGATTATGCAACCTTAACTCCCTGTAAACCTCAACTTCTTCATCTGCAAAATGGAGATCCTAGTGCCTCCCTCCTAGATTCAGATTCCAGTATAACCTCAATAAATCTGTTCAGGCATGTACATTTACATGTGCTGACCTGTGCATGTGCATATGGAGCCAGAGGTAGATCTCCTCTATTAATCTTTTAACCTTACTTTTTGAGACAGGGTCTCTCATTAAACCTAGACCTCATCATTTAGGCTTAAGCTGGGAGGACTCCCAGAAATCTGCCTGTGGCTCCCCTGGCACTAGGGTTATAGGCACCCACTTCAGCCCAGCTTTTATGTAGGTGATAGAGATTCGAACTCAGTTCCTCAGGAGTGCACAGCAAGCACTTTACCTACTAAGCATCTCCCTAGTTCTGTGCTCAGAATTTTTATTAGCAGAAGTTGTAGTATTATCATTCATTTGCAAGCTTCTTTTGGACAAGATCTGTCGCATGAGAGACATAGGCAGAAAGGACCTTAGTGAACTTTCAGTCCAAGCCTCAAAGCTGTTAAAATTTCAGATGAATGAATGCTCCCACTCTGAGCTACAAAGTGAACACTGGGGCGAACAGCTATTTGTAACAAACCCTCACTATTCAAGCCAGTCCTTGTACCTGATATAGAGGGAGGAGTGGAAGCCCAGATGGCAAGCCCTCTGTCCCCCATGGCTCCTGCTGCCTGCAGGAGCAGGAACTGCTCTGGGCTCCGGGCCAGGCCCCCTTTCCCAGTACACTGCCCAAATCCCAGTTCATCAGCCCTCTCCTGCTGGAATCTTTCCATCATGCCTGACGAGCAATCAAACGGTTCAAGTATTCTATGTGGGAAAACTCAGCATGTGACAAGGACACTTGATCTACTGTTCAATCTCTAATTCTCCGCATTTTCTTCTACTCAACCAAAATAATGAATGAGAAAAGTCCTCAGCCTGGCACACAAGGTCTTCCTTGGGTTGTTCCCTGCTGACCTTTCTAAGTTCCTTCTCCTCCAACAGGTCTTGTACCTTCACTCCCAGCCTGAGGACACTGGGAGACAGGGCCTCAGGTCTAGTATAGGAGTCTGGAGGACAGAGAACAGCTGTGTGGAGCTTTGGGACTCAGGAGAGCTTGTGCTGTCAACATTGATAACCCAGTGTCAGCTGTCTTTGCCAACCTGAGGTCTGTTCAGAATGGGATTTCTCCTGTAAGAACAGCAGGAGTAAAGGGCAACTGTCTGAAGCCACCAGTCACACAGAGCTTTCCACCTAAATAAATTCAGGAGGATTTCCATCTCATCCCTTTCCCCTGCTCCACCGCAGAATGGCCTCTTCCTTGTGCACCTGCTTCATCATTTTTCATGGCCTCCAAGACTCTGCTTATGAGTTTGAGCTAGATCATGTCACTTAACCCCCTCTGGAAACCTTCCAGGATCCAGGTTCTTACACCAAGTTTGGCTTGTCCCACCATGTCCCACCATGCTAGCCCATCCAGGAGCCAGACCACAAGACCCTCAAGTTTACTCTCCTATTGGCTTATCTTTCCTCCCCAGGTGCCAGATCAGGGGACTGGTGGTGCACAAAGTTAACTTGGTAAATGGGGAATGTGGTTGGCTACCTATGTTCAGTATCCCTATGGCAAATGGCACCTCACTGACCAATGGTATGCCCAAAAGAGAGCAGCTTGGTAACTGACCATAGAGTAATATCTTGGGGTCACACAACTGCATGCGAATCCCACCCTCACCCCCCCCCAACCTGGTAGTTAAAACTACTGATTGTCATACTTCTCCAGCCTGGAAGATACACTTCCTCTCGAGGCAAATTGTAGACTACTGTCCACATAATGTACTGCTTATAACCCCACCTGCCTCAGCTCTATGAGTTTGGTATAAGACACTCTCCTTAGAGCAAATCAAAATTCTAACTTAGCAAGGAAGGGAAGCAGTGAAGGACAGCTGAAAGCTACACACGGGTACTGGGGCGATGCAAATGCGGCAACTCCATGGAGACACACTTGTGACACACTCCAGCCTTTCTTCCACCCTTGATGGTTCCTATGTGGAAGAAAGCTCACACACCATCCATCAAGTAGGCACAAGTCTGGAGTTTTGAGTCTTGTGTTCCTCTCATTCTCATTAATTTCCAGTTAGCAGTAAGTGGAAGGGCTGTACCGTTTCCTTAGTAAGATCAACTTTGCATTCTTATAAAGGCTTGCCCACAGCCAGCAGAGGGCAGTGCCATCTAGTTATCATCAGGGCTTTGATACAGCTCCCAACATTCCCCAGCTCAACAGCACAATTGCACACAGCCTAGTTCCCCCATATCCTCACTTCCTGTCAGTTGCTCAAGCTCTTCAGCCTCCATAGTTGTCTTCCTGAGCCTCAAAATAGCTTGATTCAGAATGTCAAAACAGGTACCCTTCAAAGCACTCAACATTAACCCAAACAACATCCAGAGGAACTAGAAGTAGCAGAGGGGACAGATTACAGGGGACAAATTGATGAGAGTGCTAACTGGCTAAAGCAGAGGCTGGTTGCCAGGAAATGCCCACCTAGGCTGGCTACAGCCATCATATAGGAAAGTGGGCCACAGTGGCTTCAGCTATTTCTAGGGAAGTTTACAGGCAGCCAGTCTGACTTGGTTGTTTCTCTGGAGAAGCTGGCCCACTTTCTGGAGCCCAGGAAGCATGCCTGTACAACTGTCCCTGCCCACATCAGCCACAGAGAAGGCACGTGCATAACCTGAATCCTTGCCACCCTTCCCACTTGCCCCTCTAGTTATCAGCTTTGACACCCGATTTTTAAGAAAACCCGTTTGGCTGGGCTGAGGCCTTTAAATCTTAGCACTCAGGAGGCAGACAGATCTCTGTGCTGCACTCCTTTCAAAAGACCAGCTACAGATGTAATTTCCTGCTAACACCACTCCCTCCTGTACCACAGGTTGCTCTTCTGCTTCCATACTCTAGTTCAGCAATCAATCTGTTCCAGGCTTCCTTGGCTTTTTGAGACAGGGTTCTCCTGTTTAGCCTGGGCCATCCTGGAACCAGGCTAGTCTCAGAGATGCACTTGCCTCCTGTGCTGGAATAAAGCTCCTGTACCACTACCTGGCTCCATTCTAGCCTTTGCTGTTTAGTTACCTTGGACTCATCCTGCTCCACATAACCCTGTAACCACGGATAACCAGTTCAGCCCATGGCCCACTCTTTTGATTCCAGCAAGGGACCGGATTCCCTAAAATAAAACAAAGCTTCACAACCAAGTTGGCAGCTACAAGTTACATCTTTGCTCCCATGTTGAAGCTGTTTTCCAACGCTGTCCAAACCTCACCTGTCCATTGCTTCTAGATGTCTCATTACAACTGTGAGGACGGGAGGGGCTCAGTGGTTAGGAGCACTGGCTGCTCCACTAGAGTTTCTAGGTTCATTTCCCAGCACCCCATGGCACCTCACAACAGTCTATAACTCCAGTTCCAGGAGACACCCTGAGACACACATGCAACTTAACACCAATGCACATAATATATATTTCCCTGAAACTAGAACTACAAATGATAGTCAGCCATGAGGCACTGAAAACCTGAAACCAAGTCATCTTCAAGAGCAAACTACTGAACCACTCATCTCTACAGTCCCAAGATGTCGCTAGTTTTCCATCCAATGTTCACTGCATTTACAAGTCTCGTTCCCACGTGAACCCATACAAATTGATAAAATATAGCCTTTAGAGAAAGTCACCAAAACTCCATAGGCTCAGCTTCACTTCCAGCAGAAAACCAAATTTAAACTGTAATGCCTTTCAGGTGACTCCTACCTGAACTGCCCAACCAAACACCTGGCTCAGTTCAGGCTCCTAGCTTTGACCCCTCCCAGTATCAGGCAAAGCAAAAGTATCTGTTGTTGGACTGACGGCTATGGGTCACTGACAGAACACTTGCCAGCAACGCTGGAGTCCTGGCCAGACTCAGTTTCTATCGGGGCTAGACAAGATCTGGCATGCTGTCCCTTACAGTCTCAAGCAGATTTAGCTTCAACTAACCGCAGATGCAGGAACGAGGGAGACACTGTACTGGCGGGTTTTGAGTCAACTTGACACAAGCTGGAGTTATCACAGAGAAAGGAGCTTCCCCTGAGGAAATGCCTCCATGAGATCCAGGTGTAAGGCATTTTCTCAATTAGTGATCAAGGTGGGGAGGGCCCCTTGTACGTGGTACCATCCCTGGGCTGGTAGTCTTGGGTTCTTCTATAAGAGAGCAGGCTGAGCAAGCCAGGAGAAGCAAGCCAGTAAGTTAACATCCCTCCATGGCCTCTGCATCAGCTCATGCTTCCTGACCTGCTTGAGTTCCAGTCCTGGCTTCCTTTGATGATGAACCGTAATGTGGAAGTATAAGTTGAAAAAAACCTTTTCCTCTCCAACTTGCTTCTTGGTCATGTTTGTCCAGGAATAGAAATCCTGACTAAGACACACACCTTTAACCTCAGGACTGAGGAAGGCAGATCTCTGTTCATGCCAGCCTAGTCTACATAAGGAGTTCCAGACCAGCCAGAGCTAGAGATTATCAAGCAGGGAGGGTAGGCCCAGAAAACCCTTTAAGAACTAAGTTGGAGGGCTGGAGAAATGGCTCAGCGGTTAGCACTGACTGCCCTTCCGAAGGTCGTGAGTTCAAATCCCAGCAACCACATGATGGCTCACAACCATCTATAATGAGATCTGATGCCCTCTTTGACACTCTGCCGGAGTGTCTGAAGACAGCTACAAGCTGGACCATAGCGAGTGTGGAGCAAATGAGGCTGGAGAGAGAAGAAAGTGTGTTTGAAAACAGCTACAGTGTACTTACATATAATAAATAAATCTTTAAAAAGAAAAAAAAAAAGAACTAAGTAGGAGTTTAGGGACACAGAAAAGGGCTCAACCAAGACAAATGCTAACAGGGTACATACCACACTGGTCCTATACTTTGCCCATGTAGTTATTTTTCCATCACCACCCTCTGCCAGAAAGGATGTACGAGCCCCTTAAACCGGGCTTTCTCAAAGCCCCGAGCACTCAAAGGTGGACTACAACCCTGAGCAGCCACCAGATACTTCTAATGCCCAATAAGCAGCAGACTCCAGACTTGTAGGAGCTTTTTAGTTTATTTGTCCTCTCAGAAATCTGCACATCACAGCAGAACATCAAGTCACTGCAGATCTACTCCTTTGGCTGTAAATGGAGAAAGAAATTCAGTCAGCAACAATTTTGAAAAGGTCTTTAAAGTTCAAAGACAAACAAATCCTAAAAATAACTCATGCAGAACAAGTATTAACCTAAAACAGAAACTGTAAGGATGATGCAAAACACACAGAAACTAAACTAACATTCATGTTAGAAATGAAACAAAAACAACTCAACATCTCTGAATTTTAGACAGTCACTGTTAGTACTGTTACAAACTACACTTGCAAATCTACTTATAAATGTTCATGTGCTTGTTCAAACTACGTCAGTAACAAGGAGTCTAGTGATCTACATAATAGCTTGAATTATACCTGTATCCAATCTCCACTCACTGAATCAGTGGCAGGAAAGGGGGAATGGGAAGGAGGAAAACAGACAGTTCATTAGTCCCCTTTCAAACACCAAAATTATCTGAAGTACATGCAACCAGATACTTCAGGTGACTGTTCTGTGCTTGTGCATGGAACATTCCTTGAACACACCACCCACTCCTGACCTGATTACCACGGTTCCAATGTTAACAAAGAACACACAACCGTGTTAATGGCAGAGTGGTGCCAGGCCCATATCGCCACTACCAGTACCTGGATGGAGGACACATTTGAGGCTGGGCCCTTTGGCTCAGGTTAGCCTTATGCCAAGTGGAGAACCCAGACTTGGGAATCTTTAGGTTCCAGAGGGAGGGCTCTACATGATTAGGCAAGTCTTTTGAAATCTGTTCAAGTTTAATACTTTATACTAACCTTGGATACAAGGTATACAAATTAGTAACAAAAATTTAGCTAAAGTAAAAAATCCAATTACTTTACAAATATATGACCATCAATGCCTTGGTTTAAGCTCCACTGTATACAAAGGATGTTCTAACATCAAGCAAAACAAATTCAGGACATTACTATTTTAAGCCCATTTTTGAGCTAGCCTTTCAAAGTGGTGCTAGTGAGATCACCAGCTCCACAGAACACCTTCCAGAGGGACAGAGGCAGGCAAAGAATCTGTGTCACATGGCCTTCAGTTCTGGCTCAAAAAACAAAGCTACATCAAAACTTCTACTGCTCAACAAGTATAATCTGCAATACCTATAGTGTTCACTAGCCAGTGCTGGTACGAAAGTAGTAAGTCATTGAGTATGGTCTAAGGCAGGCAGCCTGAAAGGTAGGCAGAGGGCACATTCCTAAAACCATACAAACTTAATCTCACTGCACTTAATCTACTGCACACTGTAAGTGTGGAATAGGGACCCATTCTGACTAAACTGCATGTGTTAAAAATAGTACCCAAAGCTTCAGTAGGTTACCCCAAAGTTTCCTATTAAGAACAGGAGACTAGTTAACAGAAGTGCTAGGACCAACCAGCTTGGATCAGATGCTGTTCCAAGAATCTGTTGGTCTTGCAGCATCCTAGAGAGGATGGGCCACTAAAGCCATTCCCTGAATCCCAGGGCACCTACCTTCCTTTAGTAGACACCACCCTCCATCTAACATGCGGTTTTGGGTTTCCAACATAAATGTGAGTGAGCTTTTCCTTCTGGTACTAAGATACTACTTAAAAAAACAGGCGCTGGCATTTTAACAAGCCATACTATGAAAATCATCATCTAAAAGCCAACATGCAAAGCATCAGAGCCAGCTCAGTGAAGGTGGCACACCCCACACCGTGCCCAATGGTAGTACCTGCTAGATATTTCATTTCTGTTGAACAAGAAATCCAAGACAGTAGGAGAGGGGGAAAATTCACAAAACACTTGATTATTCAGCAACCCAACACCTTAATTCCACTCTACGAGTCAAGATTAGCTAGCAAAGCTGGCATAAAGCGACTACTCAAATCACTGTGATCTCAGCTAACTGGAGAGGAAAGCAGTTTGTCATCTGGAAAGCACAGGCCACATTGATCCAATTGCTTCAAAAAACCAGCGCCCATGTTAAGAATAGAAAATAAAATCCTCGGGAACAAGATCTGCTCTCCCTTGAGGGGTCAATTAACATGAGAAGGAAATTCCTAGAACAATCAGGCCTTACAAGCAGCCACTAGGATCACTGAATCAATGTGGCCTAGTTGGAGTGTGCTAGTCTATGAGCAGAAGAGGTGGGCAATCTACTCTAGGATAACTACTATGCTACTGAGCTTCTCAAAACGTTACCTTCTGTGATCCAGAAGAGGGAAAAGAAAGAACACCAAGAAATATTATTTAGAGAATACCCCTCCTCAAAGACAATATTAAGCTTAACAGTTATCGACGTTTTTGTACCACCCATGAACCATACATACCTTTTTGCCAGCACCAACATTGGCCTTTGCCGTCCCCCTGACCTTCTTCATTCTGTTCTTGCGTTCCTTTCGCTGTTTTCGGGAGGTCTTTTTCTTCTCATAAAGGCCATGCTAAGGGAGAAAAGCGCATCCAATGATATCACCCCTCACCACTCTACTCCGATGGGGAAGTTGAGGGGTCAGAGAACTTTGAAACAAAGCTTTTCAAACCAACGACTTTTTACAAACTGTCGAGACACTGCTTGACATCTTGCCTTTCAATTCCTCCTTCTCTAGTGAAGGATGGACACTTTTACTAAGACCCCTACCTCTCCCACTGCAGATCCTAACCCACTAATCTGCTCTTGGCATTCCAGACAGAATCTTCACAAGGCTCTCAGCAAGATTCCCAAAACACCACTTTAAAAAGACATCTAGCCAGGTGTGGTGGCACATGCCTCTAATCCCAGTGACTTTAAGCCAGACATGGCAACACCCTATCTCAACAAGAATAGCCTCAGGAAATCTTCATATCCAACTGTTATTCTAGAGAATGCATCATAGCAAGAAGTAAATGGATTCAAGAAACAACAACTCACATTTACAATCCTAGCATTCATGAAACTGAGGTAAAGTAACTCCTAGTTTGTGGCTAGCCTGTGCTAGAGGCCAGGTCTCAAATAAACCCAATGAAACAAGAAAATAACCTAGGCTGGGCAGTGGCGGCGCACGCCTTTAATCCCAGCAGAGATAGGTAGAGGTAGGTGATTTCTGAGTTCGAGGCCAGCCTGGTCTACAGAGTTCCAGGACAGCCAGGGCTATACAGAGAAACCCTGTCTCGAAAACCAAAAAAAAAAAAAAAGAAAGAAAGAAAGAAAGAAAGAAACAAACAAACAAACTTAGGGTGGTGCTCCATACCTGTAATCTTACCACTCTGGAGGCAGAAGTTCAAAAGTTCCAGGCCAGCGGCAGTGGTGGCGCACGCCTTTAATCCCAGCACTCAGGAGGCAGAGGCAGGTGGATTTCTTGAGTTCTGACCAGGCCAGCCTGGCCTAGAGAGTTCCAGGACAGCCAGGGCTACACAGAGAAACTGTCTCGAAAAACAAACAAAAAAAATCCCAGGCCAGCCTGGAACAGTGAGCGCCCACCTAAAGAATGAAATAAAACCAGCCAGGCCCACCCTGATCATCAACCAAATATCAAGGTTGTTACTCATTTTGGACTATATGAAGTTTGGTCCTAAAATTTTAAAGGTACTGTCTGTGCACTGCAACAAATATGGTAACTTGCCCGTTATATATATAGCCACCAACTTTTCCTAAGCATATATGGCAGCACAGCAAACCAGCCAGGTATGGCAGAGCACACCTGCAATTCCACTACTTAGAAAGTTCCAGTTCAGAAGGCCTGGTAAACTACATGGTGAGGGGCTAGTGGGTAGGTCGGAGGTAATCACAAGTTTGGCCCAAGGCCCAAACTGCTCATTCGATCCCAATAAACGCTGGAAAACAAAGTCTAACCAGCCACCCTAACTCAGCCCGGGCTGGAATTACAGGCATGTATCCAGAACCAGAAAAGAACTACATCTTCAACAGCGGTAGCACAATCACAAAACACCTACTCTTGCAAGTCTGTGTTTGGGCTCGTTCTTCTTCGCATAGTCTAAGGAGTCATAGATCATGCCGAAGCCGGTTGTCTTGCCACCACCGAAGTGGGTTCTGAATCCAAACACAAAGATGACATCAGGTGTGGTTTTGTACATTTTGGCCAGCTTTTCCCGAATTTCCGTCTTTGGTACTGTTGCCTTCCCGGGATGAAGGACATCAATGACCTAAAAAGGTATAAGGTTTAGTACTCTACATCTTCAAAAGCAGACACAAAGACCAAATTTTGACACGCTGATCCTTACCATCTGTTTCCTCTGAAGCAGACGGTTTGTCATGAACTTCCTGGTGCGGATGGTTACTGTGTCATTCTGCAGATAACACACAAGTCAGTAAGATTATGTTAAAACCTCTTCTTGCCTTTGCTATTTCAGCACTAGAAAAAGAGGCAAAAATCCTGAAAAGCAGATGGCCACCTCATAAACTACCACAAACCAGCTCATTTTCTCTCATCTGTCATCAGAATGTCCCTTATGCTTATCACTTGAGTTTAACCTGGTTTTGTCATCTGCTTTGTGGATTTCTTAAGAATCCCTGGCCTCCTGATATTAGATACCACCAAAATCCTCTATATGCTGTAACTAAGGACTCCAGTGCTCGGAGAGAAAAGTCTCAGTGGGTCCCAGCACCATCTCTCCGAATCTCAGTGAGTACCCTGACACATGACGACTTCGAAACTTTTCCCCTGAGTAAGGAGTACCGTGGTAGCTGGCATTCAGCGAGCTCAAGCAAAGTCTAGTCAGCAGCTTGCAAATGGTTGCTTGCCTTACGACCTCGACTTGAGGAATCGGAATCAAGTTGCCTCGATAGCACCAAATCCATGCATGAGTTAAAGAAAAACAGCCCGCAAGTGGCGCAAAGCCACTGAGAGAACTAGGAAAGGCCATTTTTTTTTGGCGGTCCCCCTCCCAAGCATCTTAATGTTCCCAAGACACCCAAATTCTACTCCACCACTAAATTTGCAGGCTTACTCGAGGGGCCCATTGGCCCAAGAGCCGGAGGCGCCTTCATCACCTTGGCCCGCCAGCCTCACCCGTGCCCCTGAAGCTCAACATGGGTTTCCATGGCCGAGGCCCGGTAACCCAAAGCCCGGCGTGTTCTGGACGGCGGTGCCGGACAGCCGCGACTCGGCGACCCTGGGCGACCGGTCTCCGTGAGGCAGGCCGGAGTAGAGTAAGTGGGCCCAGGATGGCTGCAGCTCCAGTGGCGGGCCTGAGCAGGCAGGGATGGCGCGGATAAGCGACGGATAGCGAAGAGAGCCCGAGGAGACTCACCATGATGGCTTCGGTGCGGGAGCTGGAGAGGAGGAAAAGAGGACTGCTCACTGTCGGCCAATCATATCAACGCGCACGGAAGGACCCCGACGTGGGGGCGTGGCCAAGGCCTTGGGGAAGACCACGCCAATGCCTGACTGAAAGTGCCCAAAGTCACGCCTCACTAGCCTTTAGCCACGCCCCTAGAACTGTGGGCTGGCTGACGTGAAGAAGGTGGATCAGCTCAAACCGATATTTGGTTACACAGCCGTGTGTTCCTTCCCGATTCACTTCTTTCCCTCCTGCTTTTGTATTTTGTTGTTTTCTTTTCTTTTCTTTTCTTTTTTTTTGGTTTTTCGAGACAGGGTTTCTCTGTGTAGCCCTGGCTGTCCTGGAACTCCCTCTGTAAACCAGGCTGACCTCGAACTCAGAAATCCACCTGCCTCTGCCTCCCAAGCGCTGGGATTAAAGGCGGGCGCCACCACTGCCCGGCATTTTGTTTTCTGAAACAGGATTCTACTATATATCTCTGGCTGTCCTGGAACTATCGCTGTAGACCAGGCTGACCTCGAACTCAGGAGATCTGCCTGCTTGCCTCCTAAGTGCTGGGATTTGAGAGGCGTGTGCTACTACCCCCAGCAAAGTTCGCTTACAAATCAGTGGTTCTCAACCCAAGAGTCACGATCCTTTTGAGAGTCAAACAACCCTTTTGCAGGGGTTACCCAAGACCATCGGAAAACATATTTACATTACAATTCATAATTACAGTTATGAAGTAGCAACGAAAATAATTTTATGGCTGGGAGTCAACACAACATGAGGAATGAGTTGCAGCATTAGGAAGGTTGAGAACCTCTGGTTTACATTTCAGAGGCAGGCGGTTTGTTTAAATTGTTTCATCAACCGGGTCTAACACGCAAAGGTAGGCAGATCTCTGAGTCTGAGGCTAGGACTGTCTGCAAAGAGAGTTTTAGGTCAATCAGGGTTGCATAGTGAAAACCTGACTCAAAATAAATAAAACTTGCCTCCAGAAAACTTAATCTTGAAGGCATTTTAAGAAGACCTTGGGAGGGGGGTACCTTGATTAGGATGTAAAGTGAATAAATAATGAGGAATAAAAAGGCCTTTCAGGCCGGGCAGTGGTGGCACCCGCCTTTAATCCCAGTGCTTGGGAGGCAGAGGCAGGCGGATTTCTGAGTTCGAGGCCAGCCTGGTCTACAGAGTGAGTTCCAGGACAGCCAGGGCTACACAGAGAAACCCTGTCTCGAAAAACCAAAAAAAAAAAAGGCCTTTCAGTCAGCATCCCCACTTTACACCAAGGGAAACAGCAGAAAACCTAACACATTCATTCCGTCTTCATTTCACATACACAGCACTGCACGCTGTTAATGACTTTTTCATAAGGTTTTTCCTGTGTGATGCTTTGGATTCTTTAAAACAGGACCTTCGGTGAAGCTCATGCAAAGCCTTGAAAAATCCATTGCATTGCCAAGAATGACCCTGAATTCCTGATCTTCCTGCCTTCGCCTCCCAAGTGTGGCACCATACCTAGCAACAGATTGGATTGTGGTTGTTTTGGCTTTGGGACTTACTGAGAGTCTAAAAATTTGCTGAGCCAGTCGTGCTCAGGCAAGAGGATCAAAGGTTGAAGCCTGCCCGGGGCTACACAGCTACTTGCAGACCAGCCTAGATAATGCGGCTGGATCCTGGCTCCAACTAAAATTTTAAAAGAACCAAGAACATAAGTCCACTCGGTAGCGGAACATTGTCTAATATGCAGAGGCTCTGGGTTTAATCTACATTGTTCAGTATGCAACGGCTTTGAGTTCAATGGGGAAACATGAAATCATCGATTTGAGCCAGGTGTGATGGCATACACCTATGAGTACACCAATCTGGGAAGTTTAATAAGAGCATTAGCCAAGAACTTGAGGCTACCCTGGGCTACACAGCAAGTACCAACATACCAACTAGAGTTATACAGAAAGAACCTATCTCAAAATGTATTTTGATTTTTTTTTGTATGTGTGTAAATCTCTGATTTTACACAAAGTAAGCTTTTGATATTTCCTGATCCAGAAGTTATGCTTTGCATAAAGTGGAGCAGACTGTAAAAATGAATTAACTGCATTATTCCAGGGAAATATGGGAGTGCCAGGGGTTAGTGTGCAAAAGGAGACCAACCTGCACCTCTAACATCTGCCTGCACAGACACAAACACACACAAGTATGTTAGGTCCCCAAAGCAGGCCCCCAAATTGCAGTGCTGATGGCAGTATTTCAGAGTGATGTCTGGGCCCTACCAGAACTTGGTTTTGCTAGGAAACAGACTTAAAGCATTTCTCAGAAGCCCTTACCAGCTGGCTGAAGGCTCCTGACTGTATCTGTCAGTCTCCTCTCTGCATGACAGAGTTCCCATGCTAACCATCTGGCTTTTCTGAGCTGTCCCCACTCTAGTTATAAAGGCCCCTAAAATCTAACAAGCTTTGCAGCTGGGGGCTATCTTCTACTATTCTTTGTCTATTACTCTTTTAATAAACCATGGAGAGCAGGAGGGTTCAGTGGTTTTCTGTTGCACCTACTTACAAAACACACAGTTAAAAATAAACCATACATATATGATATATATGCACATATAAAATGTTTATAGGTGATTGTATATGTGTTTCTATACAAGTAAGTAAATAGATATGTAAATGTACTTATTTACACTGGGCAGAAGGTAATTCAAGCACTGAGACTATGGAGGCAGGCGATGACAAGTTCAAAACCAGTAGGGACTATATATGGAGATACTTTTCCAGGAAACAACAACAACACACACACACACACGTCCTTGTTTGTTCTTGTATATATTACATTTTCTCTTCAAATAACTTTATAGACTGGAGGCTTTTGTGCGTAGCTATTGTCTTCAGTTACTTATTTCTTCTTTGGATTGCCTACAAGGTGCTCTCTGTTCCTTTGTCAGGTGGATTTTGGCTTCTTATATCCCTTAAACAATTAGATTCTCTTCACTCACAAAGTACTTACGGATTTCGATTTTTTTTCTATTTGATGTAACTTTTTGGCCTTGAGATAAAAAAAAAAAAAAAGTGCGGTACTCCTGCCATTTTGAGAAACCCACAGGAAAAGGCTTTTTTTTTTTTTTAATCCGCGCAGCCTAGGTGCATTTTCATGAAGGAGCCGCTAGGTGGCAATCTAGTAGGAAGTCTCAAAGCAGCGTGCGCGAAGCTTCTCTTCACAAAGTCCGGTGGCGGAAGAGGAAGCGGCACGTGCGACGCTCTACGGTGGCCGAGAAGGCAGCTGCGGCTTTCTTATGAATGCCTAAGCACCCCGGGAAGGTGCGGCTTCAGTGATTTTGGTAGTCGGAGCTCCGAGAAGGGCGTCCGGCCAGCCGGCACCATGGTGAAGGAGCAGTTCCGCGAGACGGATGTGGCTAAGAAAATGTAAGGACGCAGCCGGAGGGGTGGGAGTGAGGTGGAGGCTGAGGTCCCGGGTCCCAGAGGGTCCCAGGTGAGGGACAGTTGTTAAGGGAGCGAAGAAAGAAGTTCCAGGGTGGGATTGCAGATCCGGGGGTGGGGGTGGGGGTGGGGGTGGGGGTGGGTCCCTGAAGTACAGTGGAGAAAGTGGGATGGACGGAACAGTGTCGGATCGGGCATTCTGAACAAAGATGCCACCTCTCGAATCCCTGCGCTGACTCCTCTCAGCGGCTAACCTTTTCCTCTGGCACGAGGAGACAGTGTATGCTGACTCGAGGTTGCCAGCTAGAAAGTGGCTTCACAGGCAGCTAGGTGGCAGACTCAGAAACCGAGCAGCTATTCTGGGCTCTCTTGTTTCAAAGCTTAACTTGTCAGCCCTAGACCCTCCTTAGGAGTTTTCTTTTTTTTTTGGGGGGGGGGATGCAGGAGGGGGATTTAAGGCAGATTTTTTTTTTCTCTCTTCAGTTTACATAAGAGAGTGTACTGAGGTCAGTGTTGTGCACTAAAGGTTCCGCACGACTGCAGTCTTTTCTGCTTGGTCTATTGTAGAGTAGACAAATCAGCCATGGTTGTGGCAGATGCAGCGACAAGCAGAGGGGATATTGAGAACACCAAGTAATGGATAAGTCCGGGCTCAGTGCAGACCAGGCTTTTTTTAAAATTCGTACTGGAGGGACAGGCTGATAGAAGTGAAGCAGGGGATTTACACGATGTGAGTCTTGCAAGTCCTGTCAGACTTTTGGAGTGCTTGACTAGGACAGAGTTTGAGGCCATGGCAGGGATCCAGACTGGCAATGATGACTTGAGCTGGGGGGAAAGAGTCTGGGGGTGGATGTGGGGACATTGGAGAGAAGTGGATTTAAAGGGGCATAGGACATAAAATGGGAAAGAGAAGTAGAGACAGAGGTAAGAAAGAAATGAGATGCCGGGCAGTGGTGGCGCACGCCTTTAATCCCAGCAGGTGGATTTCTGAGTTTGAGGCCAGCCTGGTCTACAGAGTGAGTTCCAGGACAGCCAGGGCTCCACAGAGAAACCCTGTCTCGAAAAACCAAAAAAAAAAAAAAAAACAAAAACAAAAAAAGAAAGAAAGGAGATGGACAGAATTCTGTGTGGTTACCATTCACTGGGACAGGCGTCTTACCAGGGTGACCTCCCAGCTCTTCTCAGACTCCACCCATCTCAGTCCTTCACACGAACCCTACTCACATAAAAGGGTCCTCATACAGCAGCCCAGGGATGCTCTTAGAACACAGAGGAGGTCAAGTGAGATGACGCAAACCTATAGTCACAACACTCAGGCCAAGGCAGGAGGTCAGGAGTTTGAGGCTAGCCCAAGCTACTGAGCTGAGAACCGTCCTTTCAAATGCAAACTAGAACTATGTCACTTGGATCTTCCTGCAGCTCTCAATAGCACTGACACTTGATTCCTTCCTAATTCCCAAGCCCTGGCCCCTGCAGGCCTTACTAGGCTCATCTTGGCTGTCTGTGCATCACTGTGCCACTTGCATGTGATTCTTTGGTGATGCCCAGTGCATGTGGGCCCAGGGATCTTTACCTTCTGCTTCAGATATTCATTCTCCTAATTGCCCCTTCCTACTTAGACTTCAGCTGGAATTTGCAGAGAGGCATTCTCACCAGACCCTGGTGTCCCCTCAGACTGTACCATTCCATGTCATTTTAATTCTCTATAACTTTTATGAACAGTTGCCACTCCATGGGACATTGGTTCCAACCCCTCCTCCGACCACAACTCCAAACAGATAGTTAACTCTGAAGACGTTAAGTCCTTTCTTCAGAGTGGCACAATATCTGTAGAGAAACCCTTTGTCCATGTAAATTGATGCTTGACTGTGTTTCTTAGAAAATAGCAAAGGGGAGGAAGCCTGCACATGGGTGATGTAGACATAACTTTTCAGATTCTCTGAGTTGGAAATGCCGGTGCCCCGTATATACAAAGGACATCCCTGGGAAGATTGCAATGAAAAGAAGAGGAGGAGGGGTGTGACCCAGAATGGGGGGGGGGGTGTCTAAATGATAGCAATGGAAGAAGAAGCCTCAAAAGACACTAAAGGACTAAATGAAGATAGTAAAGGAGGAGAGTATACAGAGAAGAGAGGAGCACTCAGGGTGTAGGGAACCCTGAGAGCAAAGACAGGGAAGCAAGTCCAGATTGGGAAGAGTGGGGTGAACCGACAGCGCCTGCAGAAAAGTAACATGAGAAAGGTATGTTCATCATGAGAGCAATAACATTTCCTGGGGAAAATAGAAACTCCCACAGGATAAAGGGATATTTTGAAGGAAGACCCAGTTATTAAACCGTATTTGGGTCTGGAGGAACGAGCCTGTCCAGAGAGTTGGAAGGGCAGGTGGGTTGTGGTTGTGTCTTTGTGTGTTCCTAGGTGCATGGGCTTTGCTATACCTTCCCCATTTGTTCCCACTGCAGAAGCCATATCTGTTTTGGAATGAAGTCCCCTGAGGAGATGCGCCAGCAGGCACATATCCAGGTTGTCAGTAAGAACCTGTACAGCCAAGACAACAACCATGCCCCCCTGTTGTAT
>CM052708.1:74500546-74533616 GCA_028551405.1 Uromys caudimaculatus | reverse complement strand
ACGACTCAGCAGGGCTACTCAGGGGCTCTGGAGTGACCCTGGGGACTGATGGAGGAGGGACATATCCAGAAGCAGTTTTTATACTAAGTACATGGTCTTAGAATCTTGTATTATGTTAAATTCCTTACAGATTCTGTAATGTTCTATTTCCCTTGACAAAGTAATAGCTGGCAGAGTTGGCTTAATGGGTAAAGGCGTTTGATGCTAGTCTGAGCACCTGAGTTCAATTGCCAGGTCCCATGTTGAAGGAGAGAGCTGGCTCCTAATGTCCTCTGATCTTCACACATAAGCTGTAGCTCACACTGAAATAAATACATGTTAAAAGAAAAAAAAATCTGCCCAAATGAAAGTGGTAGTTTATTCATTGCAAACAATGCTAAGCTAGGCTTAGCATCCACTGTAATCTTAGGACTCAAGAAGTAGAAAAGGAGAATCCCAGGGCCAAGACCAGCCTGGGCTCTGCAATGAAACCTTGTCTTAAGGTCTTAAAAATCCAGATTCCAACTGATAAAAACTAAAGGAGTAGTGATGTGCTTGTGGAACCACAGGGCTAGAGAGGCGGAGGCAGGAAGATTGCAGCCTTGAAGCTAGCTCGAAGCATGTGAGTTCAAGAATAGCCCGAACTAAATAATGAGATCCTATCTCAAAAGACAAGGGCGGTAGGGTGGATACAGTTCACTGATGAGCTGCCTCGAATGCTTAAGGCCCTAGGTCCAATCCAAACACTACACAAAAATATTAACAGTTCAAACAATACAGAAAGCACAAAGAAGAGTACAGCAACAAAGTCTGGCCATCTGGCCTTGAGCACCGACAACGTTCTGGGAACACGGGCTGCCTCCATGTGTAGATCTTGGTTCGTGATAATTCACTCCATGTATACAACAAAACAGTGACATTTAGTAGTAGCATCTACTTCGTGTGTGTGTGTGTGTGTGTGTGTGTGTGTGTGTGTGCGCGCGCGGGTGTGCCTGTGCGTGCATGCACTCAATGGGGGTCAGTTTTCTCCACCTTATGGCTCCCAGGGATTGGATCCAGGTCATCAGGCTTGGCAGCCAGCCCCTTGCCTAGTGAGCCATCTCAGGAGTTCCAGAGGTGACATTTTTAAAGAGGAGGAATTTCTTAGCCTCTTATCTTTGTCTCCATTCTGTTTAACCTTTGAAAGATGATCTGCAAAACCTGCTGCCACATTATGCTGTCCCAAGAAGAGAAGCAGCAGTTTCTGGATTTCCTGAAGAGGCCTGGCCTAACCTACCTGCAGAAGCGAGGCCTGAAGAAGAAGATCTCAGATAAGTGCCGGAAGAAAAGCACTTGTCACTACTGTGGTGCCTTTAATGGTAAGGGGAATGCTCAGAGGCTCAGCCGTGGCCCTTCTGCTCACTCTTGGTTTCATGGATTGGTCCTGTATGATATTTATTTTAAAATCGATTGTTTTCCTGTGAATTAAGGTTATGGGTCCAGCAGCTGGTGTGTTCCTAGAAAATATTCCTCTCCCCTTTGATTGCTGTAGCAGTTTTGCTAGACCATAACCTTTAGCCAGAGTGGCTGAGAACCTGACTTTTTTAATCCTTGGTAAATTAATTCACTCTTGTAGGTACTGTAAAGAAGTGTGGTTTACTGAAGATAATTCATGAAAAATACAAGACAAACAAAAAAGTTGTGGATCCCATTGTATCAAATTTCCTGCAGTCCTTTGAGACAGCCATTGAGCATAACAAAGAGGTTGAACCCCTGCTGGGAAGGGCCCAGGTGAGCTGGAAATGTATTTGCCTGCGCCTGTTAAACACACACAGGGGCGCACACATGCATACAAATGCACTCATGCGTCCCTTCCCTCTTCTGCTCTCCATCCCCAATAGACCCACATTCCACAAAAAGTAAGAGGGGTTTATGTTGTCTCTCTCCTCGGCACCTCCCGGGACTGTGTATATGTGGCGCAGTTTATTTGAATTGGCTTTGTTACTCCACTTACTTGGTTGTGATTCCCCTATAGTGTTTTTCTTTCCTGTAGACCTACAGGGTCTCAGGGTGTATGTAGCTGAGGACCCTCCATTCCCATAACCCCTCAGTCTCCTAAGTGCTGGCACTACAGGCCTGTGCTCCCATACCCAGGTCAGGGGTGGAGCTGGCTAGTCTAGCCCAGTGTATGCCGTTGTGGGCAGCACCGCTTGATTGAGTAGAAAAGGACCTATGGCAGAGGTTTCCAAGCAATACAGGTCCCTGAGGAATTGGACAGAAATTACAGTCTATCCCCAAAAGACTAGCGAGTCCTCAACCTCATGTCACACAGTACATAGCCCGAGGTTGGTGACAGTCCCTCCATAGAGGTCAGCAGTCTCCCACATCTCTCTGCCTGCTTGCCGTGTTCCTCACCTGTGGTTCCTGGTCTCTGCATCCTTGTATTGGGTACAGTTGCCAGCAGCCTCTTCCCAGTGCCCCTGGCAGGCGGCTGAGTCTCTCCAAGAGCTGCTCTTGCTAATAAGTGGTTTTGGAGACTTTCCAGTCCTCTGGCCTTTCAGTTCATGACAGTCCAGTGGCCTGTCTAGCTGGACTGGTTCTCGGCCAGGTCTGGCCTCTCTGTTCTTTCCCTACCTCACTTTCTCAGATGGTAGGGAGGTGTTCATGGCTGGAAGACAGGAGCTACTTAACCAATATCATCCCTGCTGTTCACATTTGCCTTCTATGCTTTGGGGTCCTAATGGCAGTAGCTATTCAGGTGTTTCTTACTTTGTTTCTCTCCTAGATCCCTAAGGAAAATATGTATTAAAGTCAACTTAAGTATAACATTTCATTATTGAAATGTAAGATTTAGTTAATAAAATTCCCAGAAAATTTAATAAGTAGAAAGCAAGCCACATAATGACTTGGGTTTTTGTTTTTTTAAAGATTTATTTATTTATTTATTTATTTTATGTATGTGAGTACACTGTTGCTCTCTTCAGACATACCAGAAGAGGGCATCGGATCCCATTACAGATGGTTGTGAGCCACCTGTAGTTGCTGGTTGCTGGAAATTGAACTCAGAACCTCTGGCAGAGCAGTCAGTGCTCTTAACCACTGAGCCATCTCTCCAGCCCCCATTTGCTTTGGTTTTTTGAGACAAGGTCTTTCTATGTCAGTGGTTCTCTGTGCGTCTTGACCACAGGGGTCGAACAACCCTTTCACAGGGGTCATTTGAGACCATGGGAAAACCCAGTAACAAAATTACAGTTATGAATTAGTAATGAATATAATTTTATGGTTGGGGGTCACCACAACATGAGGATTACAGGGTCAAAGCATTAGGAAGGTTGAGAATCACTGTTCTATGTAATCCTGAGTGTCCTGGAACTATGTAGACAAGGCTGGCCTGCTTCTGCCTCTGTTTCCCGAATGCTGGGATTAAAGGCATGTGACGCCATGCCTGGCTCCATTCTTAGGATTTTTAGATTTCTGATCACTTGCATAGTTCTTAATAAGTTAGCAACTCATAGCTTGACGTTTTTAATATACTATTTTTGTTGATTCTTTAAGAAGTCCTTAGATGCATACAATATATTTTCTTTTTTTTTTTGGTTTTTTTGTTTGTTTGTTTTTTTGGGGGGGGTGTTTCGAGACAGGGTTTCTCTGTGTAGCCCTGGCTGTCCTGGAACTCACTCTGTAGACCAGGCTGGCCTCGAACTCAGAAATCTGCCTGCCTCTGCCTCCCAAGTGCTGGGATTAAAGGCATGCGCCACCACTGCCCAGCACAATATATTTTCATCATATTCGCCCTACTCTTCTTCTAGTCCCCTCAGCTCCACGGCTTGTCCCTTCCTACCTTCATGTTCTCTGTCTCTTAAATAACCCACTAAGTCAAATTTATGCTGCCCATATATCAAGAGTGAGGTCATCACTGGAACGTGGTTAACCTACCAGGAGCCACACACCCTTAAAGAGAACTGGCTTTCCCTTCCCTAAGGGCCATCAACTAGCAATGGCTCCTCAGCTAGGAGTCTTGTGAGCCCTGGCCCGACTTCACAACATAACACTTATATTAATGAACTTAATTCAAAGGTAATACATATAAGCTTAATAAGAAAATTTTGATTATAATAAAAAGAGAGCAAAGACTCAGTCAGTTAAGGGCTTGCAAAAGGATTTGCAATGGATATCCAGAACCTAGATGTCGGGGAAGCCTGTGTGACTATACATGCTTATAATCCCAGCAGCCCTAGGGGCTTGGCCGGCCAACTAGCCCTAGGCGGTTCTCACTCCATAGCAAGTTTGAGGCTATATGGGGTCCTGTCTCCAAGCAAAGCGAAGGGGAGGATGACCTTACCAACCTGTAGGAAATTAACCTCCTATCCCTGTCCCTTCCCACCCCGCAGGAGAACTTGAACCCCTTAGTAGTTCTGAACTTGTTTAAGCGCATCCCAGCTGAAGATGTCCCTTTACTTCTGATGAACCCAGAAGCTGGGAAGCCCTCTGATTTGATTCTCACCCGACTTTTGGTGCCTCCCCTGTGTATCAGACCTTCTGTTGTGAGCGATTTGAAGTCTGGAACCAATGAAGATGATCTGACAATGAAACTGACAGAGATCATTTTCCTAAATGATGTTATTAAAAAGGTCAGTGTTTCCCGTTAACTTTTGCATCCCACAGTGAGTGCATCTGGAAATGTTTGCTCATTAAAATTCGAGAAGACTCAGAGAGCGGGCTTGTTTCTGATCTTTCTGTACTCTAGCACCGGATCTCCGGAGCCAAGACACAGATGATCATGGAGGACTGGGATTTTCTGCAGCTGCAGTGTGCCCTGTACATCAACAGTGAGCTCTCTGGCATCCCTCTCAACATGGCACCTAAGAAGTGGACCCGGGGCTTCGTGCAGCGCCTGAAGGGGAAGCAGGGTCGGTTCCTGACAAGATGTGCCATTGTCACCTGGTGGGGGGGTAGATGTCTGTTCTAGATAGCTGCCAGACAGCACAGAGTGCGTCATGGGACTGTGATGGGTTTTGATTTATATTTAGGTCGATTTAGAGGTAACCTGTCAGGGAAGAGGGTGGATTTTTCTGGCCGAACAGTCATCTCACCTGACCCCAACCTCCGAATTGATGAAGTAGCCGTGCCAGTCCATGTGGCCAAAATTCTAACTTTTCCTGAGAAGGTAAGTAGCATTCAGCTGCCCAGTTCTTTGTTTTCAGTCCAGTGTTTTCATTTGGATAGTTCATGCTACACATATCCCCAGAAACCCACACAGCTTTGTGAAAAATATCTTATTCCTCTTTGTTTATGGGGGTTTTGTTTGTTTTTAAATGGGTGCCCTGTCTGTGTGTACATCTGCATGCCAGAAGGGGGCATCAGATCTTACTGGTGAGCCACCAAGTGGTTGCTGGAAATTGAGTTCAGAATCTCTGGAAGAGCAGTCAGTGCTCTTAACCCCTTAGCCATCTCTCCAGTTCATTTCACTTTAAACACACACAACCTCTGTAACATCTACACTGGTGCAGTCATCGTTGTAGCTGGTAGTTGTTGGATGTCTGTTTGTTGTAGTGGTAGAGATCTGACATGGTACTACTTGTGCCAGGCATATAAGCACTCAACCATTGACTTGCACCCTGCTCCACATACCAAAAATGGAATCTCACTGACTCTGAGGAGACAATTATTATTGAATAGCTATAGTTAATAATGGGTTTTTGCTTTGTTTTGTTTTTATTTTTATTTTTTAAGATTTTATTTTTTATTTTATGTTATGTGAGTACACTGTCACTGCTCTCAGACACACCAGAAGAGGGCATCGGATCCCATTACAGATGGTTGTGAGCCACCCTGTGGTTGCTTGGTATTGAACTCAGGACTTCTGGAAGAGCAGTCAGTACTCTTAACCGCTGAGCCATCTCTCCAGTCCGCCAATAATACTTTTATTTTTTAAAGTGTTTTGTTTTTAGTAAGGTGTGGTTTGGTTTTTTTGAGATAGGGTCTCAGGCTGTCCTATGTAGACCATGCTGGCCTTGAATTCACCGAGCTCCTCCTGTCTCTGCCTCCCAAGTGTTGGGATTAAAGGCCTGTGCCACCACCATCCAGCTCAGCTTTTCAAGATTTTAAAGGACTGATGGATAAAGTACTTAAGTTACTTTCTTTGTATTTTGTTTTTATTCTTTTGTTTTGTTTTGTCTTGGTTTTTTTTGTTGTTTTGTTTTTCGAGACAGGGTTTCTCTGTGTAGCCCTGGCTGTTGTGGAACTCGCTCTGTAGACCAGGCTGGCCTCGAACTCCGAAATCCACCTGCCTCTGCCTCCCAAGAGCTGGGATTAAAGGCGTGCGCCACCACTGCCCGGCCTTGTTTTTATTCTCACTGTGTATATGTGTGTACACATGCATGAGTGTGAGTGCACATGTCCTGTAGTGCACATGTGGAAGTCAGAGTGAAATTTCAGCGGTCAGTTTTCTCCACAGTGAGTTCCAGTGACTGAGGTCTGGTCCTCAAACCTACTGGCAGGTACTTTTTCCAAACCACGGAGCCATCTTGCCAGCTCTTACCTTATTGCTGTCAGTTAGAGACAGCTACAAATAAAAACAAAGCTTTTTATATTGCAAAACAAAAGAATCAGATTTGCCTTTTAATGTATTTTATTTTCCCTTTTCCTAGTGCTAGATGGACCCGAGGCTCATCTCAGGCCCATTCAGCAGTGATTTAAAACAAAAAGGTTGCCCTCAAGCTCAGGCTTCCCCCAGACGCCAAAACCCACTCAACCTGTTTTCAGTTTGGGCAGTGTTACCTAACCATGCCGGGCTGCACGTTTTGGTGATATGGGCATGTTGAGATGTGTGATGGTTTGGGGGGTGGTCTTTGGAGCATCTCTCTGTCATGCTTCCTGTTTGTGAATACATACACTCCACCTCTCTTCCCTGACTTGTTCTTCGTGCTGATAACACTTTGAATACCTTTGTTGGTTTGATCCTCAGATTTTAAACTTTCACTGGAAACGTTTTCCTAAATGGTACTACTATTAAGTAAAATAGGTAGTGTTTCTCATTTGCTTGTATATTTTGCAGTCTAGCCATCCAAAAACTTCTGGTCACAAAATTGTCAAAATAATCAAAACAATCAGTACTTCTTCCAGTTAGTTTTCTTGGGATGGGCTGTTGGTTTTTAAACTGTAGGATCACAGAGTCAAGGGTTTGATCATTTAAAAGCTGTTGCTGGTCACCCAGAAAGCCTGTAGCATTCTGCATTCAGTTCACACTCTGTGAGCTTACATAAGATGGTGGTTACAGTACACCCAACATTGAACTCTGCATGGACACCTAGAGCACTGTAGGGCCTGCTCGTAAAAGCTTGCTGATTAGTTGCATACCTACGATTTATAGACAGTCTGGATCATCAGTGCTTGTGGTAAACCAGGTCCACGTCTCCTCATTTGAATGAAAAATGATCTAATGCCTTCCCGTGGAACTACTGACTGCGAAGATACAGAGCGTGGCTGGAGCAGGCCACAGCCTATGGTGCTGCTGCCATATCTTCTAAGTCTTAGAGCCTAGTAGACATTGGCAGATGAAGTTGCCGCAGATTGCAGTCCAGTACAGTGTTGCACAGTACAGATCTGGAGACTTGAGAGGAGACTTAGCCACACCTCCTTAGATCAGGCTCCTGTCTGCAGCTTGTTTTTAAGCTTCAGTCAAGCCCTATGGTGGCTTTTTTCCTCTTAGAACACCTGAGTACTGTTGGCTAGCTTAGGAAAGGAAAGACTGTTTCATTGTGGTTTTTATCATGGTCCCATAGGTGAACAAAGCAAACATCAATTTTTTAAGGAAACTGGTTCGAAATGGCCCGGATGTTCACCCAGGAGCCAATTTCATCCAACAAAGACACATGCAGATGAAAAGGTAATGCCTTCCCAGTTGGGTGAGACTAACGTGCTTCACAGTGCTGCTCACTAGGACCGTGACATGCATTCCAGAGAGTGAGTGGCATTTGGGAGTGTAGAAAACCCAGTTCAGAGACTGTGTGTATCCTGCACCCTTAGATTCCTGAAGTACGGAAATCGGGAGAAGATGGCTCAGGAGCTCAAGTTTGGCGACATTGTAGAGAGACACCTGATAGACGGAGACGTGGTGTTGTTCAATCGTCAGCCCTCACTGCACAAACTGAGCATCATGGCCCATCTGGTGAGTGTGAGGTTGCCTCTCACCTCCTGCTGACTGGGAACTTACGGGGTATACACAGAGCTGAATTCTAAATGAGTTAAAGTTGCTGGAAATCTCAAAGGTTTATAACTTTGAGCTTTCCCTTTCAGTTTAAATACAACTTATTTTAGCCTTTAAAATTTTGTGTGTGTGTGTGTGTGTGTGTGTGGTGCCTTGATGCATATGTGGAGTTAGGGAACAACTTGGAGAAGTTGATTCTCTTCTCCCATGTGTTTCCCAGAGATCAACCTTGGGTTGTCAGGAATAAAACTTTTTAATTTTTACTTTATTTTTTAGATTTTATTATTTGTGTGTGTGTGTGTGCGTGTGTGCATGCGTGCACGCGCGCTGTATGTGTGCAGCTACCTATAGTTACCCAAAGAGGGTATGGGGTCCCCTGAACTGGAGGGCCAGAATGGGCCTGGAACCAAACGTGAGTGCTCTGGAGTAGCAAGTGCTTCTAACCTCAGAACCATCTGCAGCCCCTCCTTAGGAGTTCCTCAGATACAGTGGCACAGATCTAATTGAGAGTTGGTGTGAAAACTGCAGAAATGTTTCATTTTGCAAAGTTGCGCACACAGCTTTATATAAAATAGGCAGAAAATCATTTGGTTTTGCTTTTGCCTGTTAACTTAGCAACTAAAATGCTTAAAAGATTTGCATCAGCAGGCCTCTTGCAGAGTGTTGAGTGTCATAGGCTTACCAGCAGAAGCAGACATGGCTTTGAAGAGCTGTGTGCTGTGGTCTCACCTGCAGGTGAGGCTCGGCTTCTGCCACTGCTTTTCATCCCTGTGATCTGGAAATGAGCCTGAAGATCTCCCCAGATTCAGGTTCACCTTTTTGGCAGAACTGATGTATAGATGGTGTTGGTTATTGTGCTTGGCTTGTTTGGGGAGGTTCGTATAATCTGGCCACCAACTCTTGCTGATGCTAACAAAAAGATTCAAATACTGAGGCTGCAAAGGGAGTCCTAGTTTCTAATTTCTTTCTGTTCTTATTCATTACCCAGACGAATTTTAATGAAAGCATTTCCTTTACTGTTAGGGCAGCAGCTCACCCCAAAGTTCAGTTCACAGAGGAAAGGCAGTATTCATGGCTAGTTCTTTCTCTTTCTTTTCAGTCTGGGGAGGTGAGACTCAGTCACTTCCAGTTTACTTACGACCTGGTAGGTTTAGGTTCCTTGTTTTTTGACTTCCACCTGTCATAAACTCAGTGTGAAACTTTATGAATGCTTGGGTAGTGTGGACTGTACACAATGTCTCTTGTGTTGGTATCTGCCTCATAGTTTGTTAACTTGTCTTGGTCTCCCAGAGCTTGTTGACTAAATCTACAAATGAGTATGTTTACCACGACAGAACACGCAGACGTTCTTTTCTTCTGGTCATGCCTAGGTCCTTTTCATATTTCGTTTTGTTTGGTGCTCTACAGGCCAGGGTCAAGCCCCACCGGACCTTCAGATTCAATGAATGTGTGTGCACCCCCTACAACGCAGACTTCGATGGGGATGAAATGAACCTTCATCTTCCCCAGACAGAGGAAGCCAAAGCGGAGGCCCTTGTTCTCATGGGGGTAGGTAGTGGGATACTGCCTGTGACAAGGGCGTCACATGAAATGGCAGTGCAGCTCAATGCCAGGCTCAGCCGAGCAGTGGAGGCACATGACTTTAATCCCAGCGCTCAGGAGGCAGAGGCAGGCGGATCTCTTGAGTTCAAGGCCAGCCTGCTCTACAGAGTGAGTTCCAGGTCAGCAGGGCTACACAGAAAATGTCTAAAAGAAAAGAGAAGAAAGAAGAAATAGCCTGGCATGGTGATACATGCCTATAATTCCAGCATTTAAGAACCTGAATTACAGAGTGAGACCCAGCCCACTGGAGGTAGAGCCAAGAACATTATGAGTTCAAGGCCAGCATGTACTACATGATCCTGTCTCAAAAAAGGAGGGGAAAGTGTGTCAGTTCCAGTATGGGCCTTGTTGGGGGAAGATGCCCTACTAAGTGGATTGCCTAGTAGCTTTTGGCACATGTATGTTCTAAGAGAAACTTTCCTGAAGTGTATTACATGTTGCTTTGGCCTCTTAAAGGGCTTTGCAGTAACTATTTTCTCCTCCAGACTTAAAATGAGACTGCTGTGACTACAGAGATTCTATGATGGGGAGGCTCGTGCCTGCTCCTAGGAGTTGGTCTCTGTCTATTGTACTGTCTCACTGCCCGTCTTACTCCTGCCACGCATGGCACTGTTGGATGTCTGCTCTGAAGGGCTCTGCCCCTCTAATAACTCCTGACTAGTTACTTGGTATAGCTTTGGGTGGGTTTTAATTAGGACCTATGTGTGTTGCCTGTGTTAGCCTTGAACTTAAGAGCTCAAATGATCCTCCTGCCTCAGTCTCCCTAGTGGTCAAGACTGCACACATTACACTATATCTGGCTTGACTTTTTCCCCCTCTGGCTAACATTTCTACATTATAAACTAATGTGTGTTATAGTTGTAAGTATTCCATAATCCTACCCCAAAAAAGTCATTTGTAGGGAGAGTGTGGCTGTAGCTATGGTGAACTCTTTCCTGACATGCTCGAAGCCTTTAATTCAGTCCCAGTCCCACTAAATGTAAATAGGTTAAAAAAAAAAAAAAAAGCCAGTTATTTCTTTGCTCCAGCTCTTCCTCTGTAGTGTTGGGACTAACTCACAGCCTTGTACTCTTGACCACTAAGCCACACTCCCAGCCTCCATGTTTTCATTCTTGTAAGAGACTTGCTCTGTGGCACAGGCTAACTTAGAACTCACTG
The DNA here is from genome assembly GCA_028551405.1 of Uromys caudimaculatus. Taxonomy (NCBI): domain Eukaryota; kingdom Metazoa; phylum Chordata; class Mammalia; order Rodentia; family Muridae; genus Uromys; species Uromys caudimaculatus. The sequence continues at coordinate 74,522,689 of CM052708.1, read as the reverse complement.
AGATGCCCTACATCTGCTTCTAGCCCTGATATAACAGACATGAAATACCGTGCTGGGCCACAGGCTTCACCGCTGATGTGATCAGACTTAGTACTGAGTTAGGCCTTGGTCTGTGTGTTAATTCTGGGGTTTTGTATTGTCTGTCTTTGTACGGTTTTTGTTTGTTTTTCAACAGAAAGCACATGCTGTTTTGTAATTAAAAGTAATACTAAAATGTTCTTAGGAAGAACAGCCAGCACTTGGACTCAGCCAGTCAGAATTTGCTTTGGGGGGGGGCAATACCACTGTCATTCGTTAGACGAACTTATTGGTTAAAGTAACAACTGTTAACTACTAGTTTAGACTTGTGTGTGTGTGTGTGTGTGTGTGTGCATGTGTGTGTGTGTAGGGGTGCTGCTCCATCTGAACAACTGCTTGAGTTTCCCTGGAGAAGGTTCTGACCTAGCACTATGATGCAGCAGTTCTTAGGAAGGCCTATAGGGCCCAGCTTGGATGTGGGCCCAGAGTACACAGACTGACAAAATCATGGAGCTCTACCCCATATCCTCTACGTGCTTCAGGTCACCTGCTGTCCTCCCTCTAACAAAGTCTCTAAACCTAGGTGAGTGGGTCTTGGCCCCACCCCAGACATAGGGGTCATTACTGTGTGGTGGCTTACAGTTGGGAAGTAAAAGGTCTTTGTCTGACAGGGTCTTGGAGGCAGTAAGGAGGCCCAGAAAACCTACAGTCTCATAGGAGCACACCATATTACCTCATGGACGTTAGAAGGTTCCCACTCTGGCATGGAGACTTGTGTTTGCTCTCAAGTTCTGTTAGAACTTAACAGCTCAAACAAAAGAAATTGCTCTGTTCTGTTGTGATTGTGGAGAAACACCGACTGGCTGATTTCAGAGATTATGCTTCCCTTAGCACTCACAGAGTGAGTTCTTAGCTGGACTGGGTTCACACTTGTTAATGCTAGGGCTGGAGAAGCTGAGGCTGGAGGATCACTGGGAGTTCCAGGCCAGCCTGGGTTACAGAGTGACCTCTAGGCCAATCTGGGCTACAGAATGAGTGTCTACTAGAGAGTTTTCTTTTCCCTTGATAGATAAGGAAACTACCAGGTAGTAAGAATGCTGGGTCGAGACCTCTCAGTTCAGCGGTCATGTGATGCAGGCTGCAGTGTCCAGCTAATGTCTGACGTGTACTTGTTTCTCCTTCAGACCAAAGCGAACCTTGTAACCCCACGAAATGGCGAGCCACTCATTGCTGCCATTCAGGACTTCTTAACAGGTGAGTTTGTGAAGTCAACTTGAAAGGAGACTGAATCCTCTCCCACAGTGATTCATACGATGGCCTGAATTGAACACTATTCATTGTATGCTATTCATGTGTTCGTTTGAGCTGGATCCCCCTGTATTGCTTAGGCTGGTCTGGTGCTCAGACTCCTGTCCCACACTCCCAGGTGTCAGGGTTATAGTGTGCACCTCTGTGCTCTGCCCTGTGTTTAGGTTTGTCATTTGCCCCTGAGTTTGCTGGAGGTTTTTTTTTTTTTTTTAAAACTGGTTATTTAATCATTTGATTCTGGGTGCACTCCCTGAGCTCCACAGACTTCCCATTTATTTTTCTGTTGTTTCTTTTGTGGTGGAGGCTTAGGGAGAGGAAGTGGGGGTGGGGGGCTGTTGCTTCTGGGGCATTTGGTGGGGCTTCATATAGACTGCATTGGGGGAGCAATTCCCCCAATAGATGGTTGTGAGCCACCATGTGGATGCTGGGAATTGAACTCAGGACCTCTGGAAGAGCAGCCAGTGCTCTTAGCTGCTGAGTCATCTCACCAGCCCGGTTTATAAGTTATTATCATAACTGTTGTTATTATTATATATGCCTTTTAGACATTTTAGACTTTACTGGGTCAGAAGGGAGTCTTGCTAACACGAAGATTCAGTATAACAGAGGATTTAAATACAGTTCATTTGCGGCTCTTTAGTTAAAAACTGTGACTCCCATTCAGGCTCACAAGCAGCACCCACTGGTTACAATTGGGGGAAGGTCTTCATGTAGGCTGAGTATGTGCTGGGAGGTGTTCACTAGGGCTTCATCTAGGCTGTCTGAGCTTTTGATGCAGCCAAGGCTGATCTTCCTAAAACTAGAAGGTTTCTAGGCCTGGCATCTGGCCCAGGCAGGCGCTGAAGCAAACCACTTCACTAACTTTGGAGTAGAGTCGGGGGCACAGTCAGCACCTCTGTTTTAATTCTTCTCTGGGAAACAGACTTGAAGGTTAACAATGTGTGCGCTCTCCCAATATGCTTCCTGTTCTTTTTGTGCTGGTTCTTTACCTTCTTAGGTGCCTACCTCCTCACCCTCAAGGACACTTTCTTTGATCGAGCCAAGGCTTGCCAGATCATTGCTTCAATACTGGTTGGCAAAGATGAAAAAATTAAAGTGCGCCTCCCACCCCCTACAATACTAAAGGTGTGTGGGGTCCGTGGGGCTTGGGGGTGGAGTGGAGGGGGCCGTGCTGCTGATGGGCTTGCCCGTCCCCACTGCACCCTCTCGCCTTACTGAGGTGGGCTGTGGTGAGAGCAGACCAGCCCTCATCTGCTTCCTCCTTTCCTCCAGCCTGTCACCCTGTGGACTGGAAAGCAGATCTTCAGTGTCATCCTCAGACCCAGTGATGACAATCCTGTGAGGGCCAACCTCCGAACCAAGGGCAAGCAGTACTGTGGCAAGGGGGAAGACCTCTGCATCAACGATTCCTGTGAGTGGAAGGACGGGAGGGGAAGGGAGGGGCAAGCAGGTGGCAGAGAGTGAACTCCACTCTCTCAGACCACCTCCATTGTTTCTACAGAGGCCTGGGAGAAAGAGTTTTCCTTAGGAAAATGTCAGTCTCTGTTCCTCTAGATGGCAGAGACTGGGGTCAGAGCAGTCCTTTTGAATGGTTGTGTCAGTTAGTACAGTCTCTCTTTTATTTCATGGGGGTCGGGAGCAGGTGAATATCAAAGGTTGTTTAAAGTTTATAAGTTATTTTTTTAATAAATCTTTTTATGTTTTTATGGCTTTTGTTTGGTTTTACTCTTGTTTTTTCTTTTTTTTCTTTTTTAGTTTTTTTCAAGACAGGGTTTCTCTGTGTAGCCCTGGCTGTCCTGGAACTCACTCTGTAGACCAGGCTGGCCTCGAACTCAGAAATCCTCCTGCCTCTGCCTCCCGAGTGCTGGGATTAAAGGCGTGCACCACCACTGCCCGGCTTGCTTTTGTTTTTTTCAAGAAGGTGGTTTCTCTGTGTCCCTGGCTGTCCTGGAATGCACTCTGTAGACCAGGCCTGCCACCCTCTCCCTCTCTAGTGCTGGGATGAAAGGCACACTCCAGTGTGCCTCACCCAATTTGTTGAGTATTATTGTTATTATTATTTTCTTTTTTCTTTTTTAAATAATTTTTTAAAAATTTTATTTATTTAATGTATGAGTACGCTGTTGTGTATATATCTGTCTGCCTGAAGAGGGCACCAGATCCCCCTATAGATGGTTGTGAGCCACCATGTGGATGCTGGGAATTGAACTCAGGACCTCTGGAAGAGCAGCCAGTGCTCTTAGCTGCTGAGCCATCTCACCAGCCCGGTTTATAAGTTATTATCATAACTGTTGTTATTATTATATATGCCTTTTAGACATTTTAGACTTTACTGGGTCAGAAGGGAGTCTTGCTAACACGAAGATTCAGTATGACAGAGGATTTAAATACAGTTCATTTGCGGCTCCTTAGTTAAAAACTGTGACTCCCATTCAGGCTCACAAGCAGCACCCACTGGTTACTGTCTAGCACAGTCTTTGCAGCTCTCCCAGGCTCATTGGTAAGTAGTTCCTGGCATAGTGAAGGTCAGAATGAACGTGGCTAGCAGGGCATTGGGACTAACTGTGTGAATCTCCAGAGTGCCCTACTGAGTTCTCGGAAAGTCAAAACTTGTACTGTGTCTAGTGTTTGGAGGGATAGTGGTTTTTCATATTTGTTGCCTTATCAGAAAACAAATTTTTAAGGAGAAATTCTTTGGCTGTACTTTGAATTTTCAAGGTATAAACGTTCTTCTCGAACAGATAATTGTTCATGTAAATGCATTGTCAGTATCACCCTTCTAGATGTCACCATCCAGAACAGCGAGCTGATGTGCGGCAGCATGGACAAAGGGACCCTGGGGTCGGGGTCCAAGAACAACATCTTCTACATCTTGCTGCGAGACTGGGGGCAGAATGAGGCTGCCGACGCCATGTCTCGGCTTGCCAGGCTGGCTCCTGTCTACCTGTGTGAGTGTCTCGGGAGCTTCGTGTCTCATGTGAATGCTGCAGTGGGGAAGGGCGTAGTGTGTTAGGAGTGCTCTTCCACGGCTTCATTCCCACGCCCACACAGGACAAATGCTAAGTCATTGTGCTCTTATCAGTGAGGTCGACTCAGGGCTGCCAAGTTGTGAATGTGAATTCAATTTTCTTTTTCTTTTTTCTAATCAGAACTTGCAGTAGCTTCCTGTTGTCTATAAATGGGCACACTGCGTAAAAAGCCCTTTGTGGGATGCTTCCCAGGTTCCTGGGGAAGGTCTGCAGCCTCTGAGCTTCCCTTGCATCCCAACCAGAGGATTCGATATCAGCCCCCTGTGCTCATATGGCTCTTTCTTTTGCTCACTCATACTTTGAGGGGGTAGTATACATACATACATACATACATACATACATACATACATACATACATACATACATACGTACATACATACGTATGTACATACATACACACACACATAGCCAGTGATTTTGGTTTTTCAAGTGATTTTTGTATGTGTCCCAAAACTGAGTTTCATTGCTGGTGTGTGGTGTGTGGTGTGTGTGTGTGTGTGAGTGTGTGTGTGTGTGTGTGTGTGTGTGTGTGTGGTGTGTGTGTGTGTGTGTGTGTGTGGTGTGTGTGTGTGTGGTGTGTGTGTGTGTGGTGTGTATGTGTGTGGTGTGTGTGTGTGTGTGTGTGTGTGTGTGTGTGTGGTGTTTGAGTAAGGGTTCACTGTGCCACAGGATGAGTGTAGAGGTCAGAGGATAGCTTCCAGGAGTCTCTCCCTTTACTCTGTGGCTCTTAGGGATTAGACTCTGGTATCAGGCTTGGTGGCAAACACCTTTATCCACTGAGCCTTCTTGACAACCATAAAATCTAGATTCAACTCACACTTGGCTAATTCTGCCTGGATGAAAAATCCTAGACCGGATACTTTCCCTCAGAATCCCTTCAGTGTTGTTCTATTCTGCTGTAGCTTCTAGAGGTGCAATCGAAAGGGTCTAGCCTCCTCTTCTCACTCCTCCTCCTCTCTTCATCCTCCTCCTCCTCCTCCTCCTTCTTCTTTTTAAATTTATTTATATTTTTCATGTTCATTGATATTTTACCTGGATGTATCTCAGTGTGAGGGTGACAGAATCCCTAGAGCTGGAGTTGGAGGCAGCTGCCATGTGGTTGCTGGAAATTGAATCCAGATCCTCTGGAAGAGCAGTGAGTACTTTTAACTGCTGAGCCATCTCTCCAGCCAGGGTGTGACCATTTTTATTCCCATGATGTTTTGAATGTTTGTGTGATTGTGTGTATGTGTGAGCATGCGTGCATGCATGAGTGCGTGTGTGTGTTTTGTCTTGTGTTTATTCTTGTTGGAAAAGTTCACAGTGGTAAGCCCTGGTTTAGGCTTTTTCATTTCTTGTGCTAATCACTCAGTCAGCTCTTATAAATTTACGACAGTGTCCTTTTTTTCTGGAAATTTCCTCATTATTTCTTAGATAATTTTATCTTCATTTCTTGCTGTTTTTACCTTGTGTTAATTGCATTTCTATTTATTGCATCAATTCTGCTTTTTATACCTTTTTTCTATTATGCATGTCTTTATTCTTGATTCCTTTCATCTCATCATTTTTGTTGATAAGTGAGAAGACTGACTCTCAGCTCAACCAAGGAACTTAGAGGCCCATCAAACCCACAGCTCCATTTCCAGTCAGTGATTAGTATCTCACACCCAAAGGGCTACCACTTATCCCCATCAATAACAGGTTTCCCTGGGGAGGCTTCATTTCCTCAGAGACATCAAAAGACATATCTTCCCTGGGGATAGTGACTTGGAAGCTGGACAAGGAGGGGGCTCAGTTTTCCCCGTTATATATTGCAAAGGTGGTTCTCCAGTATTTTGTCATTCTATCTGACTGTGACTGGTATTCCCAAATCCAGAGCTCTTGGTTCCTTTCCTGAGGTTGTGTCCTGCTCTCTCCCTTTGGAGCACATCCACAGCCTGTTCCTTACACAGACTTTCTACCGTTCATCTTGCTTCTGGTACATTCATCTCCATGTCTGTAGAACCTAGCAGTCTCAGTTTTAAGCCTCTCTAGACTTGTTGGGTCTCCACCTCACCTTTCCCATGCAGCTAAGAGTGACCACTGAGCCACTCACTTCTTCACATTTGAAGCTTAGTCCCAGCCTACTGGAAATGGCATTTATATTGCCTTTTTTCCCCTATTGAGGGCAGAACCCAGACTCACACAGCGCTCTCTCCACTGAGTTACACCCCCAGCCTGACACTTCTTCCTTTTCTCTCTTTGAGAGTGATTTCTGAGAAGAGGAGGGCAGGCAGTAGGATGAGTGCCACCTGACAGCTTGACTGCTAATAGTTATCACTCTTGTATTCTGCCTGCCAATTCTTCTCAGCTAACCGTGGGTTCTCCATTGGGATTGGTGATGTCACGCCCGGCCAGGGACTGCTGAAAGCCAAGTATGAGCTACTAAATGCTGGCTACAAAAAATGCGACGAATACATTGAAGCCTTGAACACAGGCAAGCTGCAGCAGCAGCCAGGCTGCACCGCTGAGGAGACACTTGAGGTGAGACTGCCCTCAGATCGCATGGTCATTTGTCCTGCTTACAGTGTGCTTGGGGGTGGGCTAAAAGCCGTGAAGAGGAGATGGCAGAGGAGCAAGAAGAGAAGCACCATCTAGTCGCAGTCCTGGCCTGTGTTCTTCTTTGTTTGACAAGGCAGGGCCTTTGCTCCATGCTCTCTGGTACCCTTCCTGCTTACAGCATCCTTCCGTAGACACCAAACTATAACTCAGTAAGTTGATCGTGACCACGACTTGGGTACAGGACAGGGAATACTCATGTTGAACAGTCTTACACACCCAACCCACAGCCTCTTCACGTGTGAAACCACCTGGCTGAGTGCTGAGCTGACAACATCAAAATCTGTTACCTCTCCTCGAGCCTGAAGTTCCAGAATAACTGGGGCACCAGCAGGTGGGGCAGCCAGGCTTTGTTTTGTTCTGTTTCATGACAGTGTCACTCTGTAGCTCAGGCTGGCCTCTACTTCAAGTTGTTCTGACCTCAGCCGTGTTACCATCTCTCTCTTCTGCCTTCCCTGTGGTCTGCGCCTTGTGCCGTTACCTCACTGTCCTGGGGAAGATAGGCTCTTAAAGCATTACGTGTTCTAAGCTGGATGTGGTGGTACATACTATAATCTCGGTCACCTGGAGGCTGAGGCAGACAAATGAGTTCAAAGCCAGTGTTTTGATTTTACTTCAGATCATATAAGTATTTTGCTAAAGAGGGTTCCAAACCAAGTTGGGCAACTTTAGCAATACTATGACTAAAAGAGAGGTGGAGAGATGAAGAATTCTTTTTGTGATGGTTTTTTGAGACAAGGTTTCTCTATGTAAGCCTATGTAGCCTCTAATTCACAATCCTGCCATAGCCTCCTGAGTGCTGGGCTCCAAGGAGCATATTAATCCCCTGGAATTCAGCTCACTTTCAGTCTTACTGAATTTTAGACAGAGATAAGAGGATGCTTCAAATGACTAGGCTCCTCAGTAGGACCAGGACTTCTAGAGGGTTCGGCACCTTAAATTGTGGCTTATGACTGTGCTCATAGGTAAGGAGGTTCCTGGAGTCACCTTGTCACATTCTTTGCTCATGCAGATTGAAAGCACACTTGGTGAGGGCAGGTAGAGAGACAGATTGTACAAGTAGAGTGAGCAGTTTTCCTTCCCTTGCCAAATGTGTCTTTACAGGGCCATGTGTACACACAGTGGTATGTCCAGGTGCTGTCACATAGACGGCAATACACAAGGCCGTGTATACATTCTGCTTCATGGACAATTGGGAATTTGTTTTCAGGGTTTTATTATAACTTGCTATTCACACTCTTTCAGAACTCTCCAGAAGAGAGGCCTTTATGCAACTTGGGCTTTTCGATTATCAGCACTCAGTAAGCGTCACCAATTGGAAATCAGACACCATTGAATTTTCTGTGAATGTCAGACTGAAGTGCTGTGATCTGTAGAGCCAGAGCATGGCTTCTCACGGACTGTGTTTTCTTCCCTTCTGTCCCCTCGCCCCAGGCTCTGATCCTGAAGGAGCTGTCTGTGATCCGGGACCATGCTGGCAGTGCCTGCCTCCGAGAGCTGGACAAGAGTAACAGCCCTCTCACCATGGCCCTGTGTGGTTCCAAAGGTGAGCTAAGCCAACAGGGTTGGCTGTTTGTGTGGGCCATCAGGGGCTTGGCTCTAGGACACAGATACTCAGTGCTTGTAACTTCATAGAGGCTCTTCATTTCTTTCAGTGCCTGTCTCTAAGTCATGGATGACTGAGCCTTTGTTTACATTTAGGGCAGTTTAAGTCTTTTGGAGAAACTGGTTGGTAATGTGGTTGGGTTCCTGAGTTTGGAGGTGCTTTTGACTAAACTTGATGTTAAGAAGCTGGGAATTTTTAGTAATAGATTTAGTGATGTAGCAATCTTTTTTGTTTTGTTTTGGTTTGGTTTTGGTTTTTTGTGGTGTTGAGTATCAAATCCAGGGCCTGGTGCATCTTAGTCAAGTGCTCTACTACTGAGCTACAGCCCTATCTTAGATGTAGCAAAATGTAACTTTGTATTTACTCAGACCCTTAAAAGCATTAGATTTCATAATCCATGCCCAAACTCAGAACCTGGGCTTCTATTGCTGTGATTTTTGTTTATTATGAAATAGAATTCTAGCTCTCTACCTTGGCTGCCTTTTACCCGTTGGTGTACTTCCTGCCCCTGGTGTGCACCTAAGGCCCCTCCTCCTCTGTCCTTGCTTCTTACTCTCGCACACACATTCAGATTTCTTCTCCCTGTTCTCCTTTGTATGCGAGCCCCATGTCCAGAAGGCCAATCTGATGGCTGTCTGAAAGGTTCCAAAGGCTCTTCCCTACACCCCACTCATGCACACGCCGCTGAGCCCTTTCCTTGGCTCTACCTACATTGCTGTGGCTGTCCCTCACCCCTGGCCCCCTAGGTTGTGAGCATAAGGGTTGTGCTGTGTCCCATTCTGTTTTATCCTGTTTTGCCTGGCTTCTGTTACTGTTTTGCATTTTTACATTTTTCCAGTACAATTTACATTTCTGACCTGTACCCCAGGTTCCTTCATTAACATATCACAGATGATTGCTTGTGTGGGACAGCAAGCCATCAGTGGCTCCCGGGTTCCAGATGGCTTTGAGAACAGATCTTTGCCTCACTTTGAGAAGCATTCAAAGGTAAATGGCAGTGGAAGATTGAAGGTTTGTCTAGATTGTCCTCTGAGGAACTCAGAACTATCTGGGTGAAACACTACCATTAGTTATTTCCATGTGGCGTTTACTATGATGTGTCGCTGTAGCACTGAGGTCCCCTTCACGTCGGTCTTCTAACATTTGAAGTGCTTGCTTGGTGACTGTTGATATGTGAGAGTTTCACTACCATCACAACAGTCTATTTTTACAGTTTTAGTAGCTCTAGCTACAATGGCTCGCGTGTGTGTGTTTGTGTGTGTGTGTGTGTGTGTGTGTGTGTGTGTGTGTGTGTGTGTGTGTGTGTGTGTGTAGGTGGGCAGGGCTGGCCCACAAAAGGAAGCCTGGAAGGCAGCAGCTTCCCAGGAAATGGGTCTGGCGCCCTCTTGAGTTCCTTGACACTCCAACTTACACTTCCCTCTTCTGAGGCACTAGCACTCCAGCAAAGATAGCCTGTTCAAATTGTTTCTACTACAGACAAGGGCATACAGCACCCACTTGCCAGTTCTTCAGCCACTGGCTGGGTATGTGTAGCCTCCAGGGGACATTTTCTTATGTGGAAGGATTTTATAATTTTGGATCTTGAATCTCATTTGATTTTCTTCTTTTCTACTTCTCTTTAGCTCCCTGCTGCCAAAGGCTTTGTGGCCAATAGCTTTTACTCTGGCTTAACGCCTACAGAGTTTTTCTTCCACACAATGGCTGGTCGGGAGGGTCTGGTGGACACAGCTGTGAAGACTGCTGAAACAGGATACATGCAGGTAAGTGAGGAAGTGTCATTAGCTGCAGAGAGTATTAACTGTGCCTGTAGGGAGGGTGTGTGTGTCTGTCTGTCTGTCTGAGTGTGTATGTCTCTGTGTCTGTGTGTGTGTCTGTTGTCTGTTTTTGTTCATGAGCTGTGGTTTACCACCATCTTGGTTGGTATTGAAGGGGAACATTTAGCCATGTCGGTGCTCCAGAACTAAAGAATCAAAACAAAATAGTAACCCAACGCAGGTTGTCCTATGGACTGTGAATGGTAGAGACCAGGCCGGAGTTGGTGTGACCGAGTGCCCTAGAGGTGAATGCTGAGCTTATAGCCTGGAACTTGTGATTCAGCCTCCCTCCCTGTTTCCTAGCGTGAAGGGTGTGGGGGTGATACCTGTCCGTTAGTTATGGGAATTACCGCTGCAGGGTAGCAGGACTGAGCTAGAGCATTTTTGTTGCGCTTCTCCAGTGGCCGTGAACCTTGAACCTGTGTGTCTCCTATAAGGTCGCAGCAGGATTTCTTTCCAGACCCTGGTGGAGGTCATTTCCACTTCCCATTACATCAGTAGCTCTATGTGTTACAAGACAGTCCACATGTGTTTCTGTTACTGGGGATCTAGCACAGGGCCTCCCAAATGCTAGGCCAGGACTTTAACTGCTGAGCATAGTCCTAGCCCCACCAAAATTCTTCATGTTTTTGACTGACACCAGTTAAAATTGACAGGCCACATTATTGGGCCACAGACTTGATTCTGGCTTATTTCCTGTGTCTCTCCTGGAAATGTGGTCCCTATAGACCAGGACTGATGAACCTGTGAGCCAAACAAAGGTGATGAGGGTATAGTGGCAGAAGACACTTGTTCCAGCCAGAGCCCTGTCTGTGCCGTGTTTGGTGTCCCCTGGTGCTGTGGACATCTGCTGGGAGTCATCCTTTGGTAGAAGGTGTGCCACTTTTGTCGGAAATCCAGTGGATGTGAATGCTTTCCCTACTCCTGCATGACGAGCCGAGACTTAGGGTGTGAGCATATGTAGTATGGATGCCCAGAGCAGGATGTTAACCTGGAAGCAGTGGGTTCTGGCAAGGGGAAGTTTGTTTTTCTAAGGTATGCTGCTGGTGGAAGGCTCTCTCAAGCGGAGTTAAGAAATGGTTGCTGCTCTTGATTCAGATTCTCACCCTGCTTCCTCCCCCTCTGTCCTAAAACAGCTTGCATCCAATTCTCCATATTGAAGTCTACAGGTGTCCTGGCTTGAGTGTGGGTAGAAACTGTAGTTTATACCACAGGGAGCTGGGCAGGAAGGCAAAGCAGCCCAGGAAAGCAGTTGCAGAGTTGTTGGGGCTGGTGAGACTTCTGTTACAGGGAGACTCAACACAGGGAAGACGAGGTTAGAGCAAGAGCTGCCTCTCACTGCCCCTGTGCCTCGCTGTTCTCATGTAAGGGAGGCACTTTCAAGGGATTTCTAATAAAGTGCTTTGGTGTAACTCAAGTGCTTGTAACCTAGGGCTGGGACGAGGCTTGATTTTCGAGTGGTTACCTAGCACACATAAGGCCCCAAGTTGATCTCTAACCTCAGGAAGAACAAGTAATTAAATGACCTGTGACCTTAAACCTTTGAGTGGCAAGTCTGATTGTGTGCTATGAGGCAGTCTTCGGCAGGCAGCTGAGCTTGCTTCTCTTCCTGTAGAGAAGACTGGTCAAATCCCTCGAAGACCTCTGCTCCCAGTACGATCTGACAGTGCGGAGTTCCACTGGTGACATCATCCAGTTCATCTATGGAGGGGATGGCTTAGACCCTGCCGCCATGGAGGGCAAAGATGAACCGCTGGAGTTTAAAAGGGTTCTGGACAACATCAAGGTGAGGTACAGCATTCTGTTGGGGACTGTCCTCCATTGGCACTGTTCGCAGTGCCGCTCTTCCCTTCGCTACCTCCGCCTGAGGATTAGATTAGTACCTTCCTCCGAGTGATTGTTTTCATTGTGCGCCTGTGAGTCCAAATCAGATGCAAGTGGAGGAGGCTTGGCTCCTCTCTCATCTAGTGGAATGAGCGAGAAACAGACGAGCTTTACAAAGAACGGTGTTAGGCAGCAGGCGCCTTCATACCCTAGAGCCAGGGGCAGTTCGCTAGACCCATTCTTTTTGAAGAAACATTGGACATGGTTCATCCAGATTGCAATTTGGAGCCTTGTGATCCAGGTCTTTTATCAACAGAAGGTTGTTCCATTGAGGTGTCTTCTACTAGTAGTTGCAAGCTACCAGTTAAGAATGGGTCAAAAACCTAGGAAAACTTTGAGGAAACCCCATGAGCTTGCGATGTTTAGTTGTCTGGTGGTTTTTTGCAGTCCTGAAGTTGAGGTCAGGGCCTGGAGTATGCTGGGAAAGGGTTTTACCATGAGCAACATCTTTGATCTTTTGTTATTTTTGTTCTTTTTATTTTCAGGTAAAGTCTTACTTTACCTGCCAACTGCAGTTGAATTGGTTCTGTAGCTTAGACAAGCTAGAACTTGTGATCCACCTGCCTGGGCCTTCTAAGTAGCTGAGATTACAGGGTGGGCCACTAGGTCTGGTGACAGCAATGTGCACTTTTACAAACACAAAATATGCCAGGCAGTAGTAATCCCAGCATTTTGGAGGCAGAAGTAGGCAGATCTCTGAGTTTGAGGCCAGCCTGGTCTACAAAGCAAGTTCCAGTACAGCCTGGGCTACACAGAGAAATCCTGTCTCACAACAAACAAACAACAATAAAAAAAAGCTAAATACAAATAATCTGGGCTGAAGTTGAATTGGGAAGCAGTATATCCATACTTACCAATTAGAGTGGAACTTTTTAAATAAGGTAGGGATTCCTGATGGCATGATAGAGCATGCCTGTAATCCTTTCACTCGGGAGGGAAGAAGAGCAAGAATTAAAGGCCAACCTCCACTGCATAGTGAGTTTGGGGTCAGCCTGAGCTACACAGGACACTGTCTCAGACAAAACAGAAGGCAGAGCTTATCTGGTGTTCATTTTCATATGGGACATGAGTCCAGAGTTTGTTAGCAAAGAAAGCCACAGGTTGCTAAGAGCTCACTCTGTAGAGTTTTATATCTGGGAAATTCCTCTGCCTAGTCCTCTCGCTCCCCCTTCACCAGGCACATGTAACACCATGTCTTTCTGGTACTCAGGCAGTGTATCCATGTCAAAGTGAACCTGCTCTCAGTAAGAACGAGCTCACCTTGACCACTGAGGCCATCATGAAGAAGAACGAGTTCCTATGCTGCCAAGACAGCTTCCTGCAGGTATGCTCTGCCTGGTGGTCCTGAGGACTCTGTCTAGTGCCTCCCACTGCATTTTATAAGCAGGGTTTTATTGTGGGTTTCTGTTGTGTCCTGGGCAGTATCTCACTAGCCAGATGAAGAATAATGTCTTGTCTTTCACACAAGTGATTCCCTGTTAGGAGAAGGAACCTAGAGATCTGTCTTTGTAACCCTGTCCACTTTATTCTTTCTTCAGCCCTTCGGAACGCTTGTCTTTAGACTGTCATCTGCCTCAGATTGCAGCTTCTTTCTATTCACAGATCAGAAACCGATTGAGTGGTCTTCCCATTCCTCCTGGGGCCATCACCATGCTGTGCCTTGGTGTTGGTTTGCTTTTTGTTTTTGATCAGTGAGGACCTGTTCCAGCAGTTTCTCCTCATCTATAATCATGGCTAGGATCAAAAGCAGAGGGATCAAGAGACCCCAATCAGTGCTCACCTTTGGGCTTGAGTCCACAGGCCAGTTTTTATGGCTGCAACAGGACCAGAGGGGAATCCTGGGGAGATCCCACTCTCCATCCTGTGTGGTGGTGTGAAAGGTGAAAGGTCTCTTTCAAGTACCATTATGTTGGATTTTACCCTAGAAGTCATCTTTCTTTTTTTTTTTTTAAGAGATTAGAATGGTAGTTTTGTTTTTCCACGTGACTAAATTATCTTTCTCTGCATCCTCAAGGACCTTCACTGAGAAATAGCAGCCATGTGCTGTGTTGGCCTGGCCTGTGAGCCAGCATGGGGCTCACATTTCTGTCCCAGTTCTAGCAAACACAGGCCCCTCTTCTGGCTGATTCTTATACCTTTGACCAGTTTCATAGCTGGTCTTTGTGGCCAGCAGTTTCTCAGTGAGCACTGGCTCAGCTTATCCACTGTGTCACTCATATTAAAGACTTGATGATGTGACAATGGCGGAACATGTCCTCTCTGTCCAGTCTCTCTCAATGAGGAACTCACATGCACTAAGAGAACTAAAGTTCAATTCTGAGCCCAGCCCATACCATAGCTGAGGCAGGTCTGAGTGGCCGGCCCTTGTTTGAGTGTGAGACTAACACTGAGTTGCCCATGGGTTTATTTGCTTTCTGAGTGTTGTTTGTGCCTTCCCTCTAGCATGTACAGACTCACCCACCAGAGTTCTTGGTGCTTATACCAGGTTAGGTTCTTCCATGTGAGTCTACCCTTTTTAAGAGACTTCACATCCAGTGCGTGTCTGTCCCTAGGCCCTTTATTCCCTTCCACAAATCCACTGGGAGCATGTGATATGGGAGCCACTGACAGATGTTACTCCTAGTGCCTGCAGGCTGTGGTGTGGTGTGTATGTCTGATTGTGTGTGTGTCTCTGTGTGTGTGTCTCCTCACAGCTGGAAACCTCCAGGCCTCTTTGCCCTCTGCTGTTTCTGTCCCCTTGCTGAAAGAGTTGTCTACGCTCCTGGGCCCTTAGATCTCAGCCCTGACTGAGCCAGACAAGTGACAAGGTGTGAAAGCCACTAGTGTGCAGGGTTTTTTTGCCCTGAGTGGCACAGAGAGAGAAGTCTGCCCTGTCCAGCCGCTCTCTACGTGTCCTTTGCAGTTGCACACTGTCCCAAACCAGCTCCAGGTGACTGATTAATGAATCTTGAGAATTTTTCTTTTCTTTCCTTTTCAATATTACTACATTTTAATTGATTTATATTTTTGGTAGCATGCATACTTGTGCCATGACAAGCATGTGGAAATCAGAGGACAACTCTTCCTCCCAACTGGTCTTGGAGACAGAATTTAGTCCATCAGGCCTTGGGACAGGCATCTTTACAACCCCTACCCCTACCCCCTCCAGCTATCTCACTAGCAATGAGTTTCTCTTCAACATTAGTCTTGGAGGCATTTTAAAAATTATTTTATGTATATGGGTATTTTGACCACATGTATGTCTGTGCACCACTTGCATGCCTGGTGCCTATGGAGGCCAGACCACATGGTATCAAGTCCCTCGGGACTGGAGTTACAAATGGTTATGACCTTCATGTGAGTGCTAGGAATTGAACCTGGATGTCCTGGAAGAGTAACCAGTGCTTTTAAGCGCTGAGCGTTCTCTCCAGCCCGTTCTGAGACTTTAATTCTTATAATTTAATAAAGCTCTTTCTAAAATGAAATCATTTCTATCTAAACAGATGTCTGAACTGCAGAGTCACCCTCCATGTCTCCCACCTTCTCAATATAAAGACAGAGTTGACTAGCCCAGGCAGCTATGAGACCTGCAGAGAGACCATAGGAGAGAGACAGTGATATTTAGAGTGACTGTCAGTGCTTCCAAAGAGGCCTTCACTGTGGAGTCACAAGGGTCCGAGTGTGGAGTCTTACACCTTGTAGAGTCCCCGAGAGCTATGCCAAGCTCCTTCCTACAGCCATGTGGCTGAGATTAGGGTCCAGGATAACTCATGGGAAAAGCTTGGGTAGTGAGGCCTACTGAATATCTTAAGCAGCGGGTCAGTGTCCCCAGGGTGGAAAGCGCAGTAGCACGCTAAGGGAACCAGTGGCCATATTGCAGCCTTGATGCTGTGTAGTTAGCAGTTGCTAAGATATGGAGCACTGTGTCCATTGTTGGGGTACGGAGTGATTCTGCTGTCTAAATCATTGACAGTCATTGAAAAATCATACAAATTGATATGTGTTCTGTAATCTTTTCAGGAAATAAAAACATTCATTAAAGGGGTGTCCGAGAAGATTAAGAAAACCAGAGATAAATATGGGATCAATGATAACGGCACAACAGAGGTACTGATTTCCCAGACTGTTGGGACACAGGGTTGTTTTTTTTTTTTTTTTTTTTTTTTTTTTCCGAGACAGGGTTTCTCTGTGTGGCCCTGACTGTCCTGTAACTCACTCTGTAGACCAGGCTGTCCTGGAACTCAGAAATCCACCTGCCTCTGCCTCCCAAGTGCTGGGATTAAAGGCATGCGCCACTACTGCCCGGCTGGACACAGTGTTTCACAGATTCAGTTTGTAATGACTGTGCGCTTGCCTTTGTCCTTCCAGCCTCGTGTACTGTACCAGTTGGACCGTATTACCCCTACCCAAATCGAGAAGTTTCTGGAGACCTGCAGGGATAAGTACATGAGGTAGGCATCCATGCAGGACTCCCATGTCCTGAATATTCTCTCTGGGTTCAGGATCCTAGTTTCATCTGTGTTGATGTGGTAAAATACTTTGTCCAAAAGCAACTTAGAGGAGGAAGGGTTTTTAGCTCACAGTTCCAGGTTATAATCCATTTGGGAAAGTCGAGGCAGGCACCCAGTCAGCTGGTCACATCACACCCACAGTCAGGAGCAGAGGGCAAGGGTGCAGCCATGCTGCCTGCTTGCCTCTGAGTCAGCTGTCACATCACACCCACAGTAGGAGCAGAGGGCAAGGGTGGAGCCTGCCTGCCTGCCTCTGCTTATGCTGTAGTGTCCTTCATGTTACATAGTTCAGGTCCCAGGTGATGAAGTGATTCTGACCTCTTAGCATGGCTCTTCCCAACTCAATTAATCTATAAAACCCTCCTTAGACATTCCCACAATCAATGTAATATAGATAATTCTAAATTGAGAATCTGTCTTTCCCCATGAATCTATGTCAGGTCAGGCTGATAATAATAGCTAACAAGCACACTGCCCAGCATCAGTGCCAGGCTTTGGACAAATTTGGGCCTATCATCTAGAGTCTCCAGTGGGACCCTCAGCTGGATGCTCCTAAACATGAAAGGACTTCCAAACGAATTTCCTGTCTTGTACCCATAAGGAAACTCATCACATTTAGTATGGCAGATTTCATCCTTCTGAGCAACTTCATTACACAATAGAAGCAGACCACTTCCAAGTACTCCACACAGTGGACATCAGCCCTGTATATATAACAAGCATATCACACAGATTTTAGTCATAGTGTCTGCTGTTCTGATCACCTCACTCCCCAGATGACACTTGTTCCTAGCCTGTGCCAGCCTCTTGCTCTGGCACACATACTGCCTGGCCCATTGCTGTTTCCATCCTAAACCCAACAGAGTCTACTTATTTTCTTTTAAGAGACAGTAATCAGAAGCTTGTCACAGCACTTTCGATGGCCTTTTCTTTGTTGTGTCATATCTGCTTCTGTGCCTTTTCTTCTAGGGCACAGATGGAGCCAGGCTCTGCAGTGGGTGCACTCTGTGCGCAGAGCATTGGTGAGCCCGGCACCCAGATGACCCTGAAGACTTTCCACTTTGCAGGGGTAGCCTCCATGAACATCACCCTGGGTGTGCCTCGGATCAAAGAGATCATCAATGCTTCCAAGGCCATCAGGTAGCTGCAGCCTGGCCTGTTTCCTGGGGACCAGTGGTCCTTGTGCTCATGAATGCCTGTGATTTATTATCTGGGCAGTTTCTGGTGTCCAGAGGGCAGGTCTGTTGTATTGATCATTGTTTGGATTTTTAGAAAGTCGCTCAAGTCAAAACTTGTTTTATTTTATGGCCACTACTTACATGAAATAGAAAATATTTTACAAGCCAGGAGTACTGAGGATTAGGTCAGTAGATATTTCATTCCTTTGTGCCATTACTTCATGCCTGAAGTGCTGACTGATTATTCTCCTGCTTGATTTGTAGCCATTCTCTGTAAGCCCCTAGTGATTCAGTCAAGTTTTCAAGAGACTTTAGATTAGAAGAACTAGATACATCATGTTTTTAGGGGTAAAAATTATTCTGTCTATTCTCTAAGTCTTTCAGTAGAAATAACATCCTAGAAACAGCTAAAGATAGCAGATCCTGGTTGTAGACCAGCAACTGTGGATATCCAGGGTGATTGGAGGTCTGCTTGCCTCCTGCAGGCTAGTCAGATCTTCCCCAAGGGCCCGTGTTGATGGGCTACTGTTCCCTGTGAAAATAGAAGATGACAGTGGTGGTCAGAGGAGCAGGGTATTATTGGAGAGAAGTAAAGGGAGGTGAAATGCACTAGGAGTTGGTTCCCTGGAGAGCAGAAGGTCAAGAACTGAGAGGTAGGTCTTCCACAAGGAAATTTCTTGAATTTTGTCACAGACAGAATGGGGACCCGGGGTCTCCTGAAACTAGCTAGCCTCAGTGAGAGGTCTGTGAAGCCCTTGGCTGCAGTCCTCCCGAAGTGAAAGTGAGCTCTAGTAAAATCCCCATGGCTGTGAGTAGCACTCAGACGTAACCCAGCAGCACACTGCGCAGGCCTGGTCCCTTCCTGTGTGCTGAGCCTTGCTCCTTCTTGCAGCACTCCAATTATCACAGCACAGCTGGACAAGGATGACGATGCGGATTACGCACGCCTGGTGAAGGGCAGAATTGAGAAAACCCTCCTGGGAGAGGTAAGGAATCCCCTTTGATAACAGGAAAATTTTGTCAGGCATCCTCTCCTCTCTGAAGTGTTGAAGATGTGGCAAAGCAGCTGCTCTGGATGTAGCCTGCAGTAGAGGTCATGTGGAGAGTGTGCCTGTCTGTGCAGGGTTGAGATGGGGAAGGGGCCATGAGGATGGAGGTAATGATTGCTCTTTTGCCATGGCAGATCTCAGAGTATATTGAAGAAGTGTTTCTTCCCGATGACTGCTTTATTCTTGTCAAGCTCTCCCTGGAACGGATTCGACTTCTGAGACTGGAGGTGAGTCAGAGTTAAAGTGTGAGGATGTGGTCCTGTGTGTCCTGAGACAGGTGCTGAGAAACCAAGGGAGAAGTTCAGCAACCAGAGAAACAGTATAAAGATTTTTGGCTGGTGGTTGTTGGTCACACCATTAGCTGTCACATCCTTCAGAGTTGACCTTGATGCAGACAAGACATGGCCATCACAAGAAACTATTGACTTGGTGTGGGTGTAATCTACATTTACTGGTTTAGCATCACATGGTGTTAGGATAACCTATTTCTGTTCATCTTTATGTACTGTGGAAGGAGCCTGGGTCAGTTCTATCGTAGTCACCTGTGGTTCCTCAGCACAGCACTTGGCTGGTTTTCAAGGTTTTCAGTTTGTGGGTTAATCTGGCCTCTCTTACTAGTATTTGTGGAGATAGATAACAGTTAACTGATAACAGTCTTTGTGGAGGTCAGCTGAGGTCAGCTGCTAGTTAAGCCTTTGTTAGCCTTGAAAAAATTTTGAAAGCCATTCTCAAGTGCCATATTCTTGTGGCTCCCACATGACAGTCAAGTCTGTTGTGTAACTTGTGACTCTGGTAACACTTGCTTTGTAGGCCTTGATGTAGCTTGGTAGTAGAATAATTGCCTCTTATGTATAAACAAGGTTCTCAGTTTTATCTAGGGATTGGAAAACAAAAAATGAAGAATGCATTTGCATCTGGGAGTATAGCACAGAACCAGCAAGCTTTCAGCCTGCTTGGCCTCTGTTCTCCAGACACTCCAGAACTTTCTCCATGGGTTGTGTTTGTTGCCATGAGTTGAACATGAATGTTCAATGAGAAAAATGTTCATTTTTTTCAGTGAAAAGAATCTCCTGTTTATGAATAAAGCACAGGTATTGAACATAAATACATAATATAGCAACATTTGTGGGCTTGGAGAGATTGAACAGTTGAGTACTTACTACTCTTCCAGGAGGCAAAAATTCTGTTCTAGCACCCACATAGATTATCTCAAAGCCTTCTGTAACTCCAGCTCCAAGGGAGCTGACCCTTTTTGTCTTTATGTGTACGTACACATAGGTGACGAACATTCACACAGACATACATACACATGAGTAAAAATAAGACTAAATTCTGTGGCAGAGGTGGTGGCAAAAATTGACTACCAGGACTTCTTAAAGAGTCATCATGTCATTAAGGATGAAAGCCATTGTCACGGAATTCTGCAGATGTCTGTTGGTAATGTCCCTGGCACCTTGCAGGTCAATGCTGAGACAGTACGGTACTCCATCTGCACTTCCAAGCTCCGAGTGAAGCCTGGCGATGTGGCTGTTCATGGGGAGGCTGTGGTGTGTGTCACCCCCAGGGAAAACAGCAAGAGCTCCATGTATTATGTGCTGCAGTTTCTGAAAGAGGATCTACCCAAGGTGAGGCAAAGCATCCTCTCTTGGAGAAATAGCTAGGGGTGGAGCTGGGGACCAGGTCACTCTAAGGCCAAGGATGGCACCCCAGACCTTCATGGTCATATACCCAAAGGGTCAGTCTGGTTCTTCTTATTAAATATTTTTGGAGGGGTGGGAGTGCGTAGTGTCCTTGTGATAGTTGGCTCTCTCCACCTTTGGGTTCTTAGAATCAAACTTGGGTTGTCAGGCTTTGGGGGAGACTCTTTTATTGACTCAGCCTGCTATTTTTTTAATTCTGTGACTGAAGCTCTGTCCCTTAGTTTTTCTGCTCTCTCCAAGTTGATTTTAGGTTGGGGCACAGTCCCCTGGACTGTCTTCCCCTAGCCCCAGACAGTACGTAGTCCCCTGGATTACACACCCCGAAGTGGGGTGGCTGAGTATGGTGGAAGTCAGGTCATCAGCCCATTCCTCTGCCCTGTTTCTTAGGCTCCTGGGTGGGACCAAGGTGTTGCTGAATCTTGAACTTTCTGTGTTGAATGTAGGTGGTGGTACAGGGCATCCCAGAGGTGTCAAGAGCTGTTATCCATATCGATGAGCAGAGTGGGAAAGAGAAGTTCAAGCTTCTAGTAGAAGGTGACAACCTGCGGGCAGTCATGGCCACCCATGGTGTGAAAGGCACCCGAACCACTTCTAATAACACTTATGAGGTACCATCCCCTTTGGACCCTTGGCCAATACCCAGCACAGTTACCTGACCCTGACATTTATTCTCTCTTCTCCCAACTATTGCACAGCAATGCATTGTGGGAAATAGAGCAGGACTTGCTGTGTGCTTGTCAGGTAGCAGCAGCAGTTGGAGCGGGGTGGCTCCCTGCAGGGGCTGCCTCTGCTCACTCCGAGCTTTTCCTAGGTGGAAAAAACCCTGGGCATTGAGGCCGCCCGGACCACCATCATCAACGAGATCCAGTACACGATGGTCAACCACGGCATGAGCATCGACAGGAGGCACGTGATGCTGCTTTCTGACCTGATGACCTACAAGGTGTGAGGCAGGGGAGGCTCCAGCTTGTCAGGGGCCGTGCAGTCCACTGTCGGGCAAATAGAGCCAGAGAGCTTGGATGGCATGTGAAGCACACTGGTGTGACGACTGACCTGGACAGGAAGTGAGGTGTCCCCACCAACAGCCTAAGTGGGGCGATGGGGCCAGGTGTTCTGGTAAATTCCCAGGGACAGAATTTCAACACAGGTAGTTTTTGGAACAGAAGTGTTTGAACATGGCTTTTTCCATGTCCTGAGTCTTCTACAGCAAAACTGGCCATTACCAAAACTAGGCTGTTCATGGTGACTCGGGGTGTTGTCCCCTTGTGCTGATGTTTAGCTGTTTCCAGAGAGTAGGGCTGGGGACGTTGCTAGTCATACATTGCCTAGCATGCATGAGCCTTGTGCTTGAACTCCACCCGCCACCGTTTCTGTGGCTGTGGATGATGTGGTTTTGATGGAATCATCTCCATTTACCGTGTCATACGACTCACTCCTGCTCAGCCCATTCTTGGTCCCAGCTCATCCTTCTTATTTTCATGTCCTCCTCT
>CM052708.1:74484081-74499535 GCA_028551405.1 Uromys caudimaculatus | reverse complement strand
ACTCAGAAGTCAGTCTGCCTCTGCCTCCCCAGTGCTGGGATTAAAGGCATGCACCACCACTGCCCAGCAAGTATAAGCTTTTGTTGTAGGTTCTCATGATTTTTTTTTTAATTTCTTCTTTTTGTGTTGTTATATATCCCTTTTCATTTCTGAATTTTTTGTTTTGGATGCTGCCTCTGTTCACTCTGATTAGTCTGGCTAAAGGTTTATTCATCTTGTTGATTTTCTCAAAGAACCAGGTGTTGGTTTTGTTGATTCTTTGTATAGTTCTCTTTGTTTCTACTTGGTTGATTTCATCCCTGGGTTTTATTATTTCCTGCCTTCTATTCCTCTTGGGTGTGTTGGCTTCTTTTTGTTCAGGAGATTTCAGAACCGCTGTTAAGCTGGTAGTGTATGATCTCTCCAATTTCTTTATGGAGGCACTGAGAGTAATTAGTTTTCCTCTTAGCAATGCTTTCATTCTGTCCCATAAATTTGAGTATGTTGTGCCTTCATTTTTGTTAAATTCTAAAATGTCTTAATTTCTTTCTTTCTTGCCTTCCTTCCTTCCTTCCTCCTTTCTTCCTTCCTTCCTTCCTTCCTTCCTTCCTTCCTTCCTTCCTTCCTTCCTTCCTCCCTCCCTCCTTCCTTCCTTCCTTCCTTCCTTCCTTCCTTCCTCCTTCCTTCCTTCCTTCCTTCCTTCCTTCCTTCCTTCCTTCCTTCCTTCCTTTCTTCCTTCCTTCCTCCCTCCCTCCCTCCCTCCCTCCCTCCCTCCCACCTTTCTTTCTTTCTTTCTTTCTTTCTTTCTTTCTTTCTTTCTATCTATCTTTCTTTCTCCCCTGAGAAGTTATCACTGAGTAGAGAGTTGTTTATCTTCCATGTGTATGTGGGCTTTCTTTTGTTTCTGTTGTTCTTGAAGACAATCCTTAGAACATGGGATGATTTAAATCTTCCTGTATCATTTGAGCTTTGTTATGTGACTAATTATGTGGTCAATTTTGGAGGAGGTATCATGAGGTAGTGAGAAGAAGGTATATCCTATTTTTCCCCCTTAGGATGAAATGTTTGGTAGATATCTGTTAAATCCACTTGTTGCATAATATCTGTTACTTTCACTGGGTCTCTGTTTACTTTCTGTTTCCATATCTGTCCATTGGTGAGAGTGGGGTCTCGATGTCTCCTATTATTATTGTTTGAGGGTTAATATGCAGGTTCAGCTTTGGCACCATTCATTTTACAAATGTGAGTGCACTTACATTTAGGTCATACATGTTCAGAATTGAGAGTTCATCTTGGTAGATTTTTTCTTTGATGAGTATGAAGTGTTGTCTCTCCTCATCCTTTTTGATAACTTTTGGTCGAAAGTAAATTTTATTTGATATTAGAATAGCTACTCCAGCTTCTTTATTGGTATCATTTTCTTGGAAATTTTTCTTACCAATTTTGTTTCCTTCTTTTCTTTAGAAGGAAGAATGGTTCATCTACATCTGTGTTTCTTTTTACCCAAAATGATGTGTTACATAGCTAAAAACTGAAGTGTTGTGATGATGTTTTTATTTTTCAGTATGATATTTTTCTTTATGTATGTAAATGTTCACCTGAATGTTTTATGTACATTGAATGATACATTATGCACCTAGATCCCTGAATTAAGGATTAAACCCTTGAGACTGAAGTCACAGCAAGTGCTTTTAACTCTCAGTCAGTTTTTCATGCCCTAGGTTTATATTTCTGATGCTCATTTTAATATATATAGTATATAACCTGTGTAGTTTTTAAAACTGGAGGAAGAATTAAATGTAATATTTATCTATGCAAGCTACCATTCTGATACACAAATGAGATCATATTACAAATAAAATAAAATAAAATTAAAATTATATATTTTAAAATTTCAATTATGTCAATCACATGAGAAATAATATATTCTATATTTATGAAGAATTAGCATAATTATCCCTCTATTAAAACCTGGCTTAAGATATAATCAGAGGTGAGGAGGACACAACATCTGTCCCAACACCAGGAGTAACATGGACCACTGGGATCCAGGGACCGAGGAACCCTGCCAGATCAGTGACAAGGGTTCCTTCCCATCTGGGCCATTGCCCTGAGCAGACTTTGGATATGAATTCCTCAGGTAGTCCCACAACACCCAGAGGAAACTCCACTCCCACGTACTCTAACAACAAAGATCATAGGATCAGAGGTGATGAGGACTCAGCATCTATCCCAACATCAGTAATAACTGGGACCAGTGGGATCCAGGAACACAGGAACCCTACCAGACCAGTGGCAATGGTTCCTTCAGGTCTGGGTCATTTCTCTGAGCAGACGATGGGTGCAAACCCACAACACCCAGAGGAAGGCCCACTCCCAGGATCTCAGGATCCCAGGATCCCAGGAGCTTGGTCACACCAGGATCTCAGGATCACAGAGGGAGCTTGACTCCTAGGAGTTCTGTCACACCCACGATCTCAGGATCACTGGATCCCAGAACCACATGTTCCCAGACACAACTGATTTCTGAGGAGTTCTAACAGAACCAGGATCACAGGAAGGACAGGCTCCAGTCGGACAAAGGGAGGGCATGTAGTACTAGAGAGAACCACAAGGCAGGAGGCAAGCAAAAGAACATAAACAACAGAAACCAGGGTTACCTGGCATCATGAGAACCCAATTCTCCTACTACAGCAAGTCAAGGATACACCATCACACCAGAAGAGCAAGATTCAGATCTAAAATCACTTCTCATGATGATGACATAAATAAGCCCATTAAAGAAATACAGGAGAACATATGTAAACAGCTACAAGCCCTTAAAGAGGAAACACAAAAATCCCTTAAAGAATTACAGGAAAACACAACCAAATGGGTGAAGGAATTGAACAAAACAATCCAGGATCTACAAATGGAAATTAAAAAAAAAAAAAATCACAACGGGAGACAACCTGGGATTTAGAAAACCTAGGAAAACAATCAGGAGTCATAGATGCAAGAATCCAGAATACAAGAGATAGAAGAGAGAATCTCAGGTGTAGAAGATACCATAGAAAATATTGACACAACAATCAAAGAAATTGCAAAATGCAAAAGGCTCCTAACCCAAAACATTCAGGAAATACAGGACACAATGAGAAGGTGAAACCTAAGGATAATAGGTATTGAAGAGAGTAAAAATTCTCAACTTAAAGGGCCAGAAATATCTTCAACAAAATTATAGAAGAAAACTTTCCTAACCTAAAGAAAGAGATGCCCATGAACATACAAGAAGCCTACAGAACTCCAAATAGACTGGATCAGTAAAGAAATTCCTAAAAATCACATAATAATCAAAACAACGAATGCACTAAACCAAAAAAGAATAGTAAAATCAGTAAGGGAAAAAAGTCAAGTAACTTATGAAAGCAGACCTATCAGAATTACACCAGACTTCTCACCAGAGACTATAAAAGTTAAAATATCCTGGGCAGATGACCCTAAGATAACACAAATGCCATCCCAGTCTACTAAACCGAGCAAAACTCTCAGGTACCATAGATGGTGAAACCAAGATAGTCCTTGACAAAACCAAATTTACACAATATCTTTCCACAAATCCAGCTGTATAAAGGATAATAGATGGAAAACACCAACACAAGGAGGGAAATTATACCCTGAAAAAGCAAGAAAGTAATCTTCTTTCAATAAACCAAAAAGAAGAGAGCCACACAAACATAATACCATCTCTAACATCAAAAATAACAGGAAGTAACAATCACTTCTCTGTAATATCTCTTAACATCAATGGACTCAATTCCCCCAATAAAAAGACATAGAATAAGAGACTGGATACATAAACAGGACCCAACATTTTGCTGCACACAAGAAATGAACCTCAGTGACAAAGACAGACACTACCTCAGAGTAAAAGGTTGGAAAACAATTTTCCAAGCAAATTGTCCTTAAAAACAAGCTGGGGTAGCCATTCTAATATCAAACAAAATCAACTTTCAACCAAAAGTTATCAAGAAAGATGTGGAGGTACACTTCATACTGGTCAAATAGAAATATTTAAGTGGTAACTTCATCAAGTGTTATCGGTATCTGATGAATCTCAGTGTAATGCCCTTAGGAAACAAAAAAGAATGTTCTCTTTGCTCAGAGTGAAACTAACATCTTCAAGGGAAAACATTGGAGGTATTTGAATTTTATGTTCACATTAGGAATGTGAGTCCTGTATATTTTAGAAGACTAGTATTTATTTTTTGTGAATTTAGTCAGGAGTTGTCCACTTATTTCTAGTTGAGTGTGAAATTAGTAAGGTTTTCAAAGCCTACTGAGACAAGTAACATTAAATGTGTGATTTAAGAGATTATGCTCTGTGCTATCTTGACTGAAGTCAACTTTCCTTTGTCATTTGAAAGGAGAAAAAATATGTATGGCCTTTAAAACTGTAAGAGTTCATCTGTCAAAAATAATTTCCATTTGCATAATATCTTTACAAAGTGATTTAATTTATTTTAATCATATTTATAATGTGAAAGTATAAGATACTAGCTTCTAAAGCTTTAGCCAAAAAATAACATTTTAATTATGACAGAAATATCTACAAATAATTTCATAATTTTTAAATTCTGTATTTAATTTTGACATTTCTCATAATTGATCATTGTATATAATACTGTGATAAATATCCCACAGTACATACATATTTTTGTTAACATAGATTCCTAGAAATAAGTTTACTAGATAAAATTTTATGCACAAATTATATATTTGGTACTTGTTGGTAAACTGTTCATTTGAAGTACTGAAATAATTTGTATTTTATGGAACATTTCCCTAAAGCTCTCTAACAAGTAAATTTTATTATTTAAAAAATAAATAAATAAAACATAGTTTGATCAAAGAAAATTATTCTAATTCATCAAAATGCATTTTTACCATATGCAATTTATTTATACATACATACCCAAGTATTCTTTTATGAAAGACCATACGGTATTTATAAAATTTTTATTATGTATATTGCTTGTGTCAGCTTTTATATAACATTACATAATTTAAAGGTCTGTAATAGTGATTTTTCTACTTCTTAGTTGTGTATATACTTCATAAAATAATTTCCCTAAATATTTGATTCTATATGTCATTTGGCATGTTTACAGTATGTCCTGATGTTACAGTCCTTTTGTGTTTGAAGAAACAACTCTGACATTTACTCCATCCATTAATTCTGCATTTTATGTTCTACCTGTTTGCTTTAGAAAGTTTGTAGCCTTTTACCTAGGCCTCAGAATGTCACATAGATATGTTACAATACAGTCATGTGAAACCCAGCTTCACACAGGATTGAACTAGTGTCCATATTTGAGCAAGCTGGACATTGTGGAATTGAAAGCATATTTTTCCTCACCATAACTTGAGCATCTGTGAAGTGACACTGTGATTCTGTTTGATATCAATGCGTACTTTATAAAGGTACAAAACTGCATCTAGACATCAAATGTATATGTTATATTCTCTAAATGTTTGCTGCTTTTGAGGTGATTATATCATGCATTCTCAGAGGGATATAAATACAAGGAAGTCTATGACTATTTAGAAAGTAAATTGTATTAGAGACATCGTTTTAGATAACATCTTTTTTTGTATAATGTATGTTGGTTATATTTGCCTGAAATTATGCATATGTGCTGTATATTGCTCCTGCTAGTAGTGTTCAGCAGAAATCCTTGGATTTTAAAGAACTGGGTTTAAAAATCCATTGTGTAGTGCCATGTAGTTGCCGGGAAACAAATTTCATAATAGAGGACTTTAAAAGATTTTATACATCCCAAACTGAACACAAAATTTTTGAATGTAGTGCTAATGGCGAATCTTTCCTTTGTTGCTAAGTTCTCAGAAACCCACAGAAAATTCATGAAGGTGAGAGCCTTCATAATTGAGAGCATGTTATTAAGTCATTCTTTAGATTGCCTATGGAATAGCAGCAATTCATAACTTCAGACACATCTCTATGAAATATTGAGCAAACATTTATCCTTCAATGTTTTCCTTTCCTCAGATGTATCAGAAAGTATCTCCTATTCTTTAGGGCTTTTCATTAACACAGGAGAGCAATTTTTTTCTATGTAAGAATTAATATTAGGGAAATTATAATTTACTGAACTGTGAATGTTAGTTGTGAGATCACAATACTATTTGTATCACTTTGTGCCCTAATAATAGTATTAAATGATTTTTGTCATAATTGTAGGACAGTGTTACTTTAGGAAAATTCATGTTTCTAGATTACTTTTTGTATATAAGACTTGTAGGATTCTTCAAGCACTACTCATTTTTTGTTCCATTTTTCCATTTCCTGAATCACTTTCATAAAAATTGTTTTGTGTCGGCACAAACTTGTAAAATGTCTGCATTGCCTTTCCATAGATATCTTTCTTCTCTTTTGTTCCTCTTCCAGTATTCATTAATTTTTCACTATTCTAATTTCAATATTCATTTTCATTCTAATTCTGGATGCTTTTGAACACTGCTTTCTTTCTTAAAATTAAATATCATTTTAGCATTGCTTTTCTATTTTACAGAAATGGATTATTTCTGATGTAACAAATTATTTACCATCTTCACATAAGAAAACCTGGTTTTCAGCTGTGCACCCCTGTTCACTGAGAACATACAATAGATAGAACATGCTTGTGTGGAGGAGGCTACATTACTTATTCCACTGCTGTTAGGATGCAGGTGTTAATTGTCTAAGTTACCAGCTTTCAAATTTCAGAATAAAAAATACCTAACCCTAACCCTAACCCTAACCCTAACCCTAACCCTAACCCTAACCCTAACTCTAAACCTAACCATAACCATAAGCCTAACCCTAACCCTAACCCAACTCTAACCCTAGCCCTAACACTAACCCTTATCTTAACCCTAACCCTTTTAGAAGTTAACATCAGCATTCAGAATAGTTAGAGAGTTAGAATATCTGGAGACCATCAGTCTTTAAAGTCACAGCAGAATCCTGCTCTGTGTCTTTCAAACACTCCAGGCTGGGAGGCTCCCACAGGCCCTCATCTCCAAATGACCAGATCAGACCTCTGGGACCCTGTGTGTGGAGTGCCCCATTGCACAGGCTACATAGTGGGGCAGCTTTTCTTAGCCTCCGCTGATAGCTGTGTCATTCTGAGTCTATGAGGCTCAATCTTTGTCATAAAACACTGTAATTGGAGGTATCCATACATGTAAAAGAGAAAATTATGCAGCTTTGGGGTACAGACTATGAAAGGAGTTCTCGGTAGTACTTGTGTAGCCTGTAGGAATTCCTGAATTCAATTCCCTACACTGCATAAAACCCCGTGTGGCAGCATAAACCTTTAAATCTAGCACTTAGGGAAGTGAGGCAGCAGGATCAGAAGTTCAAAATTGACCTGAGTGAAATCCTGAGTCTGAAGCCAATCAGGGCTGCTTGAGAAAACTATTAGAAGAAGGGAGGCATGGTGGTGTATATCTTTATCCAACTCTGGGGAGGTAGAGGAAGGTAGATCTTTGTGAGTTCAAGGTCAATCTGATATATCATAGAGAGTTCCAGACCAGCCAAGAAACAACAGTGAGACTTTGTCTCTAAATAAATAAACAAATAAATAAATACATAAGCCAGGTTATATCACATAGATTCAACCTTAGTTCTGAAGCACTTGAGGGAGGTTGTGCTAGGACTTCCTTTGTAGACCAGACTGGCCTTGAATTTACTGATTCAGTACTTATTTATAGAAGTGCATCACGATGCCTAGCTTAATCTCCCCAGGGCCTTATTTCTTCTCTTAGCTTTTTAACCCAGGGGACATTGAACATCCAAGATAAGTGCCCCCCATCTCACAAGGGGAACCTGGAAAACCAATCCAGTCTCAGTCCTGAAAAACCTTGATTTAGCCAATGTCAACCTCATGTTGGAATTACTAGTACAGAATAATAAACAACTGGAAGCAGAATCACATGCAGCTCAGCTACAGATCCTTACGGAATTCCTCAAGGTTGCAAGGAGAAATAAGAGAGAGCAATTAGAACAGATCCAGAAAGACTTGAGTGTTTTGGAAGAGGATGTTAAAAGAGTAGAAGAACTGAGTGGCTTGTACTCTCCCGTCAGTGAAGATAGCAAAGTGCCTCAATTTGAAGCTCCTTCTCCATCACACAGTAGCATTATTGATTCTACAGAATACAGCCAACCTCCAGGTTTCAGTGGGACTTCTCAGACAAAGAAACAGCCTTGGTATAATAGCACCTTAGCATCAAGACAAAAGCGACTGACTCACTGTTCATTTTGAAGACTTAGAGCAGTGCTATTTATCTACAAGGATGTCTCGTATTTCAGATGACAATAGAACCATAAGCCAGTTAAATGAATTTCAAGAATGGCTGTCCAAGATTACTTGATACAACTCAGTAAGACCATTGGCCACATTGTCTTATGCTAGTGATCTCTATAATGGTTCCAGCATGGTTTCTAGTATTGAATTTGACTGCGATTGTAACTATTTTGCAATTGCTAGAGTTACAAAGAAGATTAAAGTCTATGAATATGGCACAGTCATCCAGGATGCAGTGAATATTCATTACCCTGAGAATGAAATGACCTGCAATTCCAAAATCAGCTGTATCACTTGGAGTAGTTACCATAAGAACTTGCTAGCAAACAGTGATTACAAAGGCACTGTTATACTATGGGATGGATTCACAGGACAGAGGTTAAAGTTCTATCAGGAGCATGGAAAGAGGTGTTGGAGTGTTGACTTTAATTTGATGGATCCTAAACTTCTGGCTTCAGGTTCTGCTGATGCAAAAGTGAAGCTGTGGTCCACCAATTTAGACAATTCTGTGGCAAGCACTGAGGCAAAGGCCAATGTGTGCTGTGTGAAGTTCAGCCCCTCCTCCAGGTACCATCTGGCTTTTGGTTGTGTAGATCACTGTATCCACTACTATGATCTTCCTAACACTAAACAGCCAATAATGGTATTCAAGGGACACCAAAAAGCAGTGTCTTATGCCAAGTTTGTGAGTGGTGAAGAAATTGTCTCTGCCTCAACAGACAGCCAACTAAAGCTGTGGAATGTGGGGAAACTATGCTGTCTATGGTCCTTCAAGGGTCATATTAATGATAAAAACTTGTAGGCCTTGCTTCCAATGAAGATTATATAGCTTGTAGAAGTGAGAACAACTCCCTCTACCTGTACTATAAAGGACTTTCTAAGACTTTGCTAACTTTTAAGTTTGATACATTTAAGAGTGTATTAGACAAAGACCAGAAAGAAGATGACACAAATGAATTTGTCAGTGCTGTGTTTTGGCGGGCACTATCAGATGGGGAGTCAAATGGGCTGATTGCTGCTAACAGCCAGGGTACAATTAAGGTGCTAGAATGGGTATAAAGAATTTCCTGAAGTCAAATTGTGTTTGATCCTTCCAAAAACCGTCTGCAGCTGATGATGAGAAGAGGAAGAAATGGCATGTGATGTCTCTCCCAATGTCATTTGGATTTGTTCTGAGTACCTTTTCCCTCCTTTATGCCTTTGGGACATTGGGAATATCCAGAGAGTTCTCTGCCATCAGTGTAACTATGAACTTTGCTATTGGCAGTGTGGCTATCTAATTTTTGTGATAGGGAAACAAATTCTGTTGAATAAAAGTAAATAACAAAAAACCAGTAAGTTTCTTGAGCCACAGCTGAGCTGGGAACATCTTTATCAGGTGGTGTGAGAATCTTTTAAAGAAGTAGCACTTGTGGGCTGTACAGAATGTTCTGCCTGGGCCTGGAGAGAAGCTCAGTGAATAAGAGTACTGTCTGCTCTTACAGAGGATCTGGTCTCACTGCCACTTATGATTCCAGTAGGAGATCTGACGTCCTCTTCTGGCCTCCTTGAGCACCAGGCATGCATGTGGTGCACATACAGACATCCAGATGAAATGCTCACACATAAAAATGAAAATAAATCTTATTTTAAGAGAAAATAAAAGTGTGGTATAGTCTTATTATTATCTATCCTTCCACCCCTGCCTCTTTAATTAATAAACTTATTATTTTACAGGAAATAAAATTATTAAGGAAATTCTGACACATTATACCATGGATGAAACTTACTGAGTTTACATAGAGTGAAATAAGCCCATCACTGTAGGAGAGATGTTGCTAGATTCCAGTTATATACAGTTTCTAGACCAGTTAACTCATGTATACAGAAAGAATGATGGCTGCCAGCAGCAAGAAGATACAGACATTAGGAGGTAAATTTAATGGGGACAGAGTTTACCCAGAAGAAGTGAGAGAAGTTGGACAAGAATTCTTGTACTGGCAACATGGTTCAAGCATGTTTGATGCCCAGGACTGACATAGAGAAGAGAACTGACTCTTCCAGGTTGTTTCCTGACCTCCACTTGTGCCCTTTGCATAGGTGCCCCCTTACAATAATACAAAGACTGGTGGAGTCTTTAAAAGGACAAATTGTCCCTTCAGATTCTAAACAATCTATTCTCTGTGTTTCACTCTTCTTAAATAACCTGTCCGGAAACATCAGTAACTAACTGTTCATTTTTCTACTCCAGATATTAATAATGAGAAGACATATTAGGGAACAAATTCATTTCTTTTTATTTCATGTGCATATGCACAGGTACATGGGCTAGAAGAGATCACTGGTCCTTCTCTTCTCTCTCCTCTCCTCTCCTCCTCTCCTCTCCCCTCCCCTCCCCTCCCCTCCCCTCCCATCTCTTCTCCTCTCCTCCCCTCTCCTCTCCTCTCCTACCCATTGAAGCTACTTCGTCTTCCACCAGGCTTAAGCAGGACACCCTTTGACTCCCATACTGACTAGGATATGAGAGACATAAATGTCAGAGTTCAAATTCATTTCTCCCACCAGCCCTCCTCTGCCTCTCTGTCCTGTGTGTTGGTGAGGTAAGACAGTGACTACCATAACCCTGAGAACTGCCCTTCTAAGTGCTATAAATGTGGCACTCAAGAGCTCAATGAATAAGAACATTTTAGACACTATTTAGGTGACATGCATCACACCCGCCCAGGGACTGAGGACTTCACAAGCCAAAATCTACGAGTGTTCAATATACTTGGACCAAGCTCTCTTCTTAGGCTATCGCGGGATCCTGGCCTCTTAGGGCAGGGAGCTTACCCAACACAGAGCTAAAGTATCAGATGCATTAAAGTTCTTCCTTCTATGGATTCAATATAGGTGTGGAGGGGACAGGATGGATAGGGGGATGCTCACCTGTGTAAGAGGGCACAGCACCAAAATCAGCAGGAGTCACTTCTGTACCCCACTCTAGTTGCAATTGTCTACTGGGATCCCCAGGAATCACAGTGTTCTCGACACTCACCTGTCTTACACAACCTCTATCAGATTTTTAGGTCCCTGCTCATCCCGGGGTGTCCCACAAAGATGGCAAGGATTTGCCAGGTCCACAGGATCAGGAAACAGGCAGAAGTTGATAAGGAAACCAAACACACCTGTGAGGCTGATGAGAAACCGCAATTCCCTCTAAATTAGGGTTATTGTTTGAGGGCTGTCCCTAGTTACACAAGTCATACCATCCACTGGTTATCCACTTTGTTCCCAGCCCCTTTCCTGTCAAAACCTTTGGTTCATAATTAAGTACAGGGAAAAATGTCCTCCCAGGGGTAGCCTTTGGAGAGAGGTTGTTTCAATGGGCAGACCTAAAGCCAGTCAAAGCCCTAGGCCAGGATGTATACAGCGATGTTTAGACACCAGGCTGCTCTCACTGAGTCCGAAGCTCAGAGTGATCTGTAGGAATTGTGTACTCACACATGTCACCCTCTTCCACACCACTGCTCTCATGCAAGCCTGGGAACACAGCTCTGGGTTTGGGGAGAGAAGAAGCGCAGGATGGGCGATGGAGTCCCACAACCACACTGGACAGTCCATATGAACCCTCGTTTACTCAGGGGAGTTGGAAATACCACCGTTCTTGTTATTTTTTCCAAAACTCTGCAGCATACAGAAAACCTTGAGTTCACTAGTGACCAGACTAGGTACTATCCTGGGACCCTTGGATGGGCAAAGCATCAGTGGGTGAATTGCCCCTTAATGTCTAAATTCTCTACCAGTGCCAGCTCTATTTGTACACCAGCTGACCTTGCTGTAGTCCGTAGTCCATAGACAGTATCCTCACAAAGCACTTAACAGGGGCTACACACTCTTCTTGTTTCTTTATTTGTTTGTTTGTTTGTTTTAAAGAAAGTAACTATGTAACTGAACCTGGTCTGCCTCTTGAGTGCTGAGATTAAAGGCCCAGGACTCCATGCTTACTTTTGTTTTAGAAGCAAGGAACCATGTAGCCCAGGAAGGCCTCGAACTCAACACATTTGACTCCACTTTCCAGTGCAGAGATTATATACAGGAACCTGGCTTACTTATTATCTGGGGAAAGAGTGGGAGGCTAGAGAAGATTCTCTCTCTGAGGAAGCCATATTCTAAAAAGAAGAAAGACCAGTTAGTCACCAAGTAATTCTGTGATAAACTACTGAATATGGACTCTTGCTGGGAATCTGGAGGCCAGAGCAATATGCCTGCATGCTATAGGGTGGACATTCCAAGTGAGATCTGAGAAGGTGACCAGAGCAGAGATCTAGGAACTCACAGGAACAGTACAAAAGGATACCCTCGTAGGTGAAGGTTCAAATGTCCTGCACAGTGAGGAGTTTGGTGTGTGAGGAGGAGTCAGGATGACACCATGGCCAGAGCATAGTTAGGGGTGAGCGTGGAGGGATGGAGCCCAGAATCTGAGAGGATTCAGACCAGGGTGGACATGTTTTTACAAGATTATTTCTGGAGACCTAGAGTAGGGAAAGCATGAACAGTGAGAGAGATGTAGATTCAAGAAAGAGGAATCAGGCATACACAGAGAGAGAAGGGAAGGAGGAGGAGTGAGAAAGAAAAAGAGAGGAGAGAGAGAGAGAGAGAGAGAGAGAGAGAGAGAGAGAGAGAGACAGAGAGAGAACAGATTTCATCAGTCAGTGTGTAGAAGGATTTTGAGCCAGAACAGCTGAGTTGAGCAGCCAGCAAGAGTTCAGTAAGAACAAAAGGTGAGCTTATTCAGCCTCAAATCTCTGAGACTGAAAATATTCTAAGCTTATATAAGTTTGTACAGAATCTTCCATGACTTGGCTAGGTAACCAGACTGAATCTATGCACCTCAGAGAAGACAATTACCTCAGGTGAACAAAATTACTTTTAAATAGCTCCTTCTCTAAATCAAGGAATATGCTTGGGAAATGGTCTGGGGCCAGGATCTGTGGGGAGAGGTTGTGTCAGATGCTAAGAACCCAACTCTTGCCACCACATGGAGCTGTGGTTATCAGTTCCAAGTCCACTGTAGGCTTGTTCAGTAATGTTCCTGATATATCCCTTGTTCACTGTGAAAAGAATAGATTTGTTAGACTCCTCCCGAATTTGTACAATTTTATGACAGTTTCTGCTGACTTCATAGAAGTCTCCTATTTCTTTCCATGTTTCCCTGTAAGTAGTATACAAGATGATATTCTTCCTAAAATGCTTTCTGCATAAGACGTAACTTGTGCAAACATCTCGTGAATGATGTGTGATCATATTGTAAACCGCGAGTGTAAACAAGATTAAATAAAATCCACCAAGTGCCAGGCAGTGGGGCAAGCAACCAGCTGACAGGAAGGGAACTTAGGATTTCTAAGGAAAAAAACAGAGAGTAAGAGGGAGTTTGGAGCACAAACAGATGCAGAGGATACATCAGGTAGGTACAATCAGTTTGGAGGAGGAGGTCATTTGAGAATGTGTGGTAGAAAAAGATTCCTTCTGGGATTTCAGCTGAAAAGGAAGGTCAACAGGTGCTTTCTCTGCCTCTCTGAGCTAGCAGGCATTCACGCCAGTATCTGGCTCCTGATATTCCTTGGTATAATTGAACAACTTAGAATTTATTAAAAACTACAGACCTCTCTACTGCAGCTTTTATCTTTCCCATCTTTTACTTTTGCTATATTTTTAATCCTCTGGGACCTTTTTCTTAGGACCCTGTCACTGAAGACTGACCTGTTGTTTTAGGGTACTGGTGTACTTATGAAATAATTCTGGTAATACCTTTGCTATGTAAATTTCCCATCTGCCTAAGTGGATGGAATTCCAGTCTCTAGTCCATATTTAAATTGTTCAAATCATAACCTGAGTTCTGATAGTAAGAGAGCCTTAATAGTAACAGGATATGTGGAAAGCAAAGTTTATTCTAGGCTGAGTCATCTTTGAGGACTATCCAGAGCCAAATGCATGGTGCCCTTAATGAGATTTATTTATTTAATCTTTGTTATTGCACAGTGATTTCTCCTTGGGAAAACATATTAATTCTAGCACAAGTACATCTTCAGCCCTTTTACAAAATTGTTTCTAAGCAAGCTGTGTTGACTCAGGTCACTATGGTCCCAGTCTGTTGCTCCCCAGGGCAGTCCCATTGCTTTTCTCTTGATTAAACTTCCCAACTTCCTTAATTAAAAGGCTGACCCACAACATAGTTTTAAAATTACCCTTTGAGATATGTAATTAAGTGTCCATTGCAGCAGGAGGAAAGGTATTTGCCTGTGGAGCTTGGCTTCCACTTTTAGACCAGAACAGGATGGAGAGTTTAAGGTGTACACTGCAGTTGAAACAGGATAGGCTATTTGTCAATTGTAGATAAATGTTTGAAATAACTTTTGAGATTACTACTAAGCCCTGTCAACTTTCTCATTCCTCCCTACTGTTAATTCTCAAATCATGGGGCAACTGACTGAGAAACCTAATTAACAGATCAAAGTAGACCTTGCTTCTAGGTTATCCCAGCATCTCACAGTCCCTGCTTATTACTGGATGCTG
Source organism: Uromys caudimaculatus (assembly GCA_028551405.1). Classification (NCBI taxonomy): domain Eukaryota; kingdom Metazoa; phylum Chordata; class Mammalia; order Rodentia; family Muridae; genus Uromys; species Uromys caudimaculatus. The sequence goes on along the minus strand of CM052708.1, from coordinate 74,484,674 downwards.
CTGGGCTATCCTGCCCTCTAGCCCAGGGGTTTGGTGCTCCTTCTCCCAGCTGTCTTTCCTCATTTAATCCAACTGTTTTGGTTACCTGCTCATTTTTATTTACCATTTATTCTACTGTCCTCTTGCTCTGGCTAGCCCTGCTATCTCTACTCATGGCTCATAGTCATGTTCATTCTCTTCTCTCCTAGATGTCCCTGTGCCTGGTTATGCCCCCAGCCCGTATGTATTGTTAATGTTTTGATGCACCACACCTAGGAGCAGCCTTGTCCTTTCCTTTTCATTTCATTTTTAAATTCACCTTTCATTAAAAACGCCTTCCTATCAAATTCATGACCACCTTTTGCTTTCGTTATTACTTCTTGACTTTCACTAAAGTTTGCCTGCAGGACTTCCCACTTGTGAGGTAGAGAGTGCTGCCGTGGGCATTGTGTGTGCAATGGAATGTGCACACAAATGATCCTGTTCTTTGGAAGAGGAACAGGATGTGCTTTAGGAGAGTGGAAAATTGTGCTAAAATGTAAATTTTCCATTCAAGGATTCTGTCTGTCCCTAGGGTGGAAGGGCAGAGCTGGAATGCCACAGCTGTTTAAATT
>CM052708.1:74468813-74483581 GCA_028551405.1 Uromys caudimaculatus | reverse complement strand
ACACTCACTTCCCAAATTACTTGTGCATACACAGGGAAATGAACACATATGGTGGGTGGCTGGTTGGGGGTGTGGGTTAGAAAGGTGATGGGTGACAGCAGCAGAGAGTCGGAAGGACAAGTGATAAGGGACACTAGCCTGAGCCAGCGGCCTGTCCCTACCTGCTGCTGCTGGGTCCGGTGGTTAATGGTGTCCTGCTGTTGGTTCTCAGAGGTCATTTTCATGTCCCCCAAGTGCTGCTGCACTAGGGCACATTGCTCCTGCATGTTCTCATTCTCCTGCCTCAGCATGCCCACTTTGTTCTTCACTTGAGACTGCTCCATCCGGAGCTGGCCGTGCGGGTTGCTGGAAACACACTTGCATAGTCAGACTCTGCAGCCTCCTCCTGCCCCTCCTCCTTCCAGATCCCATTAACCCTACCACATCCCAGGTTCCCATGAAGACCTAGGACAGAGACCAATACAGCCATGACAGTTACACTCTGAATATCAAAAATAGAGAAGAGCCAAGTCAGGAAAGAAGAAAGAATTCTGAACTCTCCAACACCAGTAGAGATCCATGTCCCTGCAAAGAAAGAGGATTCTCTACCTCTCCTTGACTTTCCAAGGTATTGGGGAATAAAAGAGTTAGGGGACAAATATCCTCAAGGTACACCAGGGGAGACAAAGGCAGGGCATTCTTTACAAGTGTTCCTTAACAATCAGCTCTGTAAAGCCCTACTGAGCCCCAGAGGCCTAGGTTGCCTGGCACCCAGCTCCTGGTGTGACTCACTTTTCTGTCTGAAGGCTCCTGAGCAGGGCAGGACAGTGCTGGGAGGGAGGGAAGACAGTCTCTTTCACACTGAGCTTAGCTGAGTCCAAAGGCCCAAGCCATGTTGATGTCTAAGAGGCAAAGGGGATAGAACGAGAGCAGGGGACTCTCCGCTCCAGAAGCAAAGAAAGATAGAAATGGCCATTCTGCCTTTTTATGGGTGCCTGACACACTTACCGATAGAAGCCAGTCTCCTTCTCCAGCATCTTGAAGTTCGTGGAGGCCTCGGTGTTCTTAATCTTCAGTCTGCAGTTCTGACACGATGTGCTTATGCCCATGTGCAATTTCTCACAGTCTGTTTTTGGCCGGTGGGAGGGCCTGGTTCCAGGAGGATAGAATCCCTTGAACACAGGCCTGTAGGATCACTCAGGCTGTGCCGAGGACTGCCCCAGCCCAGCCATTGTCACAATCTGAACCTATTTAATGGGACATCCTGGTGCTGTGTAGCCTTGTTATCCTGAACCCAGTCTGGCAGAGCCTATCTGTCCAGGTAGAGGATACTCTGGCTGCATGAACTCACTCAGTAGGCCTGGAGGGACAGTCTAGTCTGGTATAGTCTCAGGAGTCTATGACACAAGTCTTGCCCCACCAAAAACTTGTGTGATTTCCTTTCTCCTGTTTTCACAACAGGAATTCTAGATCCTGGCTAACTATTATTGCAGAGGTAGACACCGTACATAAATTTTGGTTGAGAACCCTCTTCTAGATGACTTTATAAACTGCTGGAGTGATTCAAATGTGACCACATAGGCCAAGAGCAGTGCTGTTTAATGAGGGGCTCCCAGACCTCAGCACTGTCCTCACAGTGAAACTGAGACAGACAAATCCTCAGGCCAAGATGAGGATCCCTGGATTCTAAAGACTGGAGGGAGACAAAATCATGCAATCATGTAGTTGTGTGTGCAGGTGCACACATGTGCAAACAAGAGCTCACACACACGGGTGGGGGGGAGAAGGAGACAGAGTCCCAAACTGACAGAGAGAAAGAAGAGAGAGTACAATGGGATGCAGAAGAAATGCATGGAGCAGTATTGTCTCAGAGTATAACACATAAGAAACAAGAGGACATCAGTGGTGAACCCAGGCCTTATAGTCAAGCACACACAGAGTAAAAAGTGGCATCAGGATATTTCAGGTGCTTCCAAGAGATTTCAACTCTCAATCTCCTGCCAGGCAACTAGAAAACTCAACACAAACTCACAACAATCCACACAATCCACACAGTGTCACACAATCCATCACCTGTCGAGGCCTTCCCAAATGCACACTGGGAACTCACTCTTTCCACTGCCTTAATCTCTGAGTTCTGTTACTCAGACCACAGGCTCTGGTTTTCATTTGGAGGAAGCTGAAGAGAGCATTTCCCATCTCACTCGTCCCCAAGCTTCAAGTATGCCTCTCCTCTGAGAAGCATTTGGGCACAAGAGTTAGGACACAGGGACACTTTGGAGTGGCAGACTCCTAGAAACCAAGATCTTAGAAGGATAAGATGAAAGTGACATTGCAGACTCAAGACTTCCTGACACCACAAAGTTTGAGACAATGAATATCTATTGTCCAAGGATGCTTCCCAGGTTTGGTTCAGGTGATCTTGCAATTCACTCCTCTCAGTGGTCAGCTTCTGAAGCTGTGTGGTGAGCCTCTCCATTTCCTTCTTCACCTGCTTCTTGATGAGGACCGGTGTGGCAGATGATGGCTGTCTGCCAGCCTCTGTAGGTAGAAGACCACAAGTGAACTTGCATGGCTAGAAGGAATAGAGGCTGGACAGACCAGGCTGAGGCTTAAAGAGAGCATGCCTGCAACCCAGTGACACCCCAAAACTTTTGGCCCAGGTTTGAGATGCTTCTTGTGTGGACCTCAGCTCCTCCATCCCTCTGTAGAGAGGGGAGTATCAACACATTCCTCTGCCTCCCTCCACGTGCTTATGATGACCACAGAGATGGCCTCTCCATGCAAAGGGGGCACTTTGGCTTCAGAGCCCTCAAGACTGTGGTTTCAGAAGCCAGTAAAAAATGGCACAGACCACAAACACTCAGGTGCTGTGGACATGCCCAGATCTTCTACCTTGTTCTCTAGGCAAATGGCTGGATTAGAAATTCATGCAGTAGCAGCACAGGATCAACAGACTGATCAATTCACTGCACTGGAAGACCAACCTCCCAACTCCCTGGGCTGGCAATAGGATTTGTGTGTCTTGGTCCCCTGCCTCTGACAGTTGTTTGCCTGTACTAGAGAAAGGCTCCACTCTCAGGGAGGTTGTCAGAGGAGTTCTCCTAACTTAAGGTCACATAATCAGAATCACATTTTCCTCACTGCTACAACTATCAGGAATCCACTGTACCTAAATGGCCACTAGGAGTAAACTTCAGTGATGTCCTGCCCTAAAGTGGGACACATGAGTCTGTCCCTAACTCGAATGGACTCCTTTTCCCCATGATGTACCCAGTTCCCTGTAAGAGTAAATGCTGAGAGCTCACAGTAGAACACCTTTGGTCTTATAGATTCTGGCTTTGGACTGGACAAACTAATGTTTTGGAATCCTTGATGTTCAGTAGTTAGAATAAGCACCGAAGTCCATTTGTGACCCTGAGGCTCCAGTTACAGTGTGACATTACTTGAACCCACTTCAAGCCCACCTCCTCCAGGAAGTTCAACATCCCCTTCCCAGAACTCACTATAGCTTCTCCAGGACCACTTCTTTCTTCCTCGATGGCTCTCAGATGAAGGAACAGCTTCTTTCTGCCTCTGTCTGGTCTCTCTCCGCTCCCCATTTTTTCTCCCAAGAAGACTCTTCAGTCGAGAAAACATGTCTACAGATCGACTCTGCAGTCACTGACTGAATTCTCTATGAGCAGTTGGTGTTGCCACAACACTGGTGACATCACAGGGGATGCCGTGAGCTCTCCAGGATACAATAGAATGTCCAGAGAAGGGACTGCTGATGGCATGGCCATAGCTCCCTACTACTTATGTCTCCCTGAACTGACAGGAAGCTGAGTTGCCCTTCAGCTCCGTTCCAAGTGAGCATCTCCTGGACCAGGGGAATCCATTGAGCACTTTGTCCTTCCAAAGCCAGAGATTTGCTCTAGGCTTGATTGGAAACACCTTAGTTCTTCCAGTGTGGGGAACTGAGTGTTTCTTTTTCAAACCCTGCCCAGAAATTTCTCACTCCTTCCTCAAAAATACTCCTATTCATCAAGATCAGCAATAGGTCTGAGAAATAACACCAGGATGTATGTGAGATGAAGCATTTGAAGTCTGTCTAATCTTTGTTTTCTGGAGTGGTCCTTGGTCTTACCACAGGAACATTCCATCCTGATGGGTATACTGGCATAACTGACCTTTCTCAAACCAAAATATGAAAGGCCCTTGGACATCAGGGTCTGAACTACCTGCTCTGACACATTGTCTCTTTGCTAACAACAGGGCACCCTTTTTATAGCTAGGCACAGGGCAACCCAGAGGTGAAACCTTGTCCAGCCTCCTCAGATCAGGCCTGGCTACATAAGGACTGACTGAAGGAATGTAAACAGAAGTGTCAAGTGACTGTGGGGACTCTCCTCAAAGGGAAGGGCCTCCTCTCTGTTTCTCTGGCTAGAAGACTTGGCACTCAAGTGGCTCCCTCAGGCCCCAGTGAATGAGGAGACCCCTACCTCACAGTTGGTGGACAGTGCTGGTCCGTGAGTGCATGCTCAACCAACTTTCCACTGGAGGTTCTGTTTTAGTTTTGGTTTTTCTGTTGCAAATGAAAATGAGGCCTTGTGCATGCTTGGCATGTGCTCTACCACTTATCCACTGACTTCTGAACCAGCATGGACCTTCTGTCAGAGTAAATATTCTTACGTATTTAGAGCTATGCTACCTCAAAATTCAATGATATTGTGACCTGGGGACTGGTACCTACCTGCTTTCCCCTCCAGCCCTAGGCAGGAAAATCCCACTATTGTCAGAGCACAACATTCATTCACGTATCTCCTAATGTTTTACATGTATTATTTCTATTTTTTTATGCTTGTGTGTCTGTGAATGGGCATGTACACACATTCGAGCATAAATGGGGGGGGGGGGCAGCATTTAGGGACTGTTTCTCTCAGAATATCATCCATGGCCACACACAATATTAACACATGAGACATCTCACCAGCCCCATCAAGAATATTCTAGCACAAGGTCAGCTCCAAGATGACTTGATTGACCCCAAACCCTAACCCTAACCTTAACCCCTGACTTGATTTCTTTACCATCTGGTATTGGCTTTAAAAAACTACCAAGATCACATCAAAAGGTACCAGTGTAGAAGGCACATTCCTCCTTGTGGCTGCTTCGCTCAGTTTTTCCACAAAGGCACCATCCCACCCAGGTCCTTAATATATACCTTGCCGTTGACGTTCTTTTTTAATTTACCTGATTATTTCATATATTACATCCCGCCCTCCTCCCTCCCCATCCATTCCTCCTCTGTTTTTCTTCAGAAAACAGCAGGCCTCCCAGGCATATCAACCAAACATGGTATATCAAGGTGCAATAAGATTAGTCACCTGCCCTTATATTGAGGCTGGACAAGAAAAGCCAGTAGAAGGACAAAGGTTCCCAAAGCAAGAAAAAGTTTCAGGACCCATGCTTGCTCCCTCTGTCAGGAGTCCCACATATACAACAAGCTACACTACTGTAGTGTACATGCAGAGGGCCTAGGTTAGACCCAGGCAGGCTCCCTGATTGTCAGTTCAGTTTCAGTGAGCCCACAGGTATGTTGATTCTCTGAGTTTTATTGTGGTGTCCTTGAACATTCTGGCTCCTACAATCATTTCCCCCTCCTCTTCAGCAGGATTCCCTAACCTCTGTCCAATGTTTGACTGTGGTCACCACATCCGATTCCATCAGTAGCTGTGTAAATCCTCTTTAATGCCATTTGGATTAGGTACCAATGTATGGGTATAGGAGAGTATCATTAGGAATGTTTTCATTGACTTGATTTTGTTTTGTTTTGTTTTCCTTTCAATTAGTATTATTTTATATTGTTCTGTTTTTATAGTCAGTTGAGTTTAGTTCTATCTTTGGTCTCTGGGCAATCTAGCTGCTGAGTTTTGGCCCTCCATGTAGCGACAGGTGTGATGTGCTTCTCCTGGCATATATGTCTCGAGCTAGAAACAATCTAGGTGTCCCTTAACCAATGAATGAATAAACAATGTTCATTTATATAAGAGTATTACTCCCCTGGTAGAAAAGAAATGGCATCATGAAATTTGCATACAAATGAATGGAACTAGATAAAACTATCTTAAGCAAAATAACCCACTCCCAGCAAGGCAAATGTGATATATACTCACCTATCAGTGGATGTTAACTGCAAATTAAACACTAATAATGCTATAATCCACAGAACCAGAGAAGCTAAGTAACAAATAAGGCTCAAGGAGGGATGTACACATCTCCCTAGGAAAGAGAGATAGAGTAGACACTGTGGACACACTGCAGGCAGGAAAAGAGGGGTTAAGCTGAGGAGAGCAAGGAGAGAGAGAGAGAGAGAGAGAGAGAGAGAGAGAGAGAGAGAGAGAGAGAGAACTGGGAGAGAAACCTAGAATGGTGGGAGTTACTTGCAGGTTAGGTAGAAACTGAGACTCTTAGTAATGGGGGATACAGACCCTGCTCAGGCCATCTCCTATAGCCATGCAAGACATCCAGTGTAGGGTTTGGACACCGAGACAGCCAGAAACCTTCCACCTACAGTGTGTCCTACCAGCGTGATGTGCTGGGGTAAAGGTGGCACAGAATTTGTGGGAGGGGCTAAACAATGGCTGGTGACGCTGACATGGTAACTGAGAGGAAACCAGTTACAGTGCATGGGGTGCCGTGTTATATAAGAAATCTACTAATGGCATCACTGCACATCTCTCTGTCAAAAGCCTTACCTATTCACCTGAAACACTCTGGTCTTAATGTTCACCATGACTCTACAATGAAATCACATGGATATTATGCTCACAGTAAACTCTTCAAGTTTTGTCAACTCCAGTCACCCACTGCTCTACCTTAACCCCATCCCCCCCCCCAATAAAGTGCTTCCTAGATCTGAAGACTGGCAGACAGCTGGGGCAGGTGCCCAGTATAGGGACAGCAGCTGTACAAAGCCACAAGACATAGAGCTGTGAGAGGATTACGAAGAGCCACAGAAGGTAAGTGAGGGCCGGTGTTCAATCACCAGTCCCATCAAATCAAAGACATAGGCTAAAGGGTCTGTTGTGAATTCACACTGTGTTTTCAGTAAAGATGATGTTAATGGTTACCCCAGATGTACACATTTAGTGGACCATGTATCGGGCACGTAAAGATTGTGATGAAATGCTGTGTTATGTAGTAAATTGGTTAATGACAGCATTGATCTTCTCTATTTAAAAAAATCTCCTATTTGAATCATCTTAAGTGCACTGACCTTAATGGTTGCCATGACAACAAACTGACATCACTTTGGCATCTTTCCCTTACCCATGAGGCAAGTAAGGCTAGAACATGCTTAGCAATCCTCTCTCACCCAAGAAAACTAAGCCTGGGATTTGAACCCTCAAAATGATTGTGGAAGCTATGGTTATCAAGATCTCCAACCAGCTGGCAACTTCTATTCACAGGAGAACATTCCTGGGAGCCCAGCTTACAAGCTTAGCAAGTAGGATGACAGACACATGCATAGTAAGGAAGACCAGCCTGGCCCTCTGCTCAGGCCATGTGCTAAGCAGTCTGTGCCTAAGATGAAGAGGCCATAGAGGGACAGCCTGGAAGCCAGAACACCACCCACCAGTGTCAGCTGGACCTCTCTCTTCATCTTGTTGGCACCTGCTGCTGCTCAGAGCCTGTCTACAGGAGATGGGGTCCTGGATACAGCAGCACGATCTGAAAACTACAGGGCAAGGAGAATGACTGGCACATGACATTTATATCAGTGCACCATGTTTGGTGGGGGTGTGTGTGGCTGGGAGTGGGAGGAGGCAGCAGGGCTGGTGAAACCAGGAAGGTGCTTAGGGGTGATGTCTGTGATGTGATCCTATCTGCCATCACACTGGCCCATGCAAACTAATTCCTAGAATGTCACACACTGATCAGTACACAAAGTTCACTGAACACACGTGTGCGCTCCTCCAATCAGAGGGACACTTGTCAAGCACCTGACAGGACATATCTCTCATTTCAAGTGGGTCTAAAGCACAATGTGAGGTTTGGCCCTGCTCCTTTCCACTGCTCTGGCTACAGTGCATATGTGTACTCCTGGGTGAGACCGGGCCTGTTTCCTCGTCCCGGACACTGGTGCATGAAACAGCTGTGTCTACACACACGTGTGAAGCTCTGTGGGTTTCCTGGACCACACTGGGGAGGGGTATGTCCACGAGAGTGGACAGTGAGCCAATGCTTAGTCAAATCCTGGGCCCTTTGTTATGACTCTGTCTAGAGCACTTGGTAGAAGAAATGATGAAAAGTGCATTTTCCATTCACTGATTCTCTGAGAGTTCAGCCTAATGGATTCAGAGAGTAAAGTCCTTAAATACAAACCTCACTTCATGATACGGCCTTCCTATGCGAGATAGCTTTGCTTTTACCTTAGGCAATTCATCTATATGCATGAATAGAGTAATAGAATTGCAAGTGCATGCGACCACTCATAGCTTATCAAGTTTAATTTAAAATCTGTTGCTGATGCCATGTTTTGCTTCCAGACAGGAGCCTGGAATGGCTGTCCTCTAAGAGGCTCTACCAGCAATGGACTGAGACAGAATCAGACACTTCCAACCAACCATTGGACTGAGCTCAGAGACCCCTGTGGAAGAGTTAGGGGAACAACTGAAGGAGCTAAAGGGGATTTCAACCCCATAGGAAGAACAACAGTATCAATTATCCAGACCCCTCAAAGCTCCCATGGACTAAGCCATCAGCCAATGAGTGTACACGTATACACGGACTGATCTCTGGTTCCCAGTACATCTGTAGCAGAGGACAGCCTTGTCCAGCCTCAGAGGGAGGTGATGCTCTTAGTTTTGTGGAGACTTGAGAACCCAGAGAAGGGGGATACAAGAGGAGTGAGGTTGGAGTACATGGGTGGGTGGGTGAGCACCTTCTCAGAGGTGAAGTGGGAGATGATGTGGGGGGAGCCTGGAGGGAGGACTGGGGATAGGGATAACAGTTGAAATGTAAATAAAATAATTTATAAAAATATAAAAGCATATCATATAATAGTAAAAATACTAATAATAAAATCAAAATTAAAAACTATGCCTTGCTTATCAAAAAATATGAGGTCAGAAATTCTAGATTTAGAGCTTAGTGTGGTTAGTACAAGCCTGTGATGCCAGCCCTAGAAAGTATAGAGAAGAAGAACCTTTAGTTGAAGGTTCAGCCTGGACTAAAAAATAAAACAATACTATGGTTAAAAATATATATATACTCTGTGGCTTAAAACACGCATGGCTACCCTGAGAGGCTTAGCAACTTCAACTCAAAGCTAAGGAAATCAACTAAAGGAACACTGAATACCGTATGTATTCTAGAAAATATTGCTTCAGTTTTATGATATCTTGTTTTTGTTTTTATCTTTTGCCACCTCTGTCTCTTTAATCATTCAACACATCTACTGAGGTAGCCTGGAACTGTCTGTACACCAGGCTGGCTTCAAATCTATAGAAACCTGCCTGTCTCTACCTCCAATGTTATCATAGATATGTGCAATCAACACAGGATAGACTTGTTTCTTGCAAGTTGGAGAGAATTAGACATCTTGGGCCATTAGAGAAGTGACCCTGGGGTACACAGAACAAGAAAGAAGGCTCAGATCCCTACTTCCAGTCACACCACTGTCCAGGGAGGAAGGACAAGAGTAATCCATGTGGGCAGGAGACATAAGGAGTACGTGTTCATAGATGTGCCCTAGAGGGAGCTGTGGCCAAGAGCATATCTTCCTGAGCCTGGGCCAAGCCCACTGAACACAAGTACACCAAGCATGGACCCCAGATAGTAAAAGTTCCTGGCAAGGTCAAAGAATTATTGGAAGTCTAATAACTGATTGGAGAATTTGTTCAAGACCTCTACCTGGCCCCTCTCAGTCCATTTTCTACTGCTCAGATGATTTACTCTTTCAAATGCCTACTGTTGCCAGCCTGGGCAAATGCCTACATGTTCAGGTCCCTGCTCCTTTGCAGCTGGTGTCTCTAAGTGTGGTAGTGCTGTGCTTTCTTTGGTTCTGAGTAGTAGGATAGACTGCCCCCACATCAGAGGCACGTGGAAGATGGCCGCATAAGGCAATCCACACCTCTGGAAGCAATTTTTCATCATCATCCAGGCAAATAAAGTATGCTCTAAGATGCAGGGAGTTTTCTAGAGGTCACAGGTACTGGCTTGACTTGGTCACAGAAATCTGTCTTTTGAGTCTACCCAAAATCAGACAATAAAGAGGGCTAACCTTGGACCTACTAAAGGCCTCTTGGAGGAGTCTGAGCCTCACCAAGTTCTCAATTACAGAATCCTGATGGCCACATTCACTTAACATCATGCTTTGAGGCCAGCTATCCTGCATTCTATAGTTTCTGGGGATCAAAAGAAAAATTAAAGTCCCAAATCCCTCAAACAACAAATACTACTATATTTCCATGAGAGCCTCAGGCAGAGAGTTATGGATATGTGTGGCCGCTGATTTGCAGATGAAGCAAGGACACCTGGCTGGGCCTGCTCCAGTCCAGAGCTTAAGGTACTAACTTGTACAGGGGAGGTGACAAGCATTCCTTAAGTCCTCCTCAGTATAGTTCAAGCATGTGCAGCTATGTGCTGCTTCCCCTCTGAGAACCTGTGCCTAGGGAAGCCAGGGCACAAGCACAGCTGTAACTGTGGGGCACATGGACTGTGTCACAAGAGAAACTGGCTTAGAACTGGCTAGGTAGAGCATGTGCAAACCCCATAAATTTCAAAATGTGAGAAAGGCAGGAGTGGATCTAGCTCCCTCCCTGTGTTTGCGACTCCCTCAGAGCACATAACCCAGAGACCTCCCAATCAGATGGTCACAGGTGATCAGTCATGTAGCGCAGCACCTGGAATACTTCCCCATGCAAATGAGGCATCTCAGTGTTTCTCTCAAGGTGCCCTGAACATTAGTAATAAAAGTCTGCACAGGTCCTCAACAGTTGTTTCTCCATGATATTCTAAGTCAATTCTTTAAACATTATGGTAGGTTCACGAATGTACATGCATACACATGTGAAGACTAGAAGATATTTATGGAAGTTTTGTTCTCTCTAACATGTAGGTCGCAAGGAAGGCACTTAGGTTTCTAGACTTGGCTTCAAGTACCATTTCCTGCTGAATCTGGTCATCTCAATCAAAAAAAAAGTTATAAGCTCTTTGTCTATATTTTTGTCCTTTGTAAAATATATCTATATCTATATCTGTATCTGGTTCTGTAACTGGATCTTCAACTATATCTATATCATCTATCTATATGTCTGTCTATGTAGGTATTCATATCATCTAGCTAGCTAGCCATCTATCTGTGATTTATTGAAGATGTGCAGTTTCTTTCCACCCTAAGTATGAATACTTCCCTTAATGAAAATACACAACAACAAATAGAATTCATGCAGGGAGCTGTGGTAGACTGCAAGTTAACGTGACTTAAAAGCTGCTGAGGAGACTCTCCTTTGTTTTAGGCTGTATCCCAGTTGTACTTGGGTCCTTAATTTGTCTTCTCCTGTATCCTCTAGGGCTAGGATTTAACCTAGGGCACTTAGAAGGCTGAGCAACTGCTTGGTCGCATAGTTCCATCCCAGGTCTGGAACGCAGTTCATCTTCTACAACAATTACAGAGCAGGCTGTAGGAAGAGACTCAGCTGACAAGAGAAGTCCCTGAGAACGGCTGACAGAATGCATTCAAGACGGAATGTGTAGCTATTTGGGAGAGAAAAGGAGATGCCCCAGTCCACACTGAGGACCGTTTAAACTGTGAGAAGTTGATATGGAGCTACTGTCTACCTACAAATGTGCCAGTAGAAGAAGCCAGGTTAATCTACCCATCTGGTAGCATTAACGAAACCAATCCAACGTTATGCTGAGGACCCACAGGTAAGTAAGGCATAGCCAGCCCCAGGCTCCTTCAAGATACTAAGAAGGAAAAGGACACCCAATCAATATAGTAGTAACTTGGTAGTGTATCCTAAACCATGTCTCACCTAGTTTCCTAGAGTCTAGAGAGAGCCCTTTCAGTGTCAGGTCAGCTCATATATATGTATGTGTGTGTATCTAAAGAGGGTGCAGCTATATTGAGCTTCATCTAGAATGAATAAGTGACTTTTTCTACATGTGTGAATTTTCGATTGTTTACATCTTTCATTCTTAGTTCTACATCTTTTCTATTCTCAATTGTTCATGAAGTGTTAACAGGTTCTGAGCGAGCAAGTGGCATTCTAGCCAGAAAATAAGAGCCTGGTAACTAAGTTCTTTTTTCTTAACACCCAGCTGCTGACAGCAGTATTTAATTACCAGAAGGAGACAACATGTAGGCTTAGAATAGTAAGAGTTTTAAAAAAGGTAAATGTGGCAGAGCAGTTTTCTGCGCGGCGATTGCGGCTCTTGCTGGAGTGCTTACAGCGGCGCGTCGGTCCCAACAAGGGCCTCAGACTTCGGCTTTGGGTGAAAGAAAATGGACCGAACCAAGCAGACAGCTAGGAAGTCCACTGGTGGGAAAGCCCCCACCCCACCCCCGCAAACAGCTGGCCACCAAGGAGGCTCAGAAAACCCCACCTCTACCAGTGGGGTGAAGAAACCTCATAGCTACAGGCCCCGGACCGTGGTTCTAAGAGAGATCTGTCCTTACCAGAAATAGACTGAGCTGCTCATCTAGAAGCTGCCATTACAGACATTGGTGAGGGAGATCGCCCAGGATTTCAAAACCGACTAGAGGTTTCAAAGTGCAGCCATCGGTGCCCTTCAGGAGGCTACCGAAGCATACCTGGTGGGGTTGTTTGAAGATACCAATCTGTGTGCCATCCACGCCGAGAGTCACCATCATGCCCAAAGACATCCAATCGGCTCGCGTGGGATGGGGGGTGGGGAGAGCTTAAACTGAAGCGGTTTTTATGGCATTTTGCAGTAAATTTTGTAAAATACTTTGTTTTAATTTGTGACTTTTTTTGTAAGAAATTGTTTATAATATGTTGCATTTGTACTTAAGTCCTTCCATCTTTCACTCAGGATGAATGGGAAGAGTGACTGTTCACAGACCTCAGTGATGTGAGCGTTGTGGCTCAGGAGTGACAAGTTGCTAATATGCAGAAGGGATGGGTGATACTTCTTGCTTCTCGTGATGCATGTTTCTGTATGTTAATGACTTGTTGGGTAGCTATTAAGATACTAGAATTGATAAATGTGTACAGGGTCCTTTTGCAATAAAACTGGTTATGACTTGATCCAAGTGTTTAACCATACATCACTGTGGTAGAATGTGGGCTTTTTCAAAGGTTGAAGATAAAAGTTTTAGCCACAGTGTAAGTTTCCTTTAAAAAAAAAAAAAGTTCTTTGTATATATTGGATATTAGCCATCTAACGGATATAGGATTGGTAAAGATCTTTTCCCAATCTGTTGGTTGCTGTTTTGTCCTATTGACAGTGTCCTTTGCCTTACAGAAGCTTTGCAATGTCATGAGGTCCCATTTGTCGATTCTTGATCTTAGAGCATAAGCCATCGGTGTTCTGTTCAGGAACTTTTCCCCTGTACACATGTGTTCGAGGCTTTTCCCCACTTTCTCTTCTATTAGATTCAGTGTATCTGGTTTTGTGTGGAGGTCCTTGATCCACTTGGACTTGAGCTTTGTACAAAGAGATAAGAATGGATCAATTCGAATTCTTCTACATGTTGACCGCCAGTTGAACCAGCACCATTTGTTGAAAATGCTGTCTTTTTTCCACTGGGTGGTTTTAGTGCCTTTGTTAAAGATCAAGTGACCATAGGTGTGTGGGTTCATTTCTGGGTCTTCAATTCTACTCAATTGATCTACCTGCCTGTCGCTGTACCAATACCATGCAGCTTTTATCACTATTGCTCTGTAGTACAGCTTGAGGTCAGGAATGCTGATTCCCCCAGAAGTTCTTTTGCTGTTGAGAATAGCTTTTGCTCTCCTGGGTTTTTATTTTGTTTTGTATTGTTTTGGTTTTTTGTTATTTCAAATGAATTTGAGAGTTGCTCTTTGTAAGTCTATGAAGAATTGAGTTGGAATTTTGATGGGGATTGCATTGAATCTGTAGATTGCTTTCAGCAGGTTGGCCATTTTACTATATTAATGCTGCCAATGCATGAGAATAGGAGATCTTTCCATCTTCTGAGGTTTTCCTCTATTTATTTCTTCAGAGACTTGAAGTTCTTGTCATACAGATGTTTCACTTGCTTGGTTAGAGTCACACCAAGATACTTTATATTGTTTGTGACTATTGTGAAGGGTGTCATTTCCCTAATTTCTTTCTCAGCCTGTTTATCCTTCCAGGATAGGAAGGCTGCTGATTTGCTTGAGTTAATTTTATATCCGGTCACTTTGCTGAAGTTGTTTATCAGCTGCAGGAGTTCTCTGGTGGAGTTTTTTGGGTCACTTAAGTGTACCACTGGAAATCAGTTTGGCAGACCCTCAGTAAAATGGACATAATACTACTTGAGGACCCAGCTATACCACTCCTGGGCATATACCCAGAAGACGCTCCAACATGTAATAAAGACACAGGCTCCACTATGTTCATAGCAGCCATATTTATAATAGCCAGAAGCTGGAAACAACCCAGATGTCCCTCATCAGAGGAATGGATACAGAAAATGTGGTACATTTACACAATGGAGTACTACTCAGCTATTAAAAACAATGACTTAATGAAATTTGCAGGCAAATGGATGGAACTTGAAATTATCATCCTGAGCGAGGTAACTCAGTCACAGAAGAACGAACATGGTA
>CM052708.1:74441780-74455141 GCA_028551405.1 Uromys caudimaculatus | reverse complement strand
CATCATTGATCGTCTCTCTATTTTTAAAAAAATCTCATATTTGAAGCATTTGAAGTGCATTGGTCTTAATGATCACCATGACTCCAAATGGGATAGCACTGGCATCTTTCCCTTACTCGTGAGGAAGGGCAGGTAAGAAGAGGCTTGGCTTTCCTCTGCCATCCAAAACAAAAACAAAAACAAAAACAGAAGCTGGTATACTGGTATCTGAGTCCTCAAGATGATTGTGGAAGCTAAAGCTTCCAAGATCTCTAACCAGCTAACAAGTTCCATTCTTTGTGGGAATTCACTGGGGCCCAGTTGAGAGACTTACCAAGTAGGATGGCAGGCATATGCTTTGCAAACATGACCAGTCTGGGTCCTCTGCTTAGGGAACAATCTCAGCAGTCTGTACCTAAGAGTAGGAGACCCTAGAGGAACAGATGGAAGCCAGAACGCCACCCAGGATTGTCAGCCAGACCTCATTCTTCAGTTTGATGGGAATTGCTCCTGAACAGAGCCTCTCTACAGAAGAAGGGTCCTGGATGCAGCAGCATGATCTGAAAGCCCCAGGGTGGGAGAATGACTGCCACATGGTGTTTATATCAGTGCACCATGTTGGATGGGGAGGGGTGTGGCTGGGAGTGGAAGGAGGCAGCAGGGCTGGTGAAAACAGGAAGGTACTTAGGGGTGATATCACACTCTGTGATGTGATCCTTTCTGCCATTACACTGGCCCATGCAAACTAATTCACAGAATGTCACATACTGACCTGTACACAAAGCCACCAGGAACACACTTGTGCACTCCTCCAATCAGAGGGACACTTGTCACACACAGGATAGGACATACCTCTCATTTCAAGTGGGTCTCAGGCACAATGGCCTGGTGTTTGCCCTGCTCCTTGCCACTGCTCTGGCTACAGTGCATATGTGTGCTCCTGAGTGTGACCGGGCCTGTTTACTCTTCACTAAATGGTGCACAAAGCAGCTCTATCTACATACACACGTGCAACTCTGTGAGTTTCGTGGATCACACTGGGGAGGGATATGTCCCTGAGAGTGGACAACCTAACCCAGCCTTTGTTAACAGCCTGGACTCTTTGTTATGACTCCAGCTGCAGCATTTGGTACAGAAAATGAAGAAAGAGGTGTTTTCTTATCACTGATTCTTGGAGAGTCCAGCCTTGTGGATGCAGAGAGAACATAGTCCTTAACTACAAATATCAGTTCATGATAGGGACTTCCAATGTCATATCGAGGGACCCATGGCTTGGACCACATATGTGGCAGAGGAGGGCCTTGTTGGCCATCATGGGGAGGAGAGGCCCTTGGGCCTGAGGGTGTTAGAGGCCCCAGTAAAGGGGAATGTCAAGGTGGGAATTCGGGAGTGGGTGGGCTGGTGGGTGGGAGGTGGAAGACCCTCATAAAGGCATGGGAGGTGGAGGGGATAGAAGGTTTCCAAAGAGGAGACCTGGAAAGGGGGAAACATTTGAAATTTAAATAAAATATCAAAAAATAAATAAATAATTTTTAAAAAAACCAAAAAACGGGAAAATAAAAAATAGAAAAATAAAGCCGGTATGGTGTACATAGTAAGTTCCAGGGCAGTCAGAGCTACAAAATGAGACCATCTCAAAATAAATAAAATAAATATTTAAAAAAAATTTTTTTATTTATTATTTCTTATACTACATTCCTCCCTCCCCTTCTCAATCCACTCCTCCTCTGTTTTTCTTCGGAAAACAGCAGGCCTCCCAGACATATCAAGCAAACATGGCATATCAAGTTGCAATAAGATTAGGTACCTTTAAAGCTGAACATGGAAAGCAAGTAGGAGGACAAAGCTCCCAAAGGCAAGATAAAGCTTTAGGACCCGTTCCTGCTCTCAGGAGTCTCACCAAAAAAACAATCTAGACAGCAGTAATATACATGCAGAGGGTCTAGGTTAGACCCATGCAGGCTTCCTGATTGTCAGTTCAGTTTCAGTGAGCCCAGAGGTATTTGATTCTCTGAGTTTTATTGTGGTGTCCTTGAACGTTCTGGCTCCTACAATCTTTCCTCCTCCTCCTCTTCAACAGGATTCTCTAACCTCTGTCGAATGTTTGACTGTGGGTCACCATGTCTGATTCCATCAGTGGCTGTGTAAATCCTCTTTAATGCCATTTGGACTAGGCATCAATGTATAGGTATAGCAGAATATCATTAGGGATGTTTTCATTGACTTGATTTTGTTACATTATATTTTGTTTTCATTTCATTTTGTATTGTTTTGTACTGTTCTGTTTTTATAGTCAGTTTAGTTCTATCCTAGGTCTCTGGGCTACCTAGCTGCTGATTTCTGGCCCTCCATGTAATGATAGGTATGGGCTGCAGCTCCTGGCATGGGTCTCAAGCTGGAAGCAAACTAGGTGTTCCTTGACCAAAGAATGTATAAACAAAATGTACATTTAAACAATAATATTACTCATCTTGTAGAAAAATGGCATCATGAAAGTTGCATGCAAATGGATGGAACTAGATAAAAATCATCCTTAGCAAGATAACTCAGTCGCAGAAAGACAAACATGGAATGTACTCACCTGTCAGTGGATACTAACTGCAAAGTAAAGAATATTAATGATGCACAGAACCAGAGAGGCTAAGTAACAAAGAGGGCTCAAGGAGGGGTGCATGCATCTCCCGAGGAAAGAGAAATAAAATAGATTGCTGGACAGGAGAAAGAGAAATAAGCTGAGGAGAGGAAGGAGAGAGAGTACTGGGAGAGAAACCTAGAATGTTGGAGTTAACTTGCTACTGAAGTATAAACTGAGACTCTTCGTAATGGGGGATACAGACCCTGCTCAGGCCATCTATTCTAACCAGGCAAGACATCCAGTGTAGGGTTTGGACACTGAGACAGCCAGAAACCTTCCACCTACAGTGTGTCCTACCAGCGTGATGTGCTGGGGTAAAGGTGGCACAGAATTTGTGGAAGGGGCTAAACAACGGCTGGTGCCGCTGACATGGTAACTAAGAGGAAACCAGTTACAGTGCATGGGGCGCCGTGTTATATAAGAAATCTACTAATGGCATCACTGCACATCTCTCTGTCAAAAGCCTTACCTATTCACCTGAAACACTCTGGTCTTAATGTTCACCATGACTCTACAATGAAATCACATGGATATTATGCTCACAGTAAACTCTTCAAGTTTTGTCAACTCCAGTCACCCACTGCTCTACCTTAACCCCGTCCCCCCCCCCCAATAAAGTGCTTCCTAGATCTGAAGACTGGCAGACAGCTGGGGCAGGTGCCCAGTATAGGGACAGCAGCTGTACAAAGCCACAAGACATAGAGCTGTGAGAGGATTACAAAGAGCCACAGAAGGTAAGTGAGGGCCGGTGTTCAATCACCAGTCCCATCAAATCAAAGACATAGGCTAAAGGGTCTGTTGTGAATTCACACTGTGTTTTCAGTAAAGATGATGTTAGTGGTCACCCCAGATGTACACATTTAGTGGACCATGTATCAGGTATCTGTTAACTTGTGATGTCCTGAATCATTGTGATGAAATGCTATGTTATGTAGTAAATTAGTTAATGACATCATTGATCTTCCCTCTCTATTTAAAAAGAAAAATCTCCTATTTGAATCATCTGAAGTGCACTGACTTTAATGGTTGCCATGACAACAAACTGAAATCGCATTAGCATCTTTCCCTTACCTATGAGGCAGGTAAGGGTAGAACATGCTTAGCCATCCTCTCTCACCCAAGAAAACTAGGGCTGGGATTTGGTATTTTGTTTCTTTTTCTTAATTTTTATTTTTTGATACTTTATTTACATTTCAAATGTTTCCCCCTTTCCAGGTCTCCACTTTGGAAACCCCCTATGCCCTCTCCCTTCCCCCTGCCTCTATGAGGGTATTCCCCCACCCACCCACCTGCCCATCCCTTGGCATTCCCCTATTTTGAGGCCTCTAACATCCTCAGGTCCAATGGACTCTTCTTCCCCTGATGGCCAACAAGTTCCTCCTCTGCCACATATGTGATCCAAATCATGGGTCCCCCCATGTATATTCTTTGGTTGGTGGTCTAGTCTCCAGGAACACAGGGGGTCAGAACAGTTGACACTGTTGCTCCCTCCATGGGGCTGCAAACTCCCTCAGCTCATTCAGTCCCTTCTCCAACTCCTCCATCTGGGACCCCACGCTCAGTCCAATGGTTACTGTGAAGTGAAACTTGGGTATTCCAATCTTTTGGGCTAATATCCACTTATCAGTGAGTACATACCATGTTCGTTCTTTTGTGACTGAGTTACCTCGCTCAGGATGATATTTTCAAGTTCCATCCATTTGCCTGCAAATTTCATTAAGTCATTGTTTTTAATAGCTGAGTAGTACTCCATTGTGTAGATGTACCACATTTTCTGTATCCATTTGTCTGTTGAGGGACATCTGGGTTGTTTCCAGCTTCTGGCTATTATAAATATGGCTGCTATGAACACAGTGGAGCATGGGTCTTTATTACATGTTGGAGCATCTTCTGGGTATATGCCCAGGAGAGGTATAGCTGGGTCCTCAGGTAGTATTATGTCCATTTTTCTGAGGGTCCGCCAAACTGATTTCCAGAGTGGTTGTACCAGTTTGCAGTCCCACCAACAGTGGAGGAGTGTTCCTCTTAGGGCTGGGATTTGAATTCTCATAATGATTGTGGAAGTCAAGGCTACCAAGATCTCCAACCAGCTGGCAACTTTATTCACAGGAGAACATTCCTGGGAGCCCAGCTTACATGCTTAGCAATTAGGATGACAGACACATGCATAGTAAGGAAGACCAGCCTGGCCCTTTGCTCGGGCCTTGTGCTAAGCAGTTTGTGCCTAAGATGAAGAGGCCATAGAGGGACAGCCTGGAAGCCAGAACACTACCCACCAGTGTCAGCTGGACCTCTCTCTTCATCTTGTTGGCACCTGCTGCTGCTCAGAGCCTGTCTACAGGAGATGGGGTCCTGGATACAGCAGTGTGATCTGAAAACTACAGGGCAAGGAGAATGACTGGCACACGACATTTATATCAGTGCACCATGGTTGGTGGGGGTGTGTGTGGCTGGGAGTGGGAGGAGGCAATAGGGCTGGTGAAACCAGGAAGGTGCTTAGGGGTGATATCACACTCTGTGATGTGTTCCTTTCTGCCATCACACTGGCCCATGAAAATTCCCAGAATGTCAGACACTGACCTGTACACAAAGCCCACAGGAACACACTTGTGCACTCCTCCAATCAGAGGGACACTTGTCAAGCATCTGACAGGACGTACCTATTGCTACAAGTGGGTCTCAAGTACAGTGGCCTGGTGTTTGCCATGCTCCTTTCTACTGCTCTTGCTATAGTGCATGTAAGTGCTCATGAGTCTGACCAGGCCTGTTTCCTCTTCCCGGACAATGATGTACTAAACAGCTGTGTCTACATACACATGTGTAATGCTGTGGGTTTCCTGGGTCACACTGGGGAGGGGTATGTCCACGAGAGTGGACAGTGAGCCAATGCTTAGTAAAGGCCTGGGCCCTGCATGGCTCCGTATAGAGCACTTGGTAGAAGAAATCAAGAAAAGGGCATTTTGCATTAACTAATTCTCTGAGAGTTCAGCATAGTGTATTCAGAGGGAACACAGCCCTGAACTACAAATCTCAGTTCGTGATAGGTCCTTCTTTTTGGGATACCTTTGCCTTTATCTTATGCCATCTGTCTACCTGCATGAATAGAGTAATAGAATTACAAGTGTATGCATCCACTCATAGCTTATCAAGTTTAATTTAGAATCTATTGCTGATGCCATGTTTTGCTTCCAGATAGGAGCCTGGAATGGCTGTCCTCTAAGAGGCTCTACCAGCAACGGACTGAGACAGAATCAGATTCTTCCAGTCAACCATTGGACTGAGCTCAGAGACCCCTGTGGAAGAGTTAGGGGAACAACTGAAGGAGCTGAAGGGGATTTCAACCCCATAGGAAAAACAACAAATATCAATGATCTGGATCCCTCAGCACTCCCATGGACTAATCCATCAACCAATGAGCATACACAGACTGGTCTGTGGTCCCTGCTACATGTGAAGCAGAAGACTTACTGTCTGACTTCAGTGGGAATGGATACTCTTGGTCCTGTGGAGGCTTGAGACCCCAGAGAAGGGGACTGTTAGAGGAGTGAGGTTGAGTGGGTGGGCAGGGGGGCACCCTCTTAGAGATGAAGGGGTGATGAGGTGGGGGAACGTAGAGAGGTGACTGAGAATAGGGATAACATTTGATATGTAAATATATAAGATAGTTTATAAAAATATAAAAGCATGGCATGCAATAATAAAAATACTGTTTATATTTTTGGAGTTGATCCTGTGCC
Source organism: Uromys caudimaculatus (assembly GCA_028551405.1). NCBI lineage: Eukaryota > Metazoa > Chordata > Mammalia > Rodentia > Muridae > Uromys > Uromys caudimaculatus. Next base: position 74,448,790 of record CM052708.1, on the reverse strand, counting down.
ACAGCGCTCCATACACAAATACCTTTGGAGTAAACTAGCCTCCCAAGAGTGTGGACAAGCCTGGGAGCACAGGTAAGACCACCACTTCTGTTCAGATTCCTGGCCCAAGAGGGACCCTCTCAGATCCATCAGGACACAGGAACCAAGGAACAGCCTGGGACCCTTATGGATTCTATCTGCACCCCGGAACTAACCTTGTGCCATAGCTCTCCATACCAAAATTCCTCATGGAGAGAACTGGTCTACCAGGAATACTGACACACAGGCTTGCAGGAGGGGCAAGCCACAGTCAGAGACAGCAAGACCGGCTAACACCAGAGATAATCAGATGGTGAGAGGCAAGGACAAGCATGTAAACAACAGAAACCAAGGCTACTTAGCATCATCAGAACCCAGTTCTCCCACCACAGCGAGCCCTGGCTACCCCAACACACTAGAAGAGTTAAGACTCAGACTTAAAATCACATCTCATGATGATGATGGAGGACTTTAAGAAGGACATAAAAATTCCCTTAAAGAAATAGAAGGAGACACAGGTAAACAACTAGAAGCTCTTAAAGAGGAAACATAAAAATCCCTTAAAGAATTACAGGAAAACACAGTCAAACAGATAAAGGAAATGAACAAAACCATCCAGGAACTAAAAATAGAAATAGAAACAATAAAGAAATCACAAAGGGGGACAGCCCTGGAGATAGAAACCCTAGGAAAGAGATCAGGAGTCAGAGACACAAGCATTACCCACAGAATACAAGAGATAGAAGAGAGAATCTCAGATTCAGAAGATACCATAGAAAACACTGACACAACAGTCAAAGAAAATGCAAAATGCAAACCGCTCCTAGCCCAAAACATCCAGGAAATGCAGGAAACAATGAGAAGACTAAGCTAAGGATAATAGGTATAGAAGAGAGTGAAGATTCCCAACTTAAAGGGCCAGTAAATATCTTCAACAAAATTATAGAAGAAAACTTCCATAACCTAAAGAAAGAGATGCCCATTAACATACAAAGAGCCTACAGAACTCCAAATAGATTGGACCACAAAAGAAATTCCTCCCATCACATAATAGTCAAAACACCAAATGTACAAAACAAGGAAAGAATATTAAGAGCAGTAAGGGAAAAAGGTCAAATAACATATAAAGGCAGACCTATCAGAATTACACCAGACTTCTCACCAGAGACTATGAAAGCTAGAAGATCCTGGGCAGGTGTCATACAGACCCTAAGAGAACACAACTGCCAGCCCAGGCTACTATACCCAGCAAAACTCTCAATTATCATAGATGGTGAAACCAAGATATTCCATGACAAAACCAAATTTACACAATATCTTTCCACAAATCCACCCCTACAAAGAATAATAGATGGAAAAGACCAACATAAGGAGGGAAACTACACCCTAGAAAAAGCAAGAAAATAATCTTTTAACAAACCCAAAAGAAGATAGCCACACGAATATAAAAATAACATTAAAAATAAAAGGAAGCAACAATCACTTTTCCTTAATATCTCTTAACATCAATGGACTCAATTCCCCCAAAAAAGACATAGACTAACAGACTGGATACATAAACAGACCCAGCATTTTGCATACAGGAAATGTATCTCAGTGTCAAAGACAAATGGGGGAGCACCCTCATAGAGGCAGGGGGAAGGGGGAGAGGAGAGGGGTTTCCAAAGTGGAGACCTGGAAAGGGGGAAACATTTGAAATGTAAATAAAGTATAAAAAGAAGAAGAAGAAGAAGAAGAAGAAGAAGAAGAAGAAGAAGAAGAAGAAGAAGAAGAAGAAGACGACAAATACTACCTCAGAGTAAAGGGCTAGAAAAAAATTTCCAAGCAAACGGTCCCAAGAAACAAGCTGTAGTAGCCATTCTAATATTGGATAAAATCGACTTTTAATCAAAAGTTATCAAAAAGGATAAGGAATGACACTTCACACTCATCAAAGAAAAAATCTACCAAGAAGAACTCTCAATTCTGAACATCTATGCTCCAAATGCAAGGGCACCCACATTCATTAAGGAAACTTTACTAAAGCTCAGAGCACACATTGCACCTCACACAATAATTGTGGAAGACTTCAACACCTCACTCTCATCAATGAGTATATCATAGAAACACAAACTAAACAGGGACACAGTGTGGAGCAGAGACTGAAGGAAAGGCCATCCAGAGACTGCCCCACCTGGGGATCCGTCCTATATACAGACACCAAACCGGGACGCTATTGTGGATGCCGGGAAGTGCTTGCTGATGGAAGTATGATAAGCTGTCTCCTGAGAGGCTCAGCTAGAGCCTGACAAATACAGAGGTGCATGCTCATAGCCAACCATTGGACTGAGCGTGGGGTCCTCAATGGAGGAGTTGGAGAAGGGACTGAAGGAGCTTAGGGAATTTGCAGCCCCATGGAGGGAGCAAGAGTGTCAACTGGCCAGACCCCTCGGAGCTTCTGGGGACTGGACCACCAACCAAAGAATACACATGGAGGTATCCATGGTATTGGCTGCATATGTGGCAGAGGAGGGCCTTGTTGACCATCAGTTGGGCCCAAGGGTGTTCAATGCCCCAGTATAGGGAAATGCCAGGAGTGGGTGGGTGGGGGAACACCCTCATAGAGGCAGGAGGGGGGAGGATAGGGGGTTTCCAAAGGGGACACCTGAAAATTTTTTATTAAAAGCTAAACAGAGAATTCTCAACTGAGGAATCTCGAATGGCTGAGAAGCACTTGAAGAAATGTTCAACATCCTTCATCATCAGGGAAATGCAAATCAAAATGACCACCTCACACCAGTCAGAATGGCTGAGATCAAAAACTCAGGTGACAGAAGATGCTGGCAAGGATGTGGAGAAAGAGGAACACTCCTCCATTGCTGGTGGGATTGCAAGCTGGTACAACCACTCTGGAAATCAGTCTGGTGGTTCCTCAGAATATTGAACACAGTACTACCTGAGGACCCAGCTATACCACTCCTAGGCATATACCCAAAAGATGCTCCAATATACAACAAGGATACATGCTCCACTATTTTCATAGCAGCCTTCTTTATATTAGCCAGAAGATGGAAACAACCCAGATATCTCTCAACAGAAGAATGGAGACAGAAAATGTGGTACATTTACACAATGGAGTACTACTCAGCCATTAAAAATGACTTCATGAAATTCGCAGGCAAATGGATGGAACTAGAAAATGTCATCCTGAGTAAGGTAACAGTCACAAAGGAACACACACAGTATGAACTCACTGATAGGTGGAACTTACAGACCATATGCAGGTCAAGAAAAAGGAAGATGAAAGTGTGGGTGCCTCAGTCCTACTTGGAGGGGGGGAACTTGGAAAGAAGAGAGTAGGGGAGAGGAAAAAGGGGGGCAGGATTAGGTGTGAGCAGAGAAAGCAAGATGTACAGAGGGTCAGGAAATTGAACAGAGGTGTGTAGCAATGGGGGATGGGAAGTGGGGTTAGCAACCAGAAAGTCCAAGATGCCAGGAAAGCAAGAGGCTCCCAGGACCCAATGCGGATGACATTCACCAAAATACCCAAAAAGGCCTGGGAGAACCTGTAGAGACTGTATTCAAAGGTTAGGCATGGCTCCCAGTTCAGGGATAAGGCCACTCACCTTGCACAAAATTTTAACCCAGAATTGCTACTGTCTAAAGGAAATGCAGGGACAAAAGGGGTGGAGCAGAGACTGAGAGAGGAGCCATCCAGGAACTGCCCCACCTGGGGGTCCATCCCATGTGCAGCCACCAAACCCAGACACTATTGCTGATGCCAGGAAGCGCTTGCTGACAGGAGCCTGATGTAGATATCTCCTGAGAGGCTCTGTCAGAGCCTTACGGATGCAGATGTGGATACTTGCAGCCAAACTTCGGACTGAGCATGGGAACCCCAGTGGAAGAATTGAGGGAAGGACTGAAGGAGCTGAAGGGGGTTGCAGTCCCATGAGAGGAACAACAATATCAACCAACCAGACCCCCCAGAGCTCACGGGGACTAAACCACCAAGCAAAGAATACACATGGAGGTGGCCATGGCTCCAGCTGTATATGTGGCAGAGGATGGCCTTGTTTGGCATGAGTAGGAGGGAAAACCTTGGGTCCTGTGAAGGCTTGATGCCCAAACCAAAGTAACCAAAAGCAAAAACCCAAACAGAAACAGAAAATTATGTTAAGCAGCATTCTCTCACTGCAGAGTTAGCACCACAGACTTTTAGCCTGTGGCTGGTTATGGACACTTAGTGGAAGGGCAGTCACCTCGGTTCTCTTAAGGGGATTTGTCAGAGAAGAAAAGGGAATCAGAAGCAGATAAAAGCTAGGTGGCTCACTGGCTACATAAAGTTGGGTCTTATTCACACTGAGGAAACAAAAATATGAAAAAAAATCCATCCAAAGGATTCTGTTGTTGCCAGGGATGGGCCCAGCAGGTGGCTCCTGATGCAGCAGATCACTCTGCAGGACGCTCTCTTCCTGGGCAGTGGCCAGTTCCATCTCATGCTGCAGTTTCTCAGACCTGGGAGAGGAAGGCACTGTCTTGGTAGGGACCTGCCATGTTAGATATCAGACGACTACCTCCCACTACCTCAACTGTACTAGACTCAACATTGATCTTTTACATGATGTCATTTTTGTGACTCCAATCAAATAGGAGTCACACAGTAGCTGGGCCTAGGATTTTTCTCAGCTTTAAACACATATCAGCATTTGATCTAGGTATTATAATGTTCTCAGCTCTACTAGAAAGAATAGGACTACTACTGTCCAGGGCCAGCCATCATTTTATAAAGGTAGCCTACCATAGTCAAGAGTATGTGAGTGGTATACAAGTTATTCATGATAAGTTATTGATGGGTCCAAGCATTTTATAAACAGACATAATACAGTCTTGCAACCTTGGCACCTGAGCAAGGTCATAAGGATAGCTCAGATCTGCTCAGGATGCGCCTTGCACCCAAGCAGCATACATGATAGAGCGTCAGGCTAGAACAGTTTTTCTCCAGTGATTTGTCTGAGAACAATACTCCTGAACAGGCTCCAGCAACAATCAGAAACCTGAATTTCCTTAGAACTAGAGCTGGGGAAGAAAATCCTGTTTCTCTTTAGGAGTCTCTTATAGAACACAACCCTGAGGGCTCTGATCATCCCAGCAGTAGAAGCATCTGCCTGAGTTCATCCTGGAAATCCCTTAACCAATTCTGTCCAGAGAACCCTTTTCACAGAATGGTTAGACACTGCAGAGAGCACTGCCAAGGAAGTGGAATCTTGTGGGTCAAGTGGAACTGTGTCACCAGACAAAAAACTTGCAAGGCCAAGCAGATTCAGAAACCCTGGCAATTCTCATAATTGAGAATGATAGGTATTTGGATTTGCTCCGTCATGACCTGGAGCAAGTAACCACGACACCTCACATGAGGACCATCACAACTAGTCACATAGCATAGAACCCAGAGTTCTCCATGCTTGTGAGGTATCTTGGTGGGCTGGCCCCGGTGGTTTAATCAATAAGCTTCCATTCCCCAGCATTCCTTCCTGCAAAAGGTATTTAATCTCTGGTTCACCCTGAGTAAGTTGTATGCACCCATTTTCCATGATGAATAAACTGTTTAGACAAGCAAGGAATGTCTCTCTCATCAAGAATTGCCATTGGGGAAGGCTTCAAGGCACCTAAGTCTCCCACAGAGGGCGCCTCAAGGCCCAAGACACTCAATCTCTCCTCCTGCCCCAGGTTCATCACAGTTCACATGGCTTCTGTTCCCAAATGCTTATGGTTCCCAGCAGCAGCTGGGTGTCCAGTAGTTAGGGAACCTCAGCTCTAGCCTCAGCCTGTGTTGTTTCTCACCCAGGCTGGGGCCCCCACTTTAGGCTGTATTCCATTAACCCTGACTTGATATCGGCACTCAGTGAGCCCAGTATCAAAGGATGAATGTAGCCTAGTGCCTCTGCATTTCATCTGCCCCATCCCTGCATCCCTGCATCCCTGCACCCCTGGAATGAAGCCTCCTTGATCTTGATGGATGATGTCTTTTATGTGTTCCTGGATTTGGTTGCAAGGTATTTTATTGAGTATTTTTGCATCAATGTTCATAATAGAAATCTGTCTGAAGTTCTCTTTCTTTGTTGAGTCTTTGTGTGGTTTAGGTATCAGGGTGACTGTGGTCTCTTAGAATGAGTTTGGCGGTGTTCCTTCTGTTTCTATTTTGTGGACTAGTTTGAGGAGTATTGGTATTAACTCTTCATTGAAAGTCTGGTAGAATTCTGAACTAAAACCATCTGGCCCTGGACTTTTTTGCTTGTGAGAATATTAATGTCTGCTTCTATTTTTTTTTAGGGATTATGGAGCTATTTACATAGTTTACTTAATCTTGATTTAACGTTGGTTCATGGTATCTGTCTAGAAAATCATCCATTTTGTTAAGATTTTCCAATTTTGTAGAGAACAAGTTTTTGAAAATTAAGACCCAATGATTCTTTTAATTTCCTTAGTGTCAGATGTTATGTCTCCCTTTTCATTACTGATTTTGTCTATTTGGATACTGTCTCTCTGTCTCTTGGTTAGTTTGGCCAAGGGTTTATCTATCTTGTTAATATTCTCAGGGAACCAGCTCTTGGTTTTGTTGATTCTTTGTATTTCTTTCTTGGTTTCTAACTGACTGAATTCAGCCCTGGTTTTGGTTATTTCCTGCCTTCTACTCCTCTTTAGTATGCTTGCTTCATTTTTTTCTAGAGCTTTTAGGTGTACTTTTAAATTAGTCTGAGAACTTTCTAATTTGTAATGGAAACCCTTAGTGCAATGAACTTTCCTCTTAGCACTGCTCTTTCATTGTGTCCCATGAATTTGGGTAGGTTCTGCCTTCATTCATTGACTTCTAGAAAGTCTTTAATTTCTTTCTTTATTTCCTCCCTGACCCAGAAATCATTGAGTAGAGTGTTGTTCAGTTTCCATGAGTGCGTACACTTTCCAGTGCTTATGTTATTGTTGAAATCCAGCTTTAATTCATGGTGGTCTGG
>CM052708.1:74414847-74441280 GCA_028551405.1 Uromys caudimaculatus | reverse complement strand
AATTATAAAGTACATTTCTTTCACCAGCAAGGCGTTCTGTAAAATGTGTGAATTTTGACACAATAGAACAGTTTGTAAGACAGAAGAATGCAGTTTTCAATGTGATTTACAAAGCGTCTATGTTAATGTCACTTCTTTCAACTGTAAAGAACAGCATCAAAAAAACAGATTTTTTTCTACTTAGGAGAACGTATAGGTAAACAAGGCAACGCATATTGAACTGTACTCCTGGAAGCATTAATGATGAAGTACACTTCGTTCTGCTGTGTTGTATTTTCTAAGAGAAACACATGCCCATTGTTCTGTGCTTTTGACCACATCAATTATAAAGTACATTTCTTTCACCTGCCAGACGTTAAGTAAAATGAGTGCATTTCGACACAATAGAACAGTTTGTATGAGAGAAGAATGCAGTTTTCAATGTGATTTATAAAGCGTCTCTGTTAATGTTACTTCTTTCAACTCTCAAGAATACTATCAGAAAAACAGATCCTTTTCTAGTTAGGAGAACATATAGGGAATCAAGGCAACCCTCATGGAACTGTACTCCTGGAAGCCTTAATGATGAAGTACACTTTGTTCAGCTGTTTGTATCTTATGAGAGAAATGCATGCCCATTGTTCTCTGCTTTTGGCTGCTTTAATTATAAAGTACATTTCTTTCACCTGCCAGGCATTCAGTAAAATTACTGCATTTCGACAAAATAGAACAGTTTGTAAGAGAGAAGAATGCAGTTTTCAATGTGATTGACAAAGCATCTGTTTTAACGTCACTTCTTTCAAATGTAAAGAACACTAACAGAAAAACAGATGCTTTTCTAGTTAGCAGAACATATAGGAAAACATGGAAATGCACATTGAACTGTATTTCTGGAAGCGTTAATGATGAAGTACACTTCGTTCTGCTGTATTGTATTTTATAAGAGAAACACATGCCCATTGTTCTGAGCTTTTGGCCGCATCAATTATAAAGTACATTTCTTTCACCTGCCAGGTGTACTTTAAAATGAGTTCATTTCGACACAATAGAACAGTTTGCAGGAGAAAAGAATGCAGTTTTCAATATGATTTATAAAGCGTCTGTTTTAATGTCACATCTTTCAACTGTAAAGAACACTATCAGAAAAACAGATGCTTTTCTAGTTAAGAGAAAATAAAGGAAAAAAACGCAAAGCACATTGAACTGCACTCCTGGAATCGTAAAAGATGAAGTACACTTTATTCTGCTTGTTGTATTTTATAAGAGAAACCCATGCCCATTGTTCTGTGCTTTGGGCCGCATCAATATAAAGTACATTTCTTTCTCCTTCCAGGTGTTCAGTAAAATGAGTGCATTTCGACACAATAGAACAGTGTGTAAGAGAGAAGAATGCAGTTTTCAAAGTGATTTACAAAGCGTCCCTTTTAAAGTCACTTCTTTCAACTGTAAAGAATACTATCAGAAGAACAGATGATTTTCTTGTTAGGAGAACATATAGGGAAACAAGGCAACACAAATTCATCTGTAATCCTGGAAGCATTAATGATGAAGTACACTTCGTTCTGATGTGTTGCATTTTCTAAGAGAAACGCATGAACACTGTTGTGTGCTTTTGACCACATAAATTATAAAGTACATTTCTTTCACCTGCCAGACGTTAAGTAAAATGAGTGCATTTCGACACAATAGAACAGTTTGTATGAGAGAAGAATGCAGTTTTCAATGTGATTTATAAAGCGTCTCTGTTAATGTCACTTCTTTCAACTGTAAAGAATACTATCAGAAAAACAGATCCTTTTTTAGTTATGAGAATATATAGGGAATCAAGGCAACCCTCATGGAACTGTACTCCTGGAAGCCTTAATGATGAAGTACACTTTGTTCAGCTGTTTGTATTTTATGAGAGAAACGCATGCCCATTGTTCTCTGCTTTTGGCTGCTTCAATTATAAAGTACATTTCTTTCACCTGCCAGGTGTTCAGTAAAATGAGTGCATTTCGACACAATAGAACAGTTTGTAAGAGAGAAGAATGCAGTTTTCAATGTGATTTAAAAAGTGTCTTTTAATGTCACTTCTTTCAACTGTAGATAACACTATCAGAAAAACAGATGCTTTTCTAGTTAGGAAATCATATAGGAAATCATATAGGAAATCATGGAAACGCATATTGAACTGTACTCCTGTAAGTGATATTGATGAAGTACAGTCCGTTCTGCTGTGTTGTATTTTATAAGAAAAACGCATGCCCATTGTTCTGAGCTTTTGGCCGCATCAATTATAAAGTACATTTCTTTCATCTGCCAGGCGTTCAGTAAAATTAGTGCATTTCGACACAATACAACAGTTTGTAAGAGAGAAGAATGCAGTTTTCAATGTGATTTACAAAGCATCTGTTTTAACATCACTTCTTTCAAATGTAAAGAACACTATCAGAAAAACAGATGCTTTTCTACTTAGCAGAACATATAGGAAAACATCAAAACGACATTGAACCGTATTCCTGGAAGCGTTAATGATGAAGTACACTTCGTTCTGCTGTATTGTATTTTATAAGAGAAACACATGCCCATTGTTCTGAGCTTTTGGCCGCATCAATTATAAAGTACATTTCTTTCACCTGCCAGGTGTACAGTAAAATGAGTTCATTTCGACACAATAGAATAGTTTGCAAGACAAAAGAATGCAGTTTTGAATGTGATTTACAAAGCGTCTGTTTTAATGTCACTTCTTTCAACTGCAAAGAACACTATTAGAAAAACAGATGCTTTTCTAGTTAAGAGAACATAAAGGAAAAACGCAAAGCACATTGAACTGCACTCCTGGAACCGTAAAAGATGAAGTACACTTTATTCTGCTGTGTTGTATTTTATAAGAGAAACGCATGCCCATTGTTTGGTGCTTTTGTCCGCATCAATATAAAGTACATTTCTTTCTCCTGCCAGGCGTTCAGTAAAATGAGTGCATTTCCACACAATAGAACAGTTTGTAAGAGAGAAGAATGCAGTTTTCAAAGTGATTTACAAAGCATCCCTGTTAATGTCACTTCTTTCAACTGTAAAGAATACTATCAAAAAAACAGCTGCTTTTCTAGTTAGGAGAACATATAGGGAAACAAGGCAACGCACATTGAACTGTACTCCTGGAAGCATTAATGATGAAGGACACTTCGTTCTGATGTGATGTATTTTATAAGAGAAACACATGCCCATTGTTCTGAGCTTTTGGCCGCATCAATTATAAAGTACATTTCTTTCACCTGCCAGGTGTACAGTAAAATGTGTTCATTTCGACACAATAGAACAGTTTGCAAGACAAAAGAATGCAGTTTTGAATGTGATTTACAAAGCATCTGTTTTAATGTCTCTTCTTTCAACTGTAAAGAACACTATCAGAAAAACAGATGCTTTTCTAGTTAAGAGAACATAAAGAAAAAAAACTCAACACACATTAAACTGTACTCCTGGAATCGTTAAAGATGAAGTACACTTTATTCTACTGTGTTGTATTTTATAAGGGAAACGCATGCCCATTGTTCTGTGCTTTTGTCCGCATCAATATAAAGTACATTTCTTTCTCCTGCCAGGCGTTCAGTAAAATTAGTGCATTTCGACACAATAGAACAGTTTGTAAGAGAGAAGAATGCAGTTTTCAATGCTATTTACAAAGCGTCTCTGTTAATGTCACTTCTTTCAACTGTAAAGAATACTATCAGAAAAACAGATCCTTTTCTAATTAGGAGAACATATAGGGAATCAGGGCAATGCACATTGAACTGTACTTCTGGAAGCCTTAATGGTGAAGTACACTTCGTTATGCTGTTTGTATTTTATAAGAGAAACGCATGCCCATTGTCCTCTGCTTTTGGCCGCATCAATTATAAAGTACATATCTTTCCCCTGCCAGGCTTTCAGTAAAATGAGTGCATTTCTACACAATAGAACAGTTTGTAAAAGAGAAGAATGCAGTTTTCAATGTGATTTTAAAAGAGTCTGTTTTAATGTTACTTCTTTCAACTGTAGAGAACACTAACAGAAAAACAGATTCTTTTCTAGTTAGGAAAACATATAGGGAAACATGGAAACGGACATTGAACTGTACTCCTGGAAGCGTTAATGATGAAGTACACTTTGTTCTGCTGTGTTGTATTTTATAAGAGAAACGCATGCCCATTGTTCTGGGATTTTGGCCTCATCAATTATAAAGTACATTTCTTTCACCAGCAAGGCGTTCTGTAAAATGTGTGAATTTTGACACAATAGAACAGTTTGTAAGACAGAAGAATGCAGTTTTCAATTTGATTTACAAAGCGTCTATGTTAATGTCACTTCTTTCAACTGTAAAGAATGCTATCAGAAAAACAGATTTATTTCTACTTAGGAGAAGGTATAGGTAAAAAAGGAAAGGCATATTGAACTGTTCTCCTGGAAGCGTTAATGATGAAGTACACTTCGTTCTGCTGTGTTTTATTTTACAAGAGAAACGCAGGCCCATTGTTCTGTGCTTTTGACCCCATCAATTATAAAGTACATTTTTTTCACCTGCTAGGTGTTCAGTAAAAAGAGTGCATTTCGACACAATAGAACAGTGTGTAAGAGAGAAGAATGCAATTTTCAATGTGATTTACAAAACATCAGTGTTAATGTCACTTCTTTCAACTGTAAAGGACACTATCAGAGAAACAGATGCTTTTCTAGTTAGGAGAACATGTAGGAAAACAAGACAACGACATTGAACTGTTCTGCTGTAGGCGTTAATGATGAAGTACACTTCTTTAAGCTGTGTTGTATTTTATAAGAGAAATGCATGCCCATTGTTCTGTCCTTTTGGCTGCATCAATTATAAAGTACATTTCTTACACTTGTCAGGCGTTCTTTAAAATGAGAGCATTTCGACACAATAGAACAGTTTGTAAGAGAGAAGACTACAGTTTTCATTTTGATTTACAAAGCGTCAGTGTTAATGTAACTTCCTTCAACTGTAAAGAACACTATCAGAAAAACAGATGCTTTTCTAGTTAGGAGCACATATAGGGAAACAAGGCAACACACATTGAACTTTACCTCTGGAAGCGTTACTGATGAAGTACACTTCGTTCTGCTGTGTTGTATTTTCTAAGAGAAACCCATGACCATTTACCTGTGCTTTTGACCACATCAATTATAGAGTACATTTCTTTCTCCTGCCAGACGTTAAGTAAAATGAGTGCATTTCGACACAATAGAACAGTTTGTATGAGAGAAGAATGCAGTTTTCAATGTGATTTATAAAGCGTCTCTGTTAATGTCACTTCTTTCAACTGTAAAGAATACTATCAGAAAAACATCCTTTTCTAGTTTGGAGAATATAGGGAATCAAGGAAACTCTCATTGAACAGTACTCCTGGAAGCCTTAATGATGAAATACACTTTGTTCAGCTGTTTGTATTTGATAAGAGCAATGCATGCCCACTGTTCACTGCTTTTGGCTGCTTCAATTATAAAGTACATTTCTTTCACCTGCCAGGCGTTCAGTAAAATTAGTGCATTTCGACACAATAGAACAGTTTGTAAGAGAGAAGAATGCAGTTTTCAATGTGATTTACAAAGCATCTGTTTTAACGTCACTTCTTTCAAATGTAAAGAACACTATCAGAAAAACAGATGCTTTTCTAGTTAGCAGAACATATAGGAAAACATGGAAACGCACATTGAACTGTACACCTGGAAGCGTTAATGATGAAGTACATTTCGTTCTGCTGTATTGTATTTTATAAGAGAAACACATGCCCATTGTTCTGAGCTTTTGGCCGCATGAATTATAAAGTCCATTTCTGTCACCTGCCAGGTGTACAGTAAAATGAGTTCATTTTGACAAAATAGAACAGTTTGCAAGACAAAAGAATGCAGTTTTGAATGTGATTTACAAAGCTTCTGTTTTAATGTTACTTCTTTCAACTGTAAAGAACACTATCAGAAAAACAGATGCTCCTCTAGTTAAGAGAACATAAAGGAAAAAAACTCAACGCACATTGAACTGCACTCCTGGAATCGTTAAAGATGAAGTACACATTATTCTGCTGTGTTGTATTTTGTAAGAGAAACGCATGCCCATTGTTCTGTGCTTTTGTCTGCATCAATATGAAGTACATTTTTTTCTCCTGCCAGGCGTTCAGTAAAATGAGTGCATTTCGACACAATAGAACAGTTTGGAGGAGAGAAGAATACAGTTTTCAAAGTGCTTTACAAAGCATCCCTGTTAATGTCACTTCTTTCAACTGTAAAGAATACTATCAAAAAAACAGCTGCTTTTCTAGTTAGGAGAACATATAGGGAAACAAGGCAATGCACATTGAACCGTACTCCTGGAAGCATTAATGATGAAGTACACTTCGTTCTGATGTGTTGTATTTTATAGGAGAAACACATGCCCATTGTTCTGAGCTATTGGCCGCATCAATTATAAACTACATTTCTTTCACCTGCCAGGCGTTCAGTAAAATTAGTGCATTTCGACAAAAAGAACAGTTTTTAAGAGAGAAGGATGCAGTTTTCAATGTGATTTACAAAGCATCCCTGTTAATGTCACTTCTTTCAACTGTAAAGAATACTATCAAAAAAACAGCTGCTATTCTAGTTAGGAGAACATATAGGGAAACAAGGCAAAGCACATTGAACTGTACTCCTGGAAGCATTAATGAAGAAGTACACTTCGTTCTGATGTGTTGTATTTTATAAGAGAAACACATGACCATTGTTCTGAGCTTTTGGCCACATCAATTATAAAGTACATTTCTTTCACCTGCCACGTGTACAGTAAAATGTGTTCATTTCGACACAATAGAACAGTTTGCAAGACAAAAGAATGCAGTTTTGAATGTGATTTACAAAGCGTCTGTTTTAATGTCACTTCTTTCAACTGTAAAGAAAACTATCAGAAAAACAGATGCTTTTCTAGTTAAGAGAACATAAAGAAAAAAAACTCAACACACATTAAACTGCACTCCTGGAATCGTTAAAGATGAAGTACACTTTATTCTACTGTGTTGTATTTTATAAGAGAAACGCATGCCCATTGTTCTGTGATTTTGTCCGCATCAATATAAAGTACATTTCTTTCTCCTGCCAGGCGTTCAGTAAAATTAGTGCATTTCGACACAATAGAACAGTCTGTAAGAGAGAAGAATGCAGTTTTCAATGTGATTTACAAAGTGTCTCTGTTAATGTCACTTCTTTCAACTGTGAAGAATACTATCAGAAAAACAGATCCTTTTCTAGTTAGGAGAACGTATGGGGAGTCAAGGCAATGCACATTGAACTGTACTCCTGGAAGCGTTAATGATGAAGTACACTTCGTTCTGCTGTGTTGTACTTTATAAGAGAATCGCATGCCCATTGTTCTGTGATTTTGGCCGCATCAATTATAAAGTACATTTCTTTCACCTTCCAGACGTGAAGTAAAATGAGTGCATTTCGACACAATAGAACAGTTTGTAAGAAAGAAGAATGCAGTTTTCAATGCTATTTACAAAGCGTCTCTGTTAATGTCACTTCTTTCAACCTTAAAGAATACTATCAGAAAAACAGATCCTTTTCTAGTTAGGAGAACATATTGGGAATCAGGGCAATGCACATTGAACTGTACTTCTGGAAGCCTTAATGTTGAAGTACACTTCGTTGTGCTGTTTGTTTTTTATAAGAGAAACGCATGCCCATTGTTCTCTGCTTTTGGCCGCATCAATTATAAAGTACATATATTTCCCCTGCCAGGCTTTCAGTAAAATGAGTGGATTTCTACACAATAGAACAGTTTGTAAGAGAGAAGAATGCAGTTTTCAATGTGATTTAAAAAGAGTCTGTTTTAATGTTACTTCTTTCACCTGTAGAGAACACTATCAGAAAAACAGATGCTTTTTTGTTAGGGAAACATATAGGAAAATATGGAAACGCACATTGAACTGTATTCCTGGAAGCGTTAATGATGAAGTACACTTCGTTCTGCTGTATTGTAATTTATAAGAGAAACACATGCCCATTGTTCTGAGCTTTTGGCCTCATCAATTATAAAGTACATTTCTTTCACCTGCCAGGCGTTCAGTAAAATTAGTGCATTTCGACACAATAGAACAGTCTGTAAGAAAGAAGAATGCAGTTTTCAATGTGATTTACAAAGCGTCTCTGTTAATGTCACTTCTTTCAACTGTAAAGAATACTATCAGAAAACCAGATCCTTTTTTAGTTTGGAGAACATATAGGGAATTAAGGCAACCCTCATTGAACTGTACTCCTGGAAGCCTTAATGATGAAGTACACTTTGTTCAGCTGTTTGTATTTGATAAGAGAAACACATGCCCATTGTTCTGAGCTTTTGTCTGCATCAATTATAAGGTACATTTCTTTCACCTGCCAGGTGTACAGTAAAATGGGTTCATTTCGACACAATAGAACAGATTGCAAGACAAAAGAATGCAGTTTTGAATGTGATTTACAAATCGTCTGTTTTAATGTCACTTCTTTCAACTGTAAAGAACACTATCAGAAAAACAAATGCTTTTCTAGTTAGAGAACATAAAGAAAAAAAACTAAATGCACATTAAACAGCACTCCTGGAATTGTTAAAGATGAAGTACACTTTATTCTACTGTGTTGTATTTTATAAGAGAAACGCATGCCCATTGTTCTGTGCTTTTGTCCGCATCAATATAAACCACATTTCTTTCTCCTGCCATGCGTTCAGTAAAATGAGTGCATTTCGACACAATAGAACAGTTTGTAAGAGAGAAGAATACAGTTTTCAAAGTGATTTACAAAGAGTCCCTGTTAATGTCACTTCTTTCAACTGTAAAGAATAGTATCAGAAAAACAGATGCTTTTATAGTTAGGAGAACATATAGGGAAATAAGGCAACACACATTGAACTTTATTCCTGGATGCATTAATGATGAAGTACACTTCGTTCTGATGTGTTGTATTTTCTAAGAGAAACGCATGACCAGTGTTCTGTGCTTTTGACCACATCGATTATAAAGTACATTTCTTTCACCTGCCAGACGTTAAGTAAAATTAGTGCATTTTGATACAATAGAACAGTCTGTAAGAGAGAAGAATGCAGTTTTCAATGTGATTTACAAAGCATCTCTGTTAATGTCACTTCTTTTAACTGTAAGGAATACTATCAGAAAAACAGATCCTTTTCTAGTTAGGAGAACATATGGGGAGTCAAGGCAATGCACATTGAACTGTACTCCTGGAAGTGTTAATGATGAAGTACACTTCGTTCTGCTGTGTTGTACTTTATAAGAGAAACGCATGCCCATTGTTCTGTGATTTTGGCAGCATCAATTACAAAAGTACATTTCTTTCACTGCCAGACGTTAAGTAAAATGAGTGCATTTCGACACAGTAGAACAGTTTGTAAGAGAGAAGAATGCAGTTTTCAATGTGATTTACAAAGCATCTGTGTTAATGGCACTTCTTTTAACTGTAAAGAATACCATCAGAAAACAGATGCTTTTCTAGTTAGGAGAACATATAAATAAACAGGGCAACGCACATTGAACTGTACTCCTGGAAGCGTTAATGATTAAGTCCACTTCGTTCTGCTGTGTTGTATTTCATAAGAGAAATGCATGCCCATTCTTCTGTGCTTTTGTCCACATCAATTATAAAGTACATTTCTTTCACTTGCAATGCGTTAAGTAAAATGAGTGCATTTGAGCACCATAGAACTGTTTATATGAGAGAAGAATGCTGTTTTAAATGTGATTTACAAAGCGTCTGTGTTAATGGCTCTTCTTTTAATTGTAAAGAATACTATCAGAAAAACAGATGCTTTTCTAGTTAGGAGAACATATAAATAAACAGGGCATTGTACATTGAACTGTACTCCTGGAAGTGTTAATGATGAAGTACACTTCGTTCTGCTGTGTTGTATTTCATAAGAGAAACGCATGCCCATTCTTCTGTGCTTTTGTCCACATCAATTATAAAGTACATTTCTTTCACTGCCAGACGTTAAGTAAAATGAGTGCATTTCGACACAATAGAACAGTTTGTAAGAGAGAAGAATGCAGTTTTCAATGCTATTTACAAAGCGTCTCTCTTAAAGTCACTTCCTTCAACTGTAAAGAATACTATCAGAAAAACAGATCCTTTTCTAGTTAGGAGAACATATAGGGAATCAGGGCAATGCACATTGAACTGTGCTTGTGGAATCCTTAGTAGTGTAGTACACTTCGATATGCTGTTTGTTTTTTATAAGAGGAACACATGCCCATTGTTCTCTGCTTTTGGCCGCATCAATTATAAAGTACATATCTTTCCCCTGCCAGGCTTTATGTAAAATTAGTGCATTTCTACACAATAGAACAGTTTGTAAGAGGGAAGAATGGACTTTTCAATGTGATTTAAAAAGAGTATTTTAATGTCACTTCTTTCAACTGTAGAGAACACTATCAGAAAAACAGATGCTTTTCTAGTTAGGAAAACATATAGGAAAACATGGAAATGCACATTGAACTGTACTCCTGTAAACATTAAGGAAGAAGTACACTTTATTCTGCTGTGTTGTATTTTATAAGAGAAAGGCATGCCCATCGTTCTGAGATTTTGGCCGCATCAATTATAAAGCACATTTCTTTCACCAGCAAGGCATTCTGTAAAATGTGTGAATTTTGACACAATAGAACAGTTTGCAAGACAGAAGAATGCAGTTTTCAATGTGATTTACAAAGCGTCTATGTTAATGTCACTTCTTTCAACTGTAAAGAATACTATCAGAAAAACAGATTTTTTTCTACTTAGGAGAATGTATAGGTAAACAAGGCAACACATTTTGAACTGTACTCCTGGAAGTATTAATGATGAAGTACACTTCGTTCTGCTGTGTTGTATTTTATAAGAAAAACGCATGCCCATTGTTCTGTGCTTTTGTCCGCATCAATATAAAGTACATTTCTTTCTCCTGCCAGGCGTTCAGTAAAATGAGTGCATTTCGACACAATAGAACAGTTTGTAAGAGCGAAGAATGCAGTTTTCAAAGTGATTTACAAAGCATCCCTGTTAATGTCACTTCTTTCAACTGTAAAGGACACTATCAGAGAAACAGATGCTTTTCTAGTTAGGAGAACATGTAGGAAAACAAGGCAACGACATTGAACTCTTCTGCTGTAAGCGTTAATGATGAAGTACACTTCTTTCAGCTGTGTTGTAATTTATAAGAGAAATGCATGCCCATTGTTCTGTCCTTTTGGCTGCATCAATTATAAAGTACATTTCTTACACCTGTCAGGCGTTCTTTAAAATGAGTGCATTTCGACACAACAGAACAGTTTGTAAGAGCGATGACTGCAGTTTTCATTTTGATTTACAAAGCGTCAGTGTTAATGTCACTTCCTTCAACTGTGAAGAACACTATCAGAAAAACAGATCCTTTTCTAGTTAGGAGCACATATAGGGAAACAAGGCAACACACATTGAACTTTACCTCTGGAAGCATTACTGATGAAGTACACTTCGTTCTGCTGTCTTTTATTTTCTAAGAGAAACGCATGACCATTTTTCTGTGCTTTTGACCACGTCAATTATAGAGTACATTCCTTTCACCTGCCAGACGTTCAGTAAAATGAGTGCATTTCGACACAATAGAACAGTTTGAATGAGAGAAGAATGCAGTTTTCAATGTGATTTATAAAGCACCTCTGTTAATGTTACTTCTTTCAACTGTAAAGAATACTATCAGAAAAACAGATCCTTTTCTACTTTGGAGAATATAGGGAATCAAGGAAACCCTCATTGAATTTTACTCCTGGAAGCCTTAATGATGAAGTACACTTTGTTCAGCTGTTTGTATTTTATAAGAGAAACGCATGCCCATTGTTCACTGCTTTTGGCTGCTTCAATTATAAAGGACATTTCTTTCAACTGCCAGGCGTTCAGTAAAATTAGTGCATTTCGACACAATAGAGCAGTTTGTAAGAGAGAAGAATGCAGTTTTCAATGTGATTTACAAAGCATCTGTTTTAACCTCACTTATTTCAAATGTAAAGAAAACTATCAGAAAAACAGATGCTTTTCTAGTTAGCAGAACATATAGGAAAATATGGAAACGCACATTGAACTGTATTCCTGGAAGCCTTAATGATGAAGTACACTTTGTTCTGCTGTATTGTATTTTATAAGAGAAACACATGCCCATTGTTCTGAGCTTTTGGCCGCATCAATTATAAAGTACATTTCTTTCACCTGCCAGGTGTACAGTAAAATGAGTTCATTTCGACACAGTAGAACAGTTTGCAAGAGAAAGGAATGCAGTTTTGAATGTGATTTACAAAGCGTCTGTTTTAATGTCACTTCTTTCATCTGTAAAGAACACTATCAGAAAAACACATGCTTTTCTAGTTAAGAGAACATAAAGGAAAAAAACTCAACACACATTGAACTGCACTCCTGGAATCGTTAAAGATGAAGTACACTTTATTCTGCTTTGTTGTATTTTATAATAGAAACGCATGCCCATTGTTCTGTGCTTTTGTCCGCATCAATATAAAGTACATTTCTTTCTCCTGCCAGGCGTTCAGGAAAATGAGTGCATTTTGACACAATAGAACAGTTTGTAAGAGAGAAGAATGCAGTTTTCAAAGTGATTTACAAAGCGTCCCTGTTAATGTCACTTCTTTCAACTGTAAAGAATACTATCAGAAAAACAGATGCTTTTCTAGTTAGGAGAACATATAGGGAAGCAAGGAAACGCACATTGAACTATACTCCTGGAAGCAGTAATGATGAAGTACACTTCGTTCGGATGTGTTGTATTTTCTAAGAGAAACGCATGACCGTTGTTCTGTGCTTTTGACCACAACAATTATAAAGTAAATTTCTTTCACCTACCAGAAGTTAAGTAAAATTAGTGCATTTAGACACAATAGAACAGACTGTAAGAGAGAAGAATGCAGTTTTCAATGTGATTTACCAAGCGTCTCTGTTAATGTCACTTCTTTCAACTGTAAAGAATACTATCAGATAAACAGATCCTTTTCTAGTTAAGAGAAAATATAGGGAATTAAGGCAATGCACATTGAACTGTACTTCTGGAAGCCAAAATGGTGAAGTACACTTCTTTCTGCTGTTTGTATTTTATAAGAGAAAGGCATTCCCATTGTTTTCTGCTTTTGGCAGCATCAATTATAAAGTACATTTCTTTCACCTGCCAGGCGTTCAGTAAAATGAGTGCATTTCTACACAATCGAACAGTTTGTAAGAGAGAAGAATGCAGGTTTCAATGTGATTTACAAAGCATCCCTGTTAATATCACTTCTTTCAACTGTAAAGGACACTATCAGAGAAACAGATGCTTTTCTAGTAAGGAGAACATGTAGGAAAACAAGGCAACAACATTGAACTCTTCTGCTGTAAGCATTAATGATGAAGTACACTTCTTTCAGCTGTGTTGTATTTTATAAGAGAAATGCATGCCCATTGTTCTGTTCTTTTGGCTGCATGAATTATAAAGTACATTTCTTACACCTGTCAGGCTTTCTTTAAAATGAGTGCATTTCAACACAGCAGAACAGTTTGTAAGAGAGATGACTGCAGTTTTCATTTTGATTTACAAAGCGTCAGTGTTAATGTCACTTCCTTCAACTGTGAAGAACACTATCAGAAAAACAGATCCTTTTCTAGTTAGGAGCACATATAGGGAAACAAGGCAACACACATTGAACTTTACCTCTGGAACCGTTACTGATGAAGTACACGTCATTGTGCTGTGTTGTATTTTCTAAGAGAAACGCATGACGATTTTTCTGTGCTTTGACCACATCAATTATAAAGTACATTTCTTTCACCTGCCAGACGTTCAGTAAAATGATTGCATTTCGACACAATAGAACAGTTTGTAAGAGAGAAGAGTGCAGTTTTCAATGTGATTTACAAAGCGTCTCTCTTAATGTCACTTCTTTCAATTGTAAAGAATACTATCAGAAAAACAGATCATTTTCTAGTTAGGAGAACATATAGGGAATCAAGGCAATGCACATTGAACTGTACTTCTGGAAGTCACAATGTTGAAGTACACTTCGTTCTCTGTTTGTATTTTATAAGAGCAACGCATGCCCATTGTTCACTGCTTTTGGTTGCTTCAATTATAAAGTGCATTTCTTTCACCTGCCAGGCGTTCAGTAAAATGAGTGCATTTCAACACAGTAGAACAGTTTGTAAGAGAGAAGAATGCCGTTTTCAATGTGATTTAAAAAGAGTCTGTTTTAATGTCACTTCTTTCAACTGTAGAGAACACTATCAGAAAAACAGATGCTTTTCTAGTTAGGAAAACATATAGGAAAACATGGAAATGCACATTGAACTGTACTCCTGGAAGCGTTAATGATGAAGTACACCTCGTTCTGCTGTGTTGTATTATATAAGAAAAACGCATGCCCATTTTTCTGTGATTTTGGCCACCTAATGTATAAAGTGCTTTTCTTTCACCTGCCAGACGTTAAGTAAAATGAGTGGATTTCGACACAATAGAACAGTTTGTAAGAGAGAAGAATGCAGTTTTCAATGCTATTTACAAAGCGTCTCTGTTAATGTCACTTCTTTCAACTGTAAAGAATAGTATCAGAAAAACAGATACTTTTCTAGTTAGGAGAACATATAGGGAATCAGGGCAATGCACATTGAACTGTACTTCTGGAAGCCTTAATGGTGAAGTACACTTCGTTCTGCTGTTTGTATTTTATAAGACATACGCATGCCCATTATTCTCTGCTTTTGGCCTCATCAACTATAAAGTACATATCTTTCACCTGCCAAGCTTTCAGTAAAATGAGTGCATTTCTACACAATAGAACAGTTTGTAAGAGAGAAGAATGCAGTTTTCAATGTGATTTAAAAAGAGTCTTTTAATGTCACTTCTTTCAACTGTAGAGAACATTATCAGAAAAACAGATGCTTTCCTAGTTAGGAAAACATATAGGAAAACATGGAAACGCACATTGAACTGTACTCCTGGAAGCGTTAATGATGAAGTATACTTCGTTCTGCTGTGTTGTATTTTATAAGAGAAACGCATGCCCATTGTTTTGTGCTTTTGGCCGCATCAAATATAAAATACCTTTTTTTCACCTGCTAGGTGTTCAGTAAAATGAGTGCATTTCGACACAATAGAACAGTGTGTAAGAGAGAAGAATGCAGTTTTCAATGTGATTTACAAAACATCAGTGTTAATGTCACTTCTTTCAACTGTAAAGGACACTATCAGAGAAACAGATGCTTTTCTAGTTAGCAGAACATGTAGGAAAACAAGGCAACGACATTGAACTGTTCTGCTGGAAGCGTTAATGATGAAGTACACTTCTTTCAGCTGTGTTGTATTTTATAAGAGAAATGCATGCTCATTGTTCTGTCCTTTTGGCTGCATCAATTATAAAGTACATTTCTTACACCTGCCAGGTGTTCTTTAAAATGAGTGCATTTCGACACAATTGAACAGTTTGTAAGAGAGAAGACTGCAGTTTTCATTTTGATTTACAAAGCGTCAGTGTTAATGTAACTTCCTTCAACTGTAAAGAACATTATCAGAAAAAACAGATGCTTTTCTAGTTAGGAGAACATATAGGGAAACAAGGCAACACACATTGAACTTTACCTTTGGAAGCATTACTGATGAAGTACACTTCTTCTGCTGTGTTGTATTTTCTAAGAGAAACGCATGACCATTTTTCTGTGCTTTTGACCACATCAATTATAAAGTACATTTCTTTCATCTACCAGACATTAAGTAAAATGAGTGCATTTCGACACAATAGAACAGTTTGTATGAGAGAAGAATGCAGTTTTCAATGTGATTTATAAAGCGTCTCTGTTAGTGTCACTTCTTTCAACTGTAAAGAATACTATCAGAAAACCAGATCCTTTTCTAGTTTGGAGAACATATAGGGAATTAAGGCAACCATCATTGAACTGTACTCCTGGAAGCCTTAATGATGAAGTACACTTTGTTCAGCTGTTTGTATGTTATAAGAGAAACGAATGCCCATTGTTCTGTGCTTTTGGCTGCTTCAATTATAAAGTACATTTCTTTCACCTGCCAGGCGTTCAGTAAAATTAGTGCATTTCGACACAATAGAACAGTTTGTAAGTGAGAAGAATGCAGTTTTCAATGTTATTTACAAAACGTCTCTGTTAATGTCAATTCTTTCAACTGTAAAAAATACTATCAGAAAAACAGATCCTTTTCTAGTTAGGAGAACATATAGGGAATCAAGGCAATGCACATTGAACTGTACTTCTGGAAGCCTTAATGGTGAAGTACAATTCGTTCTGCTGTTTATATTTTATAAGAGAAACGTATGCCCATTGTTCTCTGCTTTTGGCAGCATCAATTATAAAGTACATTTCTTTCACCTGTAAGGCGTTCAGTAATATTAGTGCATTTCGACACAATAGAACAGTTTGTAAGTGAGAAGAATGCAGTTTTCAATGTGATTTACAAAGCATCTGTTTTAACACCATTTCTTTCAAATGTAAAGAACACTATCAGAAAAACAGATGCTTTTCTAGTTAGCAGAACATATAGGAAAACATGGAAAGGCACATTGAACTGTATTCCTGGAAGCGTTAATGATGAAGTACACTTCGTTCTGCTGTATTGTATTTTATAAGAGAAACACATGCCCATTGTTCTGAGCTTTTGGCCGCATCAATTATAAAGTACATTTCTTTCACCTGCCAGGTGTACAGTAAAATGAGTTCATTTTGACACAATAGAACAGTTTGCAAGAGAAAAGAATGCAGTTTTGAATGTGATTTAGAAAGTGTCTGTTTTAAAGTCACTTCTTTCAACTGTAAAGAACACTATCAGAAAAACAGATGCTTTTCTAGTTAAGGGAACATAAAGGAAAAAAATAAACGCACATTGAACTGCACTCCTGGAATCGTTAAAGATGAAGTACACTTTATTCTGCTGTGTTGTATTTTATAAGAGAAACACATGCCCATTGTTCTGTGCTTTTGTCCGCATCAATATAAAGTACATGTCTTTCTCCTGCCAGGCGTTCAGTAAAATGAGTGCATTTCCACACAATAGAACAGTTTGTAAGGGGGAAGAATGCAGTGTTCAAAGTGATTTATAAAGCGTCCCTGTTAATGTCACTTCTTTCAACTGTAAAGAATACTATCAGAAAACAGATGCTTTTCTAGTTAGGAGAACATATCGGGAAACAAGGCAACGCACGTTGAACTATACTCCTGGAAGCATTAATGATGAAGTACACTTCGTTCAGATGTGGTGTATTTTCTAAGAGAAACGCATGACCGTTGTTCTGTGCTTTTGACCACAACAATTAAAAAGTAAATTTCTTTCACCTACTAGAAGTTAAGTAAAATTAGTGCATTTAGACACAATAGAACAGACTGTAAGAGAGAAGAATGCACTTTTCAATGTGATTTACCAAGCGTCTTTGTTAATGTCACTTCTTTCAACTGTAAAGAATACTATCAGAAAAACAGATCCTTTTCTAGTTAAGAGAACATATAGGGAATCAAGGCAATGCACATTGGACTGTACTTCTGGAAGCCAAAATGTTGAAGTACACTTCTTTCTGCTGTTTGTATTTTATAAGAGAAAGGCATTCCCATTGTTTTATGCTTTTGGCAACATCAATTATAAAGTACATTTCTTTCACCTGCCATGCATTCAGTAAAATGAGTGCATTTTTACACAATCGAACAGTTTGTAAGAGAGAAGAATGCCGTTTTCAATGTGATTTAAAAAGAGTCTGTTTTAATGTCACTTCTTTCAACTGTAGAGAACACTATTAGAAAAACAGATGCTTTTCTAGTTAGGAAAACATGGAAACGCACATTCAACTGTACTCCTGGAAGCGTTAATGATGAAGTATACTTCGTTCTGCTGTGTTGTATTTTATAAGGGAAACGCATGCCCATTGTTCTGTGTTTTTGGCCTCATCAAATATAAAGCACATTTTTTTTCACCTGCTAGGTGTTCAGTAAAATGAGTGCATTTCGACACAATAGAACATTGTGTAAGAGAGAAGAATGCCCTTTTCAATGTGATTTACAAAACATCAGTGTTAATGTAACTTCTTTCAACTGTAAAGGACACTATCAGAGAAACAGATGCTTTTCTAGCTAGGAGAACATATAGGGAAACAAGGCAACGCACATTGAACTCTACTCCTGGAACCGTTAATGATGAAGTTCACTTCATTCTGATGTGTTGTATTTTCTAAGAGAAATGCATGACCACTGTTCTGTGCTTTTGACCACATGAATTATAAATTACATGTCTTTCACTTGCCATACATTAAGTAAAATGGGTGCATTTCGACACAATAGAACAGTCTGTAAGATAGAAGAATGCAGTTTTTAATGTGATTTACAAAGCGTCTCTGTTAATGTCACTTCTTTCAACTGTAAAGAATACTATCAGAAAAACAGATCCTTTTCTACTTAGGAGAACATATAGGGAATCAAGGCAATGCACATTGAACTGAACTTCTGGAAGCCTTAATGGTTTACAACACTTCGTTCTGCTGTTTGTATTTTACAAGAGAAACACATGCCCATTGTTCTCTGCTTTTGGCCGCATCAATTATAAAGTACATTTCTTTCACCTGCCAGGCGTTCAGTAAAATGAGTGCATTTCTACACAATCGAACAGTTTGTAAGAGAGAAGAATGCAGTTTTCAATGTGATTTAAAAAGAGTCTGTTTTAATGTCACTTCTTTCAACTGTAGAGAACACTATCAGAAAAGCAGATGCTTTCCTAGTTAGCAAAACATATAGGAAAACATGGAAACACACATTGAACTGTACTCCTGGAAGCGTTAATGATGAAGTACACTTCGTTCTGCTGTGTTGTATTTTAGAAGAGAAACACATGCCCATTGTTCTGTGTTTTTGGCCACATCAATTATAAAGTACATTTCGTTCACCAGCAAGGCGTTCTGTAAAATGTGTGAATTTTGACACAATAGAACAGTTTGTAAGACAGAAGAATGCAGTTTTCAATGTGATTTACAAAGCGTCTGTGTTAATGTCACTTCTTTCAACTGTAAAGGACACTGTCAGAGAAACAGATGCTTTTCTATTTAGGAGAACATATAGGAAAAAAAGGCAATGCACATTCAACTGCACTCCTGGAATCGTTAAAGATGAAGTACACTTTTCTTGGCTGTCTTGTATTTTATAAGAGAAACACATGCCCATTGTTCTGAGCTTTTGGCCACATCAATTATAAAGTACATTTCTTACACCTGCCAGGCGTTCTTTAAAATGAGTGCATTTCGACACAATAGAACAGTTTGTAAGAGAGAAGACTGCAGTTTTCAATTTGATTTACAAAGCGTCAGTGTTAATGTCACTTCCTACAACTGTAAAGAACACTATCAGAAAAGCAGATGCTTTTCTAGTTAGGAGAACATGTAGGGAAACAAGGCAACGCACATTGAACTTTACCTTTGGAAGCGTTACTGATGATGTACACTTCGTTCTGCTGTGTTGTATTTTCTAAGAGAAACGCATGACCATTGTTCTGTGCTTTTGACCACATCAATTATAAAGTACATTTCTTTCACCTGCCAGACGTTCAGTAAAATGAGTGCATTTCTACACAATAGAACAGTTTGTAAGAGAGAAGAATTCAGTTTTCCATGTGATTTAGAAAGCGTAAGTGTTAATGTCACTTCCTTCAACTGTAAAGAACACTATCAGAAAAACTGATGCTTTTCTAGTTAGGAGAACATATAGGGAAAGAAGGCAACGCATATTGAACTGTACTCCTGTAAGCATTAATGATGAAGTACACTTCGTTCTGCTGTTTGTATTTCATAAGAGAAATGTATACCCATTGTTCTGTGCTTTGGCCGCATCAATTATAAAGTACATTTCTTTAACCTACCAGGTGTTCAGTAAAATGAGTGCATTTCTACACAATTGAACAGTGTGTAAAAGAGAAGAATGCAGTTTTCAATGTGATTTACAAAACGTCAGAGTTAATGTCACTTCTTTCAACTGTAAAGGACACTATCAGAGAAACAGATGCTTTTTTAGTTAGGAGAACGTATAGGAAAAAAAGGCAATGCACATTGAACTGCACTCCAGGTATCGTTAAAGATGAAGTACACTTTTTTCTGCTGTGTTGTATTTTATAAGAGAAACGCATGCCCATTGTTCTGTGCTTATGACCGCATCAATTATACATACATTTCTTTCATCTGCCAGGCGTTCAGTAAAATGAGTGCATTTCGACACAATAGAACAGTTTGTAAGAGAGAAGAATGCAGTTTTCAATGTGATTTACAAAGTGTCTGTGTTAATATCACTTCTTTCAACTGTAAAGAATACTATCAGAAAAACAAATGCTATTCTATTAAGGAGAACTTATAAGAAAACAACGCAACGCACATTGATCTGTACTCCGGAAAGCCTTAATGATGAGGTACACTTTGTTCTGCTGTGTTGTATTTTATAAGAGAAACGCATGCCATTGTTCTGAGCATTTGGCCGCATCAATTATAAAGTACATTTCTTTCATCTGCCAGGCGATCAGTAAAATGAGTTCATTTCGACACAATAGAACAGTTTGTAAGAGAGAAGAATGCAGTTTTCAATTTGATTTACAAAGCGCAAATGTTAAAGTCTCTTCCTTCAACTGTAAAGAAAACTATCAGAAAAACAGATGCATTTCTAGTGAGGAGAACATATAGACAAACAAGGCAATGCACATTGAACTGTACTCGTGGAAGCGTTAATGATGAAGTACACTTCGTTCTGCTGTTTGTATTTTATAAGAGAAACACATTCCCATTGTTCTGTGCTTTTGGCCGCATCAATTATAAAGTACATTTCTTTAACCTGCCAGGCGTTCAGTAAAATGAGTGCATTTCGACACAATAGAACAGTGTGTAAGAGAGAAGAATGCAGTTTTCAATGTGATTTACAAAGCGTCTGTTTTAATGTCACTTCTTTGAACTGTAAAGGTCACTATCCTAAAACCAGATGCTTTTCTAGTTAGGAGAACATATAGGAAAACATGGCAACGCACATTGAACTGTACTCCTTGAAGTGTTAATGATGAAGTACCCTTCGTTCTGCTGTATTGTATTTTTTAAGACAAAGACATGTCCATTGTTCTGAGCTTTTGGCTGAATCAATTATAAAGTACATTTCTTTCACCTGCCAGGTGTACAGTAAAATGAGTTCATTACGACACATTAGAACAGTTTGTAAGAGAGAAGAATGCAGTTTTAAATGTGATTTACAAAGTGTCAGAGTTAATGTCACTTCTTTAAACTGTATCGAATATTAACAGAGAAACAGTTGCTTTTCTAGTTAGAAGACCATATAGGGAAAAAGGCAACGCACATTGAACTATACTCCTGGAAGCGTTAATGATGAAGTACACTTCATTCTGCTGTGTTGTATTTTATAAGAGAAACGCATGCCCATTTTTCTGTGCTTTTGGCCACATCAATTATAAAGTACATTTCTTTCACCTGCCAGGCGTTCAGTAAAATAGGGGCATTTCAACAAAATAGAACAGGTTGTAAGAGAGAAGAATGCAGTTTTCAATGTGATTCACAAAGCATCATTGTAAATGTCACTTCTTTCAACAGTAAAGAATACTATCAGAAAAACTGGTGCTTTTCTAGTCAGGAGAACATACAGGAAAACATGGCAACACACAATGAACTGTACTCCTGGAAGCGTTAATGAGGAAGTGCACTTTGTTCTTCTGTGTTGTATTTAATAAGAGAAACGCATGCCCATTGTTCTGTGCTTTTGGACGCATCAATTATAAAGTACATTTCTTTCACCAGCAAGGCGTTCTGTAAAATGTGTGAATTTTGACACAATAGATCAGTTTGTAAGAGAGAAGAATGCAGTTTTCAAAGTAATTTACAAAATATCAGTGTTAATGTCACTTCTTTCAACGGTAAAGGGCACTATCAGAGAAAAAGATGCTTTTCTAGTTAGGAGAACATATAGGGAAACAAGGCAATGCACATTGAACTGTACTCCTGGTAGCGTTAACAATGAAGTACACTTCGTTCTTCTGTGTTGTATTTTGTAAGAGAAAAGCATGCCCAAAGTTCTGTGCTTTTGGCCACATCAATTGTAAAGTACATTTCTTTCACCTGTCAGGTGTTCAGTAAAATTAGTGCATTTCGACACAATAGAACAGTTTGTAAGAGAGAAGAATGTAGTTTTCAATACGTCAGTGTTAATGTCACTGCTTTCAACTGTAAAGTATACTATGAGAAAAACAGATGCTTTTCTATTTAGGAGAACCTATAGGGAAACAAGGCAATGCACATAGAACTGTACTCCTGGAAGCATTAATGATGAAGTACACTTCGTTTTGCTGTGTTGTATTTTATAAGAGAAACACATGCCCATTGTTCTGTGCTTTTGTCCGCATCAATATAATGTACATTTCTTTCTCCTGCCAGGCGTTCAGTAAAATGTGTGCATTTTGACACAATATACCAGTTTGTAAGAGAGAAGAATGCAGTTTTCAATGTGATTCACAAAGCATATGTGTTAATTTCACTTCTTTCAACTGTAAAGAACAGTATCAGAAAAACATGCTTTTCTAGTTTAAGAACTTATAAGAAAACAAATCAACGCACATTGAAATTTACTTCTGGAAGTGTTAATGATGAAGTACACTTCATTTTGCTGTGTTGTATTTTATAAGAGAAACGCATGCCAATTGTTCTGTGCTTATGTGTGCATCAATTATAATGTACATTTCTTTCACCTGCCAGGTGTACAGTAAAAGGAGTTCATTACGACACATTAGAACAGTTTGTAAGAGAGAAGAATGCAGTTTTCAATGTGATTTACAAAGTGTCAGAGTTAATGTCACTTCTTTAAACTGTAAAGAATATTATCAGAAAAGCTGTTGCTTTTCTAGTTAGGAGAACATATAGGGAAACAAGGCAAAGCACATTGAATTGTACTCCTTGTAGCATTAATGATGAAGTACACTTCGTTCTGCTGTGTTGTATTTTATAAGAGAAACTCATGCCCACTGTTCTGTGCTTTTGGCCACAACAATTATAAAGTACATTTCTTTCACCTGCCAGGCGTTCAGTAAAATGAGTGCATTTCGACACAATAGATCAGATTGTAAGACAGAAGAATACAGTTTTCAATGTGATTTACAATGTGTCAGTGTTAATGTCACTTCTTTCAAATGTAAAGAATACTATCAGAAAAACGAATGCTTTTCTAGTTAGCAGATCATATAGGGAAAGAAGTCAACGCATATTGATCTGTACTCCTGGAAGCGTTAATGAGGAAGTACACTTCGTTCTGCTGTTTGTATTTATAAGAGAAACGCATGCCCATTGTTCTGTGCTTTTGGCCGCATCAATATAAAGTACATTTCTTTATCCAGTCAGGCATTCAGTAAAATGAGTGCATTTCGACACAATGGAACAGTTTGTAAGAGAGAAGAATGCAGTTTTCGATGTGATTTACAAAGCAATGTCACTTCTTACAAGTGTAAAGATCACTAATAGAAAAAAGATGCTTTTCTACTTAGGAGAACTTATAAGAAAACAAGGCAATGCACATTGAACTGTACTCCAGGAAGCATTAATGATGAAGTACATTTCCTTCTGCTGTGTTGTGTTTTATAAGAGTAACGCAAGTCCATTGTTCTGTGCTTTTGGCCACATCAATTATAAAGTACTTTTCTTTCACCTGCTAGGCTTTCAGTAAAATGAGTGCATTTCGACCCAATAGAACAGTTTGTAAGAGAGAAGAATGCAGTTTTCACTGTGATTTACAAAGCGTCTGTTTTAATGTCACTTCTTTCAACTGTAAAGAACACTATCAGTAAACCAGATGCTTTTCTAGTTAGGAGAACATATAGTTAAACATGGCATGCATATTGAACTGTACTCCTTGAAGCGTTAAGGATGAAGTACACTTAGTTCAGCTGTATTGTATTTTATAAGAGAAAGACATGCCCATTGTTCTGAGCTTTTGGCCACATCAATTATAAAGTACATTTCTTTCACCTGCCAGGTGTACAGTAAAATGAGTTCATTTCGACACAATAGTACAGTTTTTAAGAGAGAAGAATGCACTTTTCAATGTGACTTACAAAGCGTCAGTGTTAATGTCACTTCCTTCAACTGTAAAGAAGACTATCGAAAAACAGATGCTTTTCTAGTTAGGAGAAGATATAGGGAAACAAGGCAATGCACATTGAACTGTACTCCTGGAAGCATTAATGATGAAGTACTCTTCGTTCTGCTGTTTGTATTATATAAGAGAAACGCATGCCTATTCTCTGCTTTTGTCCGCATCAGTTAAAAATTACATTTCTTTCACCTGCCAGGTGTTCAGTAAAATGAGGTCATTTTGACACAATAGAACAGTTTGTAAGACAGAAGAATGCACTTTTCAATGTGATTTACAAAGCGTCAGTGTTAATGTCACTTCTTTCACCTGTAATTGACACTATGAGAGAAACAGATGCTCTTCTAGTTAGGAGAACATATAGGAAAAAAAGGCAATGCGCATTGAACTGCAGTCCTGGAAGCATTAAAGATGAAGTACACTTTGTTCTGACGTGTTGTATTTTATAAGAGATAAGCATGCCCATTGTTGTTTGTTTTTGGCCGCATCAATTATAAAGCACATTTCATTCATCTGCCAGGCGTTCAGTAAAATGAGTGCATTTCGACACAATAAAACAGTTTGTAAGAGAGAAGAATGCAGTTTTCAATGTGATTTACAAAACAACAGTGTTAATGTCACTTCTTTCAACTGTAAAGGACACTATCAGAGAAACAGATGGTTTTCTAGTTAGGAGTACAAATAGGAAAACATGACAATGCACATTGAACTGTGCTCCTGGAAGCATGAATGATGAAGTACACTTCGTTCTGCTGTGTTATATTTTCTAAGAGAAACGCATGCCCATTTTTCTGTGCTTTTGGCCACATCAATTATAAAGTACATTTCTTTCTCCTGCCAGGCGTTCAGTAAAATGAGTGTATTTTGACACAATAGAACAGTTTGTAAGAGAGAAGAATGCACTTTTCAAAGTGATTTACAAAGGGTCAGTGTTAATGTCACTTCTTTCAACAGTAAAGAACACTATTAGAAAAAAAGATGCTTTTCTAGTTAGGAGAACATTTAGGGAAACAATGCAATGCACATTGAACTGTACTCCTGGAAGCGTTAATGATGAAGTATACTTCGTTCTGTGTTGTATTTTCTTAGAGAAGTGCATGACCATTGTTCTGAGTTTTTGTCTGCATTAATTATAAAGTACATTTCTTTCACCTGCCAGACGTTAAGTAAAATGAGTGCATTTTGACACAATAGAAAAGTTTGTAAGTGAGAAGAATGCAGTATTCAATGTGATTTACAAAGCATCTCTGTTAATGTCACTTCTTTCAACTGTAAAGAATACTATCAGAAAAACAGATGCTTTTCTATTTAGGAGATCATATAGGGAATCAAGGCAATGCGCATTGAACTGTACTCCTGGAAGCGTTAATGATGAAGTACACTTCGTTCTGCTGTTTGTATTTTCTAAGAGAAACGCATGCCCATTGTTCTGTGCTTTTAGCTGCATCAATTATAAAGTACATTTCTTTCACCTGCCAGGTGTTCAGCAAAATGAGTGCATTTTGACACAGTAGAACAATTTCTAAGAGAGAAGAATGTAGATTTCAATGTGATTTACAAAGCGTCTGGTTTTTTTTTTTTGATACTTTATTTAAATTTCCGATGTTTCCCTTTTCTGGGTCTCCTCTTTGGAAACTCCGTATCCCCTCCCTTCCCCGCCTCTGTGAGGGAATTCCTCCTCCCACCTACCTGTCCACTCATTCCCATATTCCCACCTTGACATTCCCCTTTACTGGGGCCTCTAGCACCCTCAGGCCCAAAGTCCTCTCCTTTCTCGCTGATGGCCATCGAGTTGATTCTTCTGCCTCATATGTAGTCCAAACCATGGGTCAATAGATGTGTATTCTTTGGTTAGTGGTCTGAACTCCAGGATGGCCAGGAGGAGGGTCAGGCCCATTGACGCTCTTGCTCCCTCCATGAGGCTGCCAATTCCCTCCGCTCCTTCAGACCTTTCTCCAACCTCTCCATCTGGTACCTCACTCTCAGTCCAGCGATTACTGGTAAGTGAAACTTGGACATTCTGAACTTGTGGGCTAATATCCGCTTATCAGTGAGTACATACCATGTTCGTTATTTTGTGACTGAGTTACCTCGCTCAGGATGATATTTTCAAGTTCCATCCATTTGCCTGCAAATTTCATTAAGTCCTTGTTTTTTATAGCTGAGTAGTACTCCATTGTGTAAATGTACCACATTTTTTGTATCCATTCCTCTGATGAGGGACATCTGGGTTGTTTCCAGCTTCTGGCTATTATAAATATGGCTGCTATGAACA
Source organism: Uromys caudimaculatus (assembly GCA_028551405.1). NCBI lineage: Eukaryota > Metazoa > Chordata > Mammalia > Rodentia > Muridae > Uromys > Uromys caudimaculatus. The sequence goes on along the minus strand of CM052708.1, from coordinate 74,414,870 downwards.
TAGTGGAGCATGTATCTTTGTTA
>CM052708.1:74398638-74414347 GCA_028551405.1 Uromys caudimaculatus | reverse complement strand
AAAATGGACAGAATACTACCTGAGGACCCAGCTATACCACTCCTGGGCATATACCCAGAAGATGCTCCAACATGTAATAAAGACACATGCGCCACTATGTTCATAGCAGCCATATTTATAATAGCCAGAAGTTGGAAACAACCCAGATGTCTCTCATCAGAGGAATGGATACAGAAAATGTGGTACATTTACACAATGGAGTACTACTCAGCTATAAAAAACAATGACTTAATGAAATTTGCAGGCAAATGGATGGAACTTGAAAACATCATCCTTAGTGAGGTAACCCAGTCACAAAAGAACGAACATGGTATGTACTCACTGATAAGTGGATATTAGCTGAAACTTTTGGAATACCCAAGTTTCACTTAACTGTAACAGCTGTACTGAGAGTGAGGTCCCAGATGGAGTAGTTGGAGAAGGGAGTGAAGGAGCTGAGGGAGTCTGCAGCCCTATGGAGTGAGCAACAGTGTTAACTGGCCTGACCCCACCTCCCCCAGTCTTCCTGGAGGCTGGACCACCAACCAAATAATACACATGTAGGGAACCATGGTTCAGACCACATATGTGGCAGAGGAGGGCCTTCTTGGCCATCAGGGGGAGGAGATGCCCCAGTAAAGGGGAATGTAAAGGTGGGAATATGGGAGTGGGTGGGCGGGTTGGTGGGAGGTGGAATTCCCTCATAGAGTTGGGGGAGGGGGAGGAGATAGGTGGCTTCCAAAGAGGAGACCTAGAAAGGGGGAAACATTGGAAATGTAAATAAAGTATCAAAAAACAAAAACAAAAAAACCCAGGAGAAATTAAACAACACAAGTTTCTGGTGGCCCAAGACCTGTGTTGTAGGCTCCTGAGACTATACTGGACTAGACTGTTCCTTGGGTCCTCCTGAGTGAGTTTATGCAGCCAGGACTCCTTCTACCTGGACAGCTAGGCTTTCCTTGCCTGGAGCCAAGATAACAAGGTTCAAAAGCACTAGGATGTGTCAGTATATAGGTACAGAAAGTGGCTTTCTGTGGACTGTAGCAGTCCTGGGCACAGGCTAAGGGATCATCCAGGGGGCAGCCTCAACCTCAGGTCCAATCCTGTCCTTGAAATTGAAATCAGAGAGTAAGCATGTCATGTCAGAACTTCATACCTTGGACAGTCATGGACAGGTGGAGATTCCTCTTTGTTTTGGAGGGACGTGGATCCCTATTGGTTTGGGGGGACTTTAGAATTAGTTTATTCTGTCCTGAATTGGCTGTTCTGTTTTTGATCTTCTTTGTGCAACTCTTAGGGCTTTATTGGAATGTTTTTTAGGCCTTTATGGGAATTATGGGCCTGGAAAGTTAATGGGACCTGGAAGTAGAAATGGCAGGAGGTGGTTGTGGAGTCTTACTATGCAGTGTCTTTCCAGCAACCTGCACAACTGGCTCTTGATGGAGCCATCTCAGTTGAAGAAGATAGGCACACGGAGGCAGGGAAACAAATACAGCGGCAATGTGCCTTACTGCTGTAGCACATGGGGGAATTGAAACTCATGAATAGGAGGAGACCAGCAACTACAAGACACAGCAAGAGCAGGTAGGGACAAGCAACTGGGTTAGGCTAATATCTCACACCGTATGCCCATTGGACTTCCTGTCTGTTCATCACACCACCTCTGCTTCAAATCTACACTCCCAACCAGCCACCTACCACATGTAATGTGATTGTTCATTTCTCTGTATGCACAAGTATTATGGGAAGTTAGTATCATGTAAGAAAATGAATTATTGGCAAGCATACCCAGCTGCCCTGCTTGAAGATGCAGTCCAGTGAGGGAGATGGGCAAACATGTCACACATGTACATGTCCTCATGATAGGTTGAGTGCTAAGCCCTGAGTTTTGGTGGAGTTCTGGGTCCTACGAGTCATTTGTATGGTGGGAGTCATTGCTATCACAGGTAGGAAGCAGCTTGCAGGAAGAACCTAGTGCAAATGTCAAATAACTGCTTCTCTTTGCTATTTATTTGCGTGTCCTGTGGTCTTCTCATTTCTTCCTGGAACCCAAGGAGGTCTCTTCTCTTTGCTCAATTCTTGGTTCACGCTAACAGAAGCCCCAGGAGCAACTCTTCAGCCCTGTTTTCTGTGAGTGTTGCTGGAGAGTTCTCCCTTCCTGGAGCTTCCAGTCTGGACCCGACTACATGACCAGGAATATGGGAACGACTTTTAAAGGGCTTTCGGAGTGGTTTAGAGACTTGTGGATTCAGGGGAAAATGTTCTCTAATCACCTCCATGTAGTCTGGCCAAGCACAGCACCCTCCCCACAGCAGATTTCCCAAGGGATGGATAGCAGAGTTCTGAACCTCTTCTGAAAGAGCTGGAGTGCTATGTCTAAGCTCCCATGCTCATCTCCAATGTTTTTGCTCAATTCTCTCTCTCTCTGTATGTATAGTATGCTTCATGCATGTGTGAATTGGCTAGAGGAGAACATTGGCTTTCTTTCTTGTCAGTCTCTATTTTGAAACAGAGATTCTTACTTCTCCAGAAGCTTGCTGGGGAAGCTTTGGCTTGCCTGGCTGACCAGGAAGCTCTTGAGATACTCTGTGTGATTGTTCTTGTATAAAAGCCTATGCATTCCTATACACAACCGTCCATTCAGGACACCGTCTGCTAATGAACAGCACATGGAAAGAATGGAGGAAATGCTTCAGTACATGCTGAAGCAGGAGGAGATGACCACCAAGCAAAAGGAGTTAGCAGAAAAGATGCAGCATCACTTTGAGGTCCTCCAGCTGAGGTAGGAGCTCAGTATGGGAGGACAGGGCAGAGCCACCTGGGTCCCTGTGCCTGGGGTGGGCTTCTGCTCATCAGCAAGACTAAGAGCCATTGCCATGAAAAGAATACCTCAAAATATTGTGCTGGTCTATTCAACAAGAACTTCTGTTGATACTCCCTGTGTGCGAGTCATTGTGATGGACTTCTCTCATCTCTAGTATGTTCTGAGAAGGCTGTCCTTGAACACAGAGATCTGCCTGCTTCACTCTCCCAAGTCATGGAATCTCAAGGTGTACACCTCCATCCCTGGTTGAAATTACATTTTACTTAGGAACGTCCCATGTAGGGAAGAGGTTCCTCTCCATTAACAGTGATATCTGCAGTGCTTAATAAGTTCTTTGAAAAGGGTTTTCTGGATAGGTTAAGTAGTTCCCATGATAAACCCAGACAGGTTTATTGTGGATCTGCTGCAGGGATGATCAGACCCTTCACAGGGGTGGTCTATAACAGACTCCCATAGAGAATCAGAATGTGGTTTCTCAGCTCTAGTCCTAAGGAAATTCAGGTTTCTGTTTGGTGCCAGATCCTGCACAGGGCCATTGTTCTCAGACACACCACTGGAGAGATGCTGCTTCAGTACGACAGGCTCTGTAGTGCATGTTGCTTGGGTACAATGTACCTCCCGAGCTATCCTCATGACCTTGCTCAGGTGCCAAGGATGCAAGACTGTATTATGTCTTTCTAATGCTGTGATCCATCACTAACTCACCATAAATATTGTATATCTCTCATATGCTGTCCACTATGGTAAGCTACCTTTACAAAATGATGCTCCTGGACTGCAGGAGAAAGTCCTATACTTTCTAGTAGAACAGAGAACCTCCTTGATCAGATTCTGTCCTGTGTTTAAGGCTGAGATAATTCGTAGGCCCAGCTACTGTTGAGTCTTATTCATGTGGTATATAAACAATGACTTCAGGTAAACGATTCATGTTGAGTGGCCAGTACAGTTGAGGTGGTGGGAGGTAGCAGCCTGACAGCTAATATGGCAGGTCCCTAGCAAGCCAGTGGCTTAACTGCCTTCTCCCAGATCTGAGAAACTGCAGCATGAGATGAAGCTGGCCACAGCCCAGGAAGAGAGCCTCCTGCAGAGTGACCTGCTGCATCAGGAGCCACCTGCTGAGGCCTCTTTCCCCCCTCAGCAACCACAGACTCCCTTGGATGAATTTTCTTCCACATTTTGTCTCCTCAGTGTGAATGGGCCCTAATTTTATGTAGTCACTGAGCCACCTAGCCTGCTTCTGGGTCTGCTTCCCTTTGATTTTTTGAGAACTTCCCTTGGGAGAACTGGGGTGACTGCCCAGCCATTATGTGTCCAACACCAGGCACAAGTTCAGGTCTTTGCTGCTAAATCTGCAGTGAGAGAGTGCTGCTTAGCATAACTTTGTGTTTGGGGTTTTTTTTGGGGGGTTGCTTTTGGATGTTTTGGTTTTGTTATTGTGATATGTTCTTGTTAAGATTTTTCAAAAATTGGTAAGACTATTTGCTCTTTATACTGACTGCTGTTGCAATGCCCATTTTAAAAAAATGTTATATGAATAACAAATTGGTTTATACCTCCTCACTCTATGATATTGTGGATTTTTTTTTGATACTTTATTTACATTTCCAATGTTTCCCCCTTTCTAGGTCTCCTCTTTGGAAACCACCTATCCCCTGATATTGTGGATTTTTTAATTCCTCCAGATTTAAAAGTTTTGTATAGAATATAAAAAATTCTTACAGCTATCTTAAAGAGAATTATTGCACCCAAAATTTACATAGAAATTATTTAAATTATACATAACATGAAACATAATTTGTACTTGAAAATATAATAATCCATCAGAGACCTGCCACACCAGGACCATCAAAGTTCCTCCCTCCTCCTAATATCTACTACAACAAGAACATTGAGGGACCAAAACCATCCAGATGGCTAAAGGCCCTGGAAAGCATGCAGTCAACAAGAGCCAGGGCAATATGACACCTCCAAAGTACAGCTACACTCCACTACAGAAAGCCATGGATATCCTAACACTATGGAAACACAAAAAAAGATCTTAAATCCAATCTTATAAAGTTGATAGAGGCCTTTAAAGAGGAAATGAATTGCCTTAAAACAGGAAAATACAATGAAACAGAAGTCTTTAAAGAAGAAACAAATAAATCTATTAAAGACATACAGGAAAATACAATTAAACAGCTGAAAGAAATTAAAAAAAAACAAACAAACTGTACAAGACCAGAAAGTAAGAATAGAGGCAATAAAGAAAACACAAACTGATGACATCCTGAAGATGGAAAACCTAGGGAAGAGAACAGGAACAACAGATTCAAGCATCATCAACAGAATACAAGATATGGGAGAGAGAATCTCAGGCATAGAAGATACAAAAGAAGAAATTGATACATCTGTCAGAGAAAATGTTAAAGCTAAAACTTTACTGACATAAAACATCCAGAAAATCTGGGATACCATGAAAAGACCTAACCTAAGAATAATAGAAATAGAAGGACAAGAGTCCCAGCTCCAAGGCTCAGAAAATATTCTCAACAAAATCATAGAAGAAAACTTTTCCAACCTAAAGAAAGAGATGCCTATAAACATACAAAAGTTTATAAAGCACCAACTAGACTGGACCAGGAAAAAAATCCCCCTGGCACATAGTAACCAAAACAAAAAAAATCTACAGAACAAAGAAAGAATAGTAAAAATGGTAAGGTAAAAATGCCAGCTAACATAAAAAAGAAGACCTATCAGAATTACACTCAACTTCTCAACAGAGACTCCAAAAGCTACAAGGGTCTGGACAGATATCCTTCAACCACTAAACCACCACAGGTGCCAACCTAGACTACTGTACCCAGTAAATCTCTCAATTACCACAGAGGGAGAAAACAAGATATTTGAAGACAAATCCAAATTTAAACAATATCTATCCACAAATCTATCCCTACAGAAAGTGCTAAAGGAAAACACCAACTCAGGAAGGATAACTACATCCAAGAAAACACAGGAATAATTCTATACCAGCGAAAACAAGGAAATCACACACAAAATCACACAACACACACACACACACACACACACACACACACACACACACATACACACATACTCACCACCAGCAGCAGGAACAGCAGCAGCAGCAAAGTATCAGGAAATAAGATTCACTGGTCGTTAATATCTTTCAACACCAGTGGACTCAATTCCACAATATAAAGACACCAGCTACAGAATGGTCCAAAAGCAGGATGCATCATTCTGCTGCATACAGGAAACACATCTCAGCCATAAAGATAGACATTACCTCAGAGTAAATGACTGGATAAAAGTTTTCCATGTAAATGGACCCAAGAACCAAGCTGGAGTAGCCATCCTAATATCTAATAAAATAGACTTTGAACCAAAATTAATCAAAAGAGATGGGGAAGGACACTTCATACTCATCAAAAGAAAAATCTACTAAAATGATATCTCAATTCTGAACATCCATACCCCAAGTACAAGGGCACCCACTTTTATAAAAGAAACATTGTAAAGCTTAAATCGCAATCAAACCCCACACATTAGTAGTGGGAAACTTCAACATCCCACTCTAACCAATTTACAGATTAATCAGGCAAACACTAAGAGGAGGAACAAAAGAGAGATTATGAATCAAGTGGACCTAACAGACTTCTATAGAATATTTCACCCAAACACAAAAGAATATACCTTCTCAGCATCTCATGGATTCTTCTCCAAAATTGACCATATTGTCGGTTACAAAGCAAGCCTCAACACATACAAGAAAATTGAAATAACACCTTGTTATCTCTTGCCAGACTGCCATGAAGTAAAACTGAAGGTCAATAACAACAGTAACACTGGAAAGACTACACACTCATGGAAATCAAACAGCTCTCTACTCAATGATCTCTGGGTCAGGGAAGAGAAAGAAATTAAAGACTTTCTAGAATTCAATGAAAATGAAGGCACAACATGCCCAGATTTATGGGACACAATGAAAGCAGTGCTAAGTGGAAAGTTTATAGCACTAAATATCTCCATAAAGAAATTAGAGAATTCTCATATCTGCAATTTAAAAGTACACCTGAAAGCTCTGGAAAACAGGAGCAAGTACAGAAAGGAGGGGTAGAAGGCAGGAAATAATCAAACTCAGGGCTGAAATAAGTTAAAAACAAAGAAAACAGTGCAAAGAATCAATAGAACCAAGAGCTGGTTCTTTGAAAAATCAACAAGATAGACAAACCCTTAGCCAAATTAACTAAAAGTCAGAAAGACTGTATCTAAATTAACAAAATCAGAAATAATTAGGGAAATATAACTGGCACTGAGGAAATTCAAAGGTCTCAGTTCAAAATCCTGCACTTCTCATAATTGCACATCTAAATGAAATGGATGATTTTCTAGACAGATACCACTTACCAAAGTTAAGTCAAGGTCAGATAAATCATCTGAATAGTCCTGTAGCCCCTAAGGGAATAGAAGCAGTCGTTAAAAATCTCCCAACCTTAAAAAGGCCTGGGCCAGATGATTGTAGAACAGGCTTCTACCAAACAGTCAAAGAAGAGCTAATGCAGTATTCCTCAAACTTTTCCATAAACAGAAACAGAAGGAACATTGCCGAACTCATACCTAAACTACACAAAGACTCATCAAAGAAAGAGAATTTCAGACCAATTTCCCTTATGAACACTGATGCAAAAATCCTCAATATTCACAAACAGAACCCAAGAACACATCAAAGACATCACCCACCATGATCAAGTAGGCTTCATCTCAAGGATGCAGCAGGGATGGTTTAATATAGGACAATCTAACAATGAAATCCACCATATAAACAAACTGAAAAAAAAAAAAACCTTATGATCATCTCATTAGATTCTGAAAAAGCCTTTGACAATATCCAAAGCCCCTTCATGTTAAAAGTCTTGGAGAGATCAGGGATAAAAGAAACATAACTAAGCACAGTAAAATATATAGCAAGCTGATAGCTAACATCAAATTACATGGTGAGAAACGTACGATAATTCTACCCAAATAGGAGACAAGAGAAGGTTGTCCACTCTCTTCCTCTCTCTTCAGTGTGGTACTTGAATTTCTTGCTAGAGCAATAAGACAACAAAGTGAGTCAAGGGGATACAAATCAGAAAGTATTGCTATTTGCAGATGATATGATAGCATCCATATGTGACCCCAAAAATTCTACCAAAGAGCTCCTACAGCTGATAAACACCTCCAGCCAAGTGGCTGGATACAAAATAAACTCAAAGGATTCAGTAGCCCTCTTTCAATACAAATGTTAAATGGGCTGACAAAGAAGTTATGGAAACAATACCCTGACAATAGCCACAAACAATATAAAATATCTTGGTGTAACTCTAACCAAGTGAAAGACCTGGATGACAAGAACTTTGTCTCTGAAGAAAGAAATTGGTGAAGATATCAGAATATGGAAAGATCTTCTATGCTCTTGGATCAGTAGGATTCACATAGTGAAAATGGCCATCTTACCAAAAGGATATTTCCTAGTTCCATCCATTTGCCTGCAAAACTCATGATGTCCTTGTTTTAAATAGCTGAATAGTATTCTGTTGTGTAAATGAACCATGTTTTCAGTATCCATTCTTTGGTCGAGGGGTATCTGGGTTGTTTCCAGTTTCTGGCTATTATGAACAAAGCTGCTATGAACATAGAGGAACACTTCTTCTTGTGACATGGTGGAGAATCTTTTGAGTATATGCTCAAGAGACGCCTCCAGCAAAGTGGCTGGATACAAAACAGGCTGAAACAAATCAGTAGCCACCCCCTTTATAAAATGTTAAATGGCCTGAGGAAAAAGCTGCTATGAGCATAGTGGGATGAGTCTCCTTGCAATATGATGGAGAATCTTTTGTGTATATGATCAGGGAACATATAGGTGGGTCTTCAGGTAGAACTATTTCCAGTTTTCTGACAGGTGAGGATTGCACTAGTCACTGAGCCCTGGGCTCCCTACATGCTGGGCAGTGATTCTGTCCACTGAGGAGCTATGTTTGTTTATAGCTATTATCCTCTTCTCTCACATTATTATTATTAATTATTATTATTATTATTATTTATTATTATTATTATTATTATTAAGTCAGAATATCACTGTGTAACTCACAGGCCTGTCATCAATCCTGCTGGTATATTTGGTGCAGCGAGAACCAGATCAGAACCACATCAGACTCAGGGATGTTTCTCTTGGTGACTCCACTATTTCAGTTTCCTCTGCCAACAGTTCATCACAGAGTCTCCAGCACCCTGATGCCTGCCTTCTCTATCTGCTAAGGCATCTTGGGGCAATTTTCAAAAGCACAGGGCTTCAATGACTGAACCCCCTTATCTATGTCCCATACTGAAGTCAGACCTGCAGGTTTTTCCTGGATGTGTTTTCAAGTACCTGTGCATATGAGACAGGTGATTGTTCCTTCTCCACTCATGCTGGTGTGACTTCTCAGTGCTTTTTAATTGCTCATATTGATGAATAGGGGTATTTTGAGGGAGAAATGAGACATTCCTGGCAGAATTAGGAAAGTAAAGACTAAGTTCCCCACCTTGGAAGAGCTATGTTTCCAATCAAGCCCTAATCAATCTCTGGCATTGGAAGGAGGAGGTGCTCAATGACTATGTCAGAGAAACATCTCCTGAAAAGGGCACATCAGTTTCTAATCAGTACAGGGAGAGCATTAGCAGAGAGGCAAAGGGTGTTTCCTGTGACATCAGCAGTCCCTCCTTTGGACATTGAATTGTATCCATGAGAGCTTTTGGTATCCCTTGTGATGTCACCAGTGTTGTAGTGACACCAACTGCTCTTAGTGTATTCAGTCAGCACACATAGAGCTTATCTATATTATTGTTTACAAGACTGAGGAGTCTAGTCAGGAGAGAATGGGGAACATGAGAGATCAGAGAGGCAGAAGGAAGCTGGACTTCCATCTCAGTGTAGAACAGCCAAGAAGAAGAGGTCCTGGGGAAGACACAGTGAGCCCTGGGATGGGGTATAAGCAGCTCTTTCTGGAGAAAGTGGACTTGAGCTGGGCATTCCATCAATGGGGCATAGGAAATGGAGTCTCTAGGAACCTAATGAATGTCTCTGCTTATCATAAATCCTTAAATTCAAGAATTGCAGAAAATTAGTCCATCTCCAAAGCCACTTGCTGACAAGGAAGAAGCTGTTATACTGTGAGCTCCTAGCTTTTACTCTTAAGGGCATTTGGGGCATAGCATGGGGCCAGAAGGAGAGCATGAGGAGGGAGAGAAGGACTAATGTTTCCTAGGCTAGGGAAGGGCATCACAGCACTTTACACCCAGTTTCTTTTAGGTGCAGTGGCTATTATCTGTCAGTAGTAACATGGAGAGACATTTGCTTCTGGCTCTGGGACCTTATGTTCTCAGACTCTTCTGACTAGCTCTTCCTGAGAGGAACCTCTCAGCTTTCTGAATCAGCTATTATGGCAGGCATTTGTCTAGTGTACAAAGGTCAGAGGCAGTGGACCAACACAGAGACTGGATCCTCTCACAAGCTCAGAGGTGTTTTGATCTTTCAGTGGGGCAATTGATCAGTCTGTTGACCATGTTCTGCCCCTGTATGACTTTTTAAAATGATAGTTCAAAGTGATTACATTATGAAATTTTTAAAAAGTGCAAATAATAATAATTGTGGGTTGATAAATACATTATGCATATGCTCATATCTCTGTTAATTTAGGTAGGAAATTTAGAAGCTTTTAGTTTTTGTTCAACACATAAGAAACTTGGGAAGAAGCATGAAATCCTTTTTGGAAATAATTGAAAAACATCTATGTGTAAAGAAGCAGTAATGGTGAACACATGGAATGAATCAAAATTTCAAATTGTGGGAATTGTAAGAGACACAGATAAAGCAAGAAAATTGAAGGCATTATGTTTTCTTGTATTCAAATATTTGAAAATCAGCAAATCCAATTCAAGAAATGTACAAACAAATATGTACAATAACCAAGGAGGCTTTTTCCAGTTACATACAATTCATTTGAATTAAAAGGAAAACAATGTAATTCATTACAACAGGAGGCTAATGAAGAAAGTTGTATGATTTTATGGGTAGACACAGGAATATTTTTTCAAGTGTGATGCACATTTGTGATAGACACTTTCAGTAAAGGGGGAATACAGAGAATTTAGAAATACAGTATTTCCACAGCAATCAACTAAAATAATCTCTAACCGTAAGAATCTGGAAGCTTCTTCATGAAGATCGGTAATGAAAAATAGTACCTCTCACTGTAACATCTCAGACTTATTGCAATAAGTTGAAATTAATGTAGAAGTTGAACTAATTGCTAAGGAAAGAGTAAAACTATCAATTTGAATAAGACATTAATGTCTCTTCGGATTGTTCAAAAGAATTCATTTTATAAAGTATTATATTAAGCAATTACACCAACTTTATTAAAGACGGTTAACATAACATATAGAAGTTAGTTGGTTCCCTTTCTATGCTAGTGATTAATATGTAGAAAAAATTAAAATGTATGTCACAATTAACATGTCTAGCAAGAAAAATAATAAACCAGGGTATAACCCTCACAAAGAATACACTAAACCTATATAAAGACAACTAAAAAATTCTCAGATAAGAAAACAATATGAGTAGAAAGACATTTCATAATCATGGATAAGAAGACTCAATTTGATCGTGTTATCAGTTTTTATTAAATTGTATGGGTAATTCAAAGAGCACATGAACTTCTATTTCGGTAGTTGACACAATACGAAAGGTGATTAAAGAGAGTTGGAGTGGATTTATAAAATACCACAATAAGAATGTTATGACATTAATAAAAGATGAGGAAAACCACTGTGTGTCAGAGAGGAGGCTCAAGGGAGAGGAAACTTCTCTTTGACAAAGTACAACAGATAGGTTATACTTCTTACTTGAGCAAAAAGTTATAGGCATCAGCTTTTTGATAGGCGTGGCTGCAGTTGGTCAGGACCCACATGAAGGTCAAGCTGTACATCTACATACGTGCAGGGAGGCCTATTTCCAGCTGGGGAGTATTCTTTGGTTGGTGGTTCAGTCTCTGAGAGCCCCAAGGGTCCAGGTTAGTTGACTTTGTTGATCTCCCTGTGGAGTTCCTATCCTCTTTAGGGCTCGCAATCAGTCTTCCTTTCTGAAGAGTCCATCCACTGGCTATGGGTGTTGGTGTGTGTCTGAGTCAGTTGCTGGGTGGAGCCTCTCAGAGGACAGCCATACTAGGCCTGTCTGAAAGCATAACAGAGTATCATTAATAGTGTCAGGGATTGGTGCTTGCCCTTGGGACGGGCCTAAAGTTAGGCTGGTTATTGGTTGGCCATTCCCTCTTTGTTGCAACCCACATGCCTAGATTTCTTGTAGATAAGATAAATTTGGGTCAAAATGTTTGTGGAGGGGTTGGTGTCTATCGCCCCCTTATCCCTGGTCTCTGTTTCCTTCTGGAGATGCCCCCGCATCCCCACCCCCATCAGTTACAGATTTCCATTCATTCTCATGGACATCTATCCATCTTTCCTGTCCCTCTCCACACCTGATCCTAAATCCCCAATTCCCCTCCCATTTCCCCCTCTCTCAGTATCTTCCCTCCTTCTGCCCTTATGACTATTTTATTCCCCCTTCTAAGTGAGATTCAAGCATGTTTGCTTCTGTCTTCCTTTTTCTTTAGCTTTTTTATGTCTGTGGAGTGTACCTTAGGTATCCTAGACTTTATGGCTAATATCCACACTGACTGAGGAGTCTACTTGGTAGAGAGAATGGGTAGCACAGATCAAGGAGATGCAGAAGGAAGTGGACTTCCATCTCAGTGTAAACTAACAGTGCAGTACTGGGCCTGGGGAAGGTGCTGTGAGTCCTGGGCAGGTCATTGGAACTTCCTGGAGGAGGCGGACTTGAGCTGGGCTTTCCAGCAATGGGCACAGGAAATGGAGCCTCTGGGAAGCTAATGAAGGTCCATGCTTATTGTTATCCCTTCAAGTCAAGGAATGCAAAACATTAGTTTATCCCTCCCCAAAGCCAGTTGCTGACAAGGCCAACACTGATATCCTGCGAGCTGCTAGCTATTATGCTTACTGGGCATCGGAGGTATAACATGGGGACAAAGGAAGAACATCAGGAGTCAGGGTGGGACTAAGATTTCCCAGGTTAGGACAGGGCAGCACAGCACTCTACTCCCAGTTGCTTCATTTAGGTGCAGTGCTCTCTGTCAGTAGTAATGGAGAGAAATGTGCTTCTGGCTACATGACCTATGTTCTCACACCTCCCATGACCAGCTCTTCCAAAGGGTGCCCCCCTTTACTTCTGTGAGCATTGTGGCAGCAGGCATTCTTCTAGGCAGCCAAAAGAAATGTCTGAGGCAGTGGATCAAGACAGAGACTGGATCTCATTGCCAGCTCATGGGGGTTTTGGTCTTTCAGTGCAGTGAATTGATCAGTCTGTAGACCATTTCTGACTCTGCATGACTTTTAATATACATAGACATAGGCGTAGAGTACAAGACAGGATATCTGGGCATCTCCACAATACCTGAGAGAGAATGGGTAGCACAGTCAGATCAAAGAGAGGCAGAAGGAAGTGGAATTCCATCTTAGTGTGAACTAATAGAATTGTGATGGTCCTGGGGAGTCATTGTTCTCAGAGTCTGAAAACCCAGGGTTGAGGGTTCTGAAGCCAAGTTGCACCCTGTGCATTTTAAAATAAGCCTGGAGAGGCCATCTCTGTGGTCATCATTAGTCTGTGTAGGGAAACAGGAGAAGCCCAAGACTGTTTAGATACCCACCTCTCTACAGAGTGACGGGAGAGTTGAGAGTCACAAAGAGGCATCTTAAGCCTGGACCAAAATCTTGGGGTGTCACTGGCTCACAGACATGCTCTCTGTTTTGTACTCAGAGTGGTCTGTCCACCCCCTATGCCTTATCACTATACAGGTATACTAGTGTGCTCCTACCTCCTGAGACTGGCAGATTTCCACCAACCACCCAACCCTCTTCAGCAAGCAGATGATGAAGGAAATGAGGACCTGGCCACTTAGTTCCAGTTGATGACCAGTGAGAGAAATGAGCTGTGAGATAGCCTGATCCTCATCACTGAAGGTTTTTTGGGCAATAGATATTTATAGTTTCAAACACATGGAATCAGTCTAAGACTGCAATGTCACGGTCATCTTACCCGTTTAAGGTCTTAGGTTCCAAGTCCTAGAAGGTTGTACAGCATGTCCCTGTGCCTAACTCATGTCCCTAATTGCTTCTCAGAGGAGAGGCAAAACCTGACACTTAGGAAGGAATGAGATGGGAATTGGACTCTTCTGATTCTTCCAAATGAAAACCTGAGCCTGCGGTCTGAGTGACTGAACTCAGGGATTCAGGGATTGAGGCACTGGAGAGTGAGTTCCCAGCATGCATTTGGAAGGCCCTTGACTTGTGGTAGCTTTGTGAGTTTCTGTCTGCTCTGACTTTGTGGTGAATCTTTGTACTTGCCTGGCATGTGATTGAGTACTGGCACCTCCTGGTACAAACTCAGGTGGCCTGAACTCACTCTTTCCATCGCAGTGTCTGTCTGGAAGGGCTGAGGTCATTACTGTTCCTCTTGTTTCTTGTGCCTATTACTCTTGCTTGATGCATTTCTTCTGCATCCCATTGTGCTCTGTCTCTCTGTCTCACTGCCTCTGTCTCCTTTTCTTCCCTGTGTGTTTGTGCATATACATTTGTATGATTGTGTGTCCCCCCCCCCCCAGACTCTGGGAATTAGGCGTGTGCATTTTGTTATGAGTATTGGTCTCACAGTTTCAAAGTGATGTCAGTGCTGAGGTCTTGGAGCCCCACCTTAAGCAGCACAGCGCTTGGCCTATGTGTGCACCTTGGAGGCACATTGAAACCCATTGAGTAGTTTATACAGCTGTCCTGGCTTTGGATCTCATCTGTAGAAGTCTATCAATGCTTGACTCTGCAGTAATAGTAATCCAGGATCTAGAATCCCTGTTGTGAAAACAGGAGAAATGAAATCACACAAGTTTCTGGTTGGCAAAGACCTGTGGCATAGGCTCCGGAGACCATAATGGGCTAGCCTGCTCCAGGCCTACTGAGTGACTCATGCATCCAGTGCATCCTTTTTCTGGACACATAACCTCTGCAGGGCTTGGACCAGGATAAGGCGTTCATAATCACCATCATGTCCCAGTCCATAGGATCCAGAATGTGGCATCCCCTGGGCTGCGGTCATCCAGAACACAGACTGATTCTCCAGGATCCTTCAGTCTGTGTTCACAGAATTTTGTCCTCCTGGATCCAGGCCCTCCCACAGTTCAAATCCTTTCTATGAGAGTCTCAAGTCATGATAGGGCTTCGAGAATGAGAATACGGAGGCCTCAGAGACCCTCAAGGATCTAGAGGAGGAGACAGGCTTCTCTAGGTGAGTGCCTATTAGGGACTCCCACAGTGGAATGGCCATTTTTGCCATTCATTGTTTCTAGACTGGAGAGTCTGCAGCACAGGTTGTATCCTTTCTGCTGTGCTCTCAACATGTCTTGTGCCTTTTCACCTCAGCTTTGCTAAGGGTAAAGAAGCTGTCGCCCCTCCAATCATTGTCCTGCTAAGTTCAGGAGCCTCTATATAGAAAAGTGAGTCACACCGTGAGATGGGGTTCAGGTAGCCTTGGGCCTCTGGGGACCAAGCTGGGTTTTTTTTTTTTTTTTTTTTTTTTTTGACTTTTAAAATATTTATTGAATCCATGACAAAACAATAATCATAAATAAACAACATAAACTGATCAAGCTTCCCACTCCCATATCACCCACTAAGTACAGTTACATGAGCTTATCCAGTGTGATCAACATTTTACACTTTACTGTGTCAAAATGATTAAGAGTTTCATCTTTGCTTATTGAA
>CM052708.1:74359241-74398138 GCA_028551405.1 Uromys caudimaculatus | reverse complement strand
TCACTTTACAGTAACAGCTGGACTGAGAATGAGGTCCCAGATGGAGGAGTTGGAGAAGGACTGAAGGAGCTGAGGGAGTTTGCAGCCCCATGGAGAAAGCAACAGTGTCAACTGGCCTGACAAACCCCCACCCCCCGGTCCTCATGGAGACTGGACCACCAACCAAAGAATACACATGGAGGGACCCAGGGTTCGGACCACATATGTGGCAGAGGATGGCCTTGTTGGCCATCAGGGGGAGGAGAGGCCCCAGTAAAGGGGAATGTCAAGGTGGGAATACTGGAGTGGGTCATCGCGTGGGTGGGAAGGGGAATACCCTCACAGAGGTTGGGGAGGGAAGAGAATATAGCGGGTTTCCAAAGAGGAGACCTGGAAAGGGGGAAACATTGGAAATGTAAATAAAGTATCAGAAAATTAAAAATAAAATAAAATAAAAATAATTAGGAGCCTCAGTCTGCAGTGTGTAGTAAGGACAGTGTAGCCTGGGAAGTGAAACTATTCTCAACCTGGACATGTCCAATAGAAGAAGTCAGGTTAATCTTCCCATCTGGGAGCATTTACCGAAACAACCACACACTGTGCTGAGGACACCCAGGTAAGCAAGGCTTAGCCAGCCCAGGTTCCTTCCAGCCATGAAGATGGACAAGGACACCCACTCAGGACAGTAGCAACTGGTAGTGTGGACTAAACCTAGTCTCACCTAGTTTCCAGTGTGTCTGCAAATGACCCTTTCTGTGGCAGGGTCGGCTCAGAAAGACCAGGTGAACCATGGAAGAGAGTAACCAAAACCTCTACCCTGCTTCTCTGTTGAGGTTTAAAAACCCTGGTTTGGCAGGAACTGTCTGGGCTCCACAGGACTACTTCTTCCACACTTCAACATTCTGGCTCATCTCCAGTCTCAGAAGTCAGATCCATTCCATTCATCAGAGATCAGTCACATGAATAAACCCTTCCTCAAGATACTCTGAGATCTGATATGGCAAAAGAACAGCATCAACTGTCCCTCCCTTGTCCCAGGCTTGCACAGGCATGCTCTCCACCAGAAACAGGTTGCCTGTGCTGCAGGCTTCGTGCACTATGGCTACTCTGGAGCTTCCTCCCAACCCTGCTGAGCTGCAATTCTTTTTCTTGTTTTCAAGCAGGATTCATAACCCCACCCCAGTCTCCAGGAGGGTCATTTACATTCCGTATTCTATCAGATGGGGCCTAATTCATTATCATCTAAGAAGAGAGGTGACAGATCTGCTCCAAAACTGAAATTAAGTGATGCTGGGACATGATCCTGAATCCACAGAGAGCAGTGGGGACAAGAGAGCCCTGCATATACGTCTGGCAGCCTAAGACAATCAGAGTGCCTACCTCATTTACATGTCCCTACATGTTTAGAGATGCTTCTCTATTTAACTGGAGGCTGTCCAGTCCAACTAACACAGCACATGTGCTGGAAGGACAAAAGTCAAGTGCAGGAGCCGGAGTGATGGCTCATAGGTTAAGAAGACACACAGGGCTCCTAGCAATCATCTATAACAGGGGATCTGCTTCCCTCTTCTGGCCTCTGAAGGAACTGTATGCAGGGATCCACAGACACAGAGTAGTCAAAACACTCATTCATACAAGATAACCAAAGTACATCTAAATAACAACAAAAGAAGCACATTAAATGCATGCACAAGGCCAACAGCATCTATAAAAACAATTTTCAACATGACTTGAAAGGTCACTATCTCTGTTTGGTTATCAGTGATGCTGTATTGCAAGAAAACCTGAGACACATCACTCTGGGTTTCCTGGCTTCTGTTATACTCCTTTACTGGATGGATTTATTTCCTGAGAAACTAGGAAGCAATACACATGTATTTCTCAATAATTTGGTCCACAGGGTCAATAATAAATTGTATATGTATCAGGGTAGCTAAATTCATGACAGAATGGATTCAGTGCGGTACTATTTACATCATAAGTACCTATCCATGGAGTAAGCCAAACTGTCCACACACAAGACACCATCCCTCTTGTGTAGCCATGCCTGCATTGGAACTCACTATGTAGCACAGGCTGTCTGAAGCTTGCAGAGATCCACCACTGGCTGTGAATTCTGGGGTTACAGGCATGGGACAGCACACCCAAATAAAGAAGATGGTCTTAAGTGTGAGGAGTTGGAAAACAATTTCTGAAATTGTTTTGTTTATTTACATTTCAAATGTTACCCCCTTTCCCAGTCCCGCCTCCAAGAGTTGTTCACCCCATTCCCCTTTTCCTCTGAGAGAGTGTTCCCCATCCACCCCCTCACCCATCCATACACCCAACCCCACCTCACCCATCCCATGCATCTCCCTTCCCTGGGTTATCAAGTCTCTACAGGATTAGGTGCATCCTTTTCCACTGAGACCAGACAAAGCAGTCCTCTGCTACATATGTGCCAGGGGCCAGTGGCTCTTTGGTTGGTGGCTTAGTCTCTGGGAGCTCCCAGGGGTCCGATTTAGTTGATACTGATGGTCTTCCTATGGGGTTGTCATCCACTTCAGATCCTTCAATCATTCTAGCTCTTCCATAGGGGTCCCCAACCTCAGTCCAATGGTTGGCTGTAAGTATCTGCATCTGTCTCATTCAGCTGGCAGTAAAGCCTCTCAGAGGACAGCCATGCTAGGCTCCTGTCTGCAAGCACAAAATAGCATCAGTAATAGTGTCAGGATTTGGTGCCCGCCCATGGGATGGATCCCAAATTGGGCCAGTCACTGGATGGCCTTTCCTTCAGTCTCTGCTCCATTTTTGGTTTTGTATTTCTTTTAGACAGGAAAAATTTTGGGTCAGAATTTTTGAAGATTGGTTGGTGACCCCATCTCTCCACTAGGGGTCCTGTCTATCTACTGGAGGTGGTCTCTTCAGGTTCCATCTTTCTTATGTTGGGCATTTCAGCTAAGGTCATCCCCATTGAGTCCTGGGAGCCTCTCATAATCCCAGGTCTCTGGGACTTTCTGGGGATTCCCCCTAACCCCACCCCTGCAGCCCTACTCATTCTCCTGGCCTTCTGCACTTCTTTTCACTCATCTCTGATCCTGTCCCCCTTTCCCCCTCCCCCTCCTCAATCCCACTCAGGTCCCTCCCTCCCTCTGCCTGCCATGATTATTTTGTTCCCCACTCTAAGTGGGATTGAAGCATCCTCACTTGGGTCTTTCATCTTGTTAAACTTCTTCAGGTCTATGAGTTGTATCATGGGTATTCTGTAGTTTTGGGCTAATATCCACTTATCAGTGAATAAATATCATGCATGTCCTTTTGGGTCTGGGTTACCTCACTCAGGATGATATTTTCTAGTTCCATCCATTTGCCTGTAAAATTCATGATGTCCTTGTTTTTAATAGCTGAATAGCATTCCATTGTGTAAATGAACCACATTTTCTGTTTCTGTTCTTCAGCTGAGGGACATCTGGGTTGTTTCCAGCTTCTGGCTATTATGAATAAGGCTGCTGTGAACATAGCAGAACACGTGTCCTTATGGTATGGTAGAGCATTTTATGGGCACATACCCAGGAGTGGTATAGCTGGGTCTTCAGGAAAAATTATTTCCAATTTTCTGAGGAATCACCAGATTGATTTCCAAAGTAGCTGTACCAGTTTGTAATCCCACCAGCAACGGAGGACTGTTCTTCTTTCTCCACATCCTCACCAGCATATGCATCAAAATTCAAACACAATTCTTCATAGACATGGAAAGAGCAATTCTCAACTTTATATGAAAAACTATAATTAGAACAATAAAAAACCAAACCCAAATACCAAACTCAAAAACCAAAACAGAAAATCATGCTAAGTAGCATTCTCTAACTGCAGATTTAGCAGCAGACCTACAGCCCGTGGCTGGACTTGGACTTAGTGGCAGGGCAGTCACCTTAGTTCTCTCAAGAGGTGTTGTCCGAGAAAGAACGGGAATCAGACCCAGAAGCAGGCTACCTTGCTCACTGGCTATGTAAAATTAGAACCTATTCATACAAAGGAAACCGAATTTGAGGGGAAAAAATCTATCCAAGGAATTCTGTGGTCGTTAGAGATGCGACTCAGAGGGTGGTGGCTCCTGATGCAGCATCTCCTTCAGCAGGAGGCTCTCTTTCTGGACTGTGGACAGTTCTATCTCATGCTGCAGTTTCTTAAACCTGGCAGAGGAACTCAGTTAACAATCAGGCTTTGTGGGGACTTGACATGTCAGCTGTAACACTGTTACCTCCCAGCAAGCACTGAAACTGTCCTGGAAAATCAACATTGATCTTTTAACTGAGGTCATTCTTTGTGCCCCCCAAGATGGGCCTCGAAACTTTCTCAGCCTTAATCACATGTTATCAAGGATTGATTAACCTACCTTAGCCTCCTGGAGGATCATCTCAATTCTATGTTTTACCACAGTGCCTAATCTACATTGTTGTCTTAGATGAGAGGTGAGAGATTGCTCCAAAACTGAAAATAAGTGAAAGTATCACCATCCCTGATTTCAAGCTATACTACAAAGCAATGGTAATAAAAACCACATGGTACTGGCATAAAAACAAACAGATTGATAGATAAATAAAACTGAAGACCTAGAAATAAATCAACACATCTATGACCCACTTAACACTTGAATACTTGACAAAGAAGCCAAAACCATGCAATGGAAAAAGGAAAGCATCTTCAACAAATGCTCCTGGTCTGACTGGATGTCTGCATGTAGAAGAGTGCAGATAGACCCGTATTTATTACTCTGCACAAAACTCAAGACCAAGTGGATCAAAGAGCTCAACATAAAACAGGACACACTAAACCTATTAGTGTGACTATTAGTCCCCCCTATTAGGGGACTCTATTGAACTCATGGGCACAGGAGAAAAATTCCTGAACAGAATCTCAGGCACTAAGATAAACAATTAATAAAGGGACCTCAGGAAACTGAAAAGCCTTTACAAAGCTAAGGATACCATCAATAGGTCATAACGACAGCCTACAGAATGGGAAAAGATTTTTACCAACCCTACATCTGACAGAGGGCTAATATTCAAAATATAGAAAGAACTCAGAAATTAAACACCAACAAACCAAATAACCCAATCAACAAAATAAGCTACAGATCTAAACAAAGAGTTCTCAAGAGGGGACTCTCGAATGGCCAAGAAATACTTAAAGAAATGTTCAACATTCTTAGTCATCAGGGAAAGGAAAATCAAAACAATCCTGAGATTCGACCTTAAATCCATCAGAATGGCTAAGATCAAAAATCCAGCTGACAGCACATTCTGGTGAGGACTGGAGCAAGGAGAGAATTCATCCATTGATGGCGAGAGTATAAACTTGCACAACCACTCTGGAAAACAATCTGGCAGTTCCTCAAAAAATTGGGAATAGTTCTTCCTCAAGACCCAGTTTTAATACTCCTGGGAATATACCCAAAAGATGCCCCTCCATACCACGAGGACATGTGCAACACTATGTTCATAGCAGCTTATTTTTTTAAAGATTTATTTTATTTATTATGTATACAGCATTCTGCCTGCACATATGCCTGCAGGCCAGAAGAGGGCACAAGATCTTGTTACAGATGTTTGTGGTTGCTGGGAACTGAACTCGGGACCTCTGGAAGAGCAGCCAGTGCTCTTAATCTCTGAGCCATCTCTCCAGCCCCAGCAGCTTTATTCTTAGTAGGCAAAATCTGGAAACAATCCAGACGTCCATCAACAAAAGGATGGATAAAGAAAATGTGGTCCATTTACACAACGGAATGATACTACTCAGCTATTAAAAACAAGGACATCATGACATTTTCAGGCAAATGGATGGAAGTAGAAAAGATCACCCTGTACATCCCATATACAGCCACCAAACCCAGACGTTCTTGTGGATGCTGGGAAGTGCTTGCTGATGGAATCATGAAAAGCTGTCTCCAGAGAGGCTCAGGTAGAGCCTGACAAATACAGAGGCAGATGCTCCCAGCCAACCGTTGGACTAAGCGTGGGGTCCGCGATGGAGGAGTTGGAGAAGGGACTGAAGGAGCTGAGGGGTTTGCAGCCCCATGGAGGGAGTAACAGTGTCAACTGGCCAGAACTCCAGGGCTTCCAGAGACTGGACCACCAACCAAAGAGTACACATGGGGGGACCCATGGTGCTGGCTGCATATGTGGCAAAATGTAGCCTTGTTGGACATCAGTGGGAGGAGAGGCCCTTGGGCCTGGGGGTGTTAGAGGCCCCAGGGTAGGGGAATGCTAGGGAGGGAAGATGGGAGTGAGTGGGTGGGTGGCAGAGCACCCTCATAGAGGCAGGGGAGGGGGAATGGAATAGGGGGTTCCAAAGGGGAAAATATTTGAAATGTATATAAAGTAAATATCAAAAAAGAAAAAAGAAAAAAGAAAAAAAAAAAAAAAGAAAAGAAAAGATCATCCCGAGTAAGGTAACCCAGACTCGAAAGGACATGCGTAGTATATAGTCAATTATACATGGATATTAGCCGTAAAGTATAGGATACCCATGCTACAATTCACAGACCCAAAAAAGCTAAATAACAAAAAAGGCCCAAGCGAGGATGTTTGAATATCACACGGAAGGAGAAATAAAATAGTCATCAGAGGCAGATGGAGGCAGGGAACTGGATGGGGGGGGGGGGGGTGTGGAGGGGAATAGGGACAGAGAATCAGGATCAGGTGTGGGGTGACACAGGCGAGAGGGCCTGGAAAGTTGATGGAATTGGGTGGCTGGCTGGGGCACGAGTGGGGATTTCTAGGACGAGGAGCCTTTCTCAAGTTGTATGTCTGAGAACAATGGCCTTGCACAGGCTCCGGCATCAAACAGAAACGAGAATTTCCTTAGAACTAGTTATGGAAGGCCGCACACTGGCTCTCCATGGGAGTCTGTTACAGAGCACTCCCGAGAAGGACCTCATCATCTCTGCAGCAGAGGCATCTGTCTGGGTTCATCCTGGAAACTCTCTAACCTATTGTATCCAGAGAACCCTTTTAACAGAAATGGATAAACACTGCAGAGAGCACTTTTAAGGGAGTCGAGTCTGATCTCTACAGGGAATGTTCCTAAATAAAAATGTAATTTCAGCCAAGTGTCATGGTGCCCATCTTAAGATCCCATCACTTGGGAGGCAGACATGGGCAGATCTCTGTGAGTTCAAGGACAGTCTGCTCAGAACATAGTAGCGAGCACAAAAGGGAGAAACAATGGCTCAGACACATGGAAAGACAAACATGGTTTCCTGGACAGAAGATCTTGGTAACTAGACCAGTACAATATTTTGAGGTGTTCTTTCCCTGCCAGCAATGCTTAGCCTTGCTAAAGGGCAGAAGCCCATAAAAGTCAGAGATCCCACATATAGGGAACCCAGGTGGCTCCACCCTCTTGTCCCAGCTTGGCCTCCTACCTCACCTAGAGGATTTCAGATGCTGCTGCAGCTTTTCTGCTAACTCCTTTTCCTGGGTGTCTAGTTCCTTCTGCTTCAGGACATACTGACCATTCCCTCCAGTCTTTCCAGACCCTGTTCATTTGAAGATGGTGTTCTTAGTAGAGGGTTGTACACAGGTGTACACGGGCTTTCATATATCAGCAAGCACATACAGAGAATTTCAAGAGCTTCTCCACCTAGATTCTGGGCAAGTAGAAAACCCTGTTTCAAGATAGAGATTGACAAGGAAGGAACTCAATAGTCTCTTCTAGCCAATGCACACAAACATTTTGCACCACACTGCCCATGGGGTTCACGCTAGAGGATCATGGGCATTTGGACTAAAGCACAGCAGCTCTTCCAGAAGAGGTTCAGAACTCTACTTAGAACTAAAACTGCTGTGGGGAATGTGCTCTGCCTGGACAGACTGTTGAGATGGTTAGAGAATTTTTTCCTCCAAAGCCCCAAGTCTCTCAGCTTTTCACCCAGCCTGCCAAATTACTTCCCACATCCCTGGTCAGCTAGTCAGCTCCAGACTGGAAGCTCCAGGAAGGGAGAACTCTCCAGCAACACTCA
This sequence comes from Uromys caudimaculatus, assembly GCA_028551405.1. NCBI lineage: Eukaryota > Metazoa > Chordata > Mammalia > Rodentia > Muridae > Uromys > Uromys caudimaculatus. The sequence continues at coordinate 74,390,157 of CM052708.1, read as the reverse complement.
CAGAAAACAGGGCTGACAAGCTATTTCTCAGACTTTATCAGTATGAACCAAGAGCTGGGTAATAGGAAGAGACCACACTGGGCTGCAGGAAAAAAGGACAAGGTCACATGCCACCCAAATCCATGACAATGAAAAGCATACATTTGGCATTCGCACTGGGATATTCTCCTCGCAAGCTGCTTCCCACCTGTGATGTCACATGAACCCTGCCATGCAAATGAGTCACAGAACCGAGAACTCACTCAAAGCTCTGTGCATAGCATTCCAGCTACCATGAGGACATGTACATGTGTGACATGTTAGTCAACTGTCTCCCTCACTGGGCTGCAGCTTCAAGCTGAGCAGCAGGATATGCTTGCCAGTATTCACTTTCTCTCGAGAGATTAACTACCCAGAATACTTGTGCATAGACATATAACTAAACAATCATATTACATGAGGTGGGTGGCTGGTTGGGAGTGTGGATTAGAAAGGTGACAGGTAAAAGCAGAGGTGTGTGGATGAGCACACAGGCAATCCAAAGAACAAATGGTGCCAGACATTAGCCTGACCCAGCTGCCTACCCTACATGCTGTTTCTGGATCTGGAGCTCACTGGTTTTCCCCTGTTGGTCCTTAGAGATCAGCTTCATATCTCCCAAGTACTGCTACGGCAGGGACCAATCGCCCTGCACTTTCTTGTTCCTCTGCCTCAGCATCTCCACCTTCCTCAGATGACTCTGCTCCATCAGGAGCCACTGTGCAGGTTACTGCAAACACCTTCTGCAGAGTAAGCCCCTGCAAGCCTCCTCCTGTGGAGGAGGCCTACTCCCAGGCCTCATTAACCCCATTAGGCCCCCAAGGTTCCATGAAAACCTAGAAAAGGGCTGAATACAGCCATGACAGCTACACTCAGAAGACCATAAACAGAGACCAGCCAATTCATGAAAGAATAAACGTCTTCAAAAGTCCCCAACACTGATAAGGATCCATGTCCCTCCAGAAGAAAGAGGAATCTCCACCTTTCTTGACCGTCCAAGGTAATGAGAAAACATCAAAAAGTAGGGATAACTAATCTCAAGGTCGGACAGGAGAACCAAGGAAAGGACAGTCTATCTGCACGTTCCATAAAAGTCAACTTCGTCGGGAAAACTGGGAATAGTTCTACCCAGTTATACCACTACTGAGCATTTACCCAAAAGATGCTCCAACATCCCACAAAGGCACTTGCTCAACTATGTTCATAGCAGTTTTATTTGTAATAGCCAGAAACTGGAAACAACCTTGCTGGAGCCTCCCTTCTGGCTTCGCTTCTTTGGTCTGTGGAATGTATTTTATGGCTAATATCCACTTATAAGTGAGTACATACCCTGTCTACAAGAAATGCAGGCCCAGAGGATGGAGCAGAGACTGAGGGAATGGCCAACCGATAACCAGCTCAACTTGAGACCCATCCTATGAGCAAGCACTATTAATGATACTGTGTTGTGCTTGCAAACAGGAACATGTTGTCCTCTGAGAGGCTCCACCCAGCAGCTGACACAGACAAATACAGACGCCCATAGCCAGACAGTGGATGGAGATTGGGAATTCTAATGGAAGAATAGGAGAAAGGATTGCAGACCCCGCAGGGGAAAGGAACTCCATAGGAAGACCAAGAGAGTCAACTAACCTGCACCTAGGCCTCCCCACACATCTGTAGCAGATGTGTAACTTGGTCTCCATGTGGGTCCTGATCAACTGGAGTGGGGGCTATCCCAAAAGCTATTGCCTGACGTGGAATATGTTCTACTAACTGGGCTGCCTTGTCTGGCCTCAGTGGGAAAGGAAGCACCTAGCCTCACAGACACTTGACATGTCAGGATGGGGCGGATAACCAGGGAGGCCCCCACCTGCTCAGAGGAGAAGGAGCAGGTGATGGGGAAGGATTGTGGGAGGGAGTGACCAGAAGGTGGCAGTGAGCAAGATGTAAAGAGAATAAGTAAAAACATAAAATTAAATTTAAAAAAGAAAGTGAGAGAGAGCTCTGTAGGGGATGGAGAGAGGCCTCATTGGTTAAGAGCCCTGAGTTCAATTCTCAGCAACTACATGGTGGCTCACAACCAAATGTAATGGGATCTGATGCTCTCTTCTGGTGTGTCTGAAGACAGCTACAGTGTACTCATAAAAATAAAATAAATCTTTTTTTTAAAAAATCAGCTCTGTAAAACCGTACCTGAGTCCTGGAGTGCCAGGCTTGCCTGACACCCATCTCATAGTGTGGATGAATCACTTTTCTGTCTGAAGGCTCCTGAGCATGGCAGGACAGTGCTGGGAGGGAAGACAGTCTCTTTCACACTGAGCTTAACTGAGTCCAAAGGCCCAAGCCATGCTGATGGCTAAGAGGCAAAGGGGATAGAACCAGAGCAGGGGACTCTCAAGCTTGGAAACATAGAAAGCCAAAAATGGCCATTCCACATGTGGTGGGCTACCTGATAGGCACTTATGGATAGAAGCCAGTCTCCTCTAACTCTTTGTGCATCTATCTCTAAGGCTTAGGTGTTCTCATTCTCCAATATCTGCAGGTCTGACATGACCTACTTATATTCCAGCTTCTGTTTCTCATAGAAGAGATTTGGCCTATGATAGGGCCCATGAACACAGGACTCAAGAATCACTCAAACTCAGGCTGCGGCTTTCACTACCCAATCCTAGGAGATGCTAGATTTGGATCCTATTTACTAAGACAACCTGGTGCTTATAAAGCTTTATATCCTTGCCCCAGCCCAGCAGAGCCTAAGTATCTGGATAAAGGCTGCCCTGGCTGCATGAACTCACTCAGTAGACCTGGGGGGACAGTCTAGCCCATTATAGTCTCAGGAGCCTATGACACAGGTCTTGGTCCACCAGAAATTTGTGATTTCATTTCTCCTGTTCTCACAACAAGGGTTCTAGATCCTGGGTTACTATTACTGCAGAAGCAGACATTGATAGACTTCTGCAGATGAGATCCAACAACAGGACAACTTTATAAACTGCTCAAGGGATTTCAGTGTGCCTCCAAGATACACACACAGGCCAAGAACGGTGCTGCTTAAAGTGGGGCTCTCAGACCTCAGCTCTGGTATCACCTTGCATTGAGACAGGCCAATATCAGACTCCACCAGAGACTCCTGGTTCACAGAAACTGGATGGACACACAGCCGTGTAAGTGGTTACGATCCTACACACACACACACACACACACAGAGAGAGAGAGAGAGAGAGAGAGAGAGAGAGAGAGAGAGAGAGAGAGGAGAAAATAACAGAGTCAGAGAGAGAGAAACAGAGAGAGTCAGAGAAAGGGAAGAGGGAGATGGAGAGGGGGAGACAGAGACAGGAACAGAGAGAGAGACAGACAGACAGAGAGACAGAGAGTGAGAGACAGAGACAAAGAAAGCACAATGGGATGCTGAAGAAATGCGTGGAGCAGTATTGTCTCAGAGTATAAGGCACAACACCGGAGAGTAACACTGATGAACCCCAAGCCTTTCAGTCAAGCCCTGAAACAGTAGAAGTAGGACCAGGCCCCTCCAGCTGCTACTAGGAACTTCCTGCACACAATCATCTGGCAGGCAAGTAAAAAGCTTCATTGGCAACTCCCAGTAGCTAGAATCTCACACAAGCTGCCACCTGTCAAGGCCTTTCCAAATGAATGTGAGAACTCACTCTCCACTGCCTCAATCTCTGAGCTCTGTTCCTCAGACCACAGGCTCTGGTTTTCATTAGAGGAAGTTGAAGACCATTTCCCATCTCTCTCCTGCCCAAACTTAAGGTTCTGCTCTCCTCTAAAAAGCATTTAGGGACATGGGCACAGGGACATCTTGGAGGGGCAGACTCCTAGAAACCAAGATCTTAAAAGGATAAGATGAGGGTGACATTGAAGACCCAAGACTGGCTGACACCACAGAGTTTGAAACAATGAATACCTGTTGTCCAAGGATCCTTAAGTGAAGATTAGGCGATCTTGCAGCTCATTTCTCTTACTGGTCATCAGCAACTGTGTGGTCAGCCTCTCCATTTCCTTCTTCACCAACTTCCTGGTAAGGATGGCTGTGGGGGATGATGGCTGTCTGCCAGCCTCTGTAGGTAGAATACCACAAGTGAACTTGCATAGTGAGAAGGCACAGAGGATGGACAGACCACCATGATTTCCAAGCAGAAAGAGCATGTCCGCAACCCAGTGACACTTCAAAGATTTTGTCCCAGGCTTGAGATGCGTCCTGTGTGGATCTCAGCCCTCCCATCAGTCAATAGGGAGGGGAGCATCAAAGCATCCAGGGGTTTCCTCTGCCTCCCTACACATGCTTATGGTGACCCCAGAGGTGGCCTCTCCATGCTTATTAACAACTGCACAAGGGGCACTTTGGCTTCAGAGCCTCAAGCCTATGGTTTGAGAAACCAGAAGAAAAATGGCACAGTCCACAAGCACCCAAGCACTGTGGAGATGCCCAGATCTCCAGCCATGTCACGCTAGGTCCATGACTGTGGATTGAAAAGTCATGCAGGAGCATAACATGGTCAACAGATTGATCAATTCACCTCACTAAAAGACCAAAACACCTCTGAGCTGGCAATAAGATCCAGTCTCTTTCTTGATCCACTGCCTCAAACAGTTGTTTGACTGCATTAGAGACATGCTTGCTACCCAAAACAGCTGATTCAGAAAGATAGACGGTCACTCTCAGGGAGAGGTGGTCAGATGAGTTTTGAGAACATAAGGTCACAGAGCCAGAAGCACATTTTCTCCCTGTTACTGCTGTCACATAGACACTGAACCTAAAAGAAGCAAAGTTCTGTGATGTCTTGCCCTAAACTAAAAAACCGTAGTCCCTCTCTGATTGTTGATGGTCTCTTTTTGTCTCTACGATATACCCCTAATGCCCAGGAAAAGTAAAAGGTAGGAGCTCACAGTATAACAGCTTTGGCACTGGCAAGTCCTTGCTTTGGGACTAATGTCCTGCAATCCTTGACTTTAAGAAACTATGATAAGCAGGTAAGCTCATTAGCTTCCCACAGGCTCCATTCCTGTGCCCCATTGCTGGAAAGCCCAGCTGAAGTCCACATTCTCCAGGAAGTTTCACATCACATGCCCAGGACTTCTGTCCCTTCCTCAGGGCCACTTCTTTCTTGCTTGATGACTCTGAGATGGAAGGCCGGCTTCCTTCTGCCTCAATCTGGTCTCTCTGTGCTCCCCATTCTCTCTCCAAAGTAGAATCCTCAGTCTTGAAAATATATCTCAGGATGAACTCATTGATTGAATGCCCTAAGAGCAGTTAATGTTGCCACAACACTGGTGACCACATAAGGGGATGCTATGAGCTCTCTAGGATAAAATAGAATGTCAAGAAAGGGGACGGCTGATGTCATGGGAACAGCCTTTGCCTCACTGATAATGTTCTCCCTGTACTGACCCGAAGCTGAGGTGCCCATTTCAGGATACTGTCCTGGGGCATAGCCATTGGGCACCTCCTTCCAGAGACACAGATCACTCTAGGCTTGATTGAAAGCACCTTAGTACTTAGCCAATGTGGGGAACTGGGTCTTTGCTTTCCAAACCCTGCCCAAGAACCTCTTATTTCTTCCGAAAAATACCACTGTTGGTCAATATGAACAATTAGATAGAACTGAGAAATTGCACCAGGATGAATGTGGAGGAGGAAGATCACCTTCTCCATCATGTACAGGTGCTTGACAACACATCCCGGAAGAGCCTGCAGGGCTGGCTGCAATGTGGGATGTGGACTCGTGGGAACAAGCTTAGGAAGCATGTGCTTAGCCTTTGACATTGCCCCAAGATGTCTTAGCAGATAGAGAAGGCAGCCATCGGGGAGCAGGCTACAGTGTGATGAAACTGAAATAGTGGAGCCACCAAGAGAAAAGCCCCGAGACTGAAGGTGGTGCTTTCCTCTCTACACCAAAGATACCAAAGCAGGATTGGTGACAGGTCTCTGTGATCTACACAGTGACAATCCATCATCATCATCATCATCATCATCATCATCATCACAATAACAATAATTAAAAGTCAATGATGGAGGGAGGGACTGGAGAGATGGCTCAGCAGTTAAGAGCACTGACTGCTCTTCCAGAGGTCACAAGTTCAATACCCAGCAACCACATGGTGGCTCACAACCATCTGTAATGGGATCCGATGCCTTCTTCTGGTGTGTCTGAAGACAGTGACTCTGGTGTGTCTGAAGACAGTGATGGTGTACTCAAATACATAAAATGAATAAATAAATCTAAAAAATAGTCAATTATGGAGAGGGGCAGGGGCAGATAATAGCTGTAGACATAGCTCAGTTGACAAAGTGACTGCCTAGCCTGTAGAAAGCCCAGGGTTCAGGGACTAGTGCTATCCTTGCCACCCTTTGTGAACCAACTTGTAATCCTAGCTCTTGTGAAGTGGAAGCAGAGCTCTAAGGTCAAAGTTAACTGTGAACCCAGGTTGAGGACATCTTGGGATACATGAGACCCTGTCTAAAAAAACAAACTGAAGCCGGGCAGTAGTGGCGCACGCCTTTAATCCCAGCACTTGGGAGGCAGAGGCAGGTGGATTTCTGAGTTCGAGGCCAGCCTGGTCTACAGAGTGAGTTCCAGGACAGCCAGGGCTAGACAGAGAAACCGTGTCTCGAAAAAACCAAAAAAAAACAAACAAACAAAAAACCCAAACTGAAACACCTCCTACCCCCAAGGCCTCACCTACCAATCGTTTTCCACTGCAAACAACTTACTATTCTCCCTACCATTCTCTCATTTGAGGGAGATGGAGAGGAAGTGGAAGTGACCTATTCTAAGGACTTGCTTTTGTCTTTAGGTCCTCATGGAGACCAAATGAAAGTGGTTCTCACCATCTGAACTACTGAGTAACAGCCACTGCTGCTAGCATACTACTGTGCCTATGACAAACTCTGCCTTCCCTAAGTTATGCTGTCTCAACAGGAAGTGTCAGGTGCTGAGGCCAGCCCCACTGATCCCTTTGAGGAGCTAGACAAAGGTCATCAGAGACACTCCACTTGGCCAGAGATTAAATCAAGTTGACCCACTGGGAACCTGGTAGGCTATTTAACCACACATGATAGAACCACCCTTCAGAGATCAGTCTAAGGTGGAGTTCAGGCATCTGCATATCTGATGAATACATTGGTATACTTCCCCAGTGCCCAGACTTGTTATTAGACTGGGTGTTGACAAGCCATTGCTGTTCTCAATAAGAGGTGACCTTACCTAGGACCTCGCCATAAGAGAATTTAGGGGAACCACCCTCTTCTTCCTCAGGACTGTTAATGATGTTGGACAGCGCCTTCACTTGGGAGCCACAGGCTACAGAGTCCTCCAAAGTGACTCACTTTACTAGGAAACTCAGATTTCCCTCTCATTTTCTTTTAAAGCACTTAAATTCACGTAGACAGTGCCTGACTAGGGCCTAGCCATCTCACATTGGACCTCACATTCGTAGGTGCTCTCCCAGGATTCTTTGAAGCTGGTTTCCTTCGGTCTACAGCCCTAGGAGCAGATGATGTTGCTACAGCACTGGTGACACCATAGGAGATGCCAAGAGCTCTCCAGGATACAATAGAATGTCCAGAAAGGGAACTGCTGGTATCATGGGGAATAGCCTTTGCTGTTAATGTTCTCCCTGTGCTGGCCCAAAGCTGAGGTTCCTATTCCAGGAGACTCTCCTGGGACACAGCCATTGAGCACCTCCTCCTTCAAGAGGAGTCAAAGTAAAATAACAACAAACTGGAACTATCTCAGAACAAATAAATAACTGTAATGTATTTATATGAATGCTTTATGGAAAAATTCAGCATAAGTGAGGAGTGGGGCACCAGCCTATGCGGGCCTAGAACTGTCTCATAGGCAGGTGTGGGAACACCTTCGGCTCCTCGGCAGGGACAGGGTGGGGTGGAAGGGACACTGAGCAGGCTGAGCAGCAGTGTTGAGGCACCTCAGGGAAGGTAACAAACAGATTCTCAGTTCCTCATCCAAGAAGCTCCTGTTGAGGCCATGGCCCTTGTCTGACCATGGTAAGTCCATGAAGACATCCGTCCTAGTGATATAAAGTTCTTCCATTCAGCAGCAGCTAGGACAATGAGCCAAGGTCAGGAATGGTGACCTCTGGCCATAAACTATGTGACAAGAGGGATGTGGAATTCATGTGTGTCAAAGGTCAGGAGTCTTCTTGGGTTCCTGTTGACCATGGGCGACAGCTTGGAAAGCAGAGTTCTGATGTTCGTTGGGATTCCCATGATAATGGAACACCCCTGAAAACAACCAGAACTGTGCACAGATTGCTGGATGGATGTAGTGGAAGGACCATTACTGACTTAGGACTGCAAACTTGGATGTGAAGCCCAGATCAAACAAATATCACCTGACTGTATTGGCTCATCACTTTCCTTCCCATGTAAACAAGGGAGATGGTTGAGGTGCCCTGTTTCGGTTAGGACAGTGCCTGTAGGTAGCTAGAGACCAATTCTGCCCAGCCAATCTTCAACAACAGAAGTTAAAATGCAGGATATAGTCTTTGAGAAACTGCATAGACAGCAGGAACCCTGCACATGAGCAGGAGAAGGTGAGTTTGCCACCTGCTTTCCTTAGCTTAGTTCCTTAAAGAAAAGTTAACAATGGAGCTGGGAGTGCAAGGCCTTGGGTACCAGTGACCTGTTCAGAACACTCAGAAGGCTTCCACTGACTTCCAGAAAGGATGGGTACAGAATCTCCTGCTTGGCTTCACTTCAAGTCTTGCTATTTTATTTTTTAATTCATTACTTAATTCATTCATTACTTTATATATTTATTTATGAAATTAGTATTTATTTATTTATTTATTTATTTATTTATTTATTTATTTATTTATTTATTTATGTGGGGTTTCGCTGTGTAGCCCTTGCTGTAATGGAACTCACTCTTTAAATCAGACTGGCCTGGAACTCAGAGATCCACCTGCCTCTGCCTTCAGAGTGCTGGGATTAAAAGCATGACTCATCACCTCATCACCTTCAAAAGCGCTCTCTCTCTCTCTCTCTCTCTCTCTCTCTCTCTCTCTCTCTCTCTCTGTGTGTGTGTGTGTGTGTGTGTGTGTGTGTGTGTGTGTGTGTGTGTGTGTGTTGACAGAAGCCCATGCATGCTAAGCAGGTACTCTTATTATTGAGTTATATCCCCAGTTCTACTCTCTGGAAACTGCTACAGAATCAGCACAAGGAATGGGTGAGAGAACCAACACCCCATTTCACCGTGGGCAACCTGGTTTCAGCAATGGCAAGTTTTGCTGTTGAAAAAAACTCAGGACATCAGAAAGGCTTGTTCAAGCTTTTCTCTTCCATTGACTGGCTATACTGAAATTCTGTCCCTGGGAATTTACCAGAACACCTGGCCCCATCGCCCCACTTAGGCTGTTGGTAGGACACCTCACTTCCTGTCCAGGTCAGTCGTCACACCAGTGTGCTTCACATGCCATCCGAGCTCTCTGGCTCTATTTGCCCGACAGTGGACTGCACGGCCCCTGACAAGCTGGAGCCTCCCCTGCCTCACACCTTGTAGGTCATCAGGTCAGAGAGCAGCATCACGTGCCTCCTGTCGATGCTCATGCCGTGGTTGACCATCGTGTACTGGATCTCGTTGATGATGGTGGTCCGGGCGGCCTCAATGCCCAGGGTTTTTTCCACCTAGGAAAAGCTCGGAGTGAGCAGAGGCAGCCCCTGCAGGGAGCCACCCCGCTCCAACTGCTGCTGCTGCCTGACAAGCACACAGCAAGTCCTGCTCTATTTCCCACAATGCATTCCTGTGCAATAGTTGGGAGAAGAGAGAGTAAATGTCAGGGTCAGGTAACTGTGCTGGAAATTGACTGAGGATCTAAAGAAGATGGTACCTGTTCTTTGTACATCACTGTTGTTACTTGAAGTGGTCTAGGTACACTTTACACTATAGGTGACCATGACTCCAAGTAGGCTGTCACCTTCTACTAAAAGCTTGACGTTCTCCTTGCCATTCTACTAACTGATATGGACAGCTTGGACACCTCTGAGATGCCCTCAGCCACCACCTGTGTTTGTTACAGAGCACTTGAGATGCAGCAAGCCTTTCTCTCACCTGAGAGCCTCAGAAGCAGGGCAGAGGAATGGGCTGGTAACCCAGTGCATGCCGTTCTCAGCCACCCCCACTACCGTTATCAAAGGGGATTCCTTCCCTCCCCCAGGAGAGTTTTCTCAATTCTTCACCAGGCGTGCATAATCCGCATCGTCATCCTTGTCCAGCTGTGCTGTGATAATTGGAATGCTGCAAGAAGGAGCAAGGCTCAGCACACAGGAAGGGACCAGGCCTGCGCAGTGTGCTGCTGGGTTACGTCTGAGTGCTACTCACAGCCATGGGGACTTTACTAGAGCTCACTTTCACTTCGGGAGGACTGCAGCCAAGGGCTTCACAGACCTCTCACTGAGGCTAGCTAGTTTCAGGAGACCCGGGATCCCCATTCCGTCCAAGACAAGACTTAAGAAGATTTCCATATGGAAGAAGCCTTGACCTTCTATAAGAAGAGGGAGCCAAGTCTTCATGTATTTCTCCCCCCTTTGCCCCTCTCCAGCAATACCCTGACTCCTCTGACAACTATCAGCATCTGTTCTCATGGTAGATAGTATCCCATCAACACGAGCCCTTGAGACAGATCTGAGCAGGCTGCAGGAGGCAAGCAGACCTCCAACCACCCTGGTACAGCTATCTTTCATTTCATGTTTTTTTCTTCTGCAAGACTTAGAGAATAGACAAAATCATTTTTACCCCTAAAGATGTGATACATCTCTAGTTCGTCTAGTCTCAGGTCTTTTGAAAACTCGCCTGTATCACTAGGGGCTTACAGAGAATGGCTAGAAACAAGGCGGGAGAAAAATCAATCAGGGTCATATCAGCATAGAATAATGGCACCAAAGAAATGAAATGCCTAGTAACCCAGTCCTCAATACTGCTAGCTAGTTTGACATTTCCTCTTTCTTGTAACTAACTATTTTTTTAAAAAAGAAAGAAAGGAAGGAAGGAAGGAAGAAAGAAAGAAAAAAGACAACAGATTTGATTTGATCATATCCAGTTTTGATTTGAGTGACTTTCTAAAAATCCAGACAGTGATCAATACAACAGACCTGCCCTCTGGACACCAGAAACTGCCCAGATAATAAATCACAGGCATTCATGAGCACAAGGACCACTGGTCCCCAGGAAACAGGCCAGGCTGCAGCTACCTGATGACCTTGGAAGCATTGATGATCTCTTTGATCCGAAGCACACCCAGGGTGATGATCATGAAGGCTACCCCTGCAAAGTGGAAAGTCTTCAGGGTGCCGGGCTCACCGATGCTCTGCGCACAGAGAGCACCCACTGCAGAGCCTGGCTCCATCTGTGCCCTAGAAGAAAAGAAAAGGCCATCGAAAGGGAAAGGCTGGAGGAAGTTGAGGAGGAGGGCAACCCCATAGGAAGACCAGCAGCCTCAGCTAATCTGGACCCCTGAGAAATCTCAGACACTGAGCCACCAACCAGGCAGCATACATGGGCTGGTACAAGGCCCCTGACACATCTACAGCAGAGGACTGCCTGGTCTGGAGAAAACGCACCTAACCCTCAACAGACTTGAAGCCCCAAGGAGTGGGGAGGTCTGGCAGGGTGGGGTGGGTGGGGAAATCCTCTTGGGGAGGAGGAATGGGATGAAGAACTGTCAGAGGGCAGACCAGGAAGTAGATAATGACTGGACTGTTTTAAAAAAATGATTAAAGATAATTTAAAAAAAAAAAAAAAAAAAAGACTAACTAAAACTGCCCAGTAGTGTTGCACACCTATAATCCCAAGCTCTGTGAAGACAGAAGCGGGCAGATCTCTTGAGTTTGAGGCCAGCCTGGTCTACAGAGTGAATTCCAGTGATTCCAGGGCTAAACAGAGAAACTCTATCCTGAAAAACTAAAAAAAAGAAAGTAAACAAAGATTTGAAGTAAAGCCATGAAGGGAATTCCACACCCATCCCTCCTCGAAATCAGTGGAAGCCTTCTGAGTGTTCTGATATGGGCACTGGTACCCAGGGCCCTGTACTTCCAGCCTCATTGTCATCCTTTCTTCCAGGTACTAGGGTAAGGAAGGCAGGTGACAATCTCACCGGGGATCTACTGTTTGTGTACATGTTTCTTACTGTCTAAGCAATTTCTCAAAAACAATTGATCTCCTGCCTGTTGGCTCCTATTGCAGAAGACTAGCTGGGCTGAACTGGCCTTCAGTGACCTGCTGAGCTGTAGCAGGCATTGTTTTTTCAGGGATAGTGCATCCCATGAAGTAGTCCCTTCTTTGGTCAATCTATTGAATCCTGAAGAGCTCTTTGCATCTCTTATGATGTCACTATGGTTGTAGCAACACCAACTGTCCTTGGGGAACCCATTCAGTGCCTATAGGGTTCATCCATAGATATGCTGGCAAGCCTGGGGAGTCTACTTAAGAGAGAATAGGTAGCACAGAGAGATCAGAGAGAGACAGAAGAAAGTTGGACTTTCATCTCAGTGTAAAACAACAAGAAAGGTGTGGTCCTGGGGAAGGCACAGTGAGTCCTGGTCAGAGGCTCTAGAGCTTCCTGGAGAAGCTGGGCTTATGCTGGGTCTTCCAGTAGTAGGGAACAGGAAGTAGAGCCTCTGGAAAGCAAATGAAGTTCCCTGCTTATCATAACTACTGAAAGTGAAATATTCTAGAACATTAGTTTGTCTAGCTCCAAAGCCAGGAGATCACATGGCCAAAGGTGTTGTGTTGGGAGATTCTTGCTTTTACTCTACATGGAGCTTGGGGCTGTAACTTGGGCACAAATGGAGACCATCAGGAGGCTGGGAGGGGGACTAGTGTGTCCTCATCTCAGGACAGGGCATTAGTACACTTCACTCCCCACTGTTTCCTTTAGGTACAGTGGTTATCTGACACTAGTAAAAAGGAAGGAAAAGTTCTGCTGATCAAGACCTTATGGTCTCAGGCTGTACAGAAGAATTCCTCTGACCACCTCTTCCTGGAAGTGGTCCCCTTAGCTTTCTGAATCAGTAGTTGGGGTGGCAAGAAGTTCTCTAGTGCAGACAAACAACTGTCAGAGGCATTGGACCTAGACTGGATTTTTATTGTCACCTCAGGGTGTTCTGGGCTTTCAGTGGTCACTCTGGTGAGCACGTTCTGTCCCTGCATGACTTTTTTATCCACAGTCATGGGCCTAGAGCGACATGGCAGGAGATATGGGCATCTCCACAGCACCTGAGTGTTTGTGGACTATACCATTTTTCTCCTGCCTTCTGAAACCACAGGCTTGAGGTCTCTGAAGCCAAGTTGCACCCTGTGCAGTTGTTAATAAGCACGAAGAGGCCGCCTGTGTGGTCATCATGAGCATGTGTAGGGAGGCAGAGAAAACACCTGGATGCTTTGATCTTCTGGTCTCTACAGAGTGATGGGAGAGCTGAGAGCCACACAGGAGGCATCTCAAGCCTGAGCCAAAATCTTTGGGTGTCACTGTGTTGCAGGCATGCTGTCTTTCTGGTTGGGCCTCAGGGTGGTCTGTCCTTCATCCTCTATGTTAGGGACCCCAACATTAGTGGAACTGCTATTGCTGACTTCCTTGGTTTCTGGACTGGAGAGTTTTAAGTTCCCAGGTCTGGTTCTAGACTTTCTGCCCCTTAACCATCAGCCTGCCTTATGGCTCTGGGATGTGTGCCTCTTAGACTCAGTTTAACTAAGTGTGAAAGAGACTGTTTCCCCTCACAGCATTGTCCTGACATCCTCATGAACATGTAGATAGAAAATGATTTACTCCGTGAGAGTGGTTTCAGGCAGCCCTGGGCCTTATGGAACAAGCAGACAGAATGTTCTCCCCCTAGTTTTCCTGTCCTACCTTGAGGATATGTGCTCTGTACATGCTGCCATTTCCCCATTACCATGGATAGTTAAGGATGTGGGAAGAAGGGGCTTCTTTTGTTCTTGAAGGTACATAGATTTCTCTTGGTTCTGGTGTTTTCAGTACTAGTTGGATCCTTTCTGGAATTCACTGTTCTCTTGTTTCAGTCTTCTGAGTGCCGCTGTCATGGTTGTATTATACTTTTCCTTGGTCTTCCTAGGAACCTGGGGCCTGCTGGGGTTGATGGGGCCTGGATGTACAATGACAGGAAGAGGCTGGTATGGCCTGACTATGCAGAGGATGTTTCTGGCTCCCGATGGAGCAGACTCAGATGAAGAAGAAGGTGGACATGCTGAGGCAGGAGAACAAGAAAGTTCAGGGAAACTGGTCAAAGCACTTTAGGGACTTGAAGCTGATCTGTAAGGACCAATAGAAGGAGACAAGCAACCTCCAGACCCAGCAACAGCAAGTAGGGTAGGTAGCTGGGTCAGGCTAGTGTCTGGCACCATTTGCCCTTTGTTTTGTCGCTGGGCTCATCCACACTCCTGGGATTTCACCCATCAGCTTTCTAACCCACACTCCCAACCAGCCACCCACCTCATGTGACATAATTGTTCATGTCTCTATCTATGCACAAGTTATCCTCTTATGAGGAACTGAGGTATTGGCAAGCGTACCCTACTGCTCTGCTTGAAGCTGCAGTCAGTGAAGGAGACAGGTGAATAACATGTCACACACCTACACATGCTCATGGTAGGCGGGGTGCTATGCACAGAGCTTTGAAGGAGTGAGTTCTGGGTTCTGTGCGTCATGTACAAGGCAGGGGTCATGTGATACCCCAGGCAGCAAGCAGGTTGCAGGAAAAGCCCAGTGCAAATTCCAAATGAGTGCTTCTCATGGCGATCCATTTGGGTGGCCTGTGGCCTTCTCCTTTCTTGCTGCAACCCGAGAAGGTCTCCTCTTTTTGACCAGCTCTTGATTCACACTGACGGAACCGCAAGCGGCAGCTTGTCAACCCTGTTTTATCTGAATGATGCTGTCAAGTTCTCCCATCCTGAAGGTTACACTCTGGATCTGACTTGATGATGAGAGATGTAGGAAGGGTTTTTTATAGACTGGGGACCAGAATGGGAGATTTGATATGTCTGAGGAAAAAATTCTCTAGTCTGGCCAAGAAGAGCACGTTTCCAAGAGCAGTTTTCATCTGCAAGAGATATATAACACCGTTCTGAACCTCTTCTGGAAGATCTGCTGTGCTTATGTAGTATGAGGTTGCTTTATGTTTATTTTTTTCTCTGTGTATGTCGGTGTAGTGTAAGCATGTGGGTGGTATGATATATCATGCATGTATGCAATGGGTAGCTGAGACTACTGGTTCCTTTTTAGTCTCCACCTTAAAGCCAGCATTCTTACTTTTCTAGAAGCTTACTGTCTTGACTAACCTGGATTGACCAGCAAGCTCTTGCTCTCCTCTGTATGTGCTTGCACTTGTGTGAGAGTGTATTCGTGCCTATGCTCAACTCTCCACTAAGAACAAATCCCTTTAATGAACAGGAGCAGGAAAGACTGAAGGAAAGACATCAGTACATGCCGAAGCAGAAGGAGCTGCTCACCCAAGGAGAGGACTCAGCAGATTCACTTTATCTTCCAGAGGAAACGGGAACCCAGGCTGCTGTGAGCCTCCTGTACCTGTGATCTCTGTCTTTCATGGGCTTCATTCATCAGTAATGTTAAGAGTCACTGCCTGGGAGAGAACAACTCAGAGTATTGTGCTGGTCCAGGCAGCAGGAACTTCTGTCCAGGAAACAATATTCTTGATATTCAGTGTGTCTGACGCCTTGTGAGTCCTGTCTGTGCACTCTGGTACGTAGACTGCGCTTAAGTTCACAAAGATCTGCCTGCTTTTGCCTCCAAATTGATAAAATCTCAAGGTGTGCACCATCAAGCCTGGCTGAAATTATATTTTTATTTAGGAACATCTGCTATAGAGATCAGATTCCTGCCCTTGACCATTGCTTTCTGCAGTGTTTATCCATTTCTTTGAAAAGGATTCTCTGGATACAATAGGTTATGGAGTTTCTAGGATGAACCCAAGCAGACGCCTCTGCTGCAGGAATGATCAGATCCTTTACTGGTGTGTTCTATAACAGACTCCCATAGAGAACCAGGATACAGTTTCTCAGCTCTGTTCCTAGGGAAACTGAGGTTTCTATCTAGTGTCTGAACCTGTGCAGGGTCATTGTTCTCAGGCACTCAGTTCAAGAAATGCTGCTTCAGCCTGACAGACTCTATCTTGCATGTTGATTGGATGCAAGGTATGTTCTAAGCAGGAGGACTGAGCTAGCTTCATGTTCAGGTGCCCAGGTTGCAAGGCTGTGTCATGTCCATGTACAAAATAAAGTGGTCTTTCAGTAAATCATCATAAATAATGTATATATTGCTCATGTACTGTTGACTATGATATGTTTATAAACCTTTATAAAATTTATACGCCTTTAAAAATGATATCCCAGGATTGTAAGAGAAAGTTCCATTCTTTCCAGTAGAACAGAGAATATACAGTACTCTGATCAAATTCTGACATGGGTTTAAGGCTGAGAAAAGTTCTAGGCCCAGCCACTCTGTGACTCTCCTTATTAGAGATCAATCAATGACTGCAGTCAAAAGATTTATGTTGAGTGACCAGTACACTTGAGGTGGTGGGAGGTAGCAGCCTGACTGATAACATGGCAGGTGCCTACTAAGCCAATGGCTTAACTGCCTTCCTCTCCCAGGTCTGAGAAACTGCAGCATGAGATGGAATTAGTCACAGCCCAGGAAGAGCCTCCTGCAGAAGGAGCTGCTGCATCAGGAGTCACCTGCTGATCCTGGCAACTACAGAATTCCTTTGATGGATTTTCTTCTCAAGTTTGGTTTTCTCAGTGTGAATAAGCCCTAATTTTATCTAACCAGTGAGCCAACTAGGCTGTTTCTGAATCTGATTTTCTTTCCTTCTCTGACAACACCCCTGGAGAGAACTGAGGAGACCAACAGAAGCCAGGGATCCCTTGAAAGAATGACATTCTCTACTCTGGGATCAAGGCCTTCTCTGAAAAAGACACTCCCTTTGAACTATGAACTCAACAATGAAACAAATGCCAACTGACCTCCAGGTGACGCAACCACAATCTGATCTATGAGTCTGTTGGCTTCTTCAAAGAAAGCATCAAAAATAAGCTTGAGGTACAAAAGGGGGGGAGGGGAGGGAGAAGAATTACTCAGAACAGAGCCATACACCAGCAAGTGGTTCTGGTGGGGGGCACAACAACATGGAGGGAGGATATGTTGGTGAGCAAGAGTTACTCTGTAGTTTACTGTCCAGAGCTGTGGCAGCTGACTGAGTCCTCAATCCCCCATATGTAATGGGAAATCAGTCATGGACCACTTTATTGATATCATGCTATTACCCAGACAGACCACACCCAAAAGCATTAGGTTCTCTCTCCAGTGCGGTGCTGCAGCACACTTACTCCGTGACATGCAGAGGCATTGATAAAGAATGTGCTACACTTATGACAACAGTCTTCTTTCCTCATTAGTCATTAGTTCTTACATAAGGAGATCCATTAGAGCTGGGCCGTGGTGGCGCAAGCCTTTAATCCCAGCACTTGGGAGGCAGAGGCAGGCGGATTTCTGAGTTCGAGGCCAGCCTGGTCTACAGAGTGAGTTCCAGGACAGCCAGGGCTACACAGAGAAACCCTGTCTCGAAAAACAAACAAACAAAACAAAACAAACAAACAAACAAAAAAAGGAGATCCATTGGGGAATCTCGGTTTCACACCTGGAGTGAAGTGACTGGTCCTGAGAAAGAATTTGTAGAGAATATGTCAGTGTCGTCTATTGCCCTGTTTGGTTAGCAGATGCTCCCCATGGATTTCTTGAGTCTTGAATAAGTATACACAGGCATATGCTGATTGAAAGAACCAAAGTGTGGCCATCAGGTCAGCTAGACAAGGCAGTGTATATTAAACCAGCAGAGGGCGATCATTGTTCAGGAAACATCGCTCAGAGTCTCAAAGGGCGCTCTATGAATTACCAAGCAATGAGAAGCCCCTGGTGGAGAGAGACGACCAGTCTTTTGGCTTTAAAACTTCAAAGTCCTGATGCTCAAGAGTTGTGTTGGGTGTTGTTGGATTGCACAAACATCAGCTGAAAGGTATGTGTGTAGAAGGTAGCACTCCAAAATTGTCCAGAGGCAGACAAGTACCCTATATCCAACTCAAAGAGTTCGATTCATGGCCCCGAGGATTACGAGGAGATCCAGATTCGTATAAATGAAAGGGACATGGGAATCTGTTGTGGATCATGTGACCATCTAACTAGACAGTAACAGCAAATTTCACCTGCAGGCAGCATGGCCGGAGTTTGCTGCCAGTGTTATGCCTACAGCTGATGAGGCTCAGGCATGACCCTCAGATGACCTGACTCTATCAGCTCAATTGTCACTTGCTGAATCTGGGGGGGAAACAGACAGTAAAGGACCCTTCAAAGCTCCCAGATGGGTAGAATAACCTGACTCACACTTGGGCAGGTTAATAATAGTTTGGTATCAGCTTTTCCCAGGCTAAACGGTCCTTGGTGCACAGTGTGAACTAAAGTCCCTCCTTATCTCTTCAAGATAGCTAAACATCCCCAGTCTTGAAAGCATTCTGTCAGCCAGTCTCAAGGATCATTCTTGGGGTGGTCAAATTGCCAGCTGAGTCTCCATCTAATCTTCCCTGTAAATTGTTGTTGAAGATGAATGGAGTTCCCAATCTGGGATGTAACTCAGTGGTAGAACGTGCACAATGCCCTAGGTTCAATCCTAGCCCTAGGAGCTATAGAAGAAGAAAACGTAAGAATCCAGTTACATCCAGAGGTGTAGAGTACAACGAACGGGGAGTCTCCATAGAGGCTTTAAGTCCTCCAACCTCCAGCCTCAACCCAGATCTCCCATGGATACCATTTATGAAACATGTATTTTCACTATGGCAAGCGTTCATCCTTGGGGTGGAAAAAATCTATCCAACATGAATAACACACAGATATATGGGTGTCTTCCCTGGGAACTTCATGGTATCAAGAACTAATCTAGTACAAATGTCCTCTTGTCTTCACATGTGTTTGTATAGATACATCCATGAACCCTCCATAATCTTTAAAATGTGACTCAGAAGACCAGCTGTCAAGGAGGTCTGTCGACTTCTGTTACTGATGTCTCAGGGTACCTTGTTGATAAAACCAAAATGGTGGTTTACTTCAACTATACCCTGAAACCTGGCAATGTGGCTGTTCTCAGCAAGGCTGTGGTGTGCATCACCACCATGGAGAACAGCAAGAGCTTCATGTATTACATGCTGCTGTCCCCAAGGTGAGGCACAGCCTCATGTCATAGAGAGGCAGCCAGTAGAACCTGGGTTAGGGACCATTATTGAGAGCAAGGACCTATTCCCTTCCTGACTTTACCTCTAAATAAGTGCCAGGTTGTTGACCCAGCTCTCACAGTCCAACTCAGCCCATTAGATTTCTTTCTATTCTCTCACTGACTTGATTGTGAATGGTTATAGTTCCCTGAACTGCCTTTCTCCATGACCCAGACAGCACACAAGCACTCCAAGGTTAAGTGTGTTCCTAATGGTCACTGCTAGAAATAGATCAAATGCATTGTGTCCCTAGGTCTTACAGACATTGACACCCACCCAAGAGCCTCCTGATGTCTGCTTCTTGACATAGAATTTAGTGTACCATTCCTGACCTTGGCTCCTTGCCCTGTCTGCAGCTCAATAAAATCATTTGGTGCCCCTAACAGAAGTCTGGGTAGCATCACCTGTGCCCTAGGCACAGTTCCTCAGATGGGCATTAGCTTCTAGCTACACATGCCTGCACCATACTGTGAAGGACCTGAGGAATGCTTGTCATCTCACCTGTACTTGTTAGCACCATGAGCTCTGGCCTGTAGCAGACCCAGCCAGATGTCCTTGCTTCATCTGTGTATCAGCTGCCAAGGCATGTCCATATCTCCCTACCTGATGATCTCATGTAGACAGATTAGTTTTTGTTTTATTTGAGGGATTTGGGACTTTTGTTATTTTACTTTTGCTCCCCAGCAGCTATAGAAATCAAGAAAGCCAGGCTCAAACTATCACCTGAAAAACAGGTTAGGTTAATGTGGCCCTTGGGAATTTGCAACAGGGCTGAGAAGTCTCCCTGGAGCTTAGACTCTACTTTAGCTTGCCTGGACAATGCTCAACTAGTCCAGGTCACCTACAGTGCCTTATGCTGCCACCTCTGATCACACACCTCTGATATTGGATCAATCTATCCCAATACCCAGAGCTAAAGAATGCACAGCGCTAGCTCTCCTAGGTTCAGGCAGACACCAGCCACAAAGTAGAAGGGACCTGAACATGTATTTACCCAGGCTGGCAACAGTAGGCTTTTGGAAGAGTAAATCACCTTGACAATAGAAAATGGACTGTGAGGGAACAGGTAAAAGACTTGGACAAACTCTTCAATCACTTCTCGGGCTTCTAATAATGATTTCCTTCTTCTGGGAGCTCTTGGGGCCTAGTGGTGGTCCATGCAGCACAGGAAAGCAATGAAAGGCACTCTCCTGGAGGCCTTGCTCCTGAGACAATGTGCCCTTTGTGTTGGACGTGTTCAGTGGGATTGGCCCAGGGCCAGCAAGAAATGGCCATGGCCACAGCTCCCTCCCTCTGGGACACATCTTAGGTCAGTTCTCCTTCTGTCTCCTGCCCACATGGATTACCCTTGTCCTTCCTCTGTGGACAATGATGTGACAAGAAGTAGAGATCTGTACACAAGAAATGTACCCCAGGTTCATTTCTGTAATGGCCCCAAGTGGTCTAATTCTCTCAACCCTGCAAGAAACAACAGTCTGTCCTACTGTGGTGGCACATGCCTTTAATAATGGGAGGAAGAGGCAGGCAGATCTCTCTGAGTTTGAGGCCAGCTGGGTTCACAGAGTGCTCCAGGATTACTCCATAGATGGGTTGAATGATTAAAGAGATAGACAAGAAAAAGAAAAGAAAACAAAAACAAGATATCACAAAACTGAAGCAATATTTTCTAGAACACATTATTCAGAGTTCCCCTAGTTGATTTCCCAAGCTCTGAGTTCAAGTCGTTAAGGAGCTCAGTATGACCGTGGCTGTTTGGAGCAGCCATGGACCAGGTTTTTCTTTTATGATGACAGGGTCTTATTCTCTAGCCCAGGCTGGCTCTTCAATTCAAGAGCCTTCTGTTTCAGCCTTCCTACTACTGGAGTTTTCAGGCTTGTACTAACCACACCTAACACCAAATCAGCCATTCCTGGCCAGTTACTTTTTTCCCTAAAGGCACAGTTTTCAAATTAAAAAACAGGCTATGAGTGGAGGCACACACTTGTAATTCTATTCCTCTGTTCATGGAGGAGAAGGAGGACCTAAGAGCAAGGCCAAGCTATCCCACAGAGGAAGGCCCTATCATAAACTGAAATTTGTAATTAAGCACTGTGTTCTTTCTGCGTCCACCAGGCTGAACTTTCAGAATATCCATGATGAGAAATGTCTTTTCATTTTCCCTTACTACATGAGCTAACCTGAGTCATAATAACGGATCCAGGCCGTTACCTAAGGTTAGCTCAGGCTTTTCATTCTCATGGACATATCACTCCCCCATGAAATCCAGGAGACCCACAGAGTCACACATGTGTATGTATACACAGCTGCTTCCATGCACAGTTGCCTCGTAAGAAGATAAAGGCCTGATCATACCAAGGAGCTCAAATACATACCATAGCAAGGAGCAGTGGAAAGGAGCAAGGGCAAACACCATTCTGCTTGTGACCCCCTTGAAATGAGAGGTATGTCCTGTCAGGTCCTTGATAAGTGGACACTTGGTTGGATGGAGACACAGGTGTGTTTCTGTGAGCTTTGTGTGCAGGTTGGTCAGTGTGTGACATTCTGGGAATGGGCTGACATGGTCAATGTGATGGCAGAAAGGAGAACATCCCAGAATGTGACATCACCCCTAAGTACCTTCCTGGTATCGCCAGCCTTGCTGGCACCTTCCACTCCCAGCCAAACCCCTCCCCACCAAACATGGTGCACTGATGTAAACGCCGAATGCCAGTCCTTCTCCCACCCTGTGGCTTTCAGATCATGCAGTGCATCGAGGACCCTTCTGTAGACAGGCTCTGCACAGCAGCAGGCCCCATCCAGCTGAAGAGAGAGGTCCTTCTGACCCTGATGGGTGGTGTTCTGGCTTCCAAGCTGTCCCCTTCGGGCCTCCTCCTCTTAGGTACAGACTCTTGAGGATGTTCCCTGAGCCGAGGACCCAGGCTAGTCATCGGAGTAAAGCATGGGACTGCCATCCTACTTACTAATCCTCTGAGCAAGGGCTGTTAGGAGAGTCCCGCCATGAAAGGAACTTGCCAGCTGGTTGGAGATCTTTGTAGCCTTGGCTTCCACAGTCATTGTGAGGCCTCATACCCCAGCTGCTGCTTTCTCGGTGAGAGAGGATTGCCGAGCGTCTTCTTCCCTTACCCGCCTCCTGGATGCCAATGCGATTCCATTTGGAATCATGGTGATCGTTAGAAACAGTGGACTTCAGATAGATTGAATAAGAGGGGTTTTTTTTCCCCTTTTTAATAGAGACTGGAACCATCATTAACAAATTTATTACATAATACAGGAATTCTGTTCAGTGTAAGCCCCAAGAGGAATTTATTGGAAACTTCCTTGGTGAGTAAAGAAGCTGATGGCCAGTCTATGAGATATTGAGTCCTGAATTTTCACTGGATTTATGAAACTAGGACAAATAATATAAAATGTCTCATTTATAAGCTTTTATGCTGACTGCTGGCCAAATGACATTTGGACATGTTGTGTTAAATAAATGCATTAGAATTGATTTTTCTAGTTCTCTCTTTACTGTACTTATTAAAATAATATTAAATAATGATAAGTATAATATGATTATACTTATATATTATATATACTATAGTATATAATATATTAATAATATATCATTGTACATATCACATTATGTTATTATTATTATTACTATTATATTGTTGGTTTCTTCAAGACAGGGTTCCTCTGTGTAGCCTGGCTGTCCTGGAACTTTTTAGATCAGACTGGACTTAAATTCAGAGGTTCTCTTGCCTCTGCCCCCCAGTGCTGGAATTCAAGTCATGTACCAGTCCATGCCTATGATTGTCCTACGAGGACTAGATTAACTTCACAAGATAAGGGGCCATGATTGGTGTTGTTCCATACCCATCTGGTACTTGGGTAAGAACATACTGGGTTGAAAGGTGTTAGCTGCTGACTCAACACTTGACAGTCACCCCTTCCATCAGCCCAGGAATGTTTCAGATGGTGTCTTAGATAGTATTTCATTGCTGTGAAGAAACATCATGATCATAGCAACTTTTATAACATTTAATTGAGACTGGCTTACAAATTCAAAAGTTTAGTTCATTTATCACCACGGTGGACACAGCATGGCAGGGTCCAGGCAGACATGGTGCTGGAGTAGGAGCTGAGAGTTCTATATCTTGGTCTGCAGACAACAGAAGGGGACTGTGTATCCCACTGGGCATATCTGAGCATATGTAATCTCAAAGATCGAGATCACCTTCACAATGTCACACTTCCTCCAACAAAGCCACACCTATTCCAGCAAGGCCACACCCCATAATAGTGCCATTCCCTACAGCCAACAATTCAAATATATGAGTCTGTGGTGGCCATACCTGTTCAAACAACCACAGATGGCTTGCTATTGCTAAGAGAATGTGGTCTGATTTAAATGTCACCTACACACATACACACACCTCAGGTCTAACATTTATAAGAAAGCAAAAGGCCCTGGAGATGAAGCAGTTGAGGTCTGTCTTGCCTTTTTTTCTGGAGTGGTCCTTGGTCTCACTGAACCCCAGCAATGGTGCATGTGTAGGGACATAACCTGACCTTTGTCAAGCCCAGAATGTGAAAGACTCTCAGACACCAGGGGCTGAGCTACGCCTTTTTCCCACCTTCAGTCCCATTGTCTCTTTGCTAACAGAAAGAGCACCCTGTTTATAGCTAGGCACAGGGCCACCCAGAGGTGAAACATTGTCCAGCCTCCTCAGATCAGGCCTGGCTACATAAGGACTGGCTGAAAGGATGTAAACAGAAGTGTCAAGTGACTGTGGGACTCTCCTCAAAGGGCAGGGCCTCCTCTCTGTTCTCTGGCTGGAAGGCTTGGCACTCAAGTGACTCCTTAGGCCACAATGAATGAGGAGGGTAGTGGACAGTGCTGGTCAGCCACTGTATGAGCCCCTAAATGACCGCTGGAGGATTTATTTTAATTTTGTTTTTTGTACTGGAAATAGAGCGCAAAGCTTTGTGCATGCTTCTCGTGTGCTCTACTACTGAGCCACTGACCCCTGACCCTGTATGGATCTTTAATCAGAAAAGGACATCTTATGTATTTAGGGCTGTGTCAAGTAGAAGTTTGTTTATCTTCTTACCTGAGAACTAGTGCCTACTTACTTTCTCCTGGTGTCCCTAGAAGAGACAACTCCACAATTTTCTGGGCAGAATATTCAAGTGCTTTCTAATTTCTTTTATATGTATTATTCACGTATTGGTTTATGTGTGTCTGTGTGCGCACACGCATGCCACAGCTCTGGAAGGACGGCAGAGGACAGCTTGTCGAGATTGGTTCTCTCCTTTCTCTCAGGTCATCACGCTTAGCCACACACACTTTTACAGGATGTGCCATCTCACCAGCCACATTCTACGTTCTAGAAGGTCAGGTCCAAGATGACTTGATTTCTTTACATCTGATATTGATTTAAAATACAATTGGCAAGACCTTCAAAACACCAATATCAATATATCAATATTAAAAAAGAAACATCCGGGTGATGATGGCACACACCATTATCCCAATGCTCAAGAGGCAGAGGCAGATTTCTGTGAATTCTAGGCTAGCCTGGGCTACAAACAGAAACCCTGTCTCAAAAGGGGGGGGGGGGGGACAAGAAGAAAGAGAAAGAGAAGAAAATAAGAAGCCAGGCTGGGAAAATGGCTCACTGGGTAAAGTGCTTTCCCCACAAACTTAAAACCTCCCCAGAGTCCATCCATGTAAAGCCTCGTACCCTATGTGTGTCTTTAATCCTAGTGTTCCTCTGGTGAGCTGGGACACAGAGACAAGACAATCAATAGAAATGCCAGGACTGGTTATGCAGGCATACACAGGGAATGAAGACAGCACAGAGGACCCACATAGATGGCTCAGCTGATGACAGTGCTGGACGTGAAGCTGGAGACCTAAGTGTGTTCCTGAGAACTCATGCAAAGGTAGAAGGAGAGAAATGACCGCACACAGATTTCCTCTGAGCTCCACATGCAAGCAGAGGCATGCACGCACTTGTACACAATAAAACTAAATCCAAAGAGACCCTGGCTCAAGGTAGAAGGTAAGGACCAACAGATGCTGCTCACAACACCGATGCTCACACTCACACAAACACATATGCACACATATCACACACACACACACACACACACACACACACACACACAGAGTTTAAACAACAATAAAATTCACTAGCTAGCCTGCAAATGAATGAATGTCTCAGCTACTCACTCATTCGGCCATCTTTAAAATACTACCTGGAAGTTATGAAATTTTAAATTTGACAATAAACCCACTGGTCCGGCAGAAATGGATCTAAACCAGAATGTCATGTTTCAAGTTCTAGTCACCACTCTGCAAGCCCCAGGAGTCACCCAGAGGCGGAAGTCTGTGTGTATGCTTTGGCAATACACATACTGGTCATCACTGCTCAGTATCGTCCTGGCCAGTTCCCACCTTCCCTCCTCCCTCTCTGGAACTGCCTTAGGCCTATTACCATGATTGTGACTATGCACAGACCTCCCAGCACTGATGTCATTGTGGGCTATAGCTGATCTAGCCATCTTTGGCTCTCTAGCCATGACAATGGAGCCTCCATCTACGCTGTTGAGTTTCATTTGCCAGCTGTCTGTCTCTCCAAGGAGACATAAGCAATGTGAAGTGTGATGTGTTGCACAGCTCTCATTCCCAATACTAGCACAGAGCAAAGTGAACCATAAGCACTTTAAAAACACAAGACAGAGCGGGGCAGTGGTGGTGCGTGCCTTTAATCCCAGCACGTGGGAGGCAGGTGGATTTCTGAGTTCAGGCCAGCCTGGTCTTCAGAGTGAGTTGCAGGACAGCCAGGGCTACACAGAGAAATCCTATCTCGAAAAACCAAAAAACAAACAAACAAACAAACGAACAAACAAAAGACAGAGCCAGGCATGGTGGGACAAGTCTTTAATTCAAGTACGCAAAAAGCAGAGGCAGGCAAATCTCTGTGAATTTGAGGCCACCCTGGTCTACAGATCATGTTCCAGAACAGCCAAAGAAGACACTTAAGACACTGTGTTGAAAAAGAAACAAAACCGAAAAGGGGGCTTGAGGATTGACTCAGTAGTTAAGAGCACTGGCTGTTCTTGTAGAGAACCAGCATTCCATTCTAGGCAATCAAATAGAGGCTCACAGCTGTCTAAACCTCCACTCCCAGGGTATCTAACACCTTCTTCCAGCTTTTTCAGGCACACATGTGGTATACAAACATACCTGCTGGCAAGACACCCATATGCATAAAAGAATAAATATTAAAGAAGGAAAAAATGAAAGAATACAAGCCATTGGGCTCCTGAAATGACTCAGTAATGCTGCATAAACCTGAAGACCTAAGTTCAATCCACAGAATTTATACAAACATGGAAGGAAAAAATGGACCCCACAAAGTTGTCTTCTGACCTCCACTTGTACACACACACAGAATAATAATTTGTAAAAATAAAAAAAATAAAAAAAAACCAAAAAACGTATAAATCAGTTAGGCTGGAGGCATGGCTCTGTTACAGGGCACATGGAAGCCCTGGATTCCATCCTTAGCACCAAAAATAAAAACGCACAAAACATATGGAAGGAAGTAAATTCAAGATGCAACTCCCTCTGACTTTAGCATTAAGGAGTAAAGGTCCTGGAGCACAGACCTTCCTAGAATCCCTGTCTAGTCATTTGGGGTTCCTAAGACAGTGTCTCTCATCCTGACCTGGCTCAGGTGCCCACTTTGCTGCAGAATTGCCCTATTCACAGATTACACAAGCCAGATACCTCTTGTCCTTTATCTCACAAAAGACCCCCATTACAATTGTGCCAGAAAGAGCGCTTCATAGAGCTAGAGTCAGGAAAACAGGCTGTGACCCCTCCTCCCTCCAGTTTCTGCCTGTGAGCCTGGGCCCCAATCCTGGCCCCCGACACAAGAACCAGAGCCAAATGTTTCTAGCATATACCACTATGGGTGATTTATTTAAGGGTCTCCAAATAATCACTTAAGCGTCACCATGGCAACCTGAAGAGTTGCCATGGAGACTGGAGCAGGAAATGTCCCCATGGAGACACCTGGGAGACTCCATAGGAAATCATTACCAGGTGGAGGGGCTTGGAAAGGGGGGTGCTGAACACAGAAGGGAGTCCTGTGGTCTGCACTCTGACAGGAGGAGGGAGGCAAAGGGGCCAAGGGAAAGAAAGCAGCTTAGAGAGGCTGGAGGGTTCCTGATCTCCACAAGCACCATTCCACTTGATGCAGAGCTGCTAGAACAAGCATAGGGGAGCTCAGGGAGAAAGGACAAACTTGGGTGGCAGTGGTGGCCCCCCAGGGGAAGGGGGAGGGTTTACTCTAAGTGCTTTGTCTTGCATTTGGATTTATCTCACCATGGTATGCAATATTAACTGCTCTTACAAATGTGGCTGTTGATCATTTATCACGTTGGCTATGTTGTCTCCTCAAACCAATCTCACATGGCAGGAGCAAGCTCTATCTCAGGGGTGTGGAGACACTGTCCTCACAGCGACCCACAGTCATCTCACAGATTAGAGGAACCAAACTCGGGCGTCTCAGACTCCCTCAGCAAGTCTGCATTTGGGGGCAACTATATTCCTACCATAGCACTGTCTCAGAGATCAAAGAAGGGGAGCTTCCTGTGCAATGGTGAGTCTGCAGCTCCTGGAACCCAAATTCGACATGGCCTTCCCCCACTTCATTTCTACCAGAGACTCGATTCTTCACTGCACCTGCTTCACAGCCCCCACTCTTGCTTCAAAGCCCTGAGCTGGATTCCCATTCACAGAGAGCCAACCTGCTGAGGGCATTAGGATGCAATCTCCAGAAGCAGAACAAACGTGCCTCTCCTTTGGCCTCTGCATCCAGCCCTGTGTGTGTGAGCTGGCCAGACAGCTCAGCTGACCCACCTGTGCTTCCGCAGACAGTCCACACCCAGATGGTGCCAAGTAAAGCTGGGGAGAAATGAAAGGCATTAGGAGAGAATTAAGATGAGGAAGTGACTCAGCCCAGCGCTAGCCTGCAGCCATCCAGGAGGAGCTCTCCAGAGACAAAGGCCCTGCTAGGCTCAGCTTGCAATCTGACCTGCAAGTATTGGGTGAGCACAAGGCAGGGAAGGGAAGAGCTGACTAAGCTGCTGCCTTGAACCTGTCCCCCAGAGCAACTGTCAAGCCACTGTGAGCCCGAACACTGCTTTTACATTCAAACAGGCCTCATGCTTAGGATTTGATCACCTTGTGGAGAGTGGAATCAGGCTAGGGAGGTGACCCTAAGCAGCAGATAACTTCACCCTTGGGAGGAGCTGCTCACAATGAGGACTGAGCATCTGGTAGGTGGAACCAAATCCCCTGAGTGGCAGAGGAAAACCATCAGGAGTTGCAGCTTTGCAATCCAACAGTTCAAGTTCTTGACTCAGGACAAGATGCTAACCTCTCAGAGACTTCCTTCATTGAATAAACCCTGGGAAGCAAAGCCGATTCAACTGTCGATTCCTTCACTATTACATCACGCCATACATGCTCTGGCACACCAGGGTCTAGGCTCAGTTTAGGATGAAGTTTAAGGAGTACACCTCCTCACTCCTATTAAGATGGCTGCTACAGGGGGGTCTGCAATCTCTGCACTTGGGATGTTAAGGCAAGAGGATCTCAAACTGAAGGTTAAACCATGTCTCAAAAACATAGTCAAAATACAAAGAATAATTACTCTTGGAAGAAAAAGGAGAAAGTAGAATTCTTGTGCTTTCTTGGGAGGAAGATAACCAAACCCAGCAATATCCCCAGCCCCTAATACTTTGTTTAACGACAGAAGATATAGCTCCTTCCCTCATCTTACCCACATTATCCTGGGCAGAGAGGAAGGGCAGGCCATGACATATCTGGACACCATGGGTCACCAATGACAACCTGTTGAAGGCTTGGTATAAAATGCTGTAAATAGGGACAAAGACATCCAGGAGCAGAAAGAAACAGGCAGAAGTGTGGGTCATGGAAGAAATGGAGCAGAGCTGTGGAAAGCTGAGCAGGTCTGACCAGACCAGAGGTTTCTGCGGTTTTATGGCATTGGGGAAGACATCTCTGATCTCTATGAGCCTCAATTTCTACAGCTATAAAGGATAGCAGAAATACCAGAGTCATAAGGGTGCAGAGAAGAATAAATGACAGAGAAGCTGAATACAAGAAAAGGCTCAAAATAGACATAGTAATTCTGGTAATTTTTTACTATTATTAAAATGATTTTGTCACTGTTATATTTTGGTTCAGGTTGGGCAGTGGTTGCAGATGAAGCTTAGGAAGGTTTGGTTTGTGACGAAGTATCTCACATGGGCAAGCTGAGATCAGTCGTGGCTCAGTAGCTGGGAGCCTTGGATGGTCTTTGTGGCAAGGACTTCAGATTTCTTTCAGTAGTGTGTGAATGTGTACCTGGCCTAGATGTGTGGCCACCCAGCCTAGGGATCTGAAGTGGTGCTTATGTGTCAAAGAGGTGATAGGTGGGGACTCCTTAGGAGAGGCCAGAGAGAAAAGCCAGACCTAGAAAACCAAACAAAGACTAGAAAAGGAGGCTGGCAAGAATGGAACTGAAAACCAGGCTCTAAAAGTAGCCCTGCCTTGATCTTGTACAGTCCTACAATCAAACCTACTTGGGATGAAGGAGAAAGGGGGGGAGGGGGAATGAGAGCAAGCTCACAGCCAGCCTGAGCAACTTAGTGAGATCCTGTCTCACACTTCACAAAAAGCTGCTCAAATGTGGCTGCTCACCCGTAATCCAGCACTCAAGAGGTAGAAACTGGAAGATCAGGACTATGAAGCTTCATACTCAAGATTAAGTATGAAGTTTCAGCTTCATAAGACCCTGTTTTCCAAAAACAAAAAAATCCACAAGAAGGAAAAAGGGAGGAGGGAAGTTGAAAAGATTTTAAACATTATAAAATGTTTGCCTAGCACATACGAGGCCCTAAGTTCAACTCCCAACATCACCAAAAAGAAAAACACGTTGTGAATGTGCGTGTGCATACACACACACACACACACACACACACACACACACACACACACACACACGCATGCGCGCAGTGCACGCACAAACTTAACCACAGAAGGAACAGTACAGGCATAAAAATTTCAAACTCAGGAGCTGATGAATGGCTCAGTGAGAGAAGGCACTGACTGCCAGGCTTGACAGCCTGAGTGTGATCCCTGGGATGGCCACGGTGCGAGGAGAGAACCAACTCCTGCAAGTTGTCCTCTGTACCACACACATGCTGTGGCACAAGCATGCCCACCCACATACATATACAAATAAATACATGCACTAAATGTTGTGGAAACAGATTTCAAAACTAGGCAACTGTCTAATGACATAGACGTTCATGACCAATGATGGAGAAAAGCTCAGGTTTCCTCTACACTGAGGACAGAGGTTGGGTGAGGGAAAGAGAGGCTGCCAGACGCTGCTAGAGAGGGGACCAGAAAGGGCTTTGGGGGTTCTGGAAGGTTTACTGCTCACAGTGGGAAGAGGAAGACAGGGACCTATATATGACAGTATACACACCATCTATGTATGACAGTACACACA
>CM052708.1:74316192-74359141 GCA_028551405.1 Uromys caudimaculatus | reverse complement strand
CCATCTACGTATGACAGTATACACGCCATCTACGTATGACAGTATACACGCCATCTACGTATGACAGTATACACGCCATCTACATATGACAGTATACACGCCATCTACGTATGACAGTATACATGCCATCTGTGTATGACAGTATGCATACCATCTATGTATGACAGTATACATGCCATCTACATATGACGGTATACATGCCATCTGTGTATGACAGTATGCACACCATCTATGTATGACAGTATACATGCCATCTACATATGACGGTATACATGCCATCTGTGTATGACAGTATGCACACCATCTATGTATGACAGTATACACACCATCTATGTATGACAGTACACACACCATCTACATATGACAGTATACACACCATCTACGTATGACAGTACACACACCATCTACGTATGACAGTACACACACCATCTACATATGACAGTATACACGCCATCTACGTATGACAGTATACACGCCATCTACGTATGACAGTACACACACCATCTACGTATGACAGTATACACACCATCTATGTATGACAGTACACACACCATCTACATATGACAGTATACACACCATCTACGTATGACAGTATACACGCCATCTACGTATGACAGTATACACACCATCTATGTATGACAGTATACACACCATCTACGTATGACAGTATACACACCATCTACGTATGACAGTATACATGCCATCTACGTATGACAGTATGCACACCATCTACGTATGACAGTATGCACACCATCTATGACCATCATCTGTGTATGACAGTATACATGCCATCTATGTATGACAGTATACATGCTATCTATGTATGACAGTATACACACCATCTCTGATGTTTTCTGGGTGGACAGAGAATTGAAGGGAGGAAGCATGGACACTGCCATAATAGTAGTGGGGACACAATGTCTGTCCCCTTCTGTCCCTGCTGGCTGTGGCACATCCCACTACCATTATCCCTCATGCCCTTCTGCTTGCATTACTGTTAGCTGTTAACAAGTCTGTCTTTTCTGCCACTAATTTATTGATTCAGTTGACTATTATGGAATGTCCCTAAAATGTCAGCAATCACGAGAGGATGTCACTGAACATCCAATAAAGAGGAGCCATCAGGCATGGTGCTGTGGTGACATGTGCCTAATCCCCACCACTGAGAAAGTAGTGGCAGAAGGATCAGGAGTCCAAGGCTAGCCTGGGCTACACGAGACCCTGTCTAAAACAATAATAAAAGCAAAAATAAAACCCTGGCTTCACAGTGGTAGAAAGGCTGAGAGAACAATCCATGGAAATAATGTGTTCTCAGGTCCTGGCTCCCGCTGAAAGCTTGTTCTGTCTGAAAATCTAGCCTGAGTTTCCCAGAGCATACCAATCCCGCCATGCTCAGCATAGGCAAAGCCATGGAGACAATTGTTTGGCCTGGGCATATGAAGGCCTTGGGTATAAGTCAGGGGACACTCACCTAGCTTAAACGCCAGCACAGTCACAAACCCATTTGACTCTTTCCGAAGGGGGACTTTATGGGATCCTGGCTCACTGGAGTCGCATATTGAAAAGATTCTCCATGGTGCACATACAGGTTTATCATCCTAGAGGGCCAGGCCAGAGAGTCTGGGCCAAGGCCTAGAAATCTGGATGTCAACAGACCCCTCTAGTGTCACATGCAGAGTCTAGGGATATATCTGCTCTGTGCTGAAGAAAGGACCTTTGAGGGTGAAAGGTTCTTGTGCACACACATGAGCACTGGAGAAACCAGGGAAAGTAAAATGGGTAGACTTAACTCTTCAAAGAAACAAGATGTTTACTAGTCTTCTTCCAGAAATGCTGGGAAAGGATGTGGTTTACAATCTGGTGACCATTTGTAATCTGTAAAGGTAGGTTTTAACTCATATTACCCAGACATTATGTTTTGTTTATCTCATACCCTTTCCTCCTAGATCCTGAGCATTGCTTCTAAGTTTAATAAATCCATCCTTACAAGAGGTGTTATTTGCAGTTTACAGCACCCTAAGTAACTTCATGTTATCTTCAGGCCAGACCGGCCTACCTTGACTCCCACAGATGCTGTGCTTACATCAGTCCTTCTCTCCAGACCTTAAATCTTGAGCATTGTTTCTGAGGCAACAGTACCCATTGGTACGGGAGAAGAAATACGTGGTTCATAAAAAGGTTCAACGCAAACATGGCTTAAGCTTTATTGTACACAGACTATGTTCATTGTCATCAGAAAACTTTTTCCAAAATTGCGCTGTGTTTCAATATGACTACAATAAACGAACTGGTGTCAGACTCTAGACATTTTAAACCAACGTTGGACAACTAAGTTGAGCTGAAATGAGTTTCATTCTTGTCTCTTCCTGGATCATTTTGCTTCTGGCCATAAAGCCTTCAGGAACCCCCTGCATATCTCATTGTCTGGGAATTCCATGTGCCTGGGAGACCAAAATGGACAAAGAATATATGAGCAAGAACCCCCCTTCCTCTGAAATGCAAATGAATTTTCCAACTCTGGAGCACCCCAAAGAGTCAAAGAGTCAATTTGCGTATTCCTTGGGAAACATTTCCGGAAGATACGATGAGGAAGGAAAGAGCTAGACTTGGGTTTGGAAATGTTGTGACTTCCACAGGTAGGAGTGTGTGTGTGTGTGTGTGTGTGTGTGAGTTTGGTTTGATTTTTTTCTCTTTTTCAATGTTGAATGCTGACCCCAGGGCAATGAGTATGCTAGGCAAACACTCTACCATGGGGTAGAGTGTTTAATCCCCCTTCTACTTAGCCACATTAATTAACTCCTCCATGACTCAGTTTGCTCCCCATTTGCTCGGTAGGCAAGCAGATAATGGTACATATGTCAGAGAGTGGCTCTAAGGATTGAGACTCAGTGATGGAAGGCTGTTGGACTGGGACCACACTGGGCTACACATTGAGATGTGAGATCCCTTTCTTTGCTCTTGTCTGATGGTGAAGACGAGGGCAGTGTTGGGTAGAAATTATTCCCAGGAGGGAGAAGCTGCCTCTCTCAATAAAGGAGGCTCAGAGAGGTAGGGTACAGCTCACAGTCCCTGAGACCAGAGGAAACCTATGACATGGAAGAACAGAGCCCAGTGACCAAGTCAAGGCAGGCCTTTTCTGGTGGGGAAGTTTCCATAGTCCCTGATTTCTGGGTATTACTGCTCTGAGCTCTCTTACTTCCTATTACAGGATTAAGCTGAAACTTGCAGAGTTTCCCAAAAGGCTCATGAACTTGTTCTTCTAGCCAATCAGCAGAGAGGAAAGACAGCAGTAAATCTGGTTGCTTAGAGACCTCTGGAGAAGCCCACCTGCAAAAGGAAAACACGTCCTGCCTAGATACCAGGCTTCTCAGTATAATAAGAAAAGGAAGGAGCCAGATCCTGGGTATGCTCGGAGGAAGAGGAAGTGGGTTATATAGTAGCAGAACTAAGGTTAGAGGGTCCCAGGGAGTGAGGAAGCGTCAGGTGGCTCCCCAACAATACAAGGCATTTTCTTCCTAAGAAATACGTGTTCAGAGTTATGATCATGGTTCACAGGAAAGACAACTGAGCCAACCAGTAGGAGGTAGGAGAATAAATTTAAATTGTCTAACTCAGATGAGTTAAACACACTCCTTGTTCCCAGCTTGCTCCAGCAGAGGGGATCACTCACTATCTCTGGCCTTCCGTAAAGGTGTAAGAACAGGAAAGCTAGTGGTAAAGGTAAGAGCGGCTCAGGTGTACCCTGTTTCTGATCAAGGGGAAGATGGGTTTAGGCTAAGTAGACACAGAGTGTCCTATGGGACTGCATAGAGTAACAGATTGGGTCTTTTCCATTTGTTCTTCCTGGGGCCCTGGCTCTCTGGAGTCTTACTGATATGATTCTCCATGATGTAAGTTCAAGCTGATTATAACCAGAGGACCTGGCCTGAGGGTGTGAACAAAAGTCTGGAAAGCCAGTGGTGGCAAAATCTGGTAGACGTTGATTAAGTCTTGGCCATTTACAGGCAGTTTTTAAAGGGGTGTGGTTCAGTTTGACATCCTGGCCTGACTGTGTAGAAAGTGGGCAGGCTTTTAAAGTGGCTGCTGAGCTTAGCTAGGCATGGTGGCGCACGCCTTTTATCTCAGAACTTGGGAGGCAGACGCAGGTGGAGCTCTGAGAACTTGAGAGGCAGACACAGGTGCAGCTCTGAGTTCGAGGCCAGCCTGGTCTACAAAGAGAGTTCCAGAACAGCCAGGGCTACACAGAGAACCTACAGTGGCAGGCTATAACCTGTCTGAAAAAACTGAAGAAGGGAGGGAGCAGTCATGGTGGCACAGACCTTTAATCCCAGAATTTGGGAAGCAGAGGCAGGTGAACCTCTGTGATGGCTCACAGCCATCCTGGTCTAGAAAGTTTCAGGCCAGCGAGAGCTACAAAGTGAGTGGGGGTCTGTTTTTTCTTTTTTCTTTCTTTCTTTCTTTTTTAAAGATGTATTTTTATTCATGTGTATGTGTTTGTGCCTTCAGTAGTTTATGTGCACCACATATGTTTCTGGGTCAGGGGGCATTGGATCTCCTGGAACGAGAGTTACAGAGTTATAGGCAATTGCAAGCTGCCTGATGTGGGGTTGCAAAGAAACCTGGGACAAAAGTCTAACTGTGGTGTCTATTAGCATTGCAAAGTGCACTCTGGTAGCCGTGCTCACTCAGTACCTGTGGCACGCCTCGGGTCTCCAATACCCAAAATCTCACCAGCCTAAGGGCCTTGCTTCCCTTCCTTCAGCCCTTTCCCTTTTCACTCCTATATAACAGCCATTTTGGCCACAGGCTGTCTTGGTTCCTATAGCTCTCTTGGTTCTTTTGGTCCTCTGTTCTTGGCTCTTGGTTCCCTCTTGCCTCTCTTCTCTTCCTCTCTCACTCCCTCACACCCGGTCCTGCTCCGTTCGGTCTGTTGGCCATGTTAAGCGTAGTATTTTCTCTCCCTCCTCTGAACTGCAGATGCCTCTGGCTGTACTCTCCCCCATATCTACAATAAAAACCTTCTCCTCAACCACACCTTGGTTGCAAAATGCCCTCATGTAACTCACCCAGGTCCTCTTGAAGTGCTCTTAACCACTGAGCCATGATTCCAGCCCCTGGGTCATTTCTTTTACTAGTATACCCTGGCCATTATTCTGTGTCTATTTGGTCTCTCAGAAGACTTCACAGCTCCACACATGGTAGCACACAAGCAACCCCTACTGTAGACCTCAGCACCTTTTGTGTCTGGAAAATACCCATCAGAATCACCCTGCAATTAGCAGCTGCTGTCCAGCTGTTGCTTCTATACAACAGGGCTACTTAGAGGGGTGACCTTGACAGCTTCCTGGCGAGGGTGATCTTATCACTTTCTGGCTTCTCCCTCCTGGCCCAGCTGACTGGCATCTCTGAGACTCAGTAGGGCACAAGGACAATTGCTACTGCCATGTGATGGACAAAACCACATATAAAGAGGTTGGAAAGAAAAGGGTCTGGGTGCCGAGCAGTGGTGGTGCACGCCTTTAATCCCAGCACTTGAGAGGCAGAGGCAGGCGGATTTCTGAGTTCAAGGCCAGCCTGGTCTACAGAGTGAGTTCCAGGACAGCCAGGGTTACACAGAGAAACCCTGTCTCGAAAAACCAAAAAAAAAAAAAAAAAAAAAAAAGGAAAAAAGAAAAGGGTCTGGGCAACATAGGTTCTGCTTAACTCCAGCCAGAATTTCTAAGTTGCAGCAATTCTTAGCAAGCTGCTTCTGTCTGGCTCTGCAGCCCTGCATCACCTCTGGGAGACTGACTGGAATCACATGACTATTTGCATCTGGTTTGCATATGTCTACACCCACAGGACAGGCCAGCTCCTGAGTTTTAGCCTGTTCCTCTGGAGCTGAACTTCATTCTTTTGAAAGCAGGGGCTGTTCTTATGGTATTACAGAGTTCTTGTAGACTTCTCAGCCACTCTCTGTAGTAAAGAATGCCATTCCTGTAGAATAGGAGGCACACTCTTCCAGAAGGGTGGGGAGGGGTCAGAATGCTGAACCTCAGAATACTCTTCTGTATAGAGGCGCATGTCAGGCTATCTTACCTGTGCTGCCCCTTGGGCAGAGGAAGTATCAGAATAGGGTCTGCCATGGTCCTGGTGCTCAGGAAATGGGCACTGTTCTGACTTGCTCACAACCAGAGCTGTGTTTATTCTTGGAGTCACTGGGTTTCAGAGCTGGGTCTTTGGTTGTATATGCTTGGTCCAGGAAGTGGCACTCTTAAGAGGTGTGGCTTTATAACAATGAGAACCTCAAAAGGAAGTGCTGGCTTTAATCCCAGCATTCTGCATGCCGCTGATGCCGGCTGGTCTCTAGGAATTAGAGAGCATGCTGGTCTATAGAACAAGTTCCAGGACAGAAGAGCAGTTACACCGAGAAACCCTGTCTCAAAAAAAAAAAAAAAAAAAAAGAGAGAGAGAGAGAGAAAACAATAACAACCACAACAAAAGAAGTGAGAACATAAGCTTCTCCAAAAGGCAATAGGAGGGTTGTTTCTTTTAAAACCTAAGAATGAGAATGAGGGTTTTCTCAGGAAACAAGGAAGCAGGTGACACAGCAGAAGTCACTTTTTTTTTTTGTTCTTAAGATGTATTCATTCTATTTACTGTATATGAGTGTTTTGCCTACATGTATGTATGTGCACCATGTGTGCACAGTGCCCAAGAAGGCCAGAAGATGGCATCAGATCCCCTGGAACTAGAGCTATAGATGGTTGTAAGCTGCCATGTAGGTGCTTGGAACCAAACCCAGGTCCTCTGAAAGAATAGCAAGTGCTCTTAAGCACAGAACAGCTTCTCAGCCCCCAGAAGGCACACGGTACTGGGGTAGGGTAGAGTAAGCCTGATGTTGGAGCGTGGAAGCAGTAACGGGGAAAACCCATGCTTTGTCCAGATGGTAACTGGGAGCTAGTGAAGACAGGAATCTAGAAGCCATTGTTCTGGTCTACCTAGACTGCTTTACAAAGAAGACTGATAAGACCTCACTTAGTTCAGCTCACTGTAAAACCACCAGTCCTTTTGGGAGAAATACCCAGGAAGACACGCTTACGAAGAGATCCCCCTCAGGAATGTGACTTCAAATGGGATTCTGTAGAATAAACTCCTTCTGAGTGATAACTAAGGGTGGGGAGCTGAGGATGGATTGTTGGCTGTGGTTTGTGTGAGTGCCTGGAGGGATCAAACCGGAGACTCCAGAGGAAAGAACAGTGACTTGAGTGAGGAACAATAATTGGCTTGGGGTTAGCAAGCTGCTTCTTAGCTCTCCTTTTGCAAAGTGCAGTGGGTAGCCTCAGGGCTAGCCTAGTACCTGGCACAGGGCAGGCACTCAATCAATAATTATTTATGGAGTCATTAACCATTGGGTAATCCTTCCTCCGGTTTAATCCAAGGTTGTCAAAGACTTCCAGTCTCTGATCCCAGGATTCTGCCTTGTCTCCTGTCCTCTGGGCAGGATTCTTTACTGGAAATGGGCTGTCCTGGATTCATCTTTTAACCAAGAGCACTTGGCTTCCGGCCATCCTCAAACTAGGAGCAAAGCAAGAGGTAGGGAAATGTCTCCAGGGTTCACAAAGTTACAGAGTGTTTTCCCGAAAACAGGCCTCCATCATTTCAGATATAACATTCCTAAAAAGTTCTGGGAAACATGGCACTTTCTTACTGAGAATTCCATTCCCGGGACCTGGGATGGTGTGTGTGTGTGTGTGTGTGTGTGTTTGTGTGTGTGTGTGTGTGTGTGTGTGTGTGTGTGTGTGTGTGTGTGTTTCATTCCTTTAAGGGGCACTCTTTAGATGTTACTGCATTTCCCAGGTGGGGTGAATGGGGAACAGGCCCTAAGAAAGGTGCTTTTCCCCTCACAACCACCACACTCTTGAGGTTTCCACCAATGCGCACATGCATAGAGACAGCCTTTGCCTGTACTTCTGCCAGTCCTCTTGCACACACACGCTTTTACAGCTTGCTTCCCTCTAGAACAGTCAGTCCTGTGGGGTGTCCTCTAGGAACACCTGCCACCAATTCACCCGACTCAGAGGCCCCTGGGTCTCATCTCACTCACCCTGTAGCAAGACCCAGTGTCTAGAGTTCTTCATTCGAAAGCTCCCTCACTGATCCACTGAGGATGCTGGGTGCTACCACAAATGATGGGTCCAAAGCAAGGCCTAGCGAGAGTCTCGTACCCTGGGCTACTTTGAGGGATTTTTGAAGATACAGGAGTTATGGGAACATTTTCTGAAGAGAGAGAACAAAATGAATGCTTGCCACAGACAGGGCACCAAAGACAGAAACAAACTAGTCCACCCAAGTATAACTTAGTGTGCCAACAGGTTTTACTGGGGCTACTTACAGGAGCATGAACAACTTATGGGTGACTACACTGTTGAGAAAAAGAAATCTCTCCTACCAACCGTTAAGTGCCTATAAATTCTCAGTGAAGGATGGGTCTTTTGAGTTCCTTACCAATGACAATCTTTATCTGTCTATAAATTCTCAAGGGGCAGGGCCTAAGAAGCCCCTCCTTTTAGCAATTGTTAACTATGTCTGATCCTCAAGGACGGGTGGTGCTCCCTAAGCTCCTCTTCATGACAGAACTTCAGTGGGACCCATGAAGCTTCTACAGGTCTCATATAGCAATCACAAGTACTGAGACTTCAAGAGGAAG
This sequence comes from Uromys caudimaculatus, assembly GCA_028551405.1. Lineage (NCBI taxonomy): Eukaryota > Metazoa > Chordata > Mammalia > Rodentia > Muridae > Uromys > Uromys caudimaculatus. The sequence continues at coordinate 74,350,452 of CM052708.1, read as the reverse complement.
TTTGCCATGTCATAGCCAGAGACAGCATTCCACAGCAGCAAAGAAAGCTTCTACCTACTGGGGATGTTAAATGCTCTTTGCTGACATACCAGGATTTCCCTATGCACAGCTCTACTCAGTATGCATTCACTCAGTATTTCATAGCACTGGACACCTCAGGCCCTGGTTGACTTGGCTAGTTTCCCTGATGAGGGTCTATCTCAAGGCAGAAAGCAGGAAGGTCAAAGGCCAGCTAGGTCCCTGAAGAGTTAGGGCTGAGATTCCTTCTTCTTGTTGGCTGTCAGAGAAAACCACTATCTCAGAATCTATTTCTGGTACCCATATCCCTCTATCTAATAGCCAGTAATGGCCAGACCAGTGGTTCCCATCCTAGGAATGTCTTTGCCTTCCAAAGCCTTTGCAATTAGATTGTCCCTCCTTGGTATTCCAGAGTAGTCTCTTAGGTTGTTTGTTCATTTGTTTGACTTTGTTTTCTGAGACAGGGTTTCTCTATGTAACAGCTTTGCCCTGGAATTCCCTTTGTGGGCCAGATTGACCTCTGGAACTCACAGAGATCCACCTGCCTCAGCCTCCCAAGTGCTGGGATTAGAGGTATGCACCACCATGTCCAACTTCGGTCTCTCAATTTTAATTAATCCTGTAACCTTATCCAGACCAGCTTTAACCATGTTAAAAAATAAAACAAAACAACAACAACAAAAAAACTTTTTGTAGGTTCCAGGGACTTAGGACATGGGTGTCTTTGGTGTGTGTGTGTGTGTGTGTGTGTGTGTGTGTGTGTGTGTGTGTGTGTGTGTGTGTGTGTATGTGTGTGTCTATGCCAAAGAGAACTAAGTCGGTAGTGGTGTCAATACTAGCTGACAAATGTTAATAAAAGAGGGGGCTAAAAGGTTAAAATGAAAGTAGCTAAGAGTCCAAAGCCTTTGCAAACAGGCTGATAATGGCTTCCTCAGGCAGAGTACCATTTAAGCTAATATGCACAAAAGGACTCTGATCAAAGGGTTAACAGTCCCAGGCAGGTCTGAGCCTGCAGAGAACCTAAAGAGACTCCCCAAAGCTCCACTTGCCCAATACTTAGATCAGACTGCATTTCTGAACAGGGGCAGCTTTAGTAGAATCCCCGAGCCCATCTGTCTAGGCAGGGAAGAGGAGTGCCGCTGATAGCCTCGTGGTGGCCGCTCTGAAGAATTCTTGGTACTATGGCAAGTTTCAACCTGCCGTCACTTTAGGGGACATCAGAGAGAGTTTGTAAACCTCCTCTGGGTTGCTTCTGGTGCTTCCTTTTGTGGTGGTTTCCTTCCCTGAATTCCTCGTGACATTTTTAATTATTAATTATTTTTATTGTCATCGTTGTTTCTTTACAGTTCTAGGGATCTAACTAGACCCTCTTATATACAAAGTATACTTCACCACTAAGCTACATACCTTGTCCACCAAAAGTGGGATGTCTTAGGGTTTTATTGCTGTGAAGAGATGCCACGACCACGGCAACTCTTATAAGAGGAAACATTGAATTGGGGCTGGCTTACAGTTCAGAGCTTTAGTCCATTATCGTCATGGCGAGAAGCTTGGCAGCCTTTAGGCAGGCATGGCGCTGGAGAAGGAGCTGAGATTTCTCCATCTTTGTCCACAGGCAGCAGGAGACTGTAAACCACACTGGGTGTAGCTTGAGCATGGGACCTCAAAGCCCACCTCCACAGTGACACACTTCCTCCAACAAAGCCAAATCTCTTAATAGTGCCACTCCCTACGGACCTAGCATTCAAACACTTGAGTCTATGGGAGCCATTTCTATTCAAACCACTACATGGGCCTTCAATACTAAGCATTTTAGTTCTTTCATTCACTCATATGTTCAATAAGCAATTTTTAAAAAAATCCATTGGCACACAACATGTCCACATGCCAAAGACAACACCCTTCCTTAGTTCCTGTGACTTGTATATGAGTTTTGTTATACAGCTATATGGCGGGTAGTAGGAGACAGAGCAGGGAACAAGGTAGAAGGTCCCCTCCCCCACACTTATTACCTGAACACAAGCTAAAAGGAAATCTTTCTTTCAGTCCTAAGACAGTTACTCTTCATTCAGGAAACTGAAATCATTTGTGCAAAACCTGCTGCTACATGCCACCTCCCACTCTGCAGTCTTTCTCAGAGGGAGGCCAGCAGCGCCTGCCTTAGACTGAGCCTAGTCTGATACCATTGTCATCATCCCATCTATTTTGCACACAAGAAAACTGAGGCACAGAGGGTTACCCGGCTGGGGCGTTGTAAAGCTAACCTATCAGTCAAGAACTCTGACCTGCACAAGTTGCCTGCATGAGCGCTGTGTTGGGTTTCTGTTTGCCGGATCCTAGGCCTTGTCAAGGCTTTGGAAATGTTCTATCATTATTTCCCTAAGTACTCCTCTAAAGAGTGGGACCTCCAAGGTGAGAGAACTGGAGGCTCAGGAGAGGTAAGTAACCAGTTCTGGGACACAGCCAAGGAGCATCCAGTCTAGCTCCCCCGAATGCTTTCTCTGTCGGAGGGAAGGTACATGAGGAGAAAGGTTTAGGACTGGAGCCAGCTATGGAGACAGAAAAGGCCAGTGCAGGTTAAGTGGTAAAGATGAGGACAGAGAGACTGAGAGAGGAGGACCAGAGATTCTGGAGGAGGTAGTAAGGAAGGACCTCTGAGGTGGTTTCAGGTTAGTGGGAGAAAGTAGGTGGGCTTGTTGTTGTTGTTATTGTTGTTGTCGTTGTGAGTGCAGTTGCCTGTGGCTGCCAAAGCCAGAAGAGGGTGTTGAATCCTCTGGAGCTGGAGTTAACAGGCAGCTGTGAGTCATCTTGCCAGCCCAGAGAAATCATTTTCTGTGGGAACTATAGTCAGAAGACAGATTGCAAAGTGCCAGACATGGAGTGCTTTTGCATGGGACAAGATCTGGTAATGAATCGTTCCTGAGAAAAAAATAAGAACGAAGAAAGGCCTCTGAGACGTGGAGCCCTAATCCCTTGTGGGCAATAGGAGGAAGCCTGGCTGAGCACAAGTAGAGAGTAGGTGTGCTTCTGTGTGAGTGTGTGAAAGGTTCAGGACAGGGAGTGGCTTCTCTCAAGTGAGAGACACTCTCCCACACCTTTTTAGGAATCAAAGATGGGGGCTGTAGAGATGGTTCAGTGGTTAAGAGCACTGGCTGCTCTTCCAGAGGTCCTAGTTCAATTCCCAGCAACCACACGGTGGCTCACAACCATCTGTAATGGGATCCGATGCCCTCTTCTGGTGTGTGTGAAGACAGCTATGTGTACTCATATACATAAAATAAATAAGTCTAAAGAGAAGAAGAATGGAAGAAAGGTGGATAAATAGAAGGAGAGGGAAAGGGGGGGGAGAGTTAGGCCATTGAAGAGTGAGATGATGGGTGGTTTCGAACATGGAGACCCCATTTTTTCCTTCACCCTTCTCAGTGTGATTGGATGTGTATGGGTTTCCTAGAGCTTCCATAACAACTGGACACAAACAGGGTTTAAAACAATGCCTTACTGGTTCACAGTTCTTATGGGGAAAAGTTCAAAACAAAGGACTTGCCAAGTTGGTTCCTTCTGAAGGCCACCAGGGAGAACGTATCCCAGGCTTTGCTCCCAGTACTTCCCATGGTCTTCTCCTCTGGTTTGTACACCCATTACTCCAACTTCTGCTCCCCACTCATATGCTATCTGTCTCCATGGGTGTCTGAATTCAAATTTCCCTTTTTTAAAAAAATTTTTGCTGGAGGTGGTGACACACACCTTTAATCCCAGCACTCAGGAGGCAGAGGCAGGCAGATCTCTGAATTCAAGGCTAGACTGGTCTACAGACCGAGTTCCAGGACAAGCAAGGTTACACAGAGAAACCCTGTCTTCAAAACCAAAACCAAAACCAACCAACCAACCAAATAAATAATAAATAGCAAAAAGTGAACAAACAAATAAGCAGACTGGAGAGGTGGCTCAGTGGTTAAGATCACTGACTGTTCTTCCAGAGGGCCCGTGTTTAATTCCCAGCAACCACATGGTGGCTCACAATCATCTGTATTGGGATCTGATGGCCTCTTCTGGTGTGTCTGAAAACAGCTACAGTGTACTCACATACATGAAATAAATAAATAAATCTTTAAAAATAAATAAATAAGCAAACACACAAATACAAAATAATTTATTTTTGGCCTGGCAGTGATGGCACACACCTTTAATCTCAGCACTTGGGAGGCAGAGGTATGTGACTCTCTGTGAATGAGAGGCTAGCCAGGTCTACAGAGTAACTTCCAGGACATCCACAGCTACACAGAGAAACCCTGTCTCGAAAAAAAAAAAGTTGTATGTGTTCGTATTCACGTATGAGGGCGTAGGTGTGCCATGGAGTATGTGTGTCTCCATCTTGTACCTCACTGAGGCAGGATCTCTCACTTCGTTTGTTGCTATACTGTGTACCACAGGTTATCTCAATTGCCCTTGACTTCTGGCAATTCTCTTATCTTACCGCTTGTCTGGGGATAGGAATGGTGCTGAGATTCTAGCCATGTGCTATTGGGTCCGGCATTACTATAGGCTCAAGGTATAGGATCTCAAGCTGTCAGACTTCTGCAGTAAGCACAGAACTTCCTTCCTTTAAGAAATATTTATTTATCTATGTGGAGGGAGGTGGGGGTTCTTTGTGCATGTGACACATGTTTACGTGGTGGTTAGGGGATAGCTTATGAGAGATGGTTCTCTCCAATCATGTGGTTTCTGAGAATCCAACTCAAGTCATCCGGGCTTGGCACAAGTGCCTCTGCCCACTGAGCCAGCCTAGCAGCCTCCCTCTTCTTAGAAGCATACGAGTCCATTCTAATGACCTCGTTTAACTTGACTGTGCCTATACAGACATGAATTCTAGGGAGGGGAAATCTACAGAAATGAATTCATGCCAAGGTGATTGGTTAAAACAACTCTAAAACATTAAATACGTTCACAGGCTCTCTCATCTAGAATTTATGCTTCACATAGGCCTCAAGAGCATCTTATAAGGGATTCAACAAAGGCAATGTACACCACTGCCCAGGCCCTAGAAGGACGTGCTCTCTTCAGTTGCTTCCTCACTGATGCTTAGGAAGGCTTCCTGGAACAAACTCCAAATCTTTTCACCATCCTTTGAGAGTTACTGGGAGACTATGGTTCTTCTGTCTTAAGCACCTTTTGGACACAGAACTTAGTTTGTCCTCTAATCATGAAAAGATTGGTGTCTAATTTTCACCTCCCCCCTCCCCCACTTCCCTTCTTCATCCAGATGTCTATTAACCCAAATAAGAACTAAGATGGGAACCTCAGGGATGAGTAAGGATCTATGACTGCTCTCAGGTAGAGTAATGGCCAACCAGAGAGAAGGTATCTTAGGGGCAGGGGAGCGAGGAAGGGTCCAGGGACTCTGTGCAAAACTATGGCACCATGATAACAGCCAGCCTCCATTCCCCTAAATCCTTGTGTTCTAGTTAGAATTAGCTGTCAACCTGACACAGCCTGAACCACCTGAAGAATGTTAGTGGAGCCGGGCAGTGGTGGCACACGCCTTTAATCCCAGCACTTGGGAGGCAGAAGCAGGTGGATTTCTGAGTTTGAGGCCAGCCTGGTCTAAAGAGTGAGTTCCAGGACAGCCAGGGCTATACAGAGAAACCCTGTCTCGGGGGTGGGGGGTGGGGAGTGGGAAGAAAAAAGAATGTCAGTGGAATCATTGTCTTTTTATAAGGTTGGTCTATGGACAGATCTGTGATATGGGCATGCCTTCAATTGACAACTGGGCAGGACAGCCAAGCCTACTATGGATGGTACCATTCCTGGTCCTGGGCTGTATTAGGAAGCTAGCTGTGCATGAACCTGGCAAGCGAGTCAGCATGCCCCATTCCTCAATGGATCCTCCTTGGCTCTGAATGAGAATTCCTATCTTGACTTCTCTCAGCAATGGGAATGTGACTTGGAAGTGTAAGTTAAAGTATATCCTTTCTTTCCCTAAAGTGCTTTTGGTCATGGTGTTTGCCAGAGCAACAGAATAAAATTAGAGCATCATCTTAGTCACAGAAACCCAGGCTATCTGAACAGAGAAGAGTTTTAAAATAGTTTTGCTCCAGCATATTAGAATCCATGTTAGGTTATAGGAGCCTTAGAAAATGATAAAGTTATCAAGCCCAGCCCAGAAAACACATGTTCACATTAATGTTGAGATTGTTTCAGCAGTGACCCTGATGAACTTGCTCATGAAGCCACAGCTGACAACCCCTGGTCTGATGTCTTCTCATTTGCTTTCTCCTGCTGAACAAAGGTAGTTGGTTCTCTTCCACCTCAACATCATTTGAGGCACAGAGCAACCTAAGGGCAAAGCCTCATCCTCTTGTTCTAATCACGATTCAGAGTTTGTTTCCTAGTAATGAACATGGTTTCTGTCCAAGGAGGATGCTTGAGATGCCTTTGCTTTGGTGACAGTGGTATAGAAAGAGCTCTTGGCCCATCTTATCAAATGAGTCTGTGGTTGTAATGCAGAAGTTTGCAGTCTTCTCTGGGATGCAAATTTCGTTCCAGGTGAGCAGTTGTGCAGAGAGAGGGCTGTCGGAGAAGGTGGATGGTCTTGAGCTGAAGTCATTATGGGAAGCAAGGTAACTGTGCTTTGCTATAATCTTGGGGTGACACTGAGGAGACAAGCACTTTTCTTGTTAGAAATCTCCAACTGCCCACAGCAAAAGCTCTTTATGAAAACATCCCTTGCCTTTGACTCTGGAGCTCTGATACAGGTGAGCAGGATGCTATTAACTGTTAGGCAGGTTAGGGGATTTTATTGGGAGATTTTTCTAAGAAAATCTTGAAATGGGGACCGATTCTGGAGAGGTCTTTAAATTGGAGATGTCCAGGTTTTGTGGGGGAGTGTTTTGCATTGTGTCCTTGGTTTATTTTAGAATTCTCAGAAGACCCTGGATTAGGGGCAGTAAGTAAACAGGGTAGGAGCTGTTTCTCTCAGTAGCTTGTGGGTTAAAAGCAGGTGAGGTGTGGACCCTTCCCCTCTGCCCAGGGCTTCGGTTGCCTGCTACCTCCTCCAGGCCGAAGGCGGGCCGGGGAGGAGAGAGGCCAGAGGGGCGGGCCACGGCTGTGCAGGCGGCAGTGTGGGAGCTCGGGTGAGCCGGGCCGGAGCCGTCGGGCGCCCGGAGACTTTTCTCCCCGCGGCGATCGCAGTGTGCGGCCGGGCGGTGGGCGCGGAGGCGGAGCTGGAGGGGGCATGCCTGGCTGCTGCGAGGCCTCCGGGCGCGCCCCGGCCGCCGTCCCCACCTCCGCCTCCTCCTTCTCCTCCTCCGTCTCCTCCTCCTCTTCCAGTCCCGCCGCCGCCGCAGCCAACATGGCTGCGCCCCGGAGCCCGGGAGGCGGCCGTTGAGAGCTGCTCGATCGTCCCGGCCCCGAGGCACGCAGGCCCCGGCCCATGGGCCCCGCCGCCTCGCGACTCCCGGCGCTCTAGGCTGCCGCCCAGTTCGGCGTGCAGCCCGCCGGCCTCAGGGAGCCCCGGCGCCGTCCGGCGGGGCGGGGCGGGGCGGCGCGGGCCGCCACTATGGAGCCGCAGCGCCGGGAGCTGCTCGCCCAGTGTCAGCAGAGTCTGGCCCAGGCCATGACCGAGGTGGAGGCCGTGCTCGGACTGCTGGAGGCAGCAGGAGCACTGAGCCCCGGCGAGCGGCGGCAGCTGGACGAGGAGGCGGGAGGCGCCAAGGCTGAGCTGCTGCTCCAGCTACTCCTGGCCAAGGAGCAGGACCACTTCCAGGACCTGCGTGCCGCGTTGGAGAAGACTCAGCCTCACCTGCTGCCCATTCTCTACCTGAACGGCGTCGTCGGGCCCCCGCAGTCTACAGAGGGCGCGGGTGAGTGGCAGTCCCGCGCGGCCCCTCTTGCCCTCCGGCCACCCCTTCTTTCTGCTGCTCACCAAGGGGGGTGGGGGACCGAGGCTGTGGTCGCGGCCACCGCTCTACCTGTATGACGCGGGTGACACCTTCTCTCTTAGCCTACCGGGGTAGGGACGGATGCCTGGAACCGAATTCACACCTCCTGCCTCTGTCCTGCAGTTTTCTGGGAACAATAACCCCTCACCGAAAGCCTTGTCTTCCCTCTCCTTGTTGCTACTGCTGCAGAATCCTCCTGAGGCCACCGGGTTCGGTGGCGGGGAGGAGGTCGGAGAACACCTCGGAAGGATGTCCGTCAGCCCCTTTTCTAAGCTTCCCACGGTCGACTAGCCCTTCGGTAGCCCGAGGTTGCAATCAGCAAGAAGAGAGTACAGGCCAGGGGCAGATCCCCTAAGTTTTGATCCCTGCCACCCCGTTTAGATCACTCGTGCCTTTTCACTTTGTGTCCGTGTCTGTTTCCTTCTCGCCCTCTGGATCTCAGTCTCCTAACTCGCCCAGATTTGCTGTGAATTATGCACAACGCCTTCCCCGGTTTCTTTGGAAATTGTGGGCCCGGAAAAGTTGAGGAAGTTGCATTGCACCATGGGAAAATCTTAGTAGTGGTTGCTGTGGCTCAGTTCCCTCCCCGAGAGTTCTGGGTTCCCGGTGGAGGAGAGCTGGTGACTGATTCCTCTGAGTGGTGCCCTTTGGAACCCCTGTGTTCTTGCTCTTGGAAGTGACTGATTTGTAAGTGTGTGTAGGGGGAGGGGTACTGCTGAGAGTTTGTGACTAGTGGTAGGCTTGTCCTGACTGGGCTGTGGAGAGAGAAGCCAGCCTCTTCGACAAGGAAGAAGGCATAGTACAGAAGAAGGATGAGGGCTGGCATGTATGGTGTCTGTTGTGGCAGGAACTCTACCTTATCACATTTAATCGCTGTTAACAGCATGTGAACTATCTAGTATTCCTGCTTCGTCAGAGAGAAAACTGGCTTGCAGAGGTTAAAATGTTGAGGAAGGATTGAGTTCTGAATTCTTGTCTATTGCTTTAAAAAAACAAACAAACCCGTATTCAGAGGCTGGAGACTGCAAGTGTGTCTTGTGTCGTCTTGCCCTTGTTTTAAGTTGAATCAATACACATAATAAGATCAATAAAGACACATGTAAAAGAACAGTGAATGAAGAGAGCTAGAAAAATAAAAGTGCCCTTAGCAACTCGTGGGCCAGAGGTTGAGGAGACCAGTTTATGGGACTGTTAAAAGCTACACTTATAAAGGGAGTGATTTTATTAGGTGTCTCTGGTAGCAGTTCTCCTCTCTATGGGCCATCTCAACTCTGTTTTCTCTAGCTGAAGGAAACTGAGAGGCTAACAGCAGCCCCACAACAGAGCACTTGGTGGATGCCCTTCTGTCTTTCCCTTGGACTTTGGGCTTTTGCATTCTGTCTCAGACCTGCATGCTGTCTCTACAAGTATGCTTTACTGGAGTTCCTGGGCAAAGCCAGTAGTCTCTTTGAATAACCTTCCAAAGTTGCTTAGAAGAGGCTATCGCCTGCGGGGAAGAGAATAAAGGAGCTCATCGGAGTACCTTTTCCATTCTGATTACTTCTGTTTATTTTTGAAGAAAGAAGTTTGTCAAAGATCTGCTTCTAGAAGTCTGTCTGAGGAAGCACAGAGGTTAGAGGGCAGCCAAGAGGTCCTCACAGGGGTGTGCGCATATCAGCCCTAGGATTAATTTCTAGACTAGAGAAACCAGAGGACAGCTGGCCATGTGTTAAGTACATCCTTCGTGCCCTGTAGAGAAGGTGGGACCTCTGGTCTGATCTTTAAGGTTCTCCTGCCCTCCAAGGAATGGAATACCATATCCATTTCCCCACTCTTCAGAATTATATTGCTTCAAAGAGGCTCATGAAATCCTTAGAAAAATATTTGTCAAGGAGGTTAAGTTCGTTTTATTTAATAGGTTAGAAGAAATTGGGGTAGCACTTGATACAGCAAGACAGCATCTGAAGGCTTTGGTGAACAGAGTGACATGGTGAGAGTCAATGGGTGTCTGTGTGTCTTTGTAATACTGTGACTGGAGACAAACAGGGTTAGGTTAGGGGGAAGAAGGAGCTCCTTTCCTGGGCCTGATGTGCCTCTGTTGAGCATATTGTGTCTTATCTTCATTGACTTGTGACTGGTGGCCACCCCAGTGTCACAGAGGGGTGTCTTAACATCTTCATTACACTGAGTTCCCAGGGCCAGTGTCAGGCACCAGGAAGATCAGAGGGCAGGAAGGTGACAGACACCAGGAGCCTCTCTCTTATTTCTTGTCTTGGATGGTTCCTCCTGTTAGCTGACCAGGCCTTCTCACTGCCATTTCAAGAGATTATTGGTCTTGAAGAACTCTGCTATCTTGCTCACACGTGGGTTTATAGGGAAGGAAGCGAATTCCTTTGCCCCAGCTGGTAACAGAGAGAGGTGGAAACTGCCCTAGACTGGGTGACTGGGGTCTCCGGTGTCTTTGATTATGTCAGAGTTGAATTTGGTTATTACTTGAATGTTTCTCTCGTGAATTTAATTGCAACTTCTGATTTCTCTCACAGAGATCCTCGGGTTCTGCTTCTGCTCTGGGCCTCAGGGTCTTCAACTACATAGTGGGGCCCAGGGTCCCTTGCCTCCTGTGTCAGTCCTGGGGTGGGGGATGTCTTCAGGGAGGGATGAGATGTCCAGCTCTGGGGGCTTGGCTTGGTGGGCTGGAGTGACAGCTAGGAGTCTGTCCATGTATCTTAAGGCCTTGTTCAGGCAGTGGGACACTTTAGGGGAGATGGATTGTTGAGTGACAGATACAAGAGTGGGCTTTTTGCTTTCTTACAAACTGTGTACTGTATATGACTTTCTCCAGTACTCTCATCTGGACCTAGTGTGGTTCTGACTAATTTCCATCTAAATGTCAAGGGCTTCTTAAATCATTTTGTGCCAGGCTTCTCTTGGAAGACAGAAATTGACTTCCTGCTGGATCTCACCACCCATGTGCTTAGAATTGTCTTGTGTCTTCCTGTCCCTTTCCTCCTCCTGTGCCTTTTCTTCATTTCATGTAGAAAGGGAGAGAGATGCTGTCACTAACATGAAGAGACTGTCATAGGATCATCTGCTGAAGGATTGGAGGGAAAATTGGAGGAGGAGAAACTGGCACTTGAGCTGGAGCTGAAAGGGGACCCTCTTTCTCTTGTCTGTCTGTTGCCTGCCTATCTATCTATCTATCTATCTATCTATCTATCTATCTATCTATCTATCTATCTATCTATCTATCTATGGCTTCTCTGTATAACAGCCCTGGCTGTCCTGGAACTAATTCTGTAGACCAGGCTATCCTCCAACTCACAGAGATCCGCCTGCCTCTGCCTCCCAAGTGTGGAGATCAAAGATGTGTGCTATCACATCTGATTTTTTTAATATAAATTTTCTTTTTTTTTTTTTTTGGTTTTTCGAGACAGGGTTTCTCTGTGTAGCCCTGGCTGTCCTGGAACTCACTCTGTAGACCTGGCTGGCCTTGAACTCAGAAATCCACCTGCCTCTGCCTCCCAAGAGCTGGGATTAAAGGCGTGCGCCACCACTGCCCGGCTATTTTTTTCTTTTTAAGATTTATTCATTTATTTAATGCATGTGACTACACTGTAGCTGTCTTCAGACACATACCAGAAGAGGGCATCAGATCCCATTACAAATGGTTGTGAGTCACCATGTGGTTGCTGGGAATTGAACTCAGGACCTCTGGAAGAGCAGTCAGTGCTCTTAACCTCTGAGTCATCTCTCCAGCCCCCCACATCTGATTTTTTTAAAGATGCATTTTATGTGTATGTGTTTAGCCTGCATTTTGTAGGCACTTTATGTGCATGGGGAGGTCGAACGAAAGCATCAGATTCCCTGGAACTTGAGTTGCAGATGGTTGTGAGCTGCTAAGTGGGTGCTGGGAATTGAACCTGGGTGCTCAGCAAGAGCAACAGGTGCTCTTAACCACTGAGCCATCTCTCCAGCTCCCCTGGGGGAATTGGAATGTAGAGAGGGATGTAGGGAGGACCTTAAACACTGCAGGGACTGTAGAGGGTACAGGCTGCTGGAACAGAGAGGATTGCCACTGGGTGTGGGGCAAGGAGGCCTCGGGGGTCCAGTGAGAGGTTTGCATGTTCCCTGAAATATAGGCGTTGTAGAAGGTGAGGCTGGAAGCATTTTTCAGTTTTTGAAATAGCGTATTCCTTTGTAGTCCAAGCAGGTTTCAAACTGTGGAAGTCCTCCTTCTTCAGCCTTCCGAATGCTGAGATTACAGGTGTGAGCCGTCATGTCCACCTAGACCCCTGTCTTTCTCTCTCTTCTCATTTAAAAGGGAGTAACCCTGCCAGGCTCTTCCAGAGACTAGTATGAATGGCCCTGTGTTGCCAGGTGTTGAGCATTTATTATTCCCTGGTGATTGCCAGGGTCTTTTGTTTCCTGTGCTGCCTTTGGGCACCAGCCACTTTTGCTTGGTGTACTCTGCCGTGGGGGATCAGTAGGGGAAGAGACAGTATAGCTCAAGCCAACATTTGTCTTTCAGAGTTGTGCTATTTGCTACAGAGGAACCTGAAGACCACGGTTGAGAGGAGGTTGCTAAATGGGGGCAGGTTGTAGTTCTCCCTGTTCAGGGCACCATGACATCATAGCTCAAATCATCTTAGGCAAAACGAACAACTTATTGATATATAATACAGTCATAATGATATTTCTTACAGGCCACATGTCTGACAGTGGTCCCATAAGATTATATTAATCTAGTGACATTTCCTTAAGTAAACTCCATGATGGTCATGTAATGTTCAAGCACCTAAACATGTATGTTTAAGAACATTACCCCTGTGTTAAATGTCATATAGCTACACTCTAAAACCCTGACACGGTGGCCCTTGCCTCCTGAATCTTGTAAGCTTTTCCATAGGTCTGAAATGTAGCCTTAGGTCTCTGTGGGCTTGATGTTCACTGATCCTGGGCAGGGAAGGAAGGCAGCTCTATCCAGTCAGCCTGGGCAGAAAAGTCTTCTGGAAGGATTCTGATTGTCTTGACCAGGGCTGTGCACCCATTTGAGGCCCAGTGGCTGTGGCTGAGGTTAGAAGGCTAAAGTTGGTTTGGCTCTGTCCCCATTATTAGTGACCTGTTCCAGTACAAGGCAGCTTTTAAAGAAGCAGTTTCTCCAAGGTAAGATGAGCTGGAGGGATAGTGTAAAGAGAGAGACATGATGTCTGGCACTGTCCTCGATCAAACGAGTAGACTAGCTCATCGCTGGAGTGGGCTGTTGGTGGTCAATCCCTGAGCAGGACAGTTAGCTTCTCTACACATGTCTCTTGCTGTGTTAAGTTAGTTTAGACAATTACTGGTGGTGGAAAAGCTGGTGGTCATCTGAACTTGTAGAATCCTAAATACACGTCTCACTAATGTCAGGTGGCCTGGAGTTTCTGGCCTCGTCCATCCATGCTGCTGTCCATCCGGCCTTCCCCAGAGGGCTTTGTATTATGGGCCACAGCCAGGATCTCTAGGATGTTAATGCTTAGGCTAGCTCTCCTTCATACCTCATCCTGCTTGCTATACCTCCTTGAATCCCCCAGCTCCTGGCCCAGGAATGATGATGGGCAGGAAGATGCAGGAGAACAAGAAGAAACCTCAAAACAAGTCACAGAAATACTCCAGTCTGGTAAATGTCCTTCCTCTTCATCCCTCCTGGACTGCCCCTTCCAGCAGTGTCGTTCTGGGGAAACTGAGCCCTGTCCTTGCCACAGGCAGTCTTCTCTGTTTGGGTGGATCTTAATAGCTGAATGCTGAGCAGGGGAACTGGATGTTTATAACTGGGGTGATTTCTGACCTTAATGTTGAAGATAACTTTTTTTTTTTTTTTTTTTTTTTTGGTTTTTCGAGACAGGGTTTCTCTGTGTAGCCCTGGCTGTCCTGGAACTCACTCTGTAGACCAGGCTGGCCCGGAACTCAGAAATCCGCCTGCCTCTGCCTCCTGAGTGCTGGGATTAAAGGCGTGCGCCACCACTGCCCATCCTGAAGATAACTTTAAGATTCACAAAATGGGATTGTTTTTAAAAAAGTTTCCTTTTATAATATGTGCAGTTGGGAGTTTTTTTTTTTTTTTGGAAATCTTACAATGAAGCAAAGCCTGTTCCTTTTTTGTAATGATGGCACACTTGGACAATTTTAGCAGTTCACACATTCCCAGCAGGCCTCTTATCAACCATACTGTCAGCAAGCCTGCTGGGAAGTCCAGTCTAATGGGTGAGTAAGCCCTGCCTGCCATTTTGGAAGCTCTTCTCTCCTGTGTCTCAATATGATATCTCGAGTCCTACTCTCCTTCCCCCCGAGCTTGTCCCTAATATAGCGACTATAAAACATTCACTGCTTCAGAGTGCTGTGTGCTGATCAATGGTGAGCACAAAGGAAGAGCATTTGTTTAGTGTGGTGAGCCATGTCACATACTAGTGACAGTAGGGCCCACGAACGGACAGATTGCTGAAGATCTGTTGCAGCTCCTTGTGAGCACTCTAAACAGGTATTAGGGTTGTGGCTATGGGTCTCTCGAGCACAGTGTAATCTCCCGGAGGTGACTCTGCTCCGCCATATGCTCTGTGCCTCTTTGAGCATCTCTCAGATGAATCTCACTATGTCTGTGATGGAAGCTGGTGGTATGACATTGGTGTCTGAAGTCTTCAAGGTCACCCGCCAGGTACCAGCTGTGGAGGGCTGGCTGCTCTGAGCTCTGTGAGGCAACCTTTCCTTTTCAGATTCTAGTATCAGCCAACTGTCCTTGAAGGAGCCCCCATGTGGGATCTGTTTCTAAGTGCCGGCCTGACCTTGGCTGAGCCTCTTGGCTTCCTAGCTTCCTGGCCCTCGTTCAGTAGCAAACAGAATTGGTGAGGCACTGAATAGGGAGTTTCTCAGTCCTGTGGGGTTCTTGAGCACTCCCCAGATGGCTTTTAGTCCCAGGGGGGTGTGGTAGTTGTGTTGGAGTGGATTTCTGGGGGTGGTTGTTGTTACTCTGCTAATGTTAGTGTGGGGTGTTTTTTGATACTCTGTTTCCTGAAAAAGGGAGTTGAGTAGGAGAAAAATTTTGTCCCAGTTTTTTAGTGTGTATGTTTTTGTGGTTTTTACCCCTAGTTCGTATGAAGCACCTGTACCTTCTGCAGGCCCAGTGGGAGGGAAGCTATGCAGTGATTTCCTGGGAAGATGTGGGCTGTAGAGACAGCAAGCAGGCACAGAGCAAGGAGCACTGAGCTACACTGCTGGCTGGAGCTGGGGCTACTTGGTGTGTTTAGCAGGGAATTTTACATGGGATAGAATCAGAGATAACTGGATTTTTCTTTCTTTTCTTCATCATCCTTTTCTTGGAATGAGGTGTAAATCTTTGCACTGTGCCTCAGTTGATATTTTTGAGGTGGAATTCCACAAAAGTACTGCAGAAACATTTTTACCTGAACAAGTATTTGGAGTATCCTGTGTAGACTATCCAACCTTAATCCTGGGGAGGATGGTGACCGATATTCACTTCAACTCGTCTGCTCTGAGATGCTGTATCTTTTTATACCATAAGGCTTACCTTGAGCCTTCGTTTTTACTCCAGCAAGGTATAAGGTGTGGAAATAGCTAGTCTGAGCATTTTAAGTGTGCCCTGCAGTGGCATTTAGTATTTTTAGAGTGCCGGGCAACCCATATCATCCCCCATTCCAGAACTTGGCCATCTTGTAGAAGAGTGTCCATTAAACAATGGTCTGCTGCTCCCCCTCTCAGCCCCTGTTGACCAGTGTGTCTGTCTTCCTCAAGAGTGAGTGTGTGTGTGTGTGTCTGTGTGTGTGATGTATGTATAGTCACACATGTGCAGAGGCCAGAGGAGGCTATGGAGTCCCTTCATCTGTCACTCTCTCTACGTTCTCTTCTTTGGACCATGTAGCAGTTCTGGATGCAAGCTTTTAAAGAACTGCCATATTGTTTGCTTTCTGTCCTTAACACCTTAGTTTGGGGCAGGGTGGAGGCCTAGTTCTAACATTTTTCTTTTGTCTAAAATGTAAGTGCAATACACATATTCATTGCATACATACACACACTCGTGCTCACGTGCACAGAGATCTCCAAATACATGTTGCTAAGATGCAGGACAGCTCCTTTGGATTCCAGTATTGCCTGTTTGTGTGAGGTCCCTCGGCCTTTGATTAAGGGGTAACCCTTACAGATCCAGTCACAGCTTTATCTGTCTGTGTGTCTGTCCCTTTCATCACTTGTCAGTATGTGCTTAGTCTCTGCTTCTACCATCTTGGCTCTGCTCAGTGCTGGGCCCGCAATGGTCATCCCCACACCAGCCAGCATGATCCGTGAAGGGACTCTGGGCCCATTCTGAGTACCCTGCTCTTGGGAGGTTAGAGAGCAGGGTCTCATCATGTAGACTCATGGCATGGAGCACCATGCTCAGCTTGGATCCTCTTCCCCAGCCCCGTGCCTGGAGCAGAGGAGCTGCCTCAAAGCTTTACCCTTCTTTACCGGGGTGAGTCCTGGCTGGTCCCAGAGGCTGCTGTATATGGAACTTTGCTGGTGCCTGCTTCCTCTGTGTACTTTCGAAGGTTTCCTTTTGAGGTGAACCATTTAAAAATGACAAATGACCCAATGTGCTGAATGAGAATCCAGTCCCTGCTCCCCAGGATAGTGATGTACAGAGAGTGAACTGAAGCCCTGTTGGATATCTATCTGGTCTGTCATTGTCATTGTGAGGACCAACAACCCTTTTATTTATTTATTTATTTATTTATTTATTTATTTATTTATTTATTTATTTATTTATTTCTGAAAAATTCCTCTTGAGCTTAAAACAAAACAAAACAAAACAAAAAGCTGTCACTAGCCAGCCTGACCCTATGTTGCATAAGAGAACCATTATCCAGTTGACACATTAACCAGTCCCTGAGAGCTGCCTGTGTAGGAGGCAGCTCCACTGGGGACAATTGCCTGCGAATGGGTCTGATTTGGCAGGAGGAACCTCTATGTGGCTTTCGGTGACAATGCAACCCCTCCCCCTCCCCCTCCCCAGCTGCCGCCCTACTTGTCACCAAACAAAGGTGTGTTGTGTCTTATTTATTTTACGAGTATTAATGTTTTTGCCTGTGTGTATGTATGTTAACTACAAGTGTGCCTATTTCCCATAGAGATCAGAAAAAGGTGTCACATCCCCTGGAACTGGAGTTATAGACGATCGTATGCAGTTACATGAGTGCTGGGAACTGAACCTGGGTCCGCTGCAGGAAGAGCTAGTGTTTTTAACCAGTGAGCTGTCTCTCCAGCCCTATGCCTGGGTTTCTATAGGTGTAGTGTGCTCTCTCAGTGTACATATCTGCGTGGTACGTGTATGACTCTTTAAGATACCTCTAGACCTGCAAATAAATCTGTCTTCTTTTGACTATTGACAAAATGTTTTCCACATGTGGGGAAAATCTGTCTAGCCATTTTTAAAAACGATGCTATATCATTTAAAAATGATAGTATAGAGCAGGGCAGTGGTGGCGCACGCCTTTAATCCCAGCACTCAGGAGGCAGAGGCAGGCGGGTTTCTGAGTTCGAGGCCAGCCTGGTCTACAGAGTGAGTTCCAGGACAGCCAGGGCTACACAGAGAAACCCTGTCTCGAAAAACATAGAAAAGAAAAGAAAAGAAAAACAACAAATAAACAAAAATAATAGTATAGAATTATGGGAAGAAGCACGATTTGGTTTGTATTTCTGTATGTGGGGTGTGGGGTGGGATTGTGTATGCAGAGAGGTCAGAGGACAACCTGCAGGAGTGCCTTCTCTCAGTTCACCATGTGGATTTGAGGAATAAAATGAGGGTTAGCAGACCTGGAGGCAAGCACCCTTACCCGCTGAGTCTTCTTGCCAGCTCCCTTTATATGTTGTATAATTTGGTAAAATTTCATATTCTGAAAGCAGCATGCCGACATTTTCAGGAGTTGCAATCATCTCTATTCTTTCCAAGTCACCTTCATTTTTTCTTCCCTGGCCAGACATGTTTTCATGGTTTAATTTTCATTTTAAGCACTTATTCTTTATTTACTTACTTTCTTAATGTGTTTGGGTCTTTTTTCTGCATGCGTCTCCTCCATGCACCACATATATGGCGGGTGCCCTCAAAGACCCAGGACTGTGGTTGTGCTTTGCCATGTGGGTGTTGGGAATTGAACCTGGGTCTGTTGGAGCACCATTCAGTGCTCTTAACTGCTGAGCCATCTCTCTACTAGCCTTTAACACTTTCTCTTAAGCAGCCTCAACTGTTGAAGACATGGCTGGAGAGGATCGCAGAGACTAGTCCAAGTTCCCATTTTACACAGGAAAACTAGCAGTCCAAGGACACAAAGAGGCAGATCTGGAGCTAGGATCCCCTTTCAGGTTGGAGTAGCTTGGCTGGAGTGTCTGGGTGTCTGGAAGTCTGGGCTGTCTTTGCCTCATGTGGGCCTGGCTTAGCAGTGAGCATGGGCACGTAACAGGATACCCCAGTGTGCTAAGCTGTGCTCCTGCTTCATTCAGGCATTGAACCCAACCCTTTACCAGCCTGTGTGGTTGATATTTGTGTTCTACAGTTGGGCAAAGTAGGCCAGTATTGAGCGTTCCACTGCTCTCTCAGGCCACCAGCTGCTCCGAGGCTGGCAAGCACTGCAGTCCTTGTCCCTTTCTTCATAAAGGCTGCATTTGTTCTCTCCCGCAGGCCTTCCTGTGAAAGTCCCCATTGAGATTTCTGGGTCCTGAGCTTGGGGTACCCCTCCCCTTTGCATCCTATCACTAATGCATTTGGCATCTGAGCACCTGTTGCCAGATGGGGTTTTTGGATAGTCCTAGAACATGAAGTCTAAATTTGGTGCTGAGTCAGAGAATAGGCCTGACTTTGGCAGGAGCATCTGTGTAGCTTTCTTCCTGTGACACAGCAAAAACCTCTGTTACTGATGCTCCTGACTCCTTGGTGCTTAGTTACAGGTCAGAGTTCAAGCAGGAATGCTTTCCTGAGTCTCTGGTCTCAGAGGAGAAACGTTTTCCAAAGATAACATGTTGGAGGCACACAGACCCTGAGTCAGAGTCCACCCAGGTGCCTAGCTTTAGGGGGACTGGGTCCAGAAGAAAGGGAGAAATTAAGCAAAACTCTAACCTTGGGTTCTGCACCCCCTTCCCTGAAAACAATACTTAGATCTGGGGGAACCTGATGTTAGGGGCTTTGTGTGAATGCCTCCATCCATGTTCTCCTCATTCCTGATAGGAAATGGTAGGTGACCTGTGTATAGCTTGTCATAGGCCTGCTCTATTTTACGGACGCCGGGAGAGGGAACAGAGTAGTGTCAGCCACCTTGATAATGTGGGAAGTGGTCAAGTCTCATATAACTCTCCTGCCTCCAGCTTCCCACATACAAAAAAGCTTCTCATGAGACTAAGTCGAACTGGTCACCCATGTTGGCCTCTTGCACTGGATCCCACGCTTTAGAGTGGAGCCTAGCCATATCAGATTTTATCTGTCTGTCTATCCATGCCTCCCTCCATCAGCCTGCCTCTTGTCACTGCTTGGTAGAAGACACCTTGAAGTGCTGAGGCTGTGAGCAGAAGAAAGTTTCCAGTACCACTTATGACATATACATTCTGTTCCGCAAAGGGAACCGTTGTCCAAGCTCTCTGCTTTTGGAAACATCAGGAAGCCGCCAGCCTTACTTATTGTCTTCTTGCTTCTCACCTGTTTTGTAGTTTCTAGGCTATAGGAAGGACTTTTGTGTGTAAAAGAAGGCCCTTGACCTCCCTCCCCTGCAGAGTGTATCATCCCATTGGATGGCCCCAAGTGAATGAGCTGTGCCTAGCAATACTGATGAGCGCCTTGGTCTCTGAGCAAGTACCTAAGGAAGGGAGCATGTGCCGTAAGCTGAGCTGGATGCAGGGCCTGAAGGCTGGAGGGGGTTCGAGAGAAGGAAGGAAGAAAGCAGGTCTGGAAAGGGTGTGGTGCTCAAGGCAAAGGCTGGGTGTTCTTAGAGACTCGACAGAGAACTCTTTCTGTGAATAGAAGTCTGTACGGGAATCCAGGACTTCTGAACAGTACATTTACTTGGCACTTGGGGAGAATGAGGCCAGGCTCATCAGCCTCTGGCTGCAGCCTGTGGAAGATGCAGGCAGGTCAGGTCATCATGTCTAGCCATTCTCAGGGACTGGATGGAGAAGGATTGCAATTGATGATGGTCTCTGTTATGTGAAAGGAAGACCGGCTGGCCTTCCCTGTCTTCCGAGGGGCCTTACTGGCTGGCTGTGAGTTGGTGAGTGGATTGGAACAGCGGCTTTTCCTAAGCCTGAGAATGCTGGTTACAGTGTTGGGATGTGAGTGTCTGTGAATCCTCTGCAGAGACTGCTCCCATGTGGGGATCTTCTCTCTGGGCCAAAGGGAGTGATGGAGCAGGGTGGCCAAAGGGCAGTGAATGACCATCTGTCTAGTCTTGTCCCCATGATCACTACCTGTAACCTCTCTAGGTCTTGGTGTTTTGATGCTAGAAATAGAATCTATTCTACAGCCCCCCTCAGCTAGGAAAGGCAGAGAGGCTCATAATAGGAAGTGGTCCCATGCCTCTCGGTGGCTGGGTGCTGAGCAGGTAAGCATTACTGCAGCATGGGTGCCTACTCAGTTAGTTTTGCATTCCTTTTTCCTCATTTGGTCCCTCCAGCAACCCAGCAGGATTCTTTACCCAACCTTAGAAGTGGGATCACAGATGAGGGATGCCCCAGGTACTCCGGAGGTAGTTTGATGGGTTTGAGCAGAGGGTCTGGTACAAGTGTAAACCGTTTTCCTTCCCTGTTTCTGTATTGGCCAAGTGGAGAGAGTGATGGAATTTGATACTGTGAGAATTAGGAGAGTCCCTGTCCGTGAGGTTTTGCAAGTGGTGCCTGGTAAACGTAAATACTGGGCAAGTCCAGCTTTTATCTTTGTTATTGCCACAAGCCTGTGGCTCAGTGCCACCCTGGGGACACATGTGTCTATAATGTCACATTTAAAATGAATTGTTCACCCAGATAATGGTTAAAGTACTTGTGTCCCCCTCCCCCATACATTCACAATCTGTCAGAAGTAAGCATAGAGATTATGTGTGTTTTGTGATCTTTAGCAGGATCTGACCTTGTGGGGACGTGTTGAACAGGTGTACACCACTTTAGGTGTTGGCAGGTCATGTGGTGAGTGGCATGTGATATGGGTTTCACGTCATAGGGATTGGTAGTAGGACAAGATGATTGTAAATAAGAGTTGGGCCATGCTCCTGGGCTCAGCACTTGGTCTCCTTGGGAGGGGCTTGGTCTCTTGGAGCAGATGGAATCAGAGGCTGCTTGTGGGTCAGTCAGTATGTGATGTTGTGCTCCAGCTGCTGGCAGCAACTCAGGGCCACAAAACAGGTCTCACAGTGGAGACTTCCTTTTTAGGTTTATTCTTATTTTATGTGTGAGTGTTTTGCCTGCATGTATGTATACCCATGCAGTGCCTGTGGAGGCTACAAGAATGTCAGATTGCTGAGAGCTGGAGTTACAGGTGGTTGTAGCCATCATGTAGTGCTAAGAACTGAATCTGGGCCCTCTGTAAGAGCAGAAAATGCTTTAGCCACTGAACCATCTTTCCAGCCTGTGGTGGTTTGAATATGCTTGGCCCAGGGAGTGGCACTATTAGGAGGTGTGGTCTTGTTGAAGTAGATGTGGCCTTGTTGGTGGAAGTGTGTCACTGTGGGGGTGGGCAATGAAACCTTCCTCCTAACCACATGGGAGCCAGTCTGCTCCTGACTTCCTTGGGATAAAGATGGAGAACTCAACTCTTGCGTCATGCCTGTCTGGACACTGCCATGTTTTTCCTTGATGATAATGGGCTGAATCTCTGAACCTGCAAGCCAGCCTCAATTAAAGGTTGTCCTTTGTAAGAGTTGTTTTGGTCATGGTGTCTGTTCACAGCAGTAAAACCCTAACTAAGACACAGCCCTAACAATGGAGGCTTCTGTTGCTTTCATTCTGTGCTGCCTGTGTTTCTCCATGACAGATGCCTCTCTTGCTCTTCTCTGGCAGGTGTGGTGAGGAACAACACTGAACTAAGCCTTGAGCTCTGGCCCTTTCCTGTCACGGAGACTGGCAGGAAATAGGTAGAAATTGTCAGTAGCCCTCCTGCCTCAGCTGCTGGGGCTGCCCCAGAATTACTTCAAAATGCCCCAGAATGCCTTCACCAAAGCCTTGCCTCAAGGTTTCTGTCCTGAGTGTCAATGTCCCCATCTGGTTCTCCTGCAAGTCTGGAGTGGATACATTGCTATGTCCTGTGTTGGAGAGGAGGCAGGGTGGGTGTTCATCCCTGCAGAGCAGAATATGCAGATGGGTGAGTTTGAGCTTTTAGTCACCAAGGCAGTAGTACCATGGGACAGGTGAGATGCACACATGACAGGCGACAGTGTGTCCCTTAAAATTAATGCTTGCCGAGTGTGGTAGTGCACACATTTAATCCCAGCATGTAGGAGGCAGAGACAGGCAGATCCCTGAGTTTGAGTCCAGCTTAGTGTATACAGTTCAGGCAAGCTAAGGCTACGTAGCGAGCCCTGTCTTAAAACAGCAGTAGCAACAAACAAAATCTTAATGCCTGTCAGAAGTGTAAGCAACCCAGGAGATGGGTGACTCCGTAAGCATAGGGTGAGATGGCTGATAACAAACACTGCCTACCTTGCAAGAACACAGACTATCCTCACATCTGTGCTGTAGGCAGGGAACTGGGCTAAAGAAGAAATACAAGACTAGGGGAAAAAAGCACATTGCTTCCTTGTTGCTGTTTTTAAGAGAGAGCCTCAGCTTTGCCCTGTTACTAGCCTCTGACCCTGTGGCGTCTGTGGGGCTGGGTTGGCTGGCAACCTCAGGCAGATTGCTCACACCAAAGGGACCTTACTGTAGCATGCTGGTCATGCTGATTAAGCCACCCAGAAGATGGGTGGAGTGGCTGTAGTTTACAGGACATTAGATGCGGTGGCAACAAAAGCATGTTAGATAATCGTCCAGGTGACTATAGAGTGAGAAGTGAACCAGCGTCACTTTAGACCTGGCATTGTGAACATGTATCAGCTGGTCTTGCAAAATCCTGTTCTCATGGAGGCCATAATGGAGGAGTATGGCGCTCACTCTTTAAGACAGTTCATTGGAAAAGCAACTACCCACAGTCACATGTGGGTCAAGCTCATGTCACATGCTAGCTACTGCAGGGTGCATAACACCTTGAGAAATTTTAGCTTCAGGATGATAAAAATCCTCCTCAGGACCAGGAGTAGCCTTTTCAGTCTTCAGAACCCAGTACCTAGTGCTTCTGTGGAGGGAGAGAGCTTCTTGGCTGGGCCTACTCAAGCAGAACCCCAGACATGGTAGGGAAAGTGTCCTGCCATGTTCCTGAGTAAAGTAGATATCATTTGTGATTTTTCCAGATCCTCCATCACCAACTGAACTAGGTTTCGGGTTTTCTGTCATCTGATGCTAGATGACAGAAAAATGAAAAGATTTCTTGTTTAAAAAAAAAAATTATAGGCTAGATAGATAACCTTGGACTGAAATGTCTGGAATCCGGAGTGTTTCAGATTGTAGAGTTTTCCTGATTTGATAATATTGATATAGGCTTTATTGGTTGAAAATCCCAAATTTTTAATCAAAAATGCTCCAGTATCTAAAATTTTGGAGTCAGGATGCTCAAATAGTATGTAATTAACAATGGTTTTCTAGAGAATTTGGAAGGGGGGGCAAAAGAGAAATGAGGCAGGCAGTCTTAGTCCCCCCCCCCAAACAAAAATCACTATTTTTTTTTTTTTTTTTTTAATGAAACAGGGTGAAGTGGGCTGGTCCATTCCTGCAGCCCCAGCACTTGGAAGGTAAAAGCTCAGTAGTTTGAAGGCATCTTTGGCTACATAGTTGGTTAGAGGCTAGCTTGGGCTATGTATCACATACATATCTCATCAAAACAAAACAAAAAACCGAAACAAATTATAATAAATTCTTAAAAGAAGAAGAAAAACAAAACAGAACAACCAAAAGGACTGCTGGAGAGATGGCTCAGCCATTAAAAGCACTGACTGCTGCTCCTCCAAAGGTCCTGAGTTCAATTCCCAGCAACCACATGGTGGCTCATAACCATCTGCAATGGGATCCAATGCCCTCTTCTGGTGTGTCTGAGGACAGTGATGTGTACTCACATACATAAAATAAATAAAATCTTTTAAACAAACAAACAGCCCCCCCCAAGATGAAAAAACAATAGATTGCATCAAACAGTGTCTTTGACTAGAAGCTCCTCTTTCTCCCAGGAAGTGAGAGCTCAGCTCCTTACACACGGGTCCTTACCCACATATTTCCTCTGCTGATAAGCCCTGGAAGCCAATCTATGAAGTCAATTTGTATGCATGTTTTCAAGGATGTAGGACTAGTAGTGCTGATCTGGGAACTCGTTTTTTTCTGAGCTTCTCCAGGCTCAGTCTTTGGACTAACTCCTTCAGAATCACCTGGGAACTTCTGAAAGTCATCCTGTCAAGCTTTCCTGAATCAGAACCCAGGGGTGGGCTGGTCCTCAGGAGGTCATTTTGCTTATTTGCTTATTTATTTGCGTTGATGTTAGGGATGGAACCTAGGTCTCAGGTATGCTAGACAGTGCTCTACTACTGAGCCACACCCCCAGTCTCTAGCCCTGGTTGGGATTTGGAGAAATATCTGCTCAGTGCCTGCACCCATCTAAGAAGGGATGCAGGGTTATATGTGTTCTGTCATCCTCATGAGAGTCTTGGTTTGAGTGCGGGTCCCAGGCTAGGTGGATGAGGCCTGCCCAGTTTGGGGACACAGCTCTTCCATCTGTGAACTGGAAGTTTCAGAGTGACTTTGATCAGTCTGAGTGCTCTAATGTAAACACCAGTTTCTGTCATTGACATCACCAGGTGAGAAGGATGTCACAGTTGGCTTTGGGGCTGTGCTGCCAGCTCTGGGAATTGAGATCAGAGAGAAGTGGGTCAGGACAGAGGGCTCGTCTTTCTACCTCTTTCTCCAAAGGGATCTCTGGCTTATACACCACTGGAGCCAGGCACTGTGCCCTAGGCCATCCCACCCTGGCCTCTGTCCCTCCAGCGTCAAGAGTAGCCACATCTACACCATGTCACGTACTGTCTTAGGAATGAGGGTGGCAGGGAACCAGAGTAGGAGGATGCAGAGGAGGCCCTGAAGCCCCTTTCAGGCACAGCTCTCTGGGACCTCTTTTCTCCTGGTGTGTAGGGATTTCCTTGGTGGCTGTAGCTTCATCACATGGACCCTGCTGTTGCTATACAAAGGTTTAGCCAGCCAGTGCTGAACTCTGCCAGCAGGACTTCTGGGAGACCAGCCACTCTGTTTAATGCTTGCCCCAGTGAATGTGAGGTCTGCCGTGCCTGCCTTTTGTGTTGGGGTTTGTAAGTCTAGAGGAGTAGCATATGTTTATTTACTTATTCACTACAACAGAATGCCTGGCGGTGATGCTGTAGAAAATTTTAATCCCAATCTAGAGTTTCTACCCCACCTTTGACCATTTAGTTACCGGATAAAAGACACACAACTTTTATTATTTACAGTAAGCCTTTATCAGCACTATAGCTGGGCAGATATCTGCCCTCTATGCTATAAAATCTATTCTCTGTCGATAACCCTGAGTTATTACTTGCTAGGTTTCATCTGGGCTGCTCTTAACTCCAATTGGCTATCCTCATGTGGCCATGTTTTCTTGACCCCTAACCCATGTTGACTTTCTCTTCCATTCCTCTCCTCTCCCTGGTGAGTCCTCTCCAACTTCCCAGGCCCGGCCAGCATCTTTATTTACCAATCAGAAATAACTTGGGGTCAAGGTCACACAACTTCACTTGGGTCTACGTGCAGACTCTCTTGTCTCTGGGGCAACCTGGTCTGGAGGAACCAGTATTAGCATTAGAATACAGGCAGCCTCAGACCAACCAGGTGGTGTTTGGAAGGTCTATCTAAAGCAGGAAGCTGATGACAGCCAGGCAACTGGGGACTGAGTTGTGCTCTCTTGAGGGTAGAGACAAGACATCTGTGAGAAAGAGGGTTTTTATTTGTTTGTTTGTTTGTTTTTGTTTTTTTATTTTGTTTTAAGACACAGTTGGGGTGAGGTTCAATCTCACAGAGGAGGTAACTTGAGAGCTGGCCTTTGAGGACTGAGTTAAAGGTCATCACTTGACAGGTAGGTGCTCCAGGCAGACAGGAAGATTTCTGAGTGTACAGTGGGTACCGTGGGTACCGAGGTGACAGAACAATGGCCTGATCAGGGAGGGGATGAGTTGGAGTGGGAGGTAGGGGCCTTGCCTTGGGCCTGGCCTCCATATCTGCTTCTGCTGCTTCTGGACTGCATGGCTTTGGCACATTGCTCTCACCTGTAAGGTGCAGGTAGCAAGACAGACTTTAGAGGTAGAGGGAGTGTCAAAGGATGCAGTAGATAGTACACAGTAGTCAGTCAGATGCTCATCATGTGCTTCTGCCTTCAAATGCTTGGTGAGACTTGCTAACTTTATCTTACCTATTCCAGAGGGAGCCATGGGAGGTTGTGGAAGAGGAGTTTTGATGGTTTCCCATCTCTTTTGTATTGTGTTCAGGTATGTGTGTGTGTGTGTGTGTGTGTGTGTGTGTGTGTGTGTGTGTGTGTGCGCGCATGTTAAAGACAACCATGTGATCTGGGGGGAAGAAGCTTTGGGGCATAGGGTCTTGGGGCTGTGCTGGTTAGTTTTATGTCAACTTGACACAAGCTAAAGTCATCTGAGAGGAGGGCACTTTGATTAAGAAAATGTCTTCATAAGATCTGGCTGTTTGTAGGCAGAGGCCTGCAGAGCATTTTCTTAATCAGTGATTGATGGAGAACAGCCCAGTCCATTGTGGGTGGTACAATCCTTGGCTTGGTAGTTCTGGGTTCTGTAAGAAAGCAGGCTGAGGAAGCTGTGGGAAGCAAGCCAGTAGGCAGCACTCCTCCATGGTCTCTGCATCAGCTCCTGCCTCCAGGTTCCTGCCCTGCTTGAGTTCCTGTCCTGACTTCCTTTGATGATGAACTGTAATGTGGAATCATAAGCCAAATAAACCCTTTCCTCTCCAAGCTGCTTTGATCATGCCGTTTTATCATAATAATGGCAACCCTAAGAAGACAGAGCTGAAGACCAACATCAGGTTGGGCTCTACATCTCCCTTGACTCTGCTGGCTGCTGGGAAGTGCTGGAACCCTGGCAGAGGTTTTGGTGAGAAAGCCTGGGTAGATATGTATCCCTGGTAAACCAGCTACTCTTGAAGTAGCCCACAGAGCTGGGTACTTGCTGAGTGGGAATCCAGCCATGACAAAGAAAGGCGAGTGTCATCAGTGGGTAGAAAGCTGGGCCAGAGCCTGTGCACATAGGGCATGCTGGTGTGATTGGACCATGGCCAACACTCACTGTGCTGCCAGGGAACTCATCTGGACCCTTTACTAAATCCTCTAGCATTGCTAGACAAAAGTCTGTCCTGTTCCTGTTCCAGCTTTACAGATGGTGACTGAGGTACAGAGTCTAAGGCATTTGCTCCTCCCATGCTAATGGAGTCCTGCTTGGTCTCCTGGGGTTCAAGAGCACCCCATTGAGCTGGAGTGGGAATTGAACTACTTGGAGGTGGCGTGAAGTTTGGAGTTGATTTTTTTTTTTCCCTCTGTCTTCTTTTGTTTGAGACAGTGTCTCACTTTGTAGCTTTGGTGGGTCTGGAACCAACTCTGGCTTATCTCAGGTTGACCTGAAACTCTCATGAGTTCTCCTGCGTCAGCCCTCCAGTGTTGGAACTGGGATTATAGGAGTGAGCCACATGCCCAGCCAGGGTTTGGAGTTTAGCTGCCAGTTTCTGCTGGCAAGTTGCTGTCACCTGCAAGGCAGAGACACATGATGGAGCTAGCTGGTCCGTTGGTAGGACTGCTACTTCTGGAGGTTTCGAACTCCTCATCTTGAAAGGCCTGGGTGGCTTCCTGTCCTGTCCTAGCTGTTACAAGAGAGGGAGCCAGCACCTGTGTTGCTAAGGTGACAGATTACATCCGACCTCATCCTTGCTAATCTCAAGACTTCCCCATTCTCCCATATGTGTTCATGTGTGAGTGCACATCCTCTGTCAAAGTCCTTGGCACTATGTGGTAGCCCATTGATGTGAACAGGGGTATCTCAGTAAGCCAAAGAGATGGTTGCTGTTGTGTCCTGGATAAGTACAGGGACTTCAGTGGGACAGTGTCCTCCAGGCTGGCCTCTGGTCAGCAGGCAGTGTGGAGGAGTGACCACCCAGGTCATTCTGCTTCCTTCTCTCTAGTCAGTCAGGATTCTCCACCCCGCCAAGCTTGTCTGCCTATAAAACCCAAGCAGCCAGCAGACCTCCAAGAGGAAGATCTTAGGACTGCTACTCAGACCCTTCCTGGGTTTCCATCCTCAGATCTTGGTATTCAGCTTCCAGTGATCCTGCACAGCCCAGGAGCCAGTCCTTAGAGGGCCAGGGACCACTTCCTCAGGTACACACAGTAAGGTCCCCAGCCCTGAGGAACAGACATGGAGTCCAGCCTGGTGACTCATGTGCCCTGGGGAGTTGCTTCTGCACTGATGCCAGCTGGTGTCTTCCGGGGTCGGATTAAAAGATAACTGTCAGAGGGCTGAACCGAGCTTTAGTAAGCAAGCCCTGGGCAGCTCTCTAGAGTGCAGCCCTGTTCCGGTCCCTCTGCTCCTCCTCCCTCTGGCTCCTTCCTTTCTCCCCTCCCATGCTCCACCTAGAAGCCAGTCAGCCAGCCCATCTTCAGATGCTATTGCAACCTGTCTCCCTCGTGGTTTTTTTTTTTTTTTTTTGGTCCCCTGGCCTCTTTGCAGAGGAATTCTTCAATCCGAGGGAGCACTTCCTAACAGGACTGGCATCCTTTCCCCGCTTCATTCCAGGTAAAGCAAAGGCCGCAGGGTACTACCTTCCAAGTGTGGTGGGGAATGACAGTGTGGAAAGGACTCTCAAGTCTTTGGGGAGGGCAGGCTGTAGGGAAGTGCTGGGCCACCTCACCTAGGCCAGGTCAGGTCTGATGGCCAAACGTCTGTGATGGAGGAGGCTCTCCTGTCATAGGAAGAAAGGTGCTTGTCTCAGCAGCTACTGTGCAGCCCGCTTGTAGTTGTGTGTGGGTGGCTCCTAGAGCTTCAGTGGATAGTCAGGACTTTGGAGGGCAGTGGAACTGGGACGGGGGGGGGGGGCTCTGCCTGGAGTTCAACCATTATCAGGTACCTGGGGGCAAGGGGACAGAGTATTCTGGAAACCATGCTCTCTTTTTGGTACTTTTCCTATTTTGTGATTAAGACACAGCACTGTAAGTTTTTCTTTATACAGTAGTTTTCCATCTGGGTACACAAAACACAGTGACCCTCATGCAGTGTTACTGGCCTGGCTTTAAACAGTTAAATGACCTGTCTGGGCTGTGGACGGTTCGCTTCAGGTTTTCCCTCTCCACGCCCTCCCAGCTCCTTTTCTTCCTTGCTTTGTCTTGTTAAGTTTCCCTTGGACCTTGCCATGTTCATGCCCACGTCACCACATGTAACTGGGACTTTCTGTTGTTGTTACTATTGAGACATGTGACCTGTTATGCAGACCAGGCTGGCCTTGAACTCACAGAGATTGACCTGCCAGCGCTCTCTGGGTGCTGAGATTAAACGCATATACCATCATGCCCACTTCTTAAACATTTAAAATTTCTCCCTTTTTTTGAGATGATGATAATTATATAATTTCCCCTTCCCTTTCCTTCTTCGAAACTCTCCCATAACTCTTTCAAACTCATTGTCTATTTATTTCATTGATTGTTGTCTATGTTTATAAGTATAGGTATACACATACGTATTCCTAAATATAACGTAATCGGCCTGTATACTGTTACTTGTATGCGTGTTTTCTGGGCTGACATTCTGTTAATGGCACTGTTCTCTCGCGAATATTTATGCTTCTCTCCCTCTCCCCATCCCCTTCTCCTCCTCCCCCTCTCCCCTTCCCTCTCCCCCTCTCCCTCTCTCCCTCCCTCTCTGACCCCTCTTAAGTTAGGGTATTGCAGAGCAGGCTGGCCTTAAACACATGATCCTCCTGCCTCAGTTCCCCCCAAGCACTGAGATTGCAAGTGGCATTTTGTTTTGAAAATTTGCAGACCCCCAGAAAGGCCAGAAGGATCTAGAAAAAGCACCCATGTAGGCCGCATGGAGTTCCCCAGACTTAGCACCTGCTTGGGCCCTTCCACCACGTTCTCTTTTCCTTCTGTCTACTGCATCAGCCTCCCCCTACCCCCCACCCCTTCATTAAGTCAGACCTGTGGTCCTCAAGACGTTTAACCCTAAATCCTGAAAAATGTGTCACACTGAGGCGTGCTTGAAAGAGGACACTGTCCCTGTTCGAGTGACACATCCTTATAGTCCCGTCCAAGAACTTCAGCCCTGGTGCAGCCGTTTCCTCTGGGCTGCTCCCCTTTCTTTTTAGCGCCCTGTGCTTCTCTTCTGAGCCACACCCCTCTAGCCTTACTTTTTTTCACCTCTTGTCCCCGATTTTCTATGCACGCCTTTTATAATTTTTCTTTTAATTGAACCTCTAATAGACATATTGCATTTGCTTGCTGTGCTTGTATTACATTTGAAAAAACCAAAGTTGGCTGGGTGTGGTGGTACACTCCTTTAATCCTAGCACTGGGGAGGTAGAGACTGGTTGATCTCTGAGTTCAAGGCTAACCTGGTCTACAGAGCAAGATACAGGATAGTCAGGGCTACACAGAGAAATGCTGTCTTAAAAAAGCAAGCAAGCAAGCAAGCAAACAAACAAAAAACTCCAAACCAAAACAATACCAAAAACAAAAACCCCACCCCCCAAACACCCCAAAGTTTACTGCCAGTGATTGCCATGTCTTTGTTAGAATACATTGTTATGATACTGATTTTTATACATGATTGATATCCCCCCAGGCAGTCTTATAATCCTCAGAACTTGCAAGGTCCCCTGAGATCAAACGCTTCGCTTCTAGAGTTTATTGTCAGACTTTAATATGCCTGCATGAGGTTGGTTTCTGTGTTCTGAATCTCTTCTATTTACCAAGTGTGTGCCTGGACATTTTAAACTATCACATTGAATTTTCAAGTACCCAGGGCTGAAATGCACCATTGCCTTGGGGATTACAGGTCTTGTAACTTAGGACAGAAAAGCCAGAAGCATCTTTCAGGAATCTGAGCGCTTTCTTCTGCCTTTGGGCTGGGTAGCTGGTCTTAGTCTCTGGTTATCTTGCTTGGTCCTTGACACAGCCTGAGGTAGAGGAAGGACTGCATGGGAGGGAAGGGGAGGAGAGGGGGAAGAGGCAGGGAAGGGAGGACGTAAGTCCGCTTGGCCTGCGGCATTGAATTGGGTCTGTTGGTCAGAGCCTGCCCTGTGCCACTCCTGGAAAAGCCATGCAAGTGAGCATCTTAGGACTGGGTCATTCTGGGTGCTGTCTCGCTGTTTCCCTTCCCCAAACCCATGGTCGCTTCTCTGAGAGGCTACCTTCAGGAGAACCCACGAAGAGAAGTGGAGCCAGTATGTTTTAAGTATGGAGATAGGATGGTGGCCTTGCTCCCTGGGTGGGAAAGAGCAGAGAGAGGGACATGACCTCTAGGGGGGTGAACACACACAGGAGGAGCAGGGGCAAGTTGGAATTGTGTCCACCAAGAGAAGGAAAGCTGCCAGGCTGGAGTCTCTGTGGATGGGTGGGGTGGGGTGGGGGTTAGAGAAGGCCTCACTGAGTGAGGGAGCAGTGAGCCCAGGCTTGCCTATGCCTGTAGAGCTTACAGCCTAAAGAGGACTTCCAGGAGGAATGAGTACTGACTGACAGGGTTGCGTATTTGGAAGAAAAAGGTTACTTGGGATTCTGACTTGGTCTTCTCAACAACAAGCAACAAAAAAGCATTCCTGTAGGACAGTGCCCTACCAACCCCCACCCCCCACCCCCAAAAGTACACAAAACCCCAGAGGGAGCACAGTGCCTGGAGAGGATGGTACTTTATCATGTGCCAGGCATCATGTCAGTTGTTTCCTTGGTTTCCCAGCAGTCCTGGGCTGTGGATACTGTAGCATCCCTGTGTTACAGGTGAGGAGACTAAAGCACAGGCTGGTTAAAGAATGAGCATGAGCCCCAAGCTGGTTGGCTCACAAACTGGGATTCCTGACCAGGTAGTTGGGCTCCAGAGCTCACACCAGTAGCAACCCCAAGATCCTGGCTACTTTTTCACCCTTGTTGCATGTCTACATGTCAGGAGTCCTGGTTTCAAGTAGGAGGTGGAGCCTGTGGACCACCAGGCACTGGACATAGTGGACCTGGCAGATCTATACTTCTCATACTTCCTGTAAAGGCCTGGAGCTAGTGATTTGGTGCTTAGGAAGGGGTTTTGACCATTTACTCTAGTCCCCTAGGGACAGAAAGGTGACCCCCAGGTATGAGAGGGACCTGAGATGGCTGCTGTTGGGCAGGGGTGGTGAGACAGGTAGACTCAGCTCAGGAAAGCGGCTTTCCCCTCATTGCAGTCTCTGTTACTCAAATTCCCTCCAGAGAGAAGTAGGAAGCAGGATGAGGCCCAGCCCACAGGGTGTGGTTATCAGTGCTCCTGTGCATTGAGTTTCTGGTCCTTCTGTCTTCAAGCATGGGACATTATACAGTCATGCATGTCTGTTGCATCCTAGAAACTGGCTGTGGGCATTGCTGCCCAGCCAGACGTGGCTTGTGGGCACTGCAGGTTGCATGCAGGGACTCTCAGAGGCGCCTCCTAAGACCTAGGTTTTGAGTAAGAGTTAGTGTGTGGGTCCCGGGGACACTGCAGATATACCTCTGAAGCCTACTGGGGCCTGTTTTCCATCCTCAGTGAAGTGGGGCTGATGTGTCTGGTGTCTGTCCATTCTTACTGCTCAGCAGGATCAGAGAGGAAGACATGGTTGCATTACTGGGGCTCTGAGAAGGACTGCAGTGCAGGTGTGTGTGTGAGTGTGTGTGTGTGTGTGTGTGTGTGTGTGTGTGTGTGTGTGTGTGTGTGTGTGTGTGTGTGTGTGTGTGTGTGTGTGTGTGTGTGTGTGTTCCTCACTGCACCATTTGTGTTTTCTTCTTTCTCTTTTCTGGTTTTGATCCTGGCAGGCAAGAAGGGGCACATTGATCATCTGACGAAGGCTGTATGATCAGCATCCTAGTGTTAGAGGAAGGGTGGGAGCCAGGGTTGGTCCCTGGGCCACACAACCATTCTCACAGTCTTTTCCTCACCTACTTGTTCAGTACCCACTGCATTTAGGCTGAGGACGAGGAGAAAGCCATGGCTCCAGACTGAGCTTGGCTTCCCCGTGTCACTGGCCAGCTGTCTGGATCACCCATGCACACAGCACTCCACTTGTCTTTATATTTGTAGCACTAGGGAGAGAGCCTACGATCTTATTCTTACTAAGTCCATGTTGTGCCACTGAGCTGTACTCCCAGCCCTTAACCTTTTTCATTGATTTGTAAGACACTGGCAGATAAGAGACCCTGTGTATTATTGTGCACAACATGCTGTTTTTGAACCACAACAACCTTGCTTTGGGTACCTGCAGGCTCAGGGCCCTGCAAGAGATGCTGGCTGGCGCTATAGAGCTAAATAAAGAACTGCCCTGATGTTTAGTAACTCATTGGGGTGACAGTGCCTGGTTAAGCAGTCAGAGGCAATATGGGGCCCAGGTATAGCATGAAAAGGGGACCCCTGGCCCTGCAGGGATCTATTTCCTTATCTGTCAGATACATACACTACACTATTTGGTCTTTGGAGACCTTCTGTCTTAACATTCTGAGACTCTCGGGTGACAGCGTTCACTTGGAGGTTAAAGTTTTCTGTTGAAGTCATTTCCCAGACAGAAGAGGGAGGAGCCGGGAGTGTTCTAAACATTTATCTGATCCTAAGCAGGCTCCCGTTCTCTGGTAGGCCAACTACATTGCTTTGCCTGTCCAGGTTGTGTCTTTTCTCAGTGCATCTTG
This sequence comes from Uromys caudimaculatus, assembly GCA_028551405.1. Lineage (NCBI taxonomy): Eukaryota > Metazoa > Chordata > Mammalia > Rodentia > Muridae > Uromys > Uromys caudimaculatus. The sequence goes on along the minus strand of CM052708.1, from coordinate 74,316,486 downwards.
GCCTCCACCTGTGTCCCATGCCAGCTTGCTGCTTGTGCTGGTAAGCAAAGCAGGAGCGGATGTTCTTTTATTAGCTGGAGCATCCTCTGCAAACTGCTGCCACTCCTGCTCCCTGAGATCTGGTTCATGAATGTATGTGCGCAGGACCTGGGGCACCACAAGTAAAGACAGGGAGGGCAGGGTGAGCTGGACACTTTGGGCCCATATTGGGGGGCTGACCTGGAGGGAGGTACAGGGGTGCAGAGAGTTCTGTTCCTCAGGGTCCACCTTTCTGGCTGTGCTGGGAGACTTGGT
>CM052708.1:74300189-74316092 GCA_028551405.1 Uromys caudimaculatus | reverse complement strand
CCCCTCCCCTCCCCTCCCCTCCCCTCCCTCCTCCCCTTCTTCCCAGTCTTCTCCCCTCCCTTCCCCTCCTCTTCTCCTTGAACTCAGGGTTCTGTGTGTATTAGACAAGCACTCTACCTACTGAACTGCATCTCCAACTGTGACTGCAGTTTCTTCTCCTGTGTCCCTGGTGTCTCACGCGATACCACACTTAAGTGTATTGAAGCAGAGGTCCAATAGCTTGTCATTAACCCTACCTGACCCCTTCTGGTGTCTGAAGTAGAATACTGCCCATACTCCTGCCTGGCAGGCGAGTTGCTAGACTGTGTAACTTAATACTACTTTACTAATTGTCTGGTGTGGTCACAGTGCACCCTTGTTACCACCCATCCACGAGGGTCATAGTTCCTGACTGGGCCAACTGGTTCCACTAATGCTCTAGGCACTCATGGGAAACAAATGGCCTTTGTGGTAGGCAGAGGGTGTTCCAGCTTGACCATGGGTCTGCACTTAGGGCAACTGGCTGGGAGCAGGTACCCAGAACAGACTGTTTTCCTCCATGATACTGGTGTAGAGTCTCAAACTGTCAGTCCTTTTCTGTTGCCACTGAAGACTGTTTTCTATTTCTGTCTAGAGCCTTCATTGGTTTCCATCATTGCCCATGTCTGGGGGGAACCTGAGGGTTGTGGCTCTTCCTGGTCAAATGCTTAATCTGTCCCCTTAAATGTAAGGAGCTGAGACTTTTGGAAAGTCACTGTGTCAATTTGGCAACACTTCCTCCTTTCTTGAAAGGGTCTCTCTGTCATCCCCCAAAGCAGTAGTATTACTCACTCAGAAAGCACACACACCGAAGAGGAACTTTAGTTAGGATAAAATGTGAAACTTGAGGAAAGTGTCCCTATTAACAAGTCAGGCTGGGTCTCAGTGATGTCCTCACTGTAGAATCCGAGTGTAGTGGTGGCATGGAAGTAGGTTTCCTGATCATTTGACTCACCAATGAGAATCTGAGATGTTACAGTTGCTACATATCCCTTTTATTAGCTCTTTCTAAAATATGGTTTTGAAACTATTTTAGGAGAAGCCAGGAAAGGGTCTTAGGAGAAAAAAGTAGTTGGCTCTTTAAAATGGTTCCAGAAGAATTGGTGTAATTAACAAACCTTGCTATAAGCTCTAGTGAAGATTTAATCATTCATTGTCTCTTACTGTATCTCTCTTCTCTGTCTGCCTCTTTGTATCTCTCTCTCTGTCTCTGTTTCTCAGTGTCTCTCTCTGCCTCTGTTTCTCAGTCTGTCTCTCTCTCTCTCTCTCTCTCTCTCTCTCTCTTTCTGTCTGTACACGTAGAAACTTATCTGTCCCAATTGCTCTCTCCATTACTTTTTGATTTGACTAGTCTGGGTCATGAACAAGCCCCAGGGATCCTCCTGTCTCCGCCTCTCCAATCACTGGGGTTACAGGAGCCTGCTGTTCCTACTAGCTTTTTATGTGGGTGCTGGGGTTCAAATGAGGGTTCTTATCTCATGCTTGTGCAGAAAGCACTTTACTGATTGAGCTCTCTTTGGCCCTATTGGTAACACTCTTTATTCAAGAGGTTTGCTATCCTCTGTCACTGTTTGGTTTTTCACATTCTTTTGTCCCAGTTCCTTCTGTAAGACCTTGCAGGTCGTCAGGAGGGAGGATATGCTAATATAAGGGGCAGGGCGGGGGGTCGAGAGGTGGCAGGAGGAGGAGAAGAGCAGAGGGGTGGCCCCTATATTTGTGCTCCCTACCAGCCTGTGCAATGCATTCAGCCCTTCAGCATGCACGCCTTGCCTGCTCTGTGCTGGCATCCGGGAAGTCCTCCCTACTGGTCTGTCTCATCTTTGATATAACCACCAAGTATAAAAAGCTGTCGGAAAATGAAAGAGCAAGTTGTATTCTCAGAGTGTTTGCCCCCGAGGAAACTGCGTGTTTGCACAAAATCCTATTTGACAGTTTCCATTTAAGCCAAGAAGCCCGGAGCCCCACAGGCCCTAGGAAATATGAAAATTGGCACTTTGTGGGGCCACTGCCGATGGTGACTCGCTGTTGGAGCCCCGTCTGCCATGAGAGATCTGAATTTGTCAGATGAAGATTGCTGGCGGGCTCTGGGTGGCTGCTGTGGCCGCAAGCACACCCGCTGCTTGTCACTGTGGGACCTGTTTGTCTGCCCCTCAAGGTCTCCTCTTTGTTTTTCTGAAATGTGATGAAATGGAACGTGCTCTTAAAAAAATGGGTAATTTCTGGTGGTGGCCTAGGCAGGCTTCTTGGCCTCAGCCACCATACTTATGCCTCCTTTATCTCATTCCGGCTGATGTGACATTGGCAGTGACAACTTGGATTGTTTTCTCTCTTATTCTTAGTCGTCTTTCCAGATACATTCCTTTTAATCACCCAATTTCTTTGCACAGAAGCTGAATATCTAAAAGCACATTTTAATTATGTTGGTTTACATTTCCTACTTACTTTCCCCCCTCTCTATGAACAAAGCAATATAGTGTTAATTAAAAGAAAAGAGAGTATAGAGCTGTTCACAGTAAAGAGCTCTCTATATGTTTGTGCTTGGGGCAACCCTAGGGGGGATGGGAGGGAACGGACGGCTTCAGCTGTGTACACTGCATCCCTCAGGATCAGCCTGCCAGCCTCATGGGTGAGGGATGGGCAAGGCTGGTGTGGGGCTTGCAAAGCAGAGGCAGCTTGGTGGTTCCTACAGACTTAGGGCTAGGAGGATCGCGCATCTGGTGGCTCTTGGCTTTTAGAATCCTAGGTTACTTGTTAACCTCTGAGAGCCTCGTGGTTCTTAGCCACAGAATGGACTTGGGGCAAGGCCTCCCTCCCCAGCATGCTTCTGCTTGACTGGTGTTTTATACCAGGGTGGGCTACGCACGGCCTTGCATGCCTAATCGCTGAGTGAGAGGAGAGAAGGAGACCAGAATCTGTCCTCAGAGGGCCAACAGGGTCAAGCTTTAGGATTTCTTTGAGTCTTTGGGGACTGGCATACTTTGGCTTCATTTGCTGCCCTTTGTGGTTGCACATGTGGTTTTTGGTTTTGATTTTTTTTTTTTTCACAAAATAAGGAAATATTTTCCTTATTGCACAAGATAAACCCCGTCTCCCTAGGGCCATATGTAAAAGATAACCCACATCCTCTTGCTCATTTGAAATACTTCTGTTCCCCTTCCCCATTTCCTGTGGTTGTCTCTGGGCAATCTGAAGACATAGTGGGGCCAGATTTTGCCTGAGATGGACGGAGGCGCTCTTTTTTCTGGACCTGTCAACGGGTCCCTGGAGGATGGCCGTGTCCTTGGGTCACAGTGAGCACTTGGGTCACTGAGATCATTAGGTGAAGCTGGAACTTGATGGAAGCTTTGTTTTGGATTTTAGTGAGGCGGTTGCTCGAGGTTTGTCGTCCTACTTTAGTGGGACTGGAGCATGACCTGCGCAGCTGTAGTCCCCCTGAGTGTGTGGGTGTGGCAGCTGCTTACTCAGTGCTCACCTGGAAACTCCTGCTGGGAACCTGGTGGAAAAAACAAGGGAGAGCTAAGTGGATTTCTGCAGGGCTCTACCTGTCATTGTGTCCTGCAGTTTTGCCTCTTTTCTCTGAAGCCTACTGTTTGAGAATTCATGCCAGGTGCTAGATAACGGGTGGGTGTGGGTGGGTGGGGTGGGTGGGGTATGTGTGTGTGTGGCCATTTCACACCTCACCTTATCTGAGTGGGTGTCTGGGACTGTGTGCTTTGGAGTAGGGCTTTGCAGAAGAATCAATGTAAAGAGACAGGTATTATTTTATTTTTCCTGGAGGATTTCTTTAGTCCTGCTCCTTTAAGAGGTGTGGAGGGAGCTGGAGGGATGGTTCACAAGTTAAGGGCGCTTGCTGCTCAGTCATGAGGGCCAGAGTTAGACTCCTAGCATACACCCTGGTGGCTCACAAATGCCTCTAACTCCAGTTTTACAGAGATCCAATGCCATCTTCTGTCCCTTGTGAGCACTTGAACACGTGTGATACACTCACACAGACCCAGAAATGTACATACCTGTAAATAAGATAGAACTTTAAAAGAAAGGTTTGGAGAACAGATTGAATTTTGGAGTTTAATTCCAATTAACAATTAATTATAGTGAGCCTGCTGAGCACTATAGACTTTAAAATAGCTTCTGGAGGAGGGCCAGCCCATAGAAACTCGGGGTGACACTCATTTCTCCATCTTTCCCATGACAGAAATCACTAATAGCACCAGGCTCTCTTCCAGATATGTGCTAAGGCTTTTGGAGCATTAGTGCTTCAGACAAGGGTATGGTGGTTCTTTCTAAATGCCCCTTTTTGGTTTCTAGTTTTTAATACAAACCCTTTTTGTCCCTGGTGGGAAAATCAAGCCCAATTAATCATCTACTTAACTGCGTCTCTGGGAGAGCATCTCTGACTTTCATACGACTAACTCAAAGTATCTTTTGCATATGCGTATGTGTGTGGAAGCCAGAGGTCAAGCTCCTGTGAGAGAGGGTCTCTCAGTGGCCTGGAGCTGCCTGAGTAGGGTGGACTGGCTGGCCATGAGTCCCAGGCATCCATCTGTCTCTGCTTCTCTAGCACTGGGATACGATCACGTGACATCGTACATTCATACATACATACATATACATATACATATATACATATATATATATCTCATAGATTCTGGGGCTCAATCTTTGGTCCTCATGCAAGTACAGAAGCACCTCACTGACTGAGTCATCTCCCCAGTCCCTCCTGAGTCTTTCTGGTATGTGCTGATGGCTATCAGCCCTCCCAAGCTCTGGCCTCCCCTACCTCTTCTTGTGCTTACCAAAGCTTATCACATCAGCAGCCCGAGGGCCTGAACTTGTATTGCACATCCTCCTAAGTGGTTGGCTTAGGCTGGCATGGTCTTGCTAGCTCTGGCCTCCAGTGCGAGTGTCAACAGGCTGTCTTCACCGGGTCTCTGCTATGAGTAGTTTGTGGTGCTGGGCAGTGGAAAGCAGGGCCTCACAGCACAGGAGGTGAATGCTTCAGCCCTGAACCACCTACCCAGCATGGTGACTTTTTCTTCAGTGAATTTTGGTGAATTAATCATTGCGTGGATCCAGCCCCTTTTCAGTTCTCTGCCCCTGCTAACAGTGTGCCCTTCTTGGACACAAACCCCTCCGCAGTGATGCTCATACCTCCTCCTCTGCTCTGCCTGCCCCCCCTCCTTTCACCGCTGACTTTTGGGCCACCCTTCCTGTACTAGCAGTTTAGGGGAGCATCCTGAGTGGTCTTCCTACTCCACAAGCCCTGTCTAACTCCTTCCTGTTCACTTCGAAGCCTAGCCTGTCTCCATACTGTCTCCTGCTGCCTTCGCCACTCATGTGCTGGGACTGTCGGAGTGCACTGTCTGGCTCAGCTCCAGCTGCTGCTGCTGTTTCTCCTCCTCCTCCTCCTCCTCCTCCTCCTCCTCCTCCTCCTCCTCCTCCTCCTCCTTCTCCTCCTCCTCCTCCTCCATCATCATCATCTTGTGTAGCTTGGGCTGGTCTCAAACCTTGAATCTCCTGAGTACTAGGTTATAGACCCAGGCCACTCTCTGGTAGAGGTCTGCTGGGGATTGAACATGCATGCCAGACAAGCACTGGTCTGGGTCCAATCACACCCTCGGCTGTTTTTAATTTTTCTTGTGTGCACATGTATGGGAGCAGGGGTTTAGTTTTGTAATTTGAATAAGTATAGAAAGGAAAAGGGGTTACTAGAAGGGGGGAGGATGCATACACACTTTCCAGAGGTTTCTTATCTTACTCAGAGGAAAGCTTTACATCCTCTGTGGCCTGTAAAGTCACCTGAACCTGCACTGTGACCTGCAGCTCACCCCATCCAGGCTGGATAGGCGTTCTAACAAGCTGACCCCAGGGCCTTTGCACTCTCTGCCCTGCTTGGAACAGGCCTCTTCCAGCCTTCCTACACTTCCCTTGGGCCTTTCTCGGGTCTGAGCTCCTCTGAGAGCCCTTCAGTATTCCTTTCTTTCATTCCCTCACTGCTCATATGAGCTCTAGAAGGGCAGAGATTTACCTGCCTCCTTGTCTGTTGTTTCCTCATGAACTCCCAGCATTCTCTGGGTATGTGCATGTTAGTGTATGTGCGCGCCAGCTCTAGCACAGGTATGGAGGTCAGAGGGCAACTTGAGGGAGCTCGTTCTCTCCGCCATGTTAGTTAGGCTTGATGGCAGATGTCTTTCTTTACCTTCTGAGCCATCTTGGTGACCTTCTCTGAGCTTTAGAGTGGGTACCATCTCCCAGTACAGACATGGCCACCAAGGGGAAGCACCACGGATAGTACAACACTCCTTCTCTCTCTCTCTCTTTTTTTTTTTTTTTTTGATACTTTATTTACATTTCCAATGTTTCCCCTTTTCTGGGTCTCCTCTTTGGAAACCCCCTATCCCCTCCCCAACCCGCACTCCTTCTCTCTTGCTTTGATTGGCTGATGCTCACATACAGGTGACAATGAGGGCTGAATTAGAAGGTGGGTTTGTTCATTATTCAGCAGAACAAAGGGAAGACAGAGCTGGCCTGCCTGGGGCTGGCCAGGCTGGCAGAATGGTAGAAAGGGAAAAAAGGCCTTTTGTCTTCTTTTATCTTAGTTACTCTTGCTGTTGCTGTGATAAAATACCCCGGCAACAGTGACCTGAGGGAAGAAGGGTTTGTTTCAGTTCATAGTCCATCAGGGTGGAGAAGTCACAGCAGCGGGAGCTTGAAATGGCTGGTCATATTACCTCCAGAGTAACGATTGCTTGTGCTTAACTCAGTGTCCCCCTCCACCTTGTCTTCTTATTGTTAAATATGTATCCTGATCATCTTTATCCCAACTCTCTCCTTTCTTTACAGCTGATGATCCCAGCATAGGGAATGGTACTATCCATAGTGGGTAGATGGTCTCGCCTCGATTAATGCCATCCAGATAATCTCCCGCAGGTATGCCCAGAGTGATCATTTGAGAGTAACCATCATGTCTTTCTAGCCTGCAAGAACAGGCTTTTATTTAGACATGGAGAGAAGGTTGTAATAGGTGGCGCATGGGTCCTTCATAAAGGACTTTCTACCATTGATCCCTCCAGGAGTAGAGCAAAGGCTGGATACTCTCTGCCTGAGCCAGTTCACAGGCCCTGACGTCTGTTTGCTGCTCCCTTGCAGGCATTACCTAGGAAGCCGCTGAGGTAGGACTCTGGAGAGCTTAATGAGTGCCCAGCTGTGCAAAGGCCGCTGCCTTTCAGAACTCTTACTCATTGACTCCTCTTATCACCCAGTATTCTTCCTATTCAATAGGCAAGGAAAAATATGGGAGCAGCTGACTTAGGGCCACACAATGGGACACACAATGAGCAGATCCTCAGCCACTTGACATCCTGAGATGAAAGAAGGCAGTAGAGTCTGTGGGACAGGCAGGCCAGAGACCCAGGGAGGTGTCCTCTTCTCTTGGTGGACATGGGAACTGAGGCCAGTCTGAGCACAGGAGCTGGCCAAGGTGGAGACTGTTCACGGATCGTCATCTTTTCTGTGTGGCTCCTAGGGCTCTAAATTTATTTCAAGACATTAATCATTATTAATCATTGATAATATGGACTGGAGCCTGGAGGAACTTGGCTGCCACTCCCAACCTGATGCAGGACAAGGCAGTGGTGCTGTGGTCAGTCTCCTCCAGTTGCAGGCCCTGGTCAGATGTGGCTGCAGTCATCACTAATGAATTCTTGACTTTTTGCACCTGACCCCTGACCTACCTCCCACACCCTCTGTGTCCCCATGCTCCCCCAGCTGGGGCATAACTGTGGATATCCTCTTCTGGCCAAGTCCCAAGACACTACCTGTACCTCTGGTACCTTTTGGGTGCAGATATGCCACCTATTCTAATCTAGAGTGACACAGGAAGTCAGACTTGTTTCCACAGTGGAAGGCACTATTAAAGGTTGTCCCTACCTGGTGCTGCTTGACAGCCTTGCACCCTTTTCTTCACCTCCCACAAAGAGCTCAGCCTATCTGAAAGGAGTTAGTGTTCCCAGGCACTTGCATGTGGTCTCTGCAAAGCCTTCTGTAGGTGGGGAATAGCTATCTGACCTGACCTTTCATCCAGATAAAACCAAACACCAAACTTCCCACCCCCACCAGGCCAACAAGTAGCAAGCAAAAAGGTTGTTATGTTGCCATTACTTCTGACTTTGCTTGCTTTGTTTTCTTTGCTGTTTCATGTCATGGGTTCCAAATTAGAGAGGACTTACAGAGGCAAACCTGACCTCTGAGTTTCGTGGAGTCCTGTTTTCCAGATCAACATTACAGTACAGAGCTTCAAACACACTGTGCTCCTATTGCCCTCGCATGCCACTGTCCACCCTACAGGTGCATGCTCCCATTGCCTGGGCAGCGGACACACGCCCACCTTTGCAAGTCATCCTTTTGATGACCCCAAAAGGGGAGAGATACACACTATGGCTGTGCTTATCCACACTGAAGGTACCTGTCCTCAGACTTTGCAAAAAACACTGTAGTGTCACCTCTGAGGGTGGAGAACCTATATCAAATCCTCATGTACAAGCCCCATTGTTTTGGGTGGGTTGTGCACACCAAGGACAAATCAAGCCTAGTCTGAATCACCAGTTGCTGTGCACAGAGATGGTCAGCATGTTTTCACCTTGAGATAGACCCCTAAGCTGTGTGGTGTAGGTAGGGCTTCCTTGATTGATATGCCTTAGTCTGTATATGCTGCATCCTGTGGCCCTTCTATGGTCACCCTTTTAGTTTTCCTGAAACGCCTGAGCTTTGTCCACCTACAGTGTTGACTCTCAGTATGTACAGCCTAGAACAGGAGCTGCCCTCAGTACAGTTCTTTAGGCGGTTTCCCTAGTCCAACACCACATGAGGTGAGCAGCAAATGGTGAATCTCACCACCCGAGTCTTCCTTATCTCCATAGTCAGGGAGAGAGAGTGGCTCACCAGTGAGGATTGCTTCATGTTCTTTACTCTTCTCTAGGATGTTCTGCCTCCTCAGAGCCCCAAGAGCCCAGACTCAAAGGGTAGCATGTGTGGATTGGGTCCTGTTCACAATTGGTAGCTCTACCTTAAACAAGCCAAATAGTTGAGAGCCTTGGTTTCCTCCTCTGTAAAATGAACCTAATGAGAACCTCAGGGTCATTGTGGGTGTTAACTGAAGCAATGTCTGTAGTGTGAGCCAAAGCATGCACAGTCCTAGCACTTACCAGGCTGAGGACCCATTAACCGCTATCATTAACTATTAGAGAGTGCCATGCAGTCTGCAGTTTCTTTACGGACTGTGACGTCATCACTGGCACAGCCTTCTATTTAGGTAATGCAGGAGTTGAGAAGGGCAGGGTAGGAAGGGCCTACTGCAGGCTGGCTCACCAGAATCTAATCTCAACAGCTGGTGTTTGGGGCTGGCTATGTGGTGTTGTTTCAGACAATCTCTGTGGAGCAATTCATTTGATCCTCAGAGGACTTTCACGAAGAAAGCATTCCTGTCATCCCCATGTTACAGAAACATATGGACACACAGAGAGCCTGAGGGTGAGGTACGGGTGGATTTGGGAGATAAGGCCAGGGGAGCTGGTGCTGGCCTCTGTGCTCCAGTCACGCCATCTCCTGTGGCCTAGAGGCTCAGATGGGAAGGACTCCCTCTTAACCCTTCTAGCAGGTGTGCAGCCTCTGGAGCTTCTGAGCCTGTTTCCTCTCAACATCAGAGATGTGTGTGAGTCTGGGAGTGATTGGAAACGTGGGTTCTAGTTCTTCAGGTGTGAACTGGAGAAGGACAGCAGGGTGAGGCAGACACCTGCTTTGATACCTGCTCTCTTGGGGCCATTTGAGCCACCTGGGAATAGCAAGCCCACTCTCATTGTTGGCTGGTAGGGGCTAGCCTGTCTGTGGCCATGCTGTCTCAGGGTCCCTGGTGGTCATGGATCTCTGCATGCTATTCAGCTGTTTTGAGTTTCAGTGGCGCAAGCATGAGTCACCCAGCCCTTTACAATTCCAGGTGACTGGAGGGGTAGGTGACAGGATACTCCCTAGCCTTGCAGGCTGCTGAAAGGGGCCTGGGAGTCTGGGTTGTTCTCTTATCACCATAGTTCTGGACGTTCTTTTGAAGTCTTCTTAGTGAGCCAGGAGGACTGAGTCACACAGTAAACAGAATTAGCAGGCCTGAGCTTCTCTGAAGGTTGTAGATAATGCGAGTGTGGGGAGTCGGTCACCGAGTGTCTCTAGGTCAGCTGTCTCTCAGAGGTACCCACTTCCTCCAGGGCTTGTGGAAACTTCCATCCATAGCTCCACTCTCATCTCTCTGCTAACCATGCTTCCTGTCCTTGGTCCCTGTACTACTGGTCTGTACTGGTCTGTGTCCACATGTCCCTGGGGCTTCTTAGGAATGCAGTGTCAGGTCCTATCTTGATTTATCATTTAATCAGGTCCCCAAGCAATTCCTCAGAGGGCAGACAACCCACATAGGTGACCCTCAAGACATCCATCTGAAGCTGGTCTCAAGCTTGTCTTCTGTGGGAATGTTCAGTCTGCTTAGGATCTCACAGGCTGGCCCTCAGGTAGCATATGTGAGGGAAACTAGCCTGTTCTACAGTGTCCGATGGCCTGGGCTTCTGGGCAGAGCATGTTCCTTCACCACAGAGGCTTTCTAGGATGCCTTAGGCTTCAGTTAGCTGCAGCAGAAATCCCTTCTGGGAATTTGGGAAATCGTCATATTCTTACAGCCGCTGTAGTCAGACAGGCTAGACAGGACATCTGAGTATGCTGGGCTGAGGTGGGATTCCTGTTAGTCTTCAGGTTTGATTATAAACCTGAGGGAGATGACACCAGACAATTGCCCCTCAGGAAGCTGTCAGCTTTGAGAAGACACTGTATAGCGTGTGTGTGTGTGGGGGGGGGGGGGGGGATGAGGGGCTAACTGCTGCCTTCTGCTAACAGTCCTGAGCACATAGGGCTTTAAAGACAATAGTTACGAAGACAAGACACTGCTCAGACAGTGTCATCTTTGGGCCCTTTCCCCCTAATGATGTCCAAGGCTCTAAGAACGTTGTTAAAACTGGGCCTTGTTCAGTCTTAATCAGTTACTACCCCCAACCCCATCAGCCTTGCCAGGGCCGGGAACCCTGCCAGCTGCCTGTACTGAGGGGCCAGGATGATGCCCAGAGATTCAAATAAAGATGTCATTCTGCCCCGGGGTAGGCCTCATAGCCCAGTCAGGACTTTGGGGACAGGAAAGAGGAACAGAATGTATTGGTTGCAGAAATGTGAAATGTACTCCTCCAGCTAGGGAGGACACTAGGCAGGGAGGAAGAAGTGCATCTGCCAAGCTTAATTAACAGTGGAAATTCGCCATGGGGAGGAGGAGGAGGCGATGTGTGTGTGGTGGTGATGGGGGGGGGGGTAGACTGCTTTACTGGAAGATGGGGCAGTGCGGATGCCAGTAAGAGAAAGAAGCAAGCGTCCATTCTGGCAGTGGCATTTCCAGAGCGCAGGCAGAAGTGCCAGGCTGGGTAGAGTTGAGCACAGACTGGTGGGGGTGTGACTGGGAGCGTTTACTTGTGTCTCTTCAAAAACAATCCACCCTATAGCAGCTGGCCAGCCTTCCTGATCCCATAGAGAAAGCGTACTGAAATATGGTCGTTAGAGACCTGTTCCTCACAGCTGTCTGCCATGGTCTGGCTGTGCTTGACTTCAAGGGTGCCAGTCGGAAAAGAGAGGACTTAACATTTGCATATAAGTAATGTTATACAGACTGATTAGCCTGTATTTATGCATTACACATTCTCTCTCTCTCTCTCTCTCTCTCTCTCTCTCTCTCTCTCTCTCTCTCTCTCTCACACACACACACACACACACACACACACACTTTTAACAACAATTAAAGAGAAAGAGAGCCAGGTATAGGAGAGTCATGGAGGGTTTGGAGGAGGAAATGGAAGGGTAATGATGTAACTGTATTATAATCTCAAAATAGAAAAAAAATTACTGAAAAAAGAGATGAGAATTGTAAGAGACTATGGACATCGCCTGTGGATGATGATGATCAGCCTGTAACATGTCTGTGTTTATGTGCATGTGTGTGGGTTGAAGTATCGTATTGTACACTATACATATGTCTAGTTAATACTCTAAACAACTTTGCAGTATTTCCTTTTCTGGTGCAAAAGTGCACAGATGTGAAATGCACAGCAAAACCCCGTTGTGGAGCTGGGAGTCCAGCTCAGTCGCCCAGTATGCACAGAGCTCTGGATTCAGTCACCGCCACTGCATGAACAGGGTGTGGCAGCGTACTTGGGAGACAGAGGCAGGAGCGAGGATCAGGAGTTCAAGGTCAGCTTCAGTCATGTACTTGTAAGCCGGTGGATACTAGGATAGGTAGGACTTGAGATTCAGGAGCACAAGCATGCCTTCTTCCTTTTTTTTAAAAGCGGGATCATAGAATTTCACCGATGGATGGAATATTTTTAGTTCTAGTGCCCTGCAAATGATGTACAAATGGCCCTGTGACAGTCATGCCAGGGGAGCACTAGGTCCCCCTGCTGCCTTCCCTCTGCAGGTAGCATTATCACCTGCTGTGGAGATGCCAGAGGACACATTTCAGTCTAGGACTGTCCTGTTGGAAGACTAGATATCTACCCACTCCCCTAGTACCCCTCACTTCCTGCTAAACACCCAGACTCCCCAGACTCCTAGAAATTTCAGTGACAGGTGACTGGTCACTGCTGCTCACTTGCCTGTTCTTGCTCCCTGCCCCCATCCCCAACCCCTCATCCCCAGAGTATTTTGTCCGTTTTCTACTCCCCCTTCATCTTGTCAGAGAGGGAAGCCTGCTAACTCCCTGACAGGCCTTTGTATTCCAGTCCTCTGATCTTCCTTGGGGACCTCATCTCCTCTGTCCAGGGCTGGGGTGTCCTTTGCTCTTGTGGAGGTTTTCTCACCGTGAAGCTACGGTTGCCCCAAGTCTCCCTCCTCATTTCCCTTCCCCGTTCACCCCGACCCCCACTACATCTCTATCTACTTTTTTCTTTCTGAGAGTATGTAGGTCTTAGGGACACTGGGAAGAGTTGAGGTAGAAGAAGGGAAGAGAACCTTTGCATCTGGCCCCTTCTGCCTCTGGGTAATTCTTAACAGCATTCTAATGTCAGAGCCCCAAGGCTTGTTCAGAGGCCTTACAGCAAGACCTTACCTGTGCTCACCCACCTGCTTCTAGGAACAAGACATTCCTCTTCATCCCTGTTGGGTAACCTGCCACCCCTGCCTGGCATGCTTTACTGCAAACCGCTGTGTAGTCTCCCAGTGGCATCAGTTTGCCTTCTTCTTTAATTTTGCATCAGCTGAGGCCTCAGAGACCAATATGCACACTTAGTTTTCACTCCTTAGTGTGACATGTCACTGATGCAAGACGACAGGACTTTGCATGAGGCTCAACCTCTTCCTCACAGACTGGAACCAGGGTCCAGCAGGCCAAGTGCTTTGCTCAGTATACTGAGTGCTGCTCACCCAGCATCTCAATACATAGCTTATGTATTCCTAAGGCTGGCAGGCCGCACCTAGTATTGAAGAATTTTTGAAACTAAACCCTGATGGCAGTGTGCACTCAGTAGATTACCAACATTACGTGCCTACTCAACCCCCAGCTCCTATTCCTCCTAGTGGAGTAGCACCAAACAAAATGTGCTACTCTCGGCTTTGGCAGCATTGTGATTGCTCTTAAGTTTGTAGGTAGCTTGATTTTTTTTATTATTAAAATTTTTATCACATTTATTCAGTGTTCGGGGAGGGCTTACAGGTATAATAGCATGTATGTGGAAGTCAGAGGACCACTTACAGGGGGCAGGTTTTTTCCTTTTCACCTGTGGGACCTGGGGATTGAACTCATGTCCTCAGGTTTGGTGGCAAGCACTTTTTCCTTTTGAGCTATGTTTATGGCCATGTTTTTACTCATTTTATTTATTTATTTACTGTTTGTGAAACAGGGTTTCTCTGTGTAGCCTGAGCTATCCTGGATCTTGCGCTGTAGATGAGGCTGTCCTCGAACTTAGAGATCCACTTGCCTCTTCCTCCTGAGAGCTGGGATTAAAGGCGTGCGCCACCACTACCTGGCTTACTAATTTATTATTATTATTATTATTGTGTGTATGTTTGTGTGTGCATGGACACGTGAGTGCAGGAGTGCATGTATATGTGTGTAGGTCACAGGACAACTTTGTGGAATTAGTTCTATCCCCCTCTGGGGGTTGAAACTCAGATGGTCATGTGGGACAGAAGGCAGCCTGCAGCCTAGACTTCCCTCTACCAACTGATCAGAGCAACAGAGAGTGAGTGTGAAGAAGAAAGGTGGGCACGAGGCACTACCCACCACATCTCTCTCTTGACCTGGACTCCGGGTTCCCAGGCCTGGAGCGGCGGGCCGACACAACAGCGCAGGTTGTGGTTGAGTGGCCCTTCTGGTTAGTAACGTTGGTCTCCCTTTCTGTCCCCAGGCTCCACCTACAGTGTCCTGTCCATCATGCCCTCAGACTCGGAGAGCAGCAGTTCCCTCAGCAGTGTGGGTGAGTACTTCCTCCCTAGGGACAGGGGATGGGCTGTGGCTTGAATCTTGAGCAGGGATGGCCTGGGAGGGGATCCCTGGCACGGGACAGCAGTCCTTCCATCTGATTATGTGACGTCTTCCTCTGATTCCCATTTTCTCTTGTCAACAAAAGTCCGGTTTTGGTATTAGACAGGTGAGTGTGGGAGACACGTCTGCCTTCTTTATCACTTCCTTTGAGTGTGAGCAGTGAGTCTGGCCAGCCCTCCCCAAAGCTGCTTGTTAAGATTGACCCCTCATGCTTGTCCTCTGAAGTAGGGGTTGTGTGCTGTCCTGAGAAAGAAGCTGGCCATGCTGAAATGATGTTTCTCTGAGCCTAGGAGAGTGAGACCAGCCCTGACTCAAGAGGCTAGCAAGAGACCATATGATTTTCTAAGCTTCCCAAGCATCTCTGTGTGACCTTTGCCCTGTATTGCACCCCTCTATTGGGAGCCCCAATGTTTTTATCTGACTGTAATGGATGGATGATACCTTAGTGGGGGCCTGGAGTTTATGGACTTGAAGGAGCACAAGAGAGCTTGGTCTAGTCACTGTGCTTCCCTGCTACAGAGAGATGGGAAAGTTGACACCCACAGAGGGCAAGTACTATGTCTTAGTTTCCCAAACCAGCTAGAGCTGACATCTCCCTGTCAGTTCACTTTCTGTAGAGACAATTTTGAAATTTTGGTTTCTTTAAGAAACACAGAAATATTACAAGAGTGTGTTTTTGTTTTAATCCCAGGTATGAGATATGGGGCTACTTTGGACTGTCCACAGCAGCTGACTGTGATTTGCCTCATACTCTAGGAGAGGCATGGTTTTGTCAGCTGAAGATAGTTTCTTCAATCATGTGACATTTGGAATTCTGGGACCTTTTTGAGGGTACATAAAATGCTAGGGCCCCATAGGTGGGGTTGGTTGATCACTGGGGGAGGGGGGTGTTGATTGCAGTTTGTTAGTAGCAGTGCTCTAAAAAGAAAAAAAATGTCTCTCCCTCTTCTATCCTTTTTTTTCTCCTATCTAGTGTAGGGGGTGAAACCAGGGAGATAAAGGGTGGGAAAAAGAAGAACCCACACAGTAGCAAAGACTGGCTACAACTTTCTGATCTCTTCATACCAGGTACTGTGTAGGGCAAGTAATGGTCCTTTGATTGCTGGATCTCAGGGCAGAGACTAAAATAATCTATTAGAGCAGGGGAGGGCCATATGATCAGAGGCAAGCAGGTGCTGAGAATGGACTCTGCATGTATCTTCCTGGGTTGCCTTAGTATAGTCTCACAGACTGGGACTTCAGCCATGGGAATGTGTCTCACAGATCTCAGGGGT
>CM052708.1:74288658-74300089 GCA_028551405.1 Uromys caudimaculatus | reverse complement strand
CTCTCTCTCTCTCTCTCTCTCTCTCTCTCTCTCTCTCTCTCTCTCTCTCTCTCTCTCTCTGTGTGCGTGTGCTTAGGACACTCCAATCACACCAGGTTCAAGACCTGTCTCATCCACTGTGGCCTCAGGCTGCTAATCCGTAAAACACTATGTTTCTAAATCTCTAATAAGGTTCACATTCTCCTCTTCCTGGATCAGGGTTTCCACATCTGAAAAGAGCATAGTCACTTCATAGCTGTCATGGCATCTTGAATCCAGGACAAAGGTTCCAAAGAGTCTTGAATTACAGTTGACTCTGGGTCAGGCTCTTCAGGATAAAGAGGATGGAGTGAGCCATTTGTTTCTTCTCTCTTGCTGCTCTTATCTCTAGTAAATACTGCAGATAAATTTACATTGTCATTCTGAGCTGGCAATGACACCTTTCCAAGGAACATGTATGATCTCACAGGGGGTTCAGCGAGAGGCTCTGCTTCTTAAGTCATTTACTGCTCATGTCATCATTTTGAGAATGAGCAGGAGGATGAGATTTATATTTTTCTGCAAGGGTCTCTATCACAGGCTGACTATAAACTCTTGGTTGGTCTTCTTGCTTATGTTTCCTGAGTATAGGGATTACAGGCATAAACCATCATGCCTAGCTCAATGGGCTGAACTTGAAGGCAAGTTAGCCCTTGTGCTGAGGGTCCCCAGTGTCCCCAGATACTTCTTGAGACTCATGAACAGGCTGAGAGCAAATCTTTGATGTGTGTCCCATCACGAGTTCAGCCTGCACTGGTTTTGCCCAGTTCTTTCACGCAAGAGCTGGTTGTATTCCTGTGGTCAATCCTCTCAAGCTCAAGGGAACCAAGATTTGCTTTTCTTTCTCTTCTGTTCACAGATGAACACCCACGCCCACTTCCTTAACCATTATGGAAATGTGTGACCTCATATAGCAGGCATGACTATGACCAGGCTGGGTACATGAGGATGGGGCTCTGTACCCTCAGGCATATGGCGAGCTGCCTACAACAGCAATTTAGCTGTCATAGCCAGACCTGACAGCACCCAGAGCTGTGAGGTCCAATGTGGAGCTACTACCAAGTAGCTCTTTACATTTAAATGCCTTTAAATATAGTGACATTTCTAGTTTCTCGTTTACATGAGTCGCATGGAATTGATTCTGTAGTCACCTATGGCCAGGGGTTTCCATCTTGGATGTCACAGGTGACAATCCAGATGACCAAGACAGCTAGTTCCTGTAATGTCTCCATATGATCAAGCCCTGGGAAGGATCTTTTCTCATTGAGGGCAACAGAGTCACTGGTGTGACCCTATGCCTGTGGCACAAGCCTGGTCCTGCTCCACATGCTTGGGTACTTACCAGGGATACAGGTTCCTGACCATCTAATGATCAGAAACTCTGAGGCAGGGCTGACCATCTGCAGTTAGTCCACCACACTTGGGTGTTCCCACGGTGTCTGTGATGGGCTACATTTAGTCCATTGAGGAGACCAGACTAATCTTCCTCGTGGCTAGACAGTTCTTGCTGGGCCAGTGTCTTCCAGCGAGAGTCAGAGCTTGTCATTGGCACACTTGGGTGGTGGTGCCCATAAGGCCAGATGGATACCCACTTTTATTGGTCTTCCTATGTGGACCTTAGGAAAGGTAAGAAAAGGTCCTTAGAATACAGAGGTCACGTCTACTTTCCTGCTTCATCTCAAGGTGAAGCGGTAAATTGAAGGACAAGCTGTATTCACCAGAGGAGGCCTTGGTAGGTTAAGACTGGAGGTAGAGGGCTTTCAATCTTGTTCTGAAACACTGTTGTCCCATTGTGATGAACACTTTGACCAAAAGCAGCTTGGAGAGGGTTTATTTGGCTTACACTTCCAGGTAACTGGAAGTCTATCACAGAGGAACTCAAGCCAGGAGCAGAGGTAGGAATCACAGAGGAAAGCTGCTTAGTGGCTCCTTCCCTTCTGCTCCTGGCTAGCTTTCTCACTCAGTCCAGGACCACCTGCCTGAAGAATAGTTCTGTCAACAGTGGGGGTAGTCAACAGTGGGACAGGCCCTCCGACGTCAATCAGTAATCGAGACACTTCCCCACAGACATGGCAGAGGCTAGTCTGAGCAAGACAGTTCTTGAGGGTCCCTCTCTCAGGTGATTCTAGTTTGTGTCAAGTTGAAAATGAAAACTAACCAGTCTAAGTTTCTTGTGTATCTCAGGCTGGTTGTGAACTCGCTGTGTAGACAAAAACAATCTTGAATTTCTTGCCCTCTTGCCACTACTTGATTAGTGCTGGGGCTTACAGGTGTACCGTGCCACATCTAGGTTATGCTAGTGGGCGGACCAAATGCAGGGCTCTGTATATGCTAGGCAAGCCCTGGGCTTCATCCTAAGCCTGTGTTTTGTCTTTTTTTTTTTTTTTTTTTTTTAAATAGAATCTTACAATATAATCCAGGCTGGCCTCTCACTTGCCAATAATCCTGCCTCAACTTCCTAAATCCAGGATTGGATACCACACTCTGCCTAGGAGTATTTTTGTATTTTTTCCCCCTAGGTGCCTGAGGGCTTACTTCAGGTCTCTTTGTCAGCATCATGGTAGCCACAGTGTCCTTCTGCTGGAGGCCTCTTGGGGGATAGCTTTCATCAGCTCTGCACGAGGCTTCTCTGAGGACCCCATCCTCATTGTCAGCTGTGCTGCAGAGCTTCCCTAGTGCACTCTTAGGCTCCTGATCCAATTCCACAGGAGTCTTGTTTCTCATCTTGAGTAAGTGGGGAAGAGACACTCCTAGTCACTGTTTGGGAAGCCTTCAGCTCCCTGCAGATGGAAGTTGTGGGAGGATTCTCACGTACCAGAGAGATGGATCCCTGGCTTGTGAGGAAGGACTGGTGCTGAGGGATTTCCCTGTGTTCCAGGGAAGATTCCTGGAAAGGGTGATAGGGCTTCTGTTGGGGGAGGAACCAAGTCAGCAGGGAGGCAGGGGCTATGCCCTGTGGTCTCAGCAGTTTCTTCCCTGGACAGCCTTTAATTAATTAACTAATTCATCTATCATTTGAGACAGGGCCTCATATAGCTTAGCCTGGTCTTGAACTCATCATGGGATGACCTAACAATTGTGATCCTTCTGACTCCTCCACTGCAGTGCTAGGATCACACGTATGCTCTATGACACTGGTTTCTACAGTGCTAGGACCGAACCCAGGGCCTTGTGCGTGCTAGGCAAGTTCTCTACCAGTCGGCTATATCCCCAGCCCCTAGACGGTCTTTTGTATCCCAGGGAAGCCCTTGACATTCTTGTATTTTTGATGTTATCTGGTCTTGTGGGGCACCTTCTTCTCTTGCAGGAAGTGCCTATAAGGATCACTTGAGCATGTTCACAAGGCCACACATGCGAGACAAGTGACACATTCGAACACAGAGAGACCTGAGAGAGGCAGAAGGAAGCTGGCCTTCAGTCACTGTGGAATATAGCAAGAAAGGCATGCTTCTGGGGAAGGCGCAGTGTGTCTTGAAAAACAGACTCCAGTGGAGGATTCCAGAGCATTAGTGTGTCTGGCTAGAGAGCCAGGAAGTGGCAAGGCTCCAGCTGCTGTGCTGGGGGCTCCCTGTTTTCACTTACTTCAGGAAAGAGGCCAGCAGGAGGCACCTGCATTTCACCCAAAGGGATTCCTTTAGGTATAGTGTCTGATGCCAAAACTTTATAGCAGAACCACTAGGAGGTAGGTGTGTGTGTGTGTGTGTGTGTGTGTTGTTGTTGTTGTCATGTTTGCTAGTTGTTTTCCCTTAGGCTTCCGAGTCAGCAGCTGTGGGTGGTATGCATTCTCTAGTACAGCTCAGGAGCTACAAGAAGCAGTTGCCCAAAGGAAGGACAAGGTTCTTCCTACCAGTGCTAGGTGGTCCTGGGATGTCTGTAAAGCTGGTTTGGTGAGTCTAGTGCCCATGTTCTGTCCCTGCTTGGTATCACCTCAGCAGCCAGGGCCTAGAGCCATCACATCACCTGGGTTTCCTCCTGAGCTGACTACTTTTGCCTAGTGCTAGTTTTCTACCTGGCTTCTGATACTACAGGCTCAAGGAATCTGAAATCAAACATGCAGCCTACAGTGAATAAGCCTGAGGAAGCCTCAGGGTCACCTGGAACATGGACTGAGGAATGAGGGGGACAGAAGCAAAGAGCCCACAGCTGGTCGTCTACCCCACTGGCCAGCTGCCCACTGACCCTCAGCAGTGTATGGCGGCAGAGGAACTGGGGATTTGCAGGGCGGAGAACGGGGTCTGTTTTATCCCTTGCTCACTACCATGCAATGCTCGCCACCATTGCCACTCAATGCAGCAGTTGCTGCACTCCCACTGCTTGTGCTCACAGCATGTGGCTGTTGTATCGGTAGTCCTGGGCCTGGTCTTTGCTCCTCTTGCTACTGAGCCATATGTATTTTTGTTGGAGAATAATCATTTGTGTAGGTTTGGGAGACTTTGGGTGACTATTGTGCGGTAGCTACATCATCCTTAGCACATTCTCTAACTCTGGAAAGCATGGGAAAAATTTTATATAAAAAAATCAAAATGTGTATGTTATGCATGAATGCACATGCATAGGTATGGGTGTGTGTGTAGAAGCCAGAGGACAACCTTTGGTATGATTCCTTCTACCTCATTTGAGGCAAGGTCTCATTGGCCTGGAGCTTGCCAGATAGTCTAGACCGTCTGGCCAGCCAGTCCAAGGATCTCTGTCTCTGCCTCTCCAGCACTGGTATTACCTATAGATGCCTGGCAGCTCTTCATGGCTTGTAGAGATTTGAACTCAGGTCCTCATGCTTGTTAAGAAAGTCGTGTACTGACTGAGCTATCTTCCCAGGCCCTGAAACCATTTCACTTGAATGGTGCTGGAGAGGATTTTCCATACCACTTGGTTTACTTTAGAACTTCCTGGCATAGCACATCATGGGCTTCATCCTGAGGTCTCTGTTAGGAATTGCTGTAGTCATCGGATTTAAGTCAGAGAAGCTGCTTCTTGCTGGGGTCTCAGACCTGACTGATGTCACCTTGTTATGTTCCCTGTGTGCTTCTGTGTTTGCTATAGATAACAGGGAAGACGATGGGGTTAAAAGTGGAGCGTAGAGACGAGAGGAGTCTAGTTTCATTGGGAAGCAATACAATGTAGCTTAAGGCCCAGGTCCAAGCCGAGTCTGGGGCTAGGGCTAGGGGCCTGTGTATTACTGTCTGTTTTGTGGGTGTCCGTTGCTCATGGAAATGCTAGGATAACCCTGGTGGGCAGTTAGGGAACCAATGAGATGAGGATGAGGCACGGTACAGACCTTGGCTGCATTCCCATTTTGTGCCTGGGTGGCCAGTTGGCTCAGGTCCTCCCACCAAGTCCCTGAGACCATATGCTGCTCTGTTCACAGAGATAGATGCCTTAGTAGTGCTGGACTTGAGTTGAAGGTCTGGAGGATTCCTGGACAGCCACTGGCCTTTAGTCCCTGTTGGAAAACCAAAGAAGCTGGGTTCTGATGTCAGCTAAAAATGGTAGTACCAGTAAGAAGCAAAGGCAGGCAGGTGCAGCAGCTGTGCACCCCCACAGCCCCCACCCTGCCTCTTTATATCATAACTACAGTCCACAGGGGTGGGGCAGGTCTTCTCTATTCAGCTAATCCTTCCTGGAAATGCTCTTTCAGACCCAATGAAAGGCATGTCTCTTAGTTTATTCCTGATTCTGTCAAGTTCATAGTCAATTAAGATGAATATATTTTAGGAGTGTTAGATTGAGGGGATTGGGGCGTCTCTAGCTGGGATGCTAACATATGCTGGGATAAGAGCTTGAGGCTCGCACCTCACACCATGACAACTTCAGTTCCCTCTGACCACATGAAACTCCCTGTCCTCCCTGGGGCCCCTGGAAGAGACAAGGCTCACTTTTCATTTAATTGACATTTGGTTTGTCTGAGCCATCAGATAACAAGGATCAGAAGGGGTTTGGTCAGGGCCTCATAGATAGATGGTTAATGTCATGCTCTTTGAATGTCTGGTTCCACTGGGGAGACAAGTGCCACGCCTCAGGGATGACTCAGCACCCCCTGATGACAGCCACAAAAATGAAATGGGTGCCCTGAGCTCCTCTGACCCTACTCCAGATCTCCAAGACTTAGGTGAGGTGTCAGGTGGACATGCTGATGGGGCTCACTGCAAAAGGGCCATGAGCTAATCCTAATGGATGAAGGGGTTTGTCTTTGGATTCTTAGAGATCTGTTTAGATCTGGTCAGAGACAGCAGCGACTGTTGTCCTTTGTAAACATGTAAGGCATTTGTATACTTGCAGTCCTGGGCACAGGTGAGGAGGGCATGGTGTGGATTAACCAGAGGTGCCTCAGGATTTACCTGCTTCACATAAACTGTGAACTGTCAGCATCCTCCAAGCCAGCCTGCCTGGGCTGAGTTGGGCAAGTCCAGAGGCAGTGGATCTGCAACAGGGACTGAGTTGCATGTCTAGCCATGGTGAGAGGGGTTGGGAACATGGCTTGTGGGTTCCAGCCAGCCTTGGGGCAGCTGCCCTGCTCCTTGGAATATTCATTTTGCTTCAGTACGTCCTCTTCCTCGGTCCTCTGCTTCGGGCTGGGGCAGTCTGTCCTGCCTCCTTTGTCATGGGATGATACCGAACATGTCCAGATGTTCAGGGCAGGTAAGGATTAGTGCCCTAAATGCTTCCATCCTAGAGATGTGAAATCCAGGCAGGGGAGAGAGTGGGTATGCTCAGGGTCCTTGGCCAGGACCAGATGGTCTAGACCAGCAATTCTCAGCCTGTGGGTCACAACCATCAGAAAACACATATTCCTAATGGTCTTAGGAACTGAGATACTGCTGGTTAGCAAAATTACAGTTATGAAGTAGCAGTAAAAATAAATTTATGGTTGGGGTTCCTAAGACCATCAGAAATATGTGATTTTTTTTTTTCCGATGGTCTAGACCCTGGTGTCAACTCCATCTGTGAACAGAGCTGATTTTGCAGGAGTGAGTATCCCTGCAGCAGCTGGCAGGGCCTTGTCTCACTTGGTACCTTGCAGTAGGCAATGGGAAGGCCTAGGGCTCATTTCTGTTCATGAGTAGCTGGGCAAGCCATGATGTCAGAACAGTGCTGGCACCTTGGGTGTGTGTTTGAGTGGATGCCAACTTGTGCTTACCTACCCACAGGGACTACTGGGAAGGCACCGTCCCCACCGCCCCTCCTCACCGAGCAGCAGGCCAGTGACAAGGTAGAGAACCTCTCCATTCAGCTGCGGCTGATGACCCGTGAGAGGAATGAGCTACGTAAGCGCCTAGCCTTCGCCACCCATGGAGCCACCTTTGACAAAAGGTAGTCATTGTCCTAACTCCCCAGTGACCATCCAGACACCACGGTGTCACCTCAAGCTCCTTCCCCTTAGCTCCTCGGTTTCTGGAGGTTTCAGCTTCAGGGTTGTGTCCTCGGGATACTACCCAGGTGTTGAATCTGGGTGGGGGAGGTGTTTCTCTCCCTCTCTCTCTCTCTCTCTCTCTCTCTCTCTCTCTCTCTCTCTCTCTCTCTCTCTCCTTGTTATGCCTTCTCCAAGTGAAAATAAGAGCCTATAACCTAAATCACACAAATTAGGACTTAAAGTAGATTATATGTGTGTTTCTATCATACACTTGAGGTAACCCAGATAAGCAGTAGCTTCTGTGATAGACCAGCTGTGGGAGTTTGTGACGGAGGAGCTAGGTTAGCCTGCTTGCCATTGGTACTTGCCCCACAGGTGATTGTGTGGTAGGAGCTCTCGGGCTCTGTCAGGCCTTCAGTGCTGAGGCCGTAGGCTGTACTCTGTCTCTTCATTCTGCTGCCTCCCACTGTTTGCCTGTGTATCTGAATGTGTCTGTGCTCATGGGCACGCACACATATACACTGTCTCTCTGAAGGCCCCAAGCTTCTTCATTCCCCGAAGACCACAGCTTGCTGCATGGCTAGAGCTTTCTGTGGTTTGTAAACCCATATGTCCTTCTTGGCATATAGGTATCTTATAAAGCTACATTTTACCTGATATCCTTTCATTTTGGAGAAAATATCCTTGGGAGTTTTAGTGTCTGTTCCCTTTGCAAAAGTGCTTGTCCAGCTGGATGTAGGGAGCCATGCACCAGCGTTCCTCAGAGAGTCTATTAAAGTGCAGGGTGCAGGGTTCCCTTCTCTCCCTCCAGATTTTGGAAGTCAGGTTTCTGTGGCAGGGCCTGAGGATTTGCCTGTCTCTCAGTTTCCATGTGCTGCCAGTGCTGAGGCCTTGGAGCTTCCCTTGGAGCAGCATGGCTCTTGGCCTGTGTGCTCACCTTGGCGCCACATTGGAATCTCCTGGGGGAGTTTATAAAGCCGTCCTGATGTTGAGTCTCCTCCCTGGAAATACTGATTATGTGTTCTGGGCACCCATGTCGTAATAGGCACCTAGGGTGGACAATTCCTGTTCTGAAGACAGGAGAAGCATCATTACAGTTTCTGATGAGCCTAGACCTGTGGCATAGCCTCCTGGGAACATGGAGAGCTAGTCTGCCCCTCCAGGCGTACTAAGCAAACTCAAGAAGCCATGGCTCCCTCCATTTGTACCCCTGTCTCTGCTGCCTGAAGCCAGGATAACAAGTTTTATAAGCACCAGGAGGTCACAGTACATAGGAGCCAGGATGTGGCATCCCTTGGGCTGGGTAGTCCAGTACACAGCCTGAGTTCCCATGATCCTTGAGGCCTGTGTTCATGGGGTTCTTTGCTCCCGGGGCCAGACCCTACCACAGGCTGAATCCTGATTATGAGAGGCTAAAGATCCAGTGTGTGCGGGCCATGTCGGACCTGCAGAGCTTACAGAACCAGCACACCAACGCCTTGAAGAGGTGCGAGGAGGTGGCCAAGGAGACAGACTTCTATCAGTGAGTGTTGTGCTGGGAAATGCCCCAGCACTTGTGAAGTAGCCACCTTCCGCCCTTCTCCGTTTGTGGACAGGAGAGTCCAGGGCTCTGGTTCTCACACTTAGCAAGCAGCCTTCCTTCTGCAAGAGGATGTGTGCCTCTTGGATTCAGTTTTGCTAAATATGAAAGAGACTGTTAGCCCCTCCCAACATTGTCTTATTAGCCTTAGAAGCTGGCAGATTAAGAAAATAGAGAGAGATTTAAAACATGAGGCAGGGGTCAGCCTGCCCAAGACTTCTGGATCTCTGGCTTGGGGCTTCACTAGCCTATTCATGGGACAGGCAGATTGGGTGTTCTCGCCTTGGGGCTCCTGACTTCCCCCAGAGGGTATTTACCCTTACCTGCCCGGTAGCACTAGGCCCCAGGGCATATAGGCAAAAGTTGGGACTATCTCCTTTCCTTGGGGATATTTGTATCCATTTTGGTTTTGGGGTTTTCCGAATTGGGATTGAGTCTTTTTGGAGTTTACTTGTTCTCTGGGTTTGGCCTCCCTCTGAGCGCTGTAGGCCTGGCTCCTATGGCCACTGTCTTGATCTCTTTGGGGACTTGGGGTTTGTGGCACCTGGAGATGGGGTGTAGGGAAGAAACTGGTCAGGGCTAAATGTTTCTGTGGGGTTTTAGCACCCTCCACAGCCGGCTCCTGAGTGACCAGACTCAGCTGAAGGATGACGTGGACATGCTGAGACGGGAGAATGGGAAGCTACGGAGGGAGCGGAACCTGCTGCAGCAGTCCTGGGAGGACATGAAACGGCTCAGGGAGGAGGACCAGAAGGAGATAGGTGACCTCCGAGCCCAGCAGCAGCAGGTAGGACTCCACAGCCAGGGGCAGGCCAAAGTCTGCCACCTCTCTGCCCATCTGTCTGTCTGTCTACCCGCCCCTCCACCCTTCCCCTCATTCACCCACCCATCTAGCCACCCAAATAGTTTGTACCCAGTTGCTCATTTGTGTGAGCATTTACAAACATTTCTGGGAAGTCTGTTTCCTTTGAGGAATCTGAATATCGGCAAACAGTCTTGCTCTGCTAGAAGCCGTAGTCCTGTGAGGAAGACAGACTACTCACATCATCACAGTTGCCTGCCGTTAGGGGTATTTCAGGCCCTGTGTTTCGTTTGGTTTGTAGGGGTCATGTGACATCACAGGTTGTAAGGAAGAGAGCCCACGCAAATGCCAGATGAGCGGTTTCACTGTCATCATGTTGGGTGGCATGTGGCCTTTCTTCCTCCTGTCCGCCGCATCCCAAGATGGTCTCTTCACCTTGCCCAGCTCTCGGTTCCCACTGGCAGAAGCCTGAGGGCAGTTTGCCAGGCCTGTTTTCTGTATGTTTGGTTGGCAAGTTCTCCCCTCCTGGAGCTTCTAGTCTGAAGCTGACTGGTTGACCAGCCCTGTGGGAAGAAGGGCTTTTGACAGACTGGAGAGATGGATGGGAGATTTAATTAAGCCTTCAAGGGAAAAGTTACTCCCCATAGCAATTTTAGTCCTTAAGGGACAGACAGCAGAGTTGTGGGGGCTCTCTTGACAGAGCTAGTCTCAACTCATCTGCTTATCTGGCAAAACGTCCTTATTGTTTTCTGTTACGAGTTTTAAATCTTATGAAACTACTTATGAAACTTATGAATTTACTATAAATTTGTAGGATGTTTACAAGCATGCTAGAATAAACCCCATGCCTGCATCCAAGACAGCATTTACCAGTGTGATTGATACCTCATCACCCAAATACAAACAAGGTTTTCTCCTTTGTGTCAGAACTACGAGCCAGTCCAGCTGTGCCAGCGACAAAAGTCCTTTTAAAGCACATATTAATTATGCAGCGTATTGATTTTCCTCTTGGCATTTTTGTCTGTGCAAATAGCACACTCTGATTATCTCCCCCACCCCTTGCTGTTTCTTATCTCGGTTCTTCCCACCTCATCCTCCTGGGCCTCTTAGGAATGTGTTTTCTTAGTAATAAAGCGCTACACTGTAACCTTTTGTCTGGTCTCCCTCGGCTCTTAAGGCTTCCTTGACTTTTATGACGGTGGTACTGTTGAAGGGTGCTGTCCAGCTGTCTTATAGGACACCCTTATTTTGATACCTTCTGTCTGATGTTAAGGTTGATTCCGTCTGCCCAGCTTTGATGACCATGAGGGAAGCCTTGCTATGTTCTTGAGTCCTGTCGAGTGGTTTGTGGCTAGGTCTTGGCCTGTTCGTGGTTCTGTCCTCCTTGGTCACTCAGAAGCTGGTCTTTCCAGGCTTCTCCACTGTACGCTGGCTTCCGTTCTCCCATTCTTCTCCCCTCCCCGTCCCCTCTTCTCTCACTCTACATTGTAGCCCTATTCTGGCCAGTACTGGTTCCTCATGCTTACTTCTTCCTTTTGACAAGTTTGTATTTTTTTGTCTCCTTGGTGTCTGGCTTACCGACCATTCCTGGCTCCTTTTATAGTTTTTCTCTAGCCTCTAGTACCAGCCATTTATCTTTCCAAGGAATCCGTTGTTCCTTTCAATGGTGGAAAAGTGATATTTA
>CM052708.1:74234304-74288558 GCA_028551405.1 Uromys caudimaculatus | reverse complement strand
CACACACACACACACACACACACACACACACACACGCACGCACGCACACACGGCACTTTCCCTTAGCCTACAATCATTCCACTCCCCTTCTTTTCACTTTTGTAATTCCCCTTTAAGACTGTAGTGAGAATTAGTTGACTACAGCCCAGTTCTAGCTAAGTCGTTTTTGGTTGTTTTCAGCATGGCCCAGGCTGCCTGAGAGCTTGTATTTCTCTTTCTTTTGCCTCCTGGGTGCTGCTGGGATTACAGGCTCAGGCCCCCATGTGCTGCACCTCCTGGCCATTGCTCTGCAGGTTCCTGTGTGCCACACCCCTCCCTCTGTAGCCACCCTTCCCACACCCTTTTTGTTCTTTCTGGGTCCTATGCTCCCACCCCATGGTTCTCCACCCCAGCAGGTTTGATTCCTCGGTGCCCCCAGGTGCAGTTTCCTGTTCTGTTCTGTCTGCATCATTGAATGACTGCAAGATTCACTTGTTCAAAAAATCAGAGGGACATAACTTTATCTTTGTTTGTATAATTTTTTATTTTTGTGTGTGTAAAATTAATGTGTTTTGTGAGAAATAGCAAAGGAGCAACTCTGTGGACGTTCTGTAGATACAAGGAACGCTTGTTTCTTTTCATTGCACAGAGGTCACTCTCAGCATGTTTCAGGTGTGATGCTGTGTCACAGGTGATTCATCTCACAACACAAGATCATGCCGAATAGAAGATGTGCATTATTATCTCTAAGGATAAATTCCCTTTCATAGGCAATGTTGAGTTCTGGAAAAGCACTGCAGTTGATTTAGCTGGCCTCCTATTGATTGATCCTGCAGCCATTTTCAGAATTTCCCCTTATTTACTACCATATTCTGTTGAAAATGTGTTTCTATGGATTAATTGTTTTCTATCCAGTTCCTCTGTGGAGAACCCAGGGTAGGCTCAGTGCAGGGAGCTATGAAGTGCATTTGAAGTGGTCAGAAGGCTTTGCTTGGAGCCCTCCTTAGAGACTTGCTCTTATGTGATCCAGTTTAGCTGTGCAGAGTTGTAACTTTCTGTAGCATCATCAGTGAGTCTCAGGACGGAAAAGGTTGCCTGGAACAGGAAATAAGAGCAGGCAAGAGCTGCAGACCCTGGCTAAGTCTAAGAGCCTTGTAGACAGCAGGGAGGACACACTACCTCCCCCTGCTGCAGAGAAGGGACTGCAACAAGCCAGTCTTTATGCTGGCCCTTCTGGGTTTAGGAGGTGTGTGTGTGTGTGTGTGTGTGTGTGTGTGTGTGTGTGTGTGTGTGTGTATGTTATTTGTGTTTGTGGATAAGCGCTTTGCCGACTGATTGACACCCCTAGCCAGTCTTTGAGAAATTCTGATGTGGTGTGCTTGTGGCTGCATCTCTGTCAGGCGGAAATGCCACAGCCATGCTGAGGTGTGAGACCGGGACTGTCTCAGGGCAGCCTTCTGGGTCTCATGATTGTGGTGGGGTGGCATGAGCCAGGTCTAAAGCGCTCACCCTGTGCTCTGTGTGTGGCACCAAGTAACTGCTTTTATTTCAAATGAGTTCACTCTGAGTTATAAGTGACTTTTTAGAGGGTGGGCAGAAATGAGAACCCTCAGACATTACTGGTGGCATAAAATGGGGTAACCCAGTGAGAAGCCATCCACAATTCTTCAGCAGTTTGAACTGCAATGACCAGGTGACCCAGCCATTCCAGAACTGGAAGTAGGTGTTCATACAAAGCTAGGGGACATAAGCATTGGAGTAACATTGTTCAGAGCAGCCCTGAAGTAGAAAAGTAGAAATAACCCAGATGTCCATGGTGAATGAACGAAAAAGTACAGTGTGGTCCAGCCCTTCAAAGGAGTATTATTATTCCACATGAAAAGAATACATTTGGCAAATTTTATTTAAAAAAAAAAAACTTTACTGGGCATGGTGGCCCATGATGATAATCTCAGCACTGGGGAAGTTGAGGCAAAAGGATTGTGAGTTCTAGGCTAGCCTGGGCAATATAGTGAGACCCTGTGTCAAAATACATGATAGTGGTGGTGGTGGTGGTGGTGCTGGTGGTGCTGGTGGTGCTGGTGGTGCTGGTGGTGCTGGTGGTGGTGCTGGTGGTGCTGGTGGTGCTGGTGGTGCTGGTGGTGCTGGTGGTGGTGGTATCGATGCTATCTCTCCCTGGGAGGCATAAAGTTTTTGTCTTTAATTCTGCTGAGGACCTACGAGCTTCACACACATTCAGACACATCTTCACTCACTCTCCCTCCTCCCTTCCCTGCTCACCCCACTTATGTCATGGGAAGGCCTTTCTTTTTCCTGAACTCCTGTGGCATTATTTGCTTCCTTTTCTTTTGGGATAGCTGTGGCCTTTGGTGGCCAGACTTGTGTGAGTGTGTTGTACTTGGTCCTGGTCCTGGATGCTCCCAGGTCAGGTTGATTAGACTGTGTTTTCAGCAAGTGCCCTCCTGGGATCCCAGCAGCAGACAAGGTTAGGCTGCCAGAAGGAGAGGTGGTGGAGGCTCTGAGCTGCTGGGCCTGTTCTACTCTACTCGGCTGCCCTTCTTACCCTCACAGACACTGCCCAGGAAGTGGGAAGGCCACTCCAGAGGGAGTAGATGATGTGGGATGGCCACAGGCTTGCTCCCCACTGGACCTAAAGGTGAAGGTCAGGCGCGCAGGACAAGGCTAGTTTTGTTGCCAGGTTCCTCCCACGCCTTGTAAACCTGAAGAGGCCCTTGCAGGGTAAATGGTGCTGTTTGACTTGCATGTTTGCCGGAGGGATTTGTGGGGCCTTCTAGTCCTCTGAATGACTTATCTCAGAGGAAATGAGGCCGCCCCCTATGAGAGGGGTGGGCCTGGGCCTAGGCCCCTGTCCCTTGAGAGCTGCAGACAGGTGCTTTGTCCTGTGTGTGTGAGCTGTGGGGGAGGGGGCTGAGAGTTGGCCCTTGTACAATATGCTTGGTGGGAAATGGGTTATCTTGGATTCTTCTGGGGGTGTAGCAAGCGTGCTGAGGAGCTCCTAGGTTAGAAAAGCAAACTCCAGGGGTTTTTGTACCATTCTTCCTTTACTAAACCAATGCACAGTGCTTGGTTAAAAGAAGAACATTCTAAAAATAGTGATAGAATCACCCCAAATTGAGTTCAGCCTTGCTCTGCAGAAATGGCCAACTTCTACCATGTGCACATGTCCTTGTGACATTTTTTCCTTATTTCATGTTTAACACACACATGAAGCTTTCTTTTCTCTCACAAATTTGCCTTTGATTTTTTTTACTCTGCAGTGAATGTATCATGGGCCACCTTACACTGTCTGTGTCTTTGAACATCGGACACCTGTACTATTTGACGGTTAGTGGCATCTGACCTCCATTCTGTGTGTTGACGATTTAAACTTTCAGAACTCCTGCCTTACTAATTCAGCTGACACAAATGTATCGCTCACTGCATATATCATGTGTTATGACACTTATCTATGTACTAGTTGAAAGGTGGTAGATGTGCTCACAGGTCACGGGGCATGCGTGAGAGTCAGAGGACAGATTTTGGGAGTTGATTCTCTCCTTTCACTGTTCAGGTTTCTGGAATTGAACATCAGGTTGCTAGGCTTCACAGCAAGCAGGTGCCTTTACACACCGAGCCATTTCCTGGTCCTTGTGTGTATGTTAAATTTTTGATTGTTATAAAACATCCACGTCAAGGCAACTTATTTTTAAAATCAATTCTACCAGATCATTTGAGTTTCTGCTCTCTTTGCTCTGTGTCTAGTTTTAAAATGTTCTTTTTCGATCTGTGAAAGTTGACGTATTCCCCAAGGTATCCCAGATAGTTTTCTCTTTCATTAGTCTAGCTGGGAAGCTGAATATATGTGGTGTGGTATGGTATATATGCATATCTGTGTGTGTACATGTGTGTGTCTTTGTGTGTGTACGTGTGTGGTGTGGTATGCGTGTATGTATGTCATGTGTGTCTATCTGTGTGTTTATGTGTGTGTATGCGTATCTGTGTGTATACCTGTGCATGTCTTTGTGTGTAGATGTGTGGTGTGTTATGTGTATATCTGTGTGTGTATGTGTGATGTGGTATGTATGTCTATTTGTGTGTGCACCTGTGTGTGTGTCTTTGTGTGTATGTGTTTGTGTGTGTATGTGTGCATGTGTGTGTCTCTGTATCTGTGTGTGTATGTGAGTGTTTGCCTGTGAGTATGTCTATCTGTGTGTGTCTGTATGTGTGTATGTGAGTGTGTGTGGTGTGTGTGCATTTGTACCCTTCCACTAAGAACATAATCTTCTAATGATGAACAGGAAACGCTGCAGACTAGCAGATAGCATTTTTTCCAGTTCTCGGGAATCCACATGACTGCAGCTCTCCCTAGTTTCTTTGAGGCTGTTGATGATAAAGTGCAGGCTTGAGTCTGAGCCTTGTAAGAGAAGTTGAGAAATACTGGGGGCCTGGGGGCCTCTTAGAAGGTCTGGATGCTGTGCTGTGGGAGCCAGTGCCTCTCCGAGGCTGTAGTGAGGCGGAGGCTGGGAGGTACAGGGAGGTGGAGCTGGGATTACCACAAGCAAGACCTCTTCACTCATGGTTTTACCCCAGGGAGCCCTGCTGTGCCCTGGAGGCAACTGTGCTGGAAACAGGACAGGTCTGCCTTCTCTCACCAGGCTCTTGTGGCCCTACCAACTCACCACATTGTCCGAGCTGTGCCGAGTGAGGAACACTTGGGTTGGCGTCAGCAAATTTGCATAGGCCTGACCTGCCTTGCCAGGAATGAAAACATATCCTGACCAATAGCCTGGATCGTTCAGCACAATTGGCTCTAAGCTCCTCAAGCTTAGGGCATTTGGGAAACTGGTTCCCAGAAGGGCGAGCTGTAGTGCTACAAACTCCAGAGTCTTGTGGACTGGTGAAGATGCTGCTGCAGCTAAGCTGGCTGTCCTTGAAAAGAAGGGGTTCTTTCTGAAAGCTGGAGAGCCTGTGTTCCTACTGCTGCCCCCTTGTGGGGAACTCAGACTATGGCAGCTCTGCCTTTGTTTTACCCTTATCCACCTGAGACCGGAGTATTGGAAAGCGAGACATAAGAGTCAGTCTTTGTTGTTGCTGTTGCTGCTGCTGCTGCTGCTGCTGCTGCTGTTGTTTTTGTTTTTTCTAGACAGAGTTTCTCTGTGTAACAGCTCTGGCCGTAACTCACGTTGTAGACCACACCAGCCTCGAACTCACAGAGATCCCTCTGCTTCTGCCTCCCGAGTGCACTACCACACCCAACTATGAAGTCAGTCTTCAATGGACTATCTGAGGTATTTGTCCAACACAGCAACCCGTTGTAGAAGCCAGAGCCTCTCCAGACCCAGGAGCATGGAGAACTCTGCCCCGGGGGGATGGTCTTCTGATGTCTAAGTGGTGCACTGTCTGATGCCCCTGAACACTTCAGGTGTCCTCGGTTCTGCATTCGTGTGCCCACTCTCCACTGGTCAGTGGTTTGTAGGAGAGGAAGAGGATATTATTCTCTGTCCATCTCAAGTTATGGATAGGAATATATTTAAAGGAGTTAAAGGGTTTAAATGGGGAAATAAAACTTAAATGCTTCTTAGAAGTCATAACAAGAGAATAACTTTATGATCTCAAGGTAGGAAGGAAAGGCTTTCTTAACACCACTGAAGCACAAACTACAAAGGGCATCCTTTTGGAGTTTGCAAAGAGTGAGACTTTGGCATGAAAGACACCACAAGCCACATACGCAGAGGATCATTGTGAGAAATATACCCAGGAAAGGCAGCTGGAATTTAAAGCTAGCTCCTGGAGGGCTGGTGCAGCTTGGGTGTGCAGTTCTTGGCCAGCATATGAGAGGTTGTGGCTTAGAAATGAAAGGAAAGGAGGAGAAACCAAAGGTTAGAAATGGGACTTCCTGGAAGAAAAGATAGATAATTCATAAACACAGGAAAGATGCCCAGTCTTCCTAGAAGTCAGGAATAGAAATTTAAAACTGAAGGACCAGAGCTGAAGAGATGGCTTAGCAGTTAAGAGCACTGGCTGCTCTTGCAGAGGTCCAGGGTTCGGTTCCCAGGACCCACATGGTCTCACAAGCATCTGTAATTCCAATTTTGGGAATATCTGACGCCCTCTTCAGGTTTCCACAGGTAATGCTCATATGTAGTATATTTGACATATGCAAGCAGAAAACATATAAAATAAAAATGAATCTTAAAAATTTTTAAATGAAAAACTATTTATTAGCTAGTGGAAATGACAATACCTTAAAATTGTGAGTATTGTACAATAGCTTAGACGTGAATGGAAACTTAGGTGACCATTGACTGTGGACCAGAATGTGGATTGTCCAGACAGTGAAATGTTCTTAAGCCTGAGAAAGGCGAGAGATCCGCCCTTGCCTCTACAGGCCTGGCTTCTCAGCCAAATGATATGAGGTGAAGCTCCACTCAAACAACTTTAAAAGAGATTTATTCTTTTAAAAGATTTATGTATATATGTGTGTCTGCATGACTTCGTGTGCTTGACATGTGTGTAGGTGCCAGTGGAGGGCATCAGGTACTCTGGAACTGGAGTTACAGGAGTTGTGAGCTACATGACTCTATGTGTGTGTGTGTGTGTGTGTGTGTGTGTGTGTGTGTGTGTGTGTGTGTGTGCGTGCGCACGAGCGCATACACACACAGAACTCAGGTTCTCTGTGAGAGTAGCACATGAGCTTAACTGTTGATAGGGTCTCCTATGACACAAGCTGTCCTCTAACTTGCCATATCGCTACGGATGACTGTGTACTCCTGACGTTCCTGCTTCTCTTTCTCAAGTGCTGGCCCTGTGCCACCAGGGCAGAAACTGCTGTTTCTCTCTGTCACAGCTGCTGTTCCTCTCCCCTCCCCCTTCTCATCTCCTCTCCCCCTCTTTCTCTCCCCCTTGCCCCTCCTCCTTCTCCTAAGGAGAATTTTAGTGTCAGAATGGCCCCCAGTTTGTGTGTGTGTCTCAGTGTATGTCTGAGAGTAAAGTGTTTCCACAATACAGTGAGGTTTTTACCTTCTACTTTGTAAATAAGTTTTGTATTTCAATGCACTAAGATTTCCTTTTGAAAGGAATAGTTTCTGAAAAGAACAGGAAAGAAAGCTAGGGGTCAGAGCACATGCTGTAATCCAAGAATTCAGTTGAAGCAGAGAAACTGGAATATGTTCAATACCTAGGCTCTATACATTATAACAAATAGAGGAAAAAAGAGACCCAGAGAGGTGGGTGGAGCTGGCTTCTGACAGCCTTTAGCCTTTCAGCTGGCAGCCCTGGCTTCTGAGCCTGGGGTCTGAGAGAGAGGGAGAGACAGGGAGAAGGAGAGGGAGAGGGAGAGAGAGAGAGATCACAGAGACACAGAGACACAGAGAGAGACAGATCAGTGGTCTCTGTGATTATATTTTCTAAAAAATATTTAGTTTTTTATTTCTGTGGATGTGTGCAAGTGGATGTGTCTGTGGGTGTCCACAGAGGCCAGATAAGGGTGTTGGATACCCTCTAGCTGGAGTTATAGACATCTGTGGTGCCGGGAACTAAACCTAGATCTTCTATAAGAGCCATGAATGCTCTTAACCTCCGAGCCATCTCTCCAGCCCCCTGATTTTTTTCAAAGATTTATTTATATTTTTTTATGTATATGAGTGTTTTGCCCACATGTGTGTATGCATACCATATATAAGTAGTGCCTGTGGAGGTCAGAAAAGGGTGTTGGAACTGGAGCTACAGACAGTTATGAATTAGCATGTATGCGCTGGGAACTGACCTGCAAGAGCATCAAGTGCTCTTAAACACGGAGCCATTTCTCCCTCTTGATTCTGACTTTTGAATCACTTGTTCAGTGTGTCTCTGGAGGAAATGTCCCACAGTTCAAGGTTGTAACTGTCTGGGCCACAAAGATGGTGTTGATAACTTAGGACCCACATGGTGAGCAAGGTTGTCCCTGTAGGAGCTGCAGGGACTAAGCCAGCCTTTCCGGTTTTGTCCTGTTATTTGAGAAATAAGGAAGCAAACCCACAGAGGTGATGAGTCACCAAGGGCTAAAGATCTTTGAGTGGTGCTCAACAGGCAACCCCTGAAAACCCAGTCTCCTCAGGTTTGCTAATGTTTTGTTTTGTTTTTTTTGTTTTTCTCTTCTTAAGCCGCACCCCTGGTGAAGCTGAGCTCCTATAATTCACAGTAGGATGGATTCTTGTGCTCATAGTCTGTGTGTTTTTCTGGTTGGGGTTGTTTGGTGGGTTTGGTGCTTTGTTTTTTGGTTATTGTTTTTGAGACAGAGTTTGGCCACACAGCCATGGCTGGCATATTTGCTATGTAGCTCAGTTGGCCTCAAACTTAGATACTGCTGCAGTCTCAGCCTGCTTGTGTCCTGGGATGACAGGCACGCTCCGCCATGCTTGTCTCTAGACTCCTCCAGTCTGCTGTAGCCTCTGAGCCCTGGACTTGGGCATGCCTCTGTGAGCACCCATGTGTACTGGGTTTACCTAGTCCGCATCTTCTTCTTGCTGTTCCTTGCATAACACTGTGTGTCTGCCCCTTAGCCTTTGCACATGTGCCCCTGCCTTTGGCTGTATCCAGGCTTTTTGGCCAGTTTCTTTTCTTTGTTATCTTCACTTAGAAATCACTGTCTTAGAAAGCCATCCATCCCCAGGTGGTAGCCTCCCTTACAACCTTGCTCTTTCCCTCTGTGCTGCTCAGAAGCATACTCCTGTGCATGGTCCTCTTTCCTTTTTCCATTTTCTTGGAAGTCAATGTTAACACAGGAGGATAGTGTTCTTGTCCCATAGGTGGGTCCATTTCTCCCAGTGCTGGCACTGAGATTAACGGACCATAACGCAAAGTCGCTTCCTCTCCTGCTCCATACTGACAATGCCTAGAACAATGCTGGACATTTTATGCCCTTGTTTTAGAAAGTCCCTAATGCCATCTCTGAGGTTCTGTGACTTGCTAAGACTCAAAAACAAGACTCAATATATAATCGTCCCCCCTGGCTAAAATTATAGCCATGGGACACAAGATGAAATTAACACAGGGCAGAAGAAAGGACAAGGGTTAAGTCCAGGGGAGGTCAGGGCCAGCTCTCCCGTGTCATTTGCCAGGGGAGTCACGCCAGATACATTTGATCTTCAGTATGGAGGTGTGACAGTTCATACAGGACTCCACTTCTTGGGAAGCATAGTGGACAGACAGTATCTTGATTTTCCTGGGTGCTGGTCGCAGTTCCTTTCTGCTTAGTGAACAAAGTTGCAGACTTCATATGGGCTAGTCTCACCTCGACGACAGCCCACCACCACCATCAGGTTCCTGGATGCCAGTTAGGCAGGAGGCAGCCTTGAACATAGACCTTTGCAAACTCAAGTCTCAGGCTGGCCATTAGAGCCTTGCTGTACATAGAATTGTTTGCTTCATAGCACTTGGGAATTCTCTGTAACACAAACATTTGAGATGGAATGAGTCTAAATGGATCAGCCCCCTGTGAGTACAGCACCAGACACACACACACACACACACACACACACACACACACACACACACACACACACACACACACACACTCCACCACCCTCTGAGGGCTGAGATGAACTCTTGATTTCTTAGAAGGGAGACACCAGCTCTGCCTATCTTGTTCCTCGGTAAACATGAGTCCTTGGGGTCCCCAGGTGCTGAAGCACAATGGCTCATCAGAGATCCTCAACAAACTCTATGACACGGCCATGGACAAGCTGGAGGTAGTCAAGAAGGACTACGATGCTCTGCGGAAGAGGTACAGCGAGAAGGTCGCCATGCACAATTCCGACCTGAGCCGCCTGGAGCAGCTCGGGGAGGAGAACCAGCGCCTGCAAAAGCAGACAGAGATGTTGACCCAGCAGAGGGACACAGCCATCCAGTTACAGCACCAGTGTGCTCTCTCTCTGAGGAGGTAGGAGCCCAGGCTGACCCCGGGGCAGTGTATGTTGGGGGTAGTAAATTGGGTTCTCTTTGTCTGAGGCTCCTGTCCTTTGTGGGCTTCTTATCGTCTGCAAGGTTTCCAGGAGAGAAACACCTCAGAACGTTGGTCAATGAGAATATTGTGTTTGATACTGCACTAGCCTCGAAATTATTTCCTTTCCTCCTGTGAGTACCCTGCTGTGTCCTGAGCACCCTGACTCTTGGATTTCCCTATAAACCTTTCTCCATAGTGGCCATGCCCTTGCAAATGGGAAAGGTAGTTATTCTGGGCAGTATGTTCTTTGAAATTTCACATTCATTAAGAACCATTGGTTTTAGATATGTGATTCCCACCCTGGACAATATTGCAAACAGCACATTCCTGCCATGTGTGGGCTCTCTGTGGTGTTGATTGGTTTCCTGTGAAAATTCTCTGGATATAAGGAGGTTTACAAATGGCGGATTGAACCCAGACTGTTGTCTCTGCTGTAGGATTCAGGGCATGTGGCTATCGTTTGGTGCTGGAGCTCCTGAAGGACTGGTGTTGTCAGGCACACAGCTCAGGCCATGCTCCAGTGTGACAGGCTCCATCTTGCATATTACCTGGTGCAAGGTGCCTCCTGGGCAGGAGGACTGAGCTTGCCACATGACCTTGTTCAGGTGCCCAGGTTGCAAGGCTGTATTAGGTCTATCTATAAAATGAGGTGGTTGTTATAATAAGCCATCATACGGCCACGTTTGTCTTTCCTATGCTGTGACTTTGGCTCTGTGTGTGTGTGTGTGTGTGTGTGTGTGTGTGTGTGTGTGTGTATGCGCGTGCGTGTTTTCCCCCAAAGTAATGTAGCCTCATTATAGGAGAAATGTGCTGTTCTTTCTAGTAGAGTAGAGAGCATGCAGTCCTCAGTTCAACTTCTGGCATTTGTTAAAGGCTGAGAAACATTCCAGGCCCAGGGCACTAGTACTCCATGACCATTCTCTCTGGGGGTGAGAATGACCTCAGTCAAATTGTTATGCTTGACTGTCTCGCACAGCGGGGCTGGTGCTGGGGGTAGCAGCCTCACAGCTGACATGGCCCCTCCCACCTCACATTTTCCTCCCCAGGTTTGAGACAATCCACCATGAGCTGAGCAAGGCCACAGCCCAGAACAAGGACCTCCAGTGGGAGATGGAGCTTCTGCAATCCGAGCTCACAGAGCTGAGGAGCAAGCAGGTGAAAACCGCCAAGGAGTCGGAGAAATACAAGGAGGAGCGTGATGCTGTGTACAGCGAGTACAAGCTCATCATGAGCGAGCGAGACCAGGTCATCTCTGAGCTGGACAAGCTACAGACAGAGGTAGAGCTGGCTGAGTCCAAGCTCAAAAGCAGCACATCTGAGAAGAAGGCAGCCAGCGAGGAGATGGAGGCCCTGCGGCAGGTAGGCAGTGGTTCAGCAGGGAAGTTGGCCTCAGAGTTCTTGAAGGCTGGATGAGAAGGTCTGAGCAGCAGGGCCTTCTCTTCACAGGCTGGGTTGTGAGATATCATGTGGGTCTCTGTGAAGCTTAGGCTTGGCATTGCCATTAGGCTGGGATCCAGAGGAGAAATGGATCAGAATGTCTGTCATTGTCCTGGATACAGGAAGATATCAGAGAACATGCACATGAGTGCAGAGTGCCTCCTGGGCAGGAGGACTGAGCTGGTCTCGTGACCTTGTTCAGGTGCCCAGGTTGCAAGGCTGTATTGTATCGATATATAAAATGAGATAATTGAATAGTAAGTCATCACAAGGCCATGTTTGTCTCGCCTATGCTGTGACACTAACATTGGTTTATTTGTTTGTCTGTTTCAAAACAGCATAGCTTTATTATAGGAGGAATGTGCTGTTCTTTCTGGTCAAGTGGAGAGCTACTGACTCTGTGAACAAGGTTCCGAGACCCTCTAGAGTTCTTAGCTGCTTAGAACTGATAGCCTCATGGGTTCAGAAGAGCACCCTCAGGGGCCTTTGTCCACCAACCATTTGTGTACTCAGAGGAGCTTCTGGTCTTTTTCTCAGGACACTCCAAGTTCTGGTGTGCACAGATTTCTGCTGACTTGAGCCTTAGGCCTTGTTCTAGAGCCTTGCTCTCTGGGAAAGTCCCTCAGGAACTGGAGACTAAGGTATCAGTAGCAGCAGGACAGCCTTTTTTAGCTTAACTCCAGTGTGCTTTCCTGGCTGGCCAGCTGTACCTCACCACTGGTGAATGTCCTTTCTGGTCCAGGCGTGCCCTGCAGGGATGTAGATGACAGGCATGGAGATTGCCTTCTTCTCTTTGTCACGCTGTGGCTTTGACAAGAGTCTCTAGTCTTAGGAATACCAGAGTATCCTTCTACCCCCATTAAAGCTGTCCTCCATCCATGCTTCTATGTCTCTTGTTTTCTGTGTAGATCTTTTAGGATGCAGGTGAGCAAAGTGGTGTGTAAGAAGTGGAAGCAAGGTCAGGAAGACTGGCATGGATGCTCTACAGAGGTCACTGTGTACCAGGCATGAGGCAGGGTGGGTGGTGTCGGGGTGTGGACAACCAGGCTACCTGTCTTGTTTTCTTTCTGTTACTGTGATAAAAACACATGACCCCGAAACAACTTGTTGAAGAAAGGGTTGGTCTCATCTTCAGGTTTTAGTTATCGTTGTGGGAAGTTGGAGTAGGAGCCCCAGCAGGGACGGGGACCTGAGGTGGAAACCACCGGGAAATGCTGTTTGCTGGCTTATTCCCAGGCTCACATGTAGTTCAGCGCCTGCCTACATGGCACTGTTCGTATTGAACTGGACCCTTCAATATCAATTAGCAATCAAGAAAATGTCCCAAAGGCTTGGGAAAAATCATTCAGCACTTAGAGCACTGGCTGTTCTTCCAGAGGACCCAACACCTACATGGCAGCTTACGACCATCTGTGACTCTAATTGTAAGGGATCTAGTGTTCTCTTCTGGCTCTGCGGGCACAAGGCATACATGCAGTGCATGTACACATTTGCTGGCAAAATACACACACACACACACACACACACACACACACACACACACACACACACACAAAACAAAAGTAAACCTAATAACAATTTAAAAAAGAAAGAACATGTCCCATAGACATGCCCACAGGCCAGTCTGATGGAGGCGGTTCTTCAATTGCATTTTCCTCTTTCCATGTGTATCAAGTTGACAACCAAGATTAGTCACCCCACCAGTGGCCTTTCTACCTGCAATGGCTCCTTCTGTACCCAAGTAGAGGTGGAGCAGTGGAGAGTGAGAGAGTCTGAGGCCCCTCTGTCACATGACCTCTCATCTCTCTTTCCTGCCTCTGTGCCCTAGTCTGCAAACCGGATATATATGATAGTCACATTTGTCCTTGAAGGATGGTTTTCAAGTGACACGAACAGAAAACACAGATAGCAATTGTGTCTTCACAGAGCTGGGTGACCGGAGTTCATCTTACTATGGCCCATTTAGGGTGAGCACACACCCATGTAACTGTTTGTATAGGTAAAATGGGTTAATAATGACCGCTCCACATAGAGGTGTTGATGGTCCCCAGACCATTGAGGTGAAGGCCACTGCCAAGAGGAGCATGTAGTGTGTGTGTGTGTGTGTGTGTGTGTGTGTGTGTGTGTGCGCGCGTGTGTGTGTCCCCAGGACAGGGCCTTGCTTGCAACATCACCTATTTTACCCACCTTGTCCAACTTTGATGAATTTTTAGAAAAGAGAAGAATGTAAAGGAACCTTCCTTCCTTCCCTCCTTCCTTCCTTCCTTCCTTCCTTCCTTCCTTCCTTCCTTCCTTCCTTCCTTCCTTCCTTCCTTCCTTCCATACAGAGTCTCATTTTGTAGCCCTGGCTAGCCTGGAACCTGGAACTCTATATAGACCAAGTGTCTCTTGAACTCACAGAGATCTGCCTGCCTCTGCTTCCTGAGTGCAAGAGCTGGGATTGTAGGCTGCACTGCCATGCCAATCCATAAAGGAACTCTCAATAAGTCAATGTAATGCACTAGAGTTTGGTAAATGTCCTAGATAGCCTAATCCGTTCCTTTTTGTGGTCTCGTATCTGCATATGTTCTTATTGCAAAGGGGGGATGTAAATATCAATTCAGACAACCACAGTGACAAGACAAGAAAACAAACCAAACAAACCAAAAACACTTTGGAGAATGACCAAATTGGTCACCAGATTAAAAAGGTTATGGAATGTTAAGTAAAGAGAGCTTGTGAGAAGACAGCAAGCCTACTCCTTGGGGCTTTCAGGTTTCAGAAGTTATCAATGTAGGCTGGGGTCATGTACACAGAGAAGTATGAATAGTACCCAGGAGCCCCTGGTGCTGGCCTCCAGCAGTGAGCATCACTAACGTGGAGGCGTGAGGCATGATGTCTGAGCCTCAGCCTTCAGCCCTTGGTACTCAGCACTCAGGCAGTCAGGCATGCCCTTTAGTCTGGAGTCAGTCCTCTGAGGCTATGCAGGGGGTGCTGGCTGAGTGACAGGTGACTTGTCAGCTGAGGCAGGAATCTTTTCCAGGCATTGTTCTGAGTCAGCAAGCAGCAGGGGAGCGCTGTGGCTCCACTCCTACCTGCTGCCACCAGAGATGACCTTCTCAACCTCTCTGCCCGTTGTTGTTGTAGGTTCATACCCTGACTTAACACGAGCCAAGAGGAAGCCAGACCTGTGCTTCCTAGGTGTGATGTGGCTCTAGGGAATGATGACCACATTGTTTGGTCACCTGCTTGGGGTTAGCTGGGTAGGCCTTCTGGTTCATCTGGTTCCCTGATTGTAGAGTGTCTTCATGGAGTTCTTGCTTGCTCCCCTAAGTGGACCACTGTGCCATAGAAGGACTATCTGAAGTACCATAGCTGGCAGTGCCTTCCCACTGCCCCTGGCTGTGTAGCCAATAGTGCTTTAGAGGGAAGGTGTCCAAAAAGAAACAACACTGTCCTACCTGGAAGCCACATTCTCTGCCACACACCTCTAATACCCCCTCCCTGGGACCCTTGGTTGGGTAGTGTACCTGCTAGGGAGTGGGGTACAGCCCCTGGGTCTTCTTGGTGGCCCCTTTTCAGACAAGGAGCTTCTGAAGCAGCCCGTATCATCCTCAGCACAGGCTGCAGCAGCACTTGGGCCTCAGAACTACTAAGGATGGCCATGTGAGACCCCAGGCTGAGTTCCTGGAGGCTAGGAACTGGTGTAGAGGTCAGCAGAGAAGGAGAATGGTGAGAGTGGTCTCTCAGCAAGGGTAGGACTGTGGGCACGTCACTGCCAGATTCCTGCAGTGTGGCATCAACAAAATTGAGGGCTTCGGCAGAGGTCAGTCAATCGGCCTGTCTTGGCCCCCTAGTTCCACAGCTACTCTTAATCTCCCTATCCTTATCCCACTAAAGTGTCTGAGGAGCAGTGTTTTTAGGGTAATTTGTTTCAGTGGCTAGGAAGT
The DNA here is from genome assembly GCA_028551405.1 of Uromys caudimaculatus. NCBI lineage: Eukaryota > Metazoa > Chordata > Mammalia > Rodentia > Muridae > Uromys > Uromys caudimaculatus. The sequence continues at coordinate 74,273,231 of CM052708.1, read as the reverse complement.
TTGAGGAGCCCAGTGGGTATCAAAGAGAGGCAGACCTGGATGGGAGCTACCCCATTCTCCAACACCAATTCTCTGTGCCTGTGCCCTCCTGTGCTCAGTGAGGCCAGCATCCTTAGTAGAGAGGGAGAGTCCTACAGGGACACAAATGCTGGAGTGTTTCAGATGTAAGTGCCTGGGCTTAGTGTTTCCCTTGAGCCCCCAGCCCTACCTCTGAGCCGGTAAGCTTTGCAGTTCGGAAGTGTGGGCAGCCCCTTTCACTTACCTCGGAAGTGTGGGTAACCCCTTTCACCAACCTCTTTCCCTTAGATCAAAGACACAGTGACCATGGATGCTGGGAGAGCCAACAAAGAGGTGGAAATCCTCCGAAAGCAGTGTAAGGCATTGTGCCAGGAGCTGAAGGAAGCCCTCCAGGAAGCAGATGTGGCCAAGTGCCGGCGGGACTGGGCCTTTCAGGAGCGGGACAAGATTGTGGCAGAGCGTGACAGCATCCGGTAACAGTGCTCTTGGGAAGGCGTGGCCCTGTGTTTCTCTTGTGCACTGAGGTCTGTTAGCAGGGTCACATTCATTGGTCCAGAGAAGGAGACGGACTGTGGTTCCTCCCTCCCTCCTCCCCCCCTTAGCTGATTCTCACCTCATCTCTTGGCTTTAGAGATTTCTATTATATTTCCTTCCTGATTCATTCCTAGACATCTTGAGTGTGAACTATGTATGGGTTAAAGCCACCTTTGTCTTTAGAAGCCACTTTTGTGAAATATGTTTTGTTTTTTCTTCTCTGTGATGCTAGACATCTGCTGTGTCAGCAGCTTAGGTTCCCAAGCAGCAAGAGCTTAGAGAAGGCTTCTGTGTGTCTTTACCTAGGAGGGGTTCTAGGTCAGAGGGCAGGACAGTGCATGAAGGTGACATCCAGGTCTTCAGGCTGTCATGGGACATGCAGGCCACTCAGGGTGGAAGGAAGTCTCCCAGGTGCATTTGAGCTAGAACTTAAAGCTTGAGTGCAGTTCCTTCAGCTGGAGAGGAGGTGTGAGCATTGCGGATGGAAGGGGCAGTGCGTGCCTTCTCTGAGGAGGGCTTTGGGTGTGTCCAGGTCCTGGTATAGAGAATCACAAGGAGTAGGATGATGATGTCCTTGAGTTTCAATTCTGAGGGTCTTGAATAGAAGCAAAGGAGTGTGGGTAAGATCCTGTGCCGGGGTGGAACCAGGGATGGTGGGAAAGGTACAATAAGTTGGCCATTGAGGGATTCTGGAACACCCCTGAGACTATAAAAGGGACAGGCCTGTACTCTGGCAGGGAGGCTCAGGAGGTGAAGATTGATGTTTAAAATACGTGGTGTGTGGAATGGGAGGAGCATTAAGGTCTTCTGGGTGCTTCCTGCTTGCTCTGGCTCTGGTTTGCTCCTCATGTTTCTCCTGAGTATGATCAAGGCAGTAAAGGCTTTTGGCTGTGGAGGCATGGGGACCAGCTGTAGGGTACATTACTTTGGAGATGGCCAAGCACAGGCCCTCCTGATGTAGACTTGTGTTTCCTGCCTAGGTAGATGAAATGGTTTTGCCCCCCCCCCCCCCCCTTCTGCCCAGGTCCCGTCAGGTTTCCCTGTTGTACCCAAACAGAGCCACAGAGATTGAGAGCTGAGTCCTGGCTAAGTGTCCCTCAGCCTGGTAGTGGCCTAAGTAGAAAGCCCTGTGTATGGTCAGTTAAGGAACTTATGGCTGTTAGTGCACTGAAGCTCATCAAGTGGGCTGGAGTCTCACCGCAAAGGAGATCCCCTCTGCTGCCACAGAACCCCTGCTAGAACAGTGAGTGCGTGGAGCGCGGGCCTCATTCCCCAGGCACAAAGGTACTGAGGCCTCACTGGTGTCTCTGGTTACATAGTGGGCTGGTCTGTGTGGGGTCATCCTTTTGTGCTTGCTTTGTTTAGACTGAAACTCAGAGGTAGGGGCTGACAGGTGGTACAGTACAGACCACAGGCCCTTCCTTCATTCTTGCTGTTCACAGTAGCCTTGACCTCTGCTTTCTCTACCAGGACCCTGTGTGACAACCTGAGGCGAGAGCGAGATCGAGCCGTGAGTGAGTTGGCTGAAGCCCTTCGTAGCCTGGATGACACTCGGAAGCAGAAGAATGATGTCAGCCGTGAACTTAAGGAACTCAAGTAGGCTTGGGAGTTACCTGCCTGGACTGGGCTCTGTCTAGACTCTCCCCTCTCCCTTTTGGGTGGGGCACCCTTGAGTGCACTGAGTAGGGACTTGTCACTGTGTCCCTTCACTCTGCCTCCATGCAAGGATATGGAATGGGTTTGAATATTGGCAGTCTACAGAAGATGGCACCATCCCATTGATAAGCTCATGGAGACAGGAGAAGCACCTAATGCTAAGGCACATGGCAAGGAAGGCCCTGTTCCCAGGCAGTGCGTTTGGGAGTGGACATGCCTGCATCATTTATCGTTAGCTCACTTCCTTATCCATTCCTTTATTCACTTAACAAGAAGTGTACTGAGCATCTGCCCTGGCCCCAGAGAGGTGCGAAGCAAACAGCACTAACCAAGCACACCACACTGCTGTTGTCATGGTGCTCACAGTGCATAGGAAGAGAAAAAGAGAGGCACACGTTTAGCGATGAAGGAACAGGGACAGTTTTCCAGGGAACTGTTACCGTGGCTTGGTAGTCTATTCTACTTGTGTTCTGTAGATGCCCGTTTGTAAGACTGTTTGGATTACGGGGCACCTTCCTTTCAATCACAGCACCCTCCAAGACGGCCATTTAGACACTTGGTGGCCCTTAGCTGTAGATGGAAATTATAAAGTTGAGAGTTTATAGTTGAAATTGGCAGAGCCCAGTGACTCTTATAGTCTAGACTCAGACTCTATCTGGGAGGCAGTGGCTCTGCTCATCATGTGACATTTCTAGAGCTGATATGATAAGCGGACACCGGGGCATTCACACACACATGCACGCATAGCAGACATCGAAACCTAACAATGAGCAGACCCTTTCAGAAGGGGTGGCAGCTTCCCTTCCTTCCAATTGGTGATATCTGCCAAGACCAATAGCTTCATTTATCAAATAACCTACAGGGAGCTGGATCTCTAAGTCCAGGGCTTTAGAGGCAGCGTGGTAGGCCCTTACCCAGGGACAAGGGGTGGAGCTGGGTATGGAATCCCACCAGGCAGGACTGTAGTTTATTGGTAGAGCATGGCACATGCGAGTCTCTCACATCATCCAGCACTGAAATAGAAAAGAAAGAAACACCCATTTTAAGGGAAACTCTGGAAGCTCCGGAGTGTGGTTTGGAAGGAGGGTCTCCATTTTGCTTGAGCCAGAGCACATCAAAAGCGCTGGCTTCTGTCTGTTCGTTCATCCTGCTTGCGCTTGTAACTCCTCTCTACTAAATCCTCTCACTGGTGGCTTGCTACTAAGGATGTCCCTGCTGCTGCCCTGGGAACCTTCAGTCTGGAGAAGCATAGGTAGCCCTTGTGGTGACGAGCAGAATGTCTTGAACATCAATATGGAGCATCGGGAGGCACCGCGCTGTTCTGGTGGGGGTGAGCTGGAGGCCCAGAAAGAGGCTAAGCAGGCACCCCATAGCCTGAGAGCAGCAAGGCAAGGGTACAAGTCTGGCAGCCCATCCCTAGGGGGACAGAAGTAGATCCTTACATGTCAGCGGCAGCATGGACAGACTTAAGGCAGCCTGGGCCCACATAGTAGAGAGCAGACTATCACGTGATAAGTGTTCTTGGTCCTTTCTCCATCTTCTTTATTGAATTTCCCCCATAGTTAAAGATTTTAATTTTGATGAAGTCCAAGTTGTTAATTTAAAGGGTCCATTATGTATTGTATCTAAAAAGCCTCTCATGTAACGTTCAGCTTCAAGGCTATTAGTATTTCCCTAGACCTGGGATTTGAACCAGAGCCTTAAGATGCTAGTCAAGCATTTCACCACCAAGCGACAGCCCTAGCCTTTGTTTTTTGGGTCAGGGTCTTACCATGTAGCCAGGCTGGCCTTGAACTCACCATTCTCCTGCCTCAGCCTCCTCAGTGTTGGAGTTACTGGAGTGTGCCACCATACATGGCTTTTTTCAAATTGTTTTGTGGTTTTCTGTCTTACATTTGAATATATGATATATTTTGAGTTAATTAAAAGGGTATGAGGTTTAGTTGAGGGGAGTTTTTTAAGATTTATTTTATTATTTATATATATATATATATATATATATATATATATATATATATGTATGTGTGTGTATCTGTCTGAATGCAAGTGCCAGCAGAGGCCAGGAGAGGGTAGCCAATTCCCAGGATCTGGAGTTACAGATGGTTGTGAGCTACCATATGGATGCTGGGAATTGAACTTGGAACCTCTGAAAGAGCAGCCAGTGTTCTTAACCACTGAGGCATCTCTCCAGCCCCACCTACTCCCTTGGTAAACTGTGCATGTTGACCCGCTCAAATCATACCCAGAGAACTGTCCTTTCGAATTACTTTTGTACCTTTGTATCATTTGGTGCTATTTCCAGGGCCCTTATTCCATAGCTTTGAGCTATGTGTTCTCCCATAAACCCCATGGCAGCTGCTTTAGAGGGAGTCGTCAACTCCTGGAAAGCTCTTTAAAACTTTATTTATTCTTATTTGTGTGTGTGTGTGTGTGTGGGGGTGTGTGAGTGCACATGTGTGTCAGAGAACAATGTTTGGGAGTCAGTTCCCTTTCATTGTCCACCTTGCTGAGACAGGTGTCTCTAGTTTCTGTATGCTGTCTACTCGAGGCTGGCTTGGCTGCAAGCCTCTGGGTGATTTTCCTGCCTTGCTCTCCCATCTCGCTGTAGAAGTGCCTGGATTTCAGATGCATGCCACCATATCTAGCTCTTTAATGGGGGTTCCAGGGATGGGACTTTGGTCCTCAGGCTTGCTCAGCATGCTCGTCTATCTACATGGCTGTGTCAGCGTCCCTCACTTTGTATTTCCTTTCCGAGATGGCATTAGCTAGCCTAAATCTCTTCCTCCTGGATTTTAGGTAAACATCCTTGACTTGGTTCCTTTCTTGTATCTGTGACATAGTACCTGCCACAAACAACCCAACAGAGAAGGAATTTTTTTGGCTCATGGTTTTGGTGATCTTAGCCCATGGTTGCCTGAGTCCAGGTTTTCTGGGCAGAACACAGTGGTGTTAGGAGGGCATGTGATGGGGACTAGGAAACCTCTAGGCAGAGGCAGGGGGATCTCTGAGTTCAAGGCCAGGATGGTGGACAGAGCAAGTTTCTAAATGGTTTTAACCCTCTAGATAAATCGGGGGATGGGGGAGGGATTTCTATGTTTAAAAAACACTACTATGAGAGAAAAGGGACTTCAAGCAGGAGCTGAGGCATAGCATGGTTTGACCCCAAAGACATGATCTCAGTGACCCAGTTCCTCTAGAGTCCCCACTTTCTACTTTCCACCACCGCCCAATAATGCTGTCATATTAGGAATTAAAGAAAGGGTTGATCTGTAGATTAAGTTAGAGCCCTTATTATCTCGTTGTCTCTAGAGACACCCTCATAGACACACCCACAGTGGACTGGTCAAGGCATTTTTCAGTTGAATCAAGTTGCCAATTGAGACTAACGCCATGGCTAGAGAAATACCTCAGCCATTAAGAGAATGCACTGCTCTTGTGGTGTACTCATGCCAGTCAGTTCATCATCCCCTATAAATTCAATTCACTGGGGATCCAATGCTTTGGCTGCCCTGGGCACCTGCACATGTCTCCCTGCCCATAATTTGTTTTTTTAAGAAAAACTAATCAGCCAGGTGTTCACGGTGGCACACTCCTTTAGTCCCAGCACTTGGGAGGCATAGCCAGGAGGATCTCTGAGTTTAAGGCCAGTGTGGTCTACAGAGCAAGTTCCAGGATAGCCAGGGCTACACAGTGAGACCCTGTCTCCAAAACAAAACAAAACAACTAAGAATCACAGTTCTACCCCTGAGCCTTGTAGATGCCAGATAAGCATTCCACCTCTGGGCTACATTCTAGGCCTCTTGCTGGCCTTTGACCTAAATTGCTTTAAGCCTCTAGATAAATTTGGGAAGAGTTTCTGTGTTTAAAAAACATTACTATGGAAACCCACTGATAATTCACAAAAGCTTTATCCTAGCTTATCAGGAAGCTTGAATACCAGGGGACAGAGACTTCAGGAGTGGCTGCCTTAGTTTCCAGCTGTGATTCAGTGTGATGTTTCCCCTTCAAAAGGTCCATTTCCACAGCTCTTCTCTTCACAGGGAGCAGATGGAATGCCAGCTGGAGAAGGAGGCCCGGTTCCGGCAGCTGATGGCCCACAGTTCCCACGACTCAGCCATCGACACGGATTCCATGGAGTGGGAAACAGAAGTTGTGGAATTTGAGAGAGAGACGGTGAGCTGCCTTGGGTGGCTGTGCTTGTCCTTTCTCTTGGGTGTGAGGACTCTGGAGCAGTAGAGGATACCCCTGTTGATTCTTGTTTCATGGCTACCTCCCTAGGTAGAAAGCATCTTTTTTTGTAGCCATCCATCCCAGTTGGGGTTGCTAGTGCTAGGATGAATCACCATGACCAAAGCAACTTTGGGAAGAGAGGATTTATTTGGCTTATGCTTCCATGTCTTTGTTCATCATCGAAGAAAGTCAGAATAGGAGCTCAAACAGGGCAGGAACCTGGAGATAGGAGCTGATGCAGAGGCCAGGGAGGAGTGCTACTTATTGGCTTATTATCCATAGCTTGCTCAGCCTGCCTTCTTAGAGAACCCATGACTACCACCCAGGGATGACCACACCCAAAATGGGTTGGACCCTCCCTCATCAATCACTAATTAAGAAGATGCCCCATAGGCTTGCCTGTGGTCTGATCTTATGGAAACATTTTCTCAAGTGACATTTCCATCTCCCAAATGACTCCGTTCTATGTCACATTGACATAAGACTAGCCAGCACACTATCCAAGCTGGTCTACACTACTTCTGTGTCTCATGGTGGTGCTGACAAATTCCATGAAAGGCAGAGGCCCCAGTGAAAGATGAAGGCAATACGGGGAAACTGCCTTGGCTAGAGCGAGCAGGTGCAGGGTTTAGGGTCTTTCTTCTCTTGGCTTGGTAAAGATCTGCTGGTGCTGTTTTGACAGGAGGATATTGACTTGAAAGCACTTGGATTTGACATGGCAGAAGGTGTGAATGAACCTTGTTTCCCAGGGGATTGTGGCATATTTGTTACTAAAGTGGACAAAGGAAGCATTGCTGATGGTCGCTTGAGGTAAGAGCTGAGGAGGTACAGCCCTTGAAGAGCAAGAGGGGCCCTGCCACTCAATGGAGAGCACTCCAAGGAGGACAGCTGGCAGCAAAATGTCCTAGTGTCTGAGGACAGCCTCACTGAGTTGTCTGAAGCTCCAAGCTCAGCTAGGATGGTCTTAAAGGAGACCACCTCTTGGGTGCCCCCTGAATCTGGCTTTTCTCCAGGTAGCAGGAGCTGTGTTTTTGCTTCTCTGGGAGACCAGGGCTCAGGAGTATGTGATGAGAGCAGCATGTGGCACTACCTGCTCATTCCATGAAATACGGAAGAGGATAGAGTGACTCGCTGTCCTAACTACTGCCAAGTGCTGGTGTGCACACTGTATGCTTTAATCATTAATCCTTATAATTTGAGACAAGTGCAAATATTGCCCCATCTTACAGATGAGGACACAGAAAACTAGGTTCCACAGCTAGTATGTGGCAGAGTCAGGATTTGAAGCCAAGGCTGTCTAACACCAGTATCAGTCTAACGCCAGATGAGTTTTATAACTGTGTACTCTGGAGGCTGCAACCCTTATGAGTTTGGGTGCGAACCTGCTCGCTTACATTTCTGCCCAGAAATGGTCATGGTAGTGAGGGGCAGCTACCAGTCCCAGAGTCTGAGTGGGTGCCTGCTTGACCTTGTCCCTCCTCAGGGTCAACGACTGGCTGCTGAGAATCAACGACGTGGACCTCATCAACAAGGACAAGAAACAGGCCATCAAAGCACTCCTCAATGGAGAGGGAGCCATCAACATGGTTGTGAGGCGGAGGAAGTCCCTGGGTGGGAAGGTCGTCACACCTCTGCATATCAACCTCAGTGGACAGAAAGGTAGTAGGCCTCAAGTTGAGGCAGACACCCCCTTTGCTGGAGGGGACCATGTTTGTAGGATCACCTTGTTCCCTAGGGATGCATGCTGATGGTGTCTTAATGCAGCCAAGGTGCTGTCCTGGTGGGAGCGCCCGAGTCTCAAGTGCCTGACTCACCAGATAGCAGTGTGATGAGCTCCCTGTGGGGGTGACACAGAATGGGATTCAGTCCCTTTAATAAATTTAGTCAGCAGAATTGGGATGGGGCATCCAGGTCTGGTCATCCAGTGCCCTCCTGTGACTTGTAGACAGTGGCATCAGTTTGGAGAATGGAGTGTATGCCGCCGCTGTGGTGCCTGGAAGCCCGGCTGCCAAAGAGGGGTCCCTCGCCGTGGGAGACAGGATTGTTGCGGTGAGTCTCCAGAACAGAGCAAGCTGTCTGCTCCGTGTAGGCAGGGAGCCTTGAACAAGAGGTCATGGGTAGTGTATATATGAACATTAAAAAGAATCCCTTTTTCCTGAGGGAAGTGCTGAGTCACTGTGACAGTGAATGTTGTAGGGCACTAGGAAGAGCAGAATAGTCTAGGAGGAAGAAGAGAGTCATTTCTTTTGCTGCTGCACACTGAAGGCAATGAAGCCTTTCATAAGCATTTCTCAATATGTGGGTGCCTATAACGGACATTTCCCAAGAAGGAACGTTTGGGATTTGTTTTCCAACTGTGTATGTATGTATGTTTTGAGAGGAGATAAGGCAATCCAATCCTCCTGCCTCAGAGTGATTGTGTCTGGTTTAAATATACTTTTTTACTGAACAGTATGCCTACTCTATTAGCTTTTTTTTTTTTTTAAATTACCAACATAAAATCTGTTTGCTATAAAATGGTCACATGATTTAAAAAACAAAACAAAACACATAAAGCAAAAAATAGTAGTTCCTCTTCTCTTTTGGATACGCTCCTAGAGATTTGCCCCCACATGGAAGGTGCTCCAGCCCAGACCTTCAGTGCTCATGTAAGACTACGCATATGTACAGCTTTGTGTTTAAACACAACAGTGGGATCTACGGTTTGCATTCTACATCACGGGCGCTTTCTAAGGCAGTCTTCGAACGGTACCTACCTTGAGAGGCTGGGCTCCTTGACTATGCATACCTAAAACTGCCTCCTTTCAATGACATATAGTTGTTATCCCGATGTACTGTTGTCCGAGGTCCCACAGTGAGCCTCACCCGTAGTACAGCCGTTTCTGGGTACCCTAATCTCAGCACTAAATGAGAAATTCGAGCATTAGCTGAGTAGCATGGCTTGCACGTGTCAATCTTCAGACCAACCTGCTGATGTGGAAAGCACATGTGCCTTTTCGTGGCACACATGTAAACCTGCGGTTCTGTGCAAGGCGGTAGTGACAACACGTCACCTGGTTCTGGAGCCGTCTGTGGATTCCCTTAGCTAACAGTTTACTGTGTTTACTTCCAGCCCTGCTTCAAGCATGCCCATCTCCCGTCTTACTGTATTTTATAGCTTTGTTTTATAGCTTTGTTTTATAACTCATTTGGAACTGTAACGTCCTCATTTGTTCACCTTGCATTTTCTTTTTGACCTCATGACCTAGAGAGATTAATATCTTTGGATCCTCCTGTAGTTCCTTCTAAATTGATATAGTTAATCAGTCGGTGATGGTGGGGGATGGAACCTAGGGAGTAGACTATCATGTGTGCCAGGCAAGCTGTCTACGTGGAGCCCATCTTCTGCCCCGATGTGGGTCCTCAGGGATGTCAGCTTATGTTACTAGCCAGTCCAGTGTGGACATCTTTGCATTTATAAGCAGTGCTCAATGGCTACCAGTAAGCTCTCCTGTCAGCCTCACCAGAGCCTAATGGAGAGAGCTCATCACTGCACACCCTTGCCAGTGTTCCTCAGATTAAGGAAAGCCAGAGCTTAAAAAACAGCATGGCCACGTGGAAAGGTCTCAAAGCTGGAGACAAGGTACCAGGAAGTGAGCATTAATTGCCCTTCCCAATATAATCACATTCTGTAGATACGTTCAGTTTTTATGTGTGGAGGTGGCAGTGTGTCTTTGTATGGGTACATGTATGTGCAGATGTGCATGTGCATGTGTTCCAGAACATGTGGAGACCAGAGGTCACCCCTGAGAGTTGCTCCTCAAGAATCATCCATCTTTTCTTGTTTTTGTTTTTTTTTTTTTTAAATAAATCTTTAATATTTATTTTATGTATATAAGTATACAATAACTGTCTTCAGACACACCAGAAGAGGGCATCAGATCCCATTACAGATAGTTGAGAGCCACCATGTGGTTGCTGGAATTGAACTCAGGACCTCTGGAAGAAAAGTCAGTGCTCTTAACCACTGAGCCATCTCTCCAGCCCTCTTGTTTTTGAATTGTTTTTTAAATATCAAATGCGGCATTGCGATGTCACAGTGGAACATTGCGATGTCATAAAAACGTGGCATGTCTTGGCACAGTTGAGCATTGTGATATGGCGACAAATTATGATAGCACGCCGGGCAGTGGTGGCGCACGCCTTTAATCCCAGCACTCGGGAGGCAGAGGCAGGTGGATTTCTGAGTTCGAGGCCAGCCTGGTCTACAGAGTGAGTTCCAGGACAGACAGGGCTACACAGAGAAACCCTGTCTCGAAAAACCAAAAAAAAGAAAAAAAAATTATGATAGCACAACTGAGCGGTGTTTATAGCATTGTGGCAGTATACTGTGAAAACACATTAGAGCGGTCTGCTATCACAGAGGAGCTGTAATGTCATGTGCAGTGTTGTGACAGCATCGTGGAGCATTGTAATGCCACTTTGAAGCAATGTGATGTTCCAGTGGCGTGGTGACAGCCCTGTGAACTACCAGAAACACAATAGAAAGCAGGATTATTTAAACCAGTGACGTGAGGGATTTAGTAGTTTGTTGGCACATGGGCGCATTCTGATGTCACACACTGGAGCTATGATGTCATACTGTAACACCGTCTTGGCACAGTTGAGCATTTTGATTTGGTTTTGTATTGTGTGAGACTTTTAAAAATATCTTTTACTTATTCACTGGCAATTTCACACTTGTATACAATCTATCTCGATCCCTTCCTGATTCCCCAGACAGCTCCCACCCACAATTGCCATGCCCTGTTCAGATGACAGGACTTCACAGCACTGCTCCCCAGCCTTCCCTCTTAAATTCCCTCTGTCTCCTCTTTTCTGTGTTCTCTGAGGCTTGGGTAGTTGATATAGATGTTCAGTTTAGGGCTGGTCACTCAGTAGCTGTTTATTCTCTCCACTTTGGTCGTCTATGCGTCAGTACATTAACCAGTGTCCACTGCAGAAAGAGGCTTCGCTGGCTCAGGTTGAAAGCAGCATAAAACCATAGATGTAAACATAAGTATTTAGAAGGTAGTTTGACAACGTGACTGTTTAGCAAAACAGACCTCCAAAGCCATGAGCTTTGACCAGGTTTACAATATCAGACTTGACTTCCCTTCTCTGGAGCAGACCTCAGATTCAATCAGAGAGCATTTAGTTATCCTTCAGACGCATGCAGAACTGTTTCTTTATCGCACAGGTTCCCCTTCTGTCTCCTCTTTATTAGCGCCCCCCATTGCCCCCGCACACACAGTCTGTCACCCTGGCAGTTAAGTTGTACTATGAATGACATCGTATAGTATGTGACTCCAGCAAGGCTATATTCACTCAGCACCATCCTATGGCAGCCTCCAAGTGTTCTGGGCCCCAGCAGTTCATTGCCAGGTGTTTCCGTGGCTTGGGTGTACCTCATCGTAGGCATTCACCATATCACGTGCTTTTTTTTTAACAGCAAATTTGACCAAGTCTGTGAGGGATGAGGACAGATTCCAGGAGGGGTGTTGATTCTCTTTGACAGTGGCAGTGCTTCATTTCATGTGGTACTTTCTGTGTCGCAAAGGCTTCTCATAGCTCTGTTCTCCTTCCCATTCTCCACCCACCTCCGGGAGGCATATGTATGTCTTTACCACTCATGCATGAAGGAGTGGGCTGGTAGCACACAGTAGGATGTCTCCCTGGGGTTCCCTATGTTCTGGTACCACCCAGTGCGATGTTAGGATTGTGTTCCACTTGCTTCAGAAGATACTTCCCTAGGTCCAGGTGCTACTGGGGAGGGTCTTGCTTTCCTCTTCTAATCCCTGAGTTTGGCTCCTTATATAAAGAATCCTAGGATTGGCAGGTGGCTTGGGATCACTGAGGCCGCCCCATCAATAGGCCTGACCAGCTCTCTCTTTGGCTCTAGATCAACGGTATTGCACTGGACAATAAGTCTCTGAATGAATGTGAATCTCTGCTGCGCAGCTGTCAAGACTCCTTGACCCTCTCCCTTCTGAAGGTGGGCACTGGGCACTTCTGCCATGGTTGGGAGGGTGAGAAGAAGCCTCAGCTCCCTGTTCCTGAGCTGTTTCTAAAGAGCACCAGGACCCTTGGGGGAAAATATATTGATTTCCAAATGCAGGGTGCAGGAAAACTGATTACATATAGGTTGAAGGACACTACTGTTAAGAACAGCTGGGCACATCTCAGTCAGGACTGCATAGTCTGATGGTCCTAGATGATAAAGACTGCATAGTCTGATGGTCCTAGTTGATAAAGACTATCTGGTAAAATTGTTGAGTGTGGCCAGTGGGTGTATGGGCACTCATTATTATTCTATATCAACTTTTCCACACAGTTAAAAAGGTTAGCAATAGAAATTTAGAAACATGAGTCTGTCCAGTTCCCTCTGAGATGTTTTCTAAGTTACTCTTTTAAACTAATAAATCTTTGGGGACTGTTTTAGGTCTGCAGAACATCCAGGCTGGCAGACTGTTCTTGTGTGTTCCTTTATGTGGGCCTTCCAGCCTAGGTTTCCCCTGGTATTGACACCTTGCATTTGCGTGGTACATTTGGTACAGATGATGCGTCGTCACTGCTGCCTAGCTTAATGGGGGTTCACTGTTGATGTTGTATATTCTGTAGGTTTGGAACAGTGGTTCTCAACATTCCTAATGCTGCAACCCTTTAATACAGTTCCTCGTGTTGTGGTGACCCCTAACCATAAAATTATTTTCCTTGCTACTTTATAACTTCATTACTTACTGTAGTTTTGCTACTGTTGTGGATTGTAAGGTAAACCCCACAGGTTGAGAGCCACTGGTTTGGACACATGTATACTGACATTTGACCATCATTAAAGTACTCCACGGATAGTTTCACTGCCCTAAACTTCTGTGTCCCTCTTGGTCATTTCCACTTCTTCTTAAGCCCCCAAGAATTGTCTCCAGACCTCTACCTTTCCTAGAGCACTATGTAGCTGGATCCCCTTTTCATGTAGGCTTGCTCATTTGCAAATGGTTGTTTCTGTGTCTTTTTGTGACATGAGAGCTCTCCTCTTAGCCCTGGTTAGATTTCCGTTGCCTGGGTTACCATGAATAATTTACCTTTTGCTTAATGATTCTTATACAGTGTGCAGGTGGCTGCAGAGAAGTGCTCAAAGCCAATAGGAGTTTTGCCTAGCCAGGCTCATTAGAAAACTTCACTGTCAGACACATGCATCTGTGTGTGCCTGTTGTGTGTCTGTCTGTCTCTGCTGAGGGGCTGTGGCCGTTCTTTTCCATGCTCCATTCTGGGGGTGGTTTCAATGGCAGTTGTAAGCAACTGCATCTCACCTCCTCTCTCTCTTGCCCCTCTGCACCCCTGGCTCAGGTGTTTCCCCAGAGCTCCTCATGGAGTGGCCAGAACATCTTTGAAAATATCAAGGACTCAGATAGGATGCTGAGTTGCCGAATCCATGGCCCAGAGGTCCAGACGCATAACAAACGGAACTTGTTACAGCACAATAATTCCACGCAGACGGACATTTTCTACACTGATCGACTGGAGGACAGGAAGGAGCTGGGACATTCTGGAGGCAGCAGTTCTTTTCTGCACAAGCCCCTCTCTGGAGCCTCCTCTCCAGTCTCCCCTCAGGCCTGTCCTAGCACCTCTGAGCATAGTCTGAACTCATTCCGCTCTGATACCTCTGCAGAACGTGGCTATGGGCTGGTGGATGTGCAGAACCAGCGGCCACTGCTGTCTTTTGAGACTGAGGTGGTCCCCTGTGGGGCAGTAGAAGCTCCCCTGGACAAGATAGATCCTGAGGGCTCCAATAGTGGTGGGACCTGGCCCAAGGCTGTGCTTGGCTCTACATCAGGGCCTGAGAAGCTCTCTGTGTATAAGAAACCCAAGCAAAGGAAGTCCATCTTTGACCCAAATACTTTCAAGTGCCCACAGACGCCCCCCAAAATAGACTACCTGCTTCCAGGTCCTGGGCTTGCTCACTCCCCCCAGCCCTCCAAGAGGGTAGGGTCTCTAACACCCCCAAAGCCTCCCAGAAGAAGTGACTCTATCAAGTTCCAACACAGGCTGGAGACTAGTTCTGAGTCAGAAGCTACTTTGGTGGGCAGCTCACCTTCCACCAGCCCTCCAAGTGCCCCACCCCCCAACATGGACCCCAGCGAACCCATGCATGCTTCGCCTCCCCGGAAGGCCAGGGTCCGCATCGCCTCCAGCTACCACTCTGAAGGGGACGGAGACACCTCCTACCTGCCTGCCAAGAAGCCCTGTGATGAAGACCTCACCTCCCAGAAAGTGGACGAGCTGGGGCAGAAGCGGCGCCGGCCAAAGTCTGCCCCCAGTTTTCGGCCCAAGATCTCTCCAGTAGTGATCCCTGCTCAGTGCCTGGAGGTAGAGGTTGGGCTGGGGCTGTAGCAGCTGGGATGGGAGCCCCCACAATTTCCCTGGCTTGTACAGGCCTTTGTTGGTGGTGTGTGCCTTCAAGAGTGGATAGGGTGGCAGGTGGCTGCCAGTGAGCAACAGTCCCCTCTAGGAGATGGGAAAGGGTCATGGGACATGTGTAATGTTTGGTTTGCTTTCTAAAGACGTTTTTGAACTTGTTAAAGAAAAAAAAAAAAAAAAAAAGGTTAAGTGATAGATTTGCCCCAGAACATTTGGAAGAGATGAATGGTCCACATGGAGCTGGGAGTAGGGCAGACCAGCTGCATGTGCTCATTTTCAGAAGGGGAGACTGCTTCGAGCTGAAACTCGTGGGCACAGTGCACGCCGCTCAAGGCACCTCCTGTCTCTGACATGCCTTCTCACCTGCCGCTCCACAATCTGTTTATTTGAAAGACAGATTCTTTCTCTGTATTTGTCTTCTGTTGGGTCTGGAGAGGAAACCCTTTGTCTATGCAGGTGTTGGGCAGTGTGACTGGGCATTGTCTCCTCCCACTGGTCACTCCTTAGCCTGAGTGGGAGGAGCTGGTGGTTGGGCCGAAGTCAGCTTCCAAACATGCCAAGTCCGCACTTTGTCCAGCAGACACTCTTGCCTTTGACTCTGCAGGAGCAGGAGTGTGTTCCAGCCAGCGGAGAGCTCTCCCCAGAGGGCCAGGAATGGTCCCCGTACTCACCAGGGCACGTTAGCCGGCATGGCAACCCCCTACTCTACCCCAACCGGCCATCTGTGGGTAAGCTGCTGGGCAGGGACTGGGAACAAGGTTGGTGTGGGCTCACAGGGATGTCCAGTCTTTGGGAAGAGGGGATATCGTCACATATATTCAGCCCGAAATTGTTTGTTGGGCCTATCTCTGTTGGATATGTGCTTGGTTCCTTATGATGGTCAGTCCTCTCTCATGGGTGAAGAAAGGCCAGTGGTCAAAGCCATTTGGCAAATTCGGTGGCTAAAAGTCTCTTCCTAGAATCCTTCTCCTTAAAGACTGCGACTGTCTGGTGTTTGTGGGAGGGTGCGTGCCAGTCCAGCGCTGTCTGGGTGTTCTGGAGCCACTGTCCTGACCCAGCCCATTTCTAGGCACGGTTCCCCGGAGCATGACTCCCAGCACCACTGTGAGCTCCATTCTGAGGAACCCCATATATACCGTGCGCAGCCACAGGGTGGTTCCCTGCGGCTCTCCGCCTGTGCCCCGCGATGCTGGTTCCCTGAGCTTGTCTCCCAGGTATGTCAAGGCACCTACCCTATCCTGAGTACCAGCTGTCCAGTCTCCTGGTTGGAGAGCTATTCACACAGAGGCCTGTGAGCAGAGAAGCCTCTTGGCTAGCTAGAAAAGGGCTGAGGAAGCAGAGCTGGGCTTAGAGGGTGCTGAGTGAGCTCACTCTGGTATTCAAAGAAACCTAAAATTAAGAAAAATGCAGGAAGGAGCTCAGGATCACCCTGTTCATTTGTTTGGCAAATTTTTAAATGAGCACCTACTATGCCCCAATGGTTGTTCTGGTTTCAAGTTCAGACAGTGGTAAACTTGAAAGGCAACTTTCCATTCATGGGGTTTGTATTCAGTGTGGAGGGCAGACAGATGAGAATGTACACAGGGTGTGGTGGTAAGTGGCCTTGAGACAGTAAAACAGGGTGACAGCTGGGCTGTGATTAGAAAGAGGTTCTCTAGGACAGAGTGGTTGCAGAGGGCACTGTGGCATAAAAGCACTGCTGTGACTAGAAGAACAGTAATGGCTGGCCATAGGGGCTGTGCTCAGTGGTAGAACACTTGCCTACATGCACAGGGCCCTGGGTTTAATGCCTCAATGTGAATAAAATAAACCAACAGCATCCATACAAAAGTTTGGGAGACCTCTGAAAGGAGAGCTGCAGAGCTGAGGGCTGGGTGCCTGCGAGTGTAGGCAGAGCTTGCCAGTGAGTCAGGAAGAGGCCCAGGCTAAGGCATGAACTCTGAAAGACCTACTGCGGAGACCACGGCGGGGGTTAGGGGGGAGTTTTAAGTGGGGGGAGAGATGTCATCACCACACAACCTAAACCACTTTGTTGGGACCGACTCTAGGCCAGTCAGTGTGGACAGTCCCTGGCTGGTCTCTACTGGCCCCGGCTTCCTGGGCATGCCGTCCTGAGTGAGGCACAACACTGCTCTATGCAGGACCCTTGGTGCACCATCTAGCTTCCACCAGACTGTGCCCACTCAAGGCAGAGTCTTGTTCTCCCTGTCCCTCCAGCCCCCGTGCTGGCCCTTGTGTGGTCCCTCTGCTGCTGACAGATCCTGAATAGATGTCTGTGAGAAGCAACTAGTGTCAGTCTGTTATCCTAAGCAAATAGCAAGGACACCTTACTCTTCTGTCTTAGGGAGGTTCAGGCCGCTTACTGGGTTTTTCCCATGTCTGGTCTTAGCCCTTCTCCAGGGCCCCTCATCTCTCTGATTCACTCACAGTGTCCAGCATCAGGGACGCCTCAGCCTGGACCTGAGCCACAGGGCCTGCAGTGACTACTCTGAGATGAGAGCCTCCCAGGGTTCCAACTCTCTGCCCTCCAGTGCCCGCCTTGGTAACTACCACTGGTGCTTGAGTTTTAGTACTCAGGGCTTTGGGTGAGCTGCTCACGTGACTCTTTTCCCTAGAGGCGGAGCTTAGCTCCCTCTGGATGGCTGATATCCTGTGAGCTGCCTGTCATATCAGTGTTTTCTGAGCCGCTGCCTTTGCCTGCAGGGTCTATGGTCGCTGCGTGGTTGTTCCAGGTGACCTCTTGGTTGGAGTCTTGTTTCCTGACCCTGAGTTAGTCATTCTGGGTGTCCTATATGGATACATACTTGGGGGGAAATGTAACCCAAAGGAGGCATCCTGTTGCCTGGTATAAGACCCTGGGAGAGGTCTTTAGGGCTTCAGAGAGAAGAGGGAACATCTGCTGCAGCAGCTAGGTGGCTTTTGCATTTTGGGGCATGTGTTCCTGTTCTGGAACATTCCAGGTCTGCTTCTTGGCAGTCCTCCACAGATCATTTTCCTCAGGGATATTCAACAGGCTTTATGTGTCACTGTGCTGACTGCTGAGTGGAGGTGAGGATCTAGGGCTTTAGTTAGTCACGAGGCCTGACACTGTGTCTTCTCCTGGAACAACAGGGTCTTCCAGTAACCTGCAGTTCAAGGCAGAGCGGATTAAGATTCCATTAACACCAAGATATCCCCGGTCTGTCATGGGCTCTGACAGAGGTAAGAACTGGGCATTTCCTCCTGTGCCTGCTGCCCCTGAGTCCCCTTCTAGTCATCTTTGTGGGCTGGTAAAAGATGACTGAGCCTAGCCCTCACCTGTTGCTGTGGGGACAGTAGGCAATGTGGAGACCATTGTCAGGGCCCCGGGCACAGGATGAGACCAACACAGCCTGTGTGTAGATGGCAGTCAGTCACGTCCACCTCTTCTCTCTTGGCAGGCTCATTGTCACATTCTGAATGTAGCACTCCTCCTCGGTCCCCGCTGAATATCGATACCCTGTCCTCCTGTAGCCAGCCTCAGACCTCAGCTTCCACTTTGCCCAGAATTGCTGTCAACCCCTCTTCCCATGGGGAGCGGAGGAAGGACAGGTGAGTGTAATGAACACCTGTGGCTGGGGTTACCCAGGGTACTTCATATCTGCTCCGATGATGGGGTAGTCCAGAGTGCCTGAGGCCTATTGTAGAAACAGTGGGAGCTGGAGACCCAGCAGGCCCCGTGTAGATGGCAGGAACAGAGCAAGGTGGGCTCTTCCCCCAGGCAGTGACTAAGCAAGATGCTGGAGACAGTCTGATGGTGACAGGGAGATGGAGGTACTTGCTACTTAACTGCTTGCTGGGCCCATTTGCAACACTGTTCTAAAAGTCTCAGTTGCAGGAGAGTCCCTACAATTAAGTCCGTGTCACAAGAGCGGGCTGTATCCAGAGACTACCTGCAAGAGTTCTGTGAATTCAAACGTAGTGACTGGCCTGACTGGCTTGACTGGCTAGAACTGGGACTCATCTTATCCCTTGGTCTTTGGCACCCACGTATAGTTGGCTGCATTTGTTGGTTCTTTTGCCTTGCCCCCAAAGTTGGTTGGTTTTTTTTGTTTTTTTTAATTTTTTTGGAGAAATGAAATTCACATAGGCAATTGTGAGTTCCAAGATAGCTGAGTAAGATCCTGTTTTACTACATAGTAAGACCCTGTCACACACACACAAACAACAACAAACAACAAAAACAAAAACAAACAAATAAACCCCCTAAATACATAAATAAATAAAATAGGTCATATTTGACTTGACAATCTCAACTTGTGAGAAAAGAATCTCAGCAACTATTATCCCGAGAGCTCAGGAGAACAGATTATCTAAGCCCAGAGCCCTGTCCCAGGGCATCAACTGCAGGACCTAGGGCAGTGTTCAGGGTCCCTTCTGACTGGCACACATGAGAATGTGGAGGGATTTGCTCAGCTCTAGCTCTGGCTCCTCCAAATGATGTGTATTGTCAGAAGTAGAAAGGGCCTTGTCATGTGAGTGATGCACCCATCGCCAGCACCCTGCTTTGGGAGAGAGCCAGGTAGGTGTGAGTGATTCCTGCCCTGTCAGGGAGCCCAGTAAAGTTAGAGGTGAATGATGGGGAGATGGAAGAAGTAGACATCCACTGCTCTCCCTTCAGATACCACTGTTCACAGTCTTCGTGAGGCCCTCTGTCAAAATCTGCCCATGCATAGATATGGACTGGCTTAGTTACGGTTTCATTGTTGTGAAGAGACACCATGACCAAGGCAACTCTTACAAAGGCAAACACTTAACTGGAGCTGGTTTACTGTTTCCGAGGTTCAGTCCATTGTCTTCATGGTGGGAAGCATGGCGGTGTGCAGGCAGGCATGGTGCTGGAAGAGCTGAGAGTTCTATACCTTGATCCAAAGGCAACCAGGAGGAGACTCTCTTCAACACTGGGCAGAGCTTGAGCAATAGAAGACCTCAAAGTGCCTACACAGTGACACACACTTATACCAACAAGCCACACCTCCTAATAGTGCCATTTCTCATGGCCAAACATTTAAACCATCACACTGACATAAATTGAATAAAAACAAACCCACTGCCATAAACAGGCATATAGGTCACTAGGAGTTCCTCCCACCCAGCGTGTGTTCTCTGTCTTTCCATGTCAGGGAACCTTGATTCATAGGGTCACTTGGAAGTTTTTTGAGTGTGTGTGTGTGTGTGTGTGGCTGGCTGGCTATGGCTGGCTATGTGTGTGTATGTGTCCATGTGTGTGTCTGTGAGTTTGTCTGTTTATGTCTGTGTGTATGTGTCTATGTTTGTGTATCGAGGTATATGTACATGAGTGCAGGTATGCCCTTGGAGGTCAGAAGAGGGTATCAGATCCTGTGACATTGGAGTTATAGGTGGTTGTGAGTGGCCCAACATGCGTGCTGACACCTGAATCAGGTCCTGAAGGAGAAAAACACATTAAGAGTGACGTTAATCTCTCCAGCCCCAGCCTTTTAGCTTTTATGTGACATTATTATATTTGGTCACCTACTTTTTAATTTTTTACATAGGGTTTTTCTATATAGCCCTGGCTGTCCTGGAACTCACTTTGTAGACCAGACTGTCCTCAATCTCAGAGATCTGCCTGCCTCTGTCTCCCAAGTGCTGGGATTAAAGGCACCACCACCACCATACTTTTACAAGCTAACCACACTATGTTAATGTGGACAGAGGGAACTGTAGTCACTGGGTGAGGATGAACTTGACATGGAAACTGGTCCTGCTTCCTCCTTCGTGTGACTCTACTGCTCCATCTTCTCAGCTGGGCTATGAGCATGGCCTATTTAGATGGTTGTCTGCTAAGGGTCCTTGTAACTACCTGGCACTCGGATACAATGCAGTGGCAGAACTGACCATAGAGCTAGAAGGTCGAGGGAAGACCTGTGGGGGGCTGGGTGTGGGAAGTAAAGCAACCTGGCAGGATGTCAGTAATATGTAAGAAGAATTTCACGGGAGCATGGACGGTAAGATGGCTCAGCAGGCCTGGCGACCTGAGTCCTTCGGACCTATGTAGTAGAAAGATAGAACTGGCCCCACCCCACCCTAAAAGTTGTCTTCTTATTCACGTACGTATACATAGCATGCATATGTGTGCATGCACATACGTGCACACAAATAAATAAATACATATAAGGATAATATATGTTTTTGTAAATTTGGGGAAAAAAGCATTTTACTCTCTGCTATTCGAAGACACTGCTGTGGGGACCCAGGGTGAGGTCTTCTGAACTTGTGAGTGTTCTGTTTGGCTCGTGGTAGTGACAGGACTGTCTCAACCTGGAACTTTCCGTGGACTCTAGTGGGGACATGCGGTGGAAGGGTGATCCCCCTTCCTCAGCCTTTGATGGAGACCAAGAGGCCCTGGGCTGGTGAAGCTGCAGCTAGGGGAGAGCTTGGCAGAGCCCTGCGTCTTCTGTCTGTTCAAGTGTGTAGTCCTTTCCTGAGTATCCCTTCTCTCCTAACCTTTATCCATCGATGTGTCTCTTCCACCACAGAATCCTTCTGAGGCTGCCCGTGGCTGTTAGGCCCAGGTCCTCCTCGCTGAGGAGTCTGAGGTTGGCCTGACATGAGGTCCTCACACCCCTTTATGCCCTGACCAGCAAATGCATGGGCGCATCCTTGCTCTAGTTCCCCTCAGCCCTCTTCTCATGGCTTAGAGCTGCTTCATTTTCACCCTAGGGACCCATAAGATAAGAACTGGCTATTCCTATCATTTTTTGGGGGGAGGGAGAATTGTAATTACAGAGCCATCGCGTTTCCCCAGTGACTGTCTTCAGAACTTCCTCTACAGGATATGCCTAGTGCATATTCCGATAGGATCCTTTCATCAAATAAAATTGTGTGTGTTTGTGTGTGTGTGTGTGTGTGTGTGTGTGTGTGTGTGTGATCTATAGTTCACACGAACCATTCTCTGTCTTTTCTATGTTTGTTTTGATTGCTGTGTTTGTATTGCATGCAGTTTCAGGGATGTGTGCCTTTGCTCAAAGCTGGTTTGCCATTTCCTACCATTATCAGAACACCTGAGCTCCAAGCCATCCTTCACACTGCTGCCTGCATGCTGGTGCTCCGCCTCCTCATTCTACTGCTTGGAGTCTGAGTCCCTGAAACCTTTGGCTTTTTTTCCCAGACCTTTCGTGGAAGAGCCACGTCATGTGAAGGTGCAGAAGGGTTCAGAGCCTCTGGGCATCTCCATCGTGAGTGGAGAGAAGGGTGGTATCTATGTCTCCAAGGTGACCATGGGGAGCATTGCCCACCAAGCTGGACTTGAGTATGGGGACCAGTTACTTGAGGTAAGAGGGCGTGCCCCTCCCTTCCTTCCCTCTTCTCTTTCTCCCTACAAAGCCATGTTCCCAAGTCCATGTTCACTGCCTCAGTCATGCCCATCATTGACTCCACCCTGGGCATCTTCCCAGTTCAATGGCATAAACCTGAGGAGTGCCACTGAGCAACAGGCCCGGCTCATCATCGGACAGCAGTGTGACACCATCACCATCCTGGCCCAGTACAACCCACACATTCACCAGCTCAACAGCCACTCCCGATCCAGGTGAGCTTCCCAGGGGGCTGTCGTCCAGACTGGGGGTAGAGAGATGGATGCGACGGGTGAGTACTTACCTGATGCCGGTTCCACGTTGTTGAGATTCTTCTAGTAAGGGAAGATAAGTCACCTTGAATTTGCAGCAAGGGGTATCCAGAGACAGGATCCTGAAACATTATAGATGGCTGGGGTTTGGGGGGAGCTGGGGTAACCAAAAGCGTGAACCCCTGGGTCAGGATCCATACTCAGTGGTTGACTCTATGTACCTGCTCCTAAATTGTGGATCCCAGGGTAGGTGACAGGAGGGGCGACATGTCCTATGCAGAGCCACCATGCGTGGATTGGCAGAGAATAAAAGCAGACGGGAAGGAAAAGTAGCTTTGCATGTCTTCCAGGCTGGACCGCTTTGGAGAGGGTCCCTCACTGAAGTCAGGCAGACCCTGTGGGGCAGGTGGTAAAGTTCAGCCTCCTGGGCCTGTCTTTCTAGGACTCGGTGTGTGAAGCTGGGTTCCCTATTCACAGTCTAGGCCTGTTGCCAGTGCAGGAGGGGTGGCTCTGGCTGCAGCGTGTGTGCATCACATTCCTTCTGTTTTTCACCCCTAGCTCCCACCTGGACCCTGCTGTCACCCCTCACTCTGCTCTCCAGGGCAGCAGTGCTGCAACCCCAGAACACCCCTCTGTCACTGACCCACTGATGGAACAGGATGAAGGCCCTGGCACCCCCCCAGCCAAGCAAAGCACCTCCAGCTCCAGGTCAGCATAGGCATGCTGAGTGTCTATTTGACCCCCAGCTCCAGTAGGACAGAGCCCACACTAGGCCTCTCATTTTCCCTCCTCCCTGGCCAGCAGGGGCAGCGTTGATGTATGACCAGGCCCTGGCAAGGCTGGTGAGCTGCCATGCTGTGAGAGGCAGCCAAGGCAGAGCTCTGTGGCTGCCAGAGTTGTCAGCTAGGTATGGACACTTCCTGTGAGCGTGCTGGGGCTCTGGGAGAAGCTAGGGATCAGGATGGTATCAGGGAAGGTTTTCTTATGTGAGCCTTATGTCAACCCAGTGTCATGCAGATTGAGGCAGCTCTGCCTGGGGACACTCCCACTGGAACTTAGTTGCAGGAAAATTGTCACCAGGGTTGGGCTCTACTTTTATATCCCGTCCTGGGTGTCCAACGGGTGTCTGGTTTTCTCACTGTGTTCCCAGCCTCATCTGTGCCTCTTCAGTTCTTGATGGTGAGAACCCTGCATGAGTTGGCATAGAAACTTCTCAGGTGTGTCTCTGAGTAAGCGGTCTCTAAACAGGAAGCCTAGACTTGCAGAGCAAGCAGGCAGGGCATTGGCTATGACTTTCTTCACTCAGTCTGCCTCTCTCCTTGTACATGGTAAGGACTTCATTTTCCTTCCCAAAAGGATTGTGGGAGATACCAGCAAGAAGACACCTGAACCCCGCATTGTTTTCATCAAGAAATCTCAGCTGGATCTGGGGGTGCACTTGTGTGGTGGGAACCTGCATGGAGTGTTTGTAGCTGAGGTGGAGGATGACAGTCCAGCCAAGGGTCCTGATGGCCTCGTGCCAGGTGACCTCATCCTTGAGGTGAGTTCTTCCACTGTGTGTGCCAGGCTATGTTCACGTATTGTTAGATTGTGTTCTTTCACATGACACAGGATATGGAATTCCCGTCACATAGCAACTTGTTGAGGGAGATTATTCGTGTTGTAAATGATAGGTACTACCAAGCCCCTGGGCAGTGAGGTCGGCAACTGAGGCATCCCAAGGGCTTAGCCCTGGCTCTGATCTGGGACAGTCAAAAGAGGTGCCAGGCTCATGAGCCATAGGTCTCTGAGGTGACTGGTTTGGCTCTCTTTCTCACTCTCTGGGCCTCCCATCCCCTGGGGGAGATGGCACATAGATGGCTGTCTTAGTTAGAGTTACTATATATAGTTGCTGAGATGAAACCCCATGACCAAAGCAACTTTGGGAAGAAAGGATTTATTTCAGCTTACCCTTCCAGGTAACAGTCACTCACTGAGGGAAGTCAGGGCAGAACTCAAACAGGACAGGAACCTGGAAGTAGGAGCTGACGCAGAGACTACAGAGGAGCGCTGCCTACTGGCTTACTCTCTGTGGCCTGCACAGCCTGCTTTCTTATAGAACCCAAGTCCAGCAGCCCAGGGGTGGCTCTTCCCACAATGGGCTGCACCTTTTCACATCAATCACTAATTAAGAAAACGTTCTACAGGTTTGCCTACTTCCCAATTTTATGGAGGCATTTCCCCAGTTGGTGTTCCCTCCCCTCAGATGACTCTAGCTTGTGTCAAGTTGGCATAGAGATAGCCAGCACAGTGCCACAGATACAGTTTCATAAGCAGGAAGTAGAGGTCGTCATTGCTAGGTGGTTTCATTGGCTCTAGTAGCCATGAAGTCATATAGGGCATGGGCCCTGGGGAAGCCTGTAGCGGGGAAGCAGGCAGAGTCTCAGACCAGGCACCATCCTGCAGCCTTCTGAGTACCCAAGTGATCCCTGCCTCTGTCTTTCTGACCCTGATACCCTGTCCCTTGTCAGTATGGCAACCTGGATATGCGCAGCAGGACAGTCGAGGATGTCTATGTGGAGATGCTGAAGCCGAAGGATAGTACCCGCCTGAAGGTGCAGTACCGCCATGAGGAGTTCACCAGGGTCAAAGGCCTGCCCGGCGACAGCTTCTACATCAGGTGCCAGCAGTGAGGGTCTGGGCCAAGGGAGGGGCTCTCTGTGGAAGGTTCAGAGGGTGATTGGATCCCCTAGACTGCTTGTCCCCAGGGCTCAGGCCATCATTAGCATTGCTTTTGCCTATATGAGATGCTTTTTTTTTTTTTGGTGGGGAAGGATTAAGACTACAGGAATTTTGAGACCTGAAGCCCCTTACCTTGTGGGTTGTATTCCTCCTGTGATCTCCCCTGAGTCTCTCTAAGCCCTCTGCAGTATGCATGGATCCCAGGTGCCCATGGTGTCTGTAAGTCATGTGGGCGTCATGATGTGGGATGGCATCAGGCATCTTCTCCGAATAGCTCAGGACTCCTGTCATGTCCTCTATGACATGAGTCCATGGAGTTGATGAAAATTTGTATGAGTGATACTCTTCTCACTCTGCATGTGGGAAGTGACATGTTTTCCATTCTAGGGAGGTGACAGTTTACAGGAAGCAGTAGCTTTGACTTCAGAGACAAGCAGATAGAAAATGTCTGTTTGAAGGGGCAGCATGCAGGAAGTCTTTCTCCAGTGGGGATGAGCTCTTAGCGTTAGGGAAGGAAAGGAGATAACTCTCCTGCTCTGTAAAGTATGTGAGGGGCCTCTTCAGGATGCCCCCAAATCCTTTTTCTTCCTGATGTCTGGAGACAGCACAGACAGCAGGTGTGTGGTATGGCTTCTTCAACCTGTGTCCTCTATTCCATGGTCCAGGGCCCTGTATGACCGTCTGGCAGAGGTGGAGGCTGAACTGAGTTTTAAGAAAGATGACATCCTATATGTGGATGACACATTGCCCCAGGGCATGTTTGGGTCCTGGATGGCCTGGCAGCTTGATGAGAATGCTCAGAAGATCCAGCGTGGGCAAATCCCCAGCAAATATGTGTAAGTCTTCACTCCATCTCCAGGCAGGGACCAACAGGGCAAGCCAGTGTGAAGCGGGACCTCACACCAGTGTGGAGTGGGACCTCACAGGGTGACCTCTCCTGAGCTGCTAGAGAACTGACTCCTTTGGGGGCTGCAGCTCTAGCACATGTGGCCCGGTTAGATCAGTGTCCAGAAAGCTGCTCCTCATAATAGTCAGTGTGCAGAAGCGCCACAGCCAATCAGGATGCATAATCTTGTCTTACAGTCATTAAGCTGTGATTGTTCTATCAGATGAGTCTGTCCAAGCGACTCATACAGGGCCTGTATGCTCACAAGATATGTGCAATCATCTCCATAATTTTATTTACTTATAGACACACACACACACACACACACACACACACACACACACACACACACACACACAGATTGGATAGGGTCTCATGTAGCCTCAAGTTGACCTTAAACTTGCTATGTAGACAAGGTGACCTTGAGCTGATTCTCCTGTCTCCATCTCAAGTGTTCAAATCATAGGCATGTACCACTACACTCAGTTTATATGGTGCCTTGCGCATGCTAGGCAAGCACATTACCAACTAGATCACAATTCCAGTTACTCCAGAGTTAATTTTAAAGCATGTTCATCACCTCTGAAAGAAACCCAATTAGCTATCACCCTGTGTTTCCCTGTGTCTGTTTTTGGTTGCTGTAACAAAATATTTGAGGCTGAGAAATTCACAAGAAAAGAGGTTTGTTTTTCTGTTGGTTCTGAAGGCTGAGAGTGTGAAGTCAGGTGGTCTCATCTGTTCAGCATCTGGTGAAGCCCTCATTGGCCACTTCACAATATGGTAGGGGAGCAGAAGGAAGGAAGAGATCCTATGGCAAAGCAGGAAGTGTCTTAGTGCTCTATTGCTGTGAAGAAACACCATGACCACATCAACTCTTATAAAAGCAAGCATTTAATTGGGGCTGGCTTACCGTTCTAGAGGTTTAGTCCATTGTCAGCATGGTGAGATGATGTCATGCAGGCAGACATGGTGCTTGAGAAGGAGCTAAGAGTTCTACATCTGGATCCACAGGCAGCAGGGAGAGAAAGAGAGACTCTGAGACTGGCTTTTGCTTTTGAAACCCCAAAGCCCACCTGCAGTGACACACTCCTTCCAACAAAGCCACACCTCCTAATCCCTCTCAAGTAGTACCACTCTCTGATGACCAAGCAAGCATTAAAATCTGTGAGTCTTTGGGGCCGTTGTTCTTATTCAAACCACCACAACAAGCACTACTACAAAGTCAGGCTAGCTCTTTAACAACCTACCACTGGAGGAAGTAACCGATCCCTTCTGAGGGTAGAGACCTAACCAATCTCCACCACACAATCTCTTAACAACACCTCAGTACTCCATCTCAGTACTATTACTCTGGGGATCAGTCTCCTACAGCATGTGGACCCCTGAGAGTCACAGTCAAATCCATATCCAGATCACAGCGCACTCTCACTTATGCCCAGCCCAAGCCACTCATCCGCACTTAGAATCTGCAGGTCTCTCTTCAGGCATTCCATGCAAATGCAATCACAAGGCACATGGTCAGACTGTAGTTCTATGCCTTCCGTGGCAGGAAGCGCAGCAGGCAGTGTCACTGGCACCAGCTGCCTTGAGCTTGGTGTTGGTAGGAATTTACCTGCTCTGAAGCTGGACCGTGAACTTCTTGTTGCCATGGTGATGCCTAAGTGGCCTGAGGCATGGGAAAAGGCCAGTAGTTGGAGTGGCCTTGAGGGTAGCTGGGGGAGCCTAGCTTTCTCCCTCCCCACGGTCCTCCCAGCATTGTCTTTCTCTATAACTGCAGGATGGACCAAGAGTTCTCAAGGAGGCTCAGCATGTCCGAGGTCAAAGATGACAACACAGCCAAGACTCTGTCAGCAGCTGCACGCCGTTCCTTCTTCCGAAGGAAACATAAACACAAACGCAGTGGGTCCAAAGATGGCAAGGATCTGCTCGCCCTGGACACCTTTTCCAATGACTCCATTCCTCTCTTTGAAGGCAAGTGCTGGGGTAGGGGTGGTGGGGTACCAAAGCTTCACCATGAGACTTCACATAGCTTACATGCCTTTTGGGTACTTGTCTGTGGGTCTCCCTGCCCTCATTGGCCAGTTTGGTTCACAAGGGTGAAGGGAGCAGAGATGTCAAACTGGAGGGTTGGAAACCCTGTGAGAACATACTGTGAATGATCACCCTGGGACCAGCTATCAGGATGCAGTTCAACTTTATTTAGGGTGATTCAAGGCTTACAAAGTTTTGGGAGACTGAGAGTAGGAACATCCAGGATGGGCAAAGGTCATTGACTGGGGCTTAGAGTACCTAACATACCTCATTAGCATGGGGAAGCATCTCAGGAATCTCAGGTGCTGGCTGAACAGGTTTTATCAGGAAAAAGGAAATTGATCCTGTTAGATTATTGAGGCTACCCGACATTCCTTGGGTAGAGACATAAGTGTGGAGGGCTTAGAATTCCTCAGACAAGGTCAGTGAAGGAGAAGCCCTGCTAATGAAGGGAGTCTCCCTTATTGCACCAAGCCCAGAGGCTTTCCCGTCATGGTGGACTCTGACCTTAATTAGCAGTTTTCCCATACTTGTCTGCAGGTGGACATTTGGGCTGGTAGAATGGTCCTGAGAGTCTGCTAGTGCTGCATATGGCTTTAATCCTCAAGGTCTCTTCTCAGCCACTGTATTTATTTGTACCTCCAGCCCTTTTTCAGGAAGGAGAAAGGCAGGGCAAAAGTGGCGAGGGTTAGGAGCTGGGGAGCTGGCTCATGGCGTAAAGTGCTTGCTGTGCAAGCTAAGGATCCACCTTCAGATCGCGTAGCAAGAGCTGTGTGGTGTGTCTGTAATCCCAGCATGGAGTGAAGAAAGACTGAGGGGGCTGTGGCCAACCAGCCTGGCTGAAATGTGAGTAAGTGCAGCGAGAGCCCCCAGGTCAGCGGATGCGGTTTCTGCACCGTGCATATTTCACTCGGCTGTGCTGGTCACTGTTGGTCCTTTCTGGCTTTATTCATGTATCCATCAGTGATCTTCACAAGACCCTTCCAGATAGGATGCTGAGCCAGGCTGGAGCTGTGTGGACTAGGAGTGGTCGAGACTTTCCTGGCTCATGGCCCTCGTAGGAGGCCATTGGTCCTGAGAGGCAAGAGGTCCCTAGCACCAAAGCGGCTCCTGTGGCTGTGGGTATACGTTCACCATCCTGGGCAGACCAGGTGTGGGGCCACCGGCAAGAGACCGTGCGGATGGGTTTCTTCTTTCCTCCCTCCTCCTTTCTTTCCTTCTCATCCTTCAGATGAAGAGCTTGCCAGGCGTGGTAGTACATATCCTTAGTCTCAGCACTTGGGCAGACAGAGGCAGGTAGATCTCTATGAGTTCAATGATTGTCTGGTCTATATAAAACATAGCCAGGTCAGCTGGGGCTACATAGTGAGACCCTGTCTCAAAAATAAATAAATAAATAAAAATAAAAATAAAAAATGAAGCATGATGACTTTTCCCTGTTCCCATCAGGCAGACTGGATGGACACAGCCCCTGGGGAGTCCTAGTCCGCTCTCAGTTTCTATACAACCTAGATTGGGATTGTGTGATATGCCTACGAGAAGAGGGTGTGAGATCTCCCTGGGGGCTGGAGTTACAGAAGGCTGAGCCACCATGTGGGTGCTGGGAGCCTGGAAGGACACCTGTGCTTAACCATTGAGCCGTCTCTCCAGCCTCACCACTCATTTTGAAACTGTTTTTAGCACTGGATGCCTTCTGGATTGTTCTGTGTTCCTGCAATGGCCCTTCTGTCACTGAAAAACCTACCTGTCTTATTCCCAGTGGTGTCCCCTTTAGAAAATCTGTAATGTGTGATGTTTTCATTTTCAACCCCATCTCCTCTTGTTCAGTCTCCACCCACTTGACCTCTTTTCTGGCCACCAGAGTTCATACTTTGAACTTTCTTGTAGTTTTGTTTACTGTTCCTGAGGGAGAGTAGGGTAGGGTGGGGTAGGGCAGGGCAGGGCAGGGTAGGGAAGGGCAGGATGGCTCTTATTTCACCTACTGTGGCAGGCGGTGTTTTAACACATTGGATCAGAATATGCCGAGTTGCAAGTGTGGATAGGTGGCAGGACACAGGTGAGCAAAGCCCAAGTCTTCCATTACTGTGTAATCAGGACCTTTAAAGTGTCCCTGTGACCTACCCTGTCTTTTCCTGTTCACCCCTTCCTCTTCTTCCATGTTCCCTTGTCTGTCCTTCCACTCTACTTGGCGAATAATCAAATATTTCTATTACCTTGCAGCTTTCAGTCTGTAGTCTTTTGGGAATTTCAGTGGTTCTCACCACCTGCCTCTGACTGATGGCCCAGGCCGTCGAGTGGACCGGTTTCCTAAGAAGTCTAAAGTGCTGGGCACCCGAACCTCCACTCGCCAGCACCCCAGTTTCTGTACCGTTCCTATTGTTGCCCCAGTTAGTATGTTGGCAGTGTTCACTAGTTCCTCTCCATCTCTACTGCAGTCATCTTTCTGGTTTCCTTCAACACTTCTTAGGAATGCTTAGTGTACCTGGGGATGCTTTTTCTCCATTTTATCTGGCAATGTTTTACCACTTTCCAGAATTCTCCTTCTATTTAGAGCACGCATGCCCATGTACACAGATGGCATGCACAATCGAGGCATGCTGTTCAAAGCATGGAAGATTGTTCCACGAGTAAAGCAAGTGCTTTACCTGGCAAGTGCTTTAGGAGGACCAGAGTTCAGATTCCCAACATTTGTGTAAATGCCGTGGTGGGAGAGATAGCAAGGAAGACAGCCAGTGTTGGTTTCTAGTGTACACACGCGCGCACACACACAGTATGCAAAGGGGATATGTTTATGGCTGCTGTAGCAAATCACTAAAAACGTAGTTTAAAACAGTACATATTCATTCAGAAAGACAGATGTCCAAGACCAGCGCCACAAGTCAAAGTTAAGGTTGCTGGCACCCGCCACTGCCCTGCACAGCACCAAAGGAAGGTCTGTTCCTAACCTCTGTTGGTTCTGAGCAGTGGCTGCCAACATTCTTTTGCTTTTGGCACATCACTATTGTCTTGAAACCTCTTTCTGCTCATTCACATCCCCTTCTCCACCCGCGTCTGCCTCAAAATTCCATGTTCTGATGGGGACACCTGTACCAATGGTATTTAAGCTTCTCCCAGACAACTCAGAACTTTACCTCTCTAGAAAAGGTAATAGTCATAGATTGTTGGGTCCAAGAACTGAGCTAGCTCTTGGAGCACACTTGGACCTACCAGTTAATGTTTCTATGGGTGTAGCCACTAATATTTTTATGCCTAAGGTAACATCCCCTAGGCCCAGCAGGTTTGGGCGTTGTCTCTGATCCTGGCATCAGGCCTTGCTCTGTGGCCCAGGTATGTTTACCTTCTTGTTCTGAAGTCTACAGCTTGATGCTAGAGAAAGTTCTAGGCCATCGTTTCCTTCGGGCTGCTTCTAGTGCTTCTCCGTTCTCTGACCATATCTTGTTGGTCTTGTGTCTTCTGTGTGCTTTCCCCTGTTCTTTCAGCCCCATTTCTCTCACCGCCTCAGCCAGCTGGGATGCTTCCCGATGACTTTGCCCTGCACCCTGTCCAGCTCATCCATGCTGGCCAATGTCTTAATTTCAGAAGTTGCCTTATCTAGTGCCAGAGTTTTCATTTGATTATGTATAATAGGCTTTCATTCTCCTGCCAAGACTGCCCAGATCTTGTCTGTCATACTAGACCTCGGCACCTGTGAGGGTTGTCTGGCAGCTGTCCTGACTGGGTGATGCTGAGTCACCTTTGCTCTGCTCCATCCTGCTGCGGTCCTGCTTCATAAACATGCCTGGAGACTGTCAGTTGAACTGTCAAGAACAGGGAATGTTAAGGCTGAGAGTTAAGCCTTCCAGCAGCACCTCAGGAGCCAGCACTGGTGGCCGCCTGTGTCCAAGGAGAGGCTGAGCTGAGCTCGGGCTAGACTGTAGCTTCTGTGCTGTGTGCAGTTCACTCTGACCGATAGAGCTGCCACCTGGGTCTCTGCCCTGCTGCTCTGCGGTTTTGTGGTTTTCTTACACATTTAGCTTCTTGTTTCTTAGAACTTTGGGATTTGGCAAATGCTTCCCGGGACACCTCTCTGATATAGACTTAGGTTTTTAATTTTTAAATTTTCTTTGTATTTATTTGTGAGTAGTGGGGAGATAGATAGGTACTACCTCTATGCATGCATGTCTTCCCCCTACACACACACACACACACACACACACACACACACACGCACACACACACACACACGACCTCTCCCTCACATATGGCATACACCCCCCCCCACACACACACACATATCACGCACAATTAACAAAATGCTATACAGGGAGCTGGGGAAATTGATTCATGAGTAAAGCATATATGGTGTGTGCACATGTGTGTTTATGATGGGCATGCACTCAAAGAGGCCAGAGAAATCCATTTAAGACAAGGTCTCTCACTGAACCCGGAGCTAGGCTGGTAGCCCTCATCTCTCTGTCCCCACATGTCTGGACTTACACCAAGGTAGCCATGGCTTTTTACATGGGTGCTGGGGATTTAGCTCAGGTGCTCACACTTGCATAGTCAGCTTTCTAGACTCAAGTTCTTGCCCCTCCCTTTCCACTCCATTTTTGGCTTTTCAGGTTGTGGCTGTGGTGAATACCCTAAACTCCAGTTTTGTCTCACTTGCTATGGATATTTCCTGCATGCTCTGCCTGCATTCCAGTGTCTTGACAGCAGCTCTCTGCCCAGGTTAACATTTCATCTGTGCATGGACTATTGCAGAGCCCTCAAGAGAGGGACATGGCTTCCTGTGATGCCTTCCAGAAACAGTCTGAGGGGGAGATGGAGCTACAAGTCATTCGTGGTATCATGTCATTATTGTTGGATGTTAGTAAAGCACAGAGAGAGAGAGAGAGAGAGAGAGAGAGAGAGAGAGAGAGAGAGAGAGACAGAGACAGAGAGAGACAGGGAGATACGGGGGGATATTCACTAGAGTTTTTACTCAATCTATAAAAACAAGCCTATAGTAATAAGTGTCATTTGGAAAGACATACTTCCAGCCCAACACAATGGCGACATCTGAGGAGGCTCGTGTGAAGGGATACATCAACAATATTGGTTGTATCTGGGTGTTCCAAGGTCCTGGATGTAGACTACAGATTAATTGGTCCCCATGTCAGGATGCACTGTATAGAAACTCGTGGACTCGATCCCCACAGGCAAGCACATGGATGGGCGTTTTGAGGCAAGATGGTCCTCCCTCTCTGTTCTGCCACTGGGGTTGGTCTCTGCACATGGGTGTCTGTGTTTCCAGGTAGCTGTGCCACTGTCCTCTACCTGTAGCACCCTCACAGAGGTGTGTGGACCCCACAAAGTTCTGGTCTTCCTACATCTACCTGCCACAGTCACCTCGTGCCCTCTTCCAGGCTGCTCTTCCCTGCCCCCATCTTAAACCTGACTTCATCCAGTCTGAGCCAGCTCACCCCAGCACTCTCCTAACTTTTCACTCTCTCTCTCTCTCTTTTTTTTTTTTTTTTTTTTTGGTTTTTCAAGACAGGGTTTCTCTGTATAGCCCTGGCTGTCCTGGAACTCACTTTGTAGACCAGGCTGGCCTCGAACTCAGAAACCCGCCTGTCTCTGCCTCTGGGATTAAAGGCGTGTGCCACCACTGTCCTCATTCAACTTTTGTCTGGGTATCTGGTGTTGCTGCCTTGGGGCCCCCATTAGCATGAGCTTCCAAAGGGCAGAGACCGGACACTTGTATCTTTTTGTGTTTCTGAGAAGCCAGTGTACACCGGGAGTCTCTAAGAAGGCAGGCCTCTAGCTTTCTGACCATCTCTTCCTGTGAGAACTTTGTGAATCTGGGGGTGGGGTTCACACTGTGTTAACTAACTAGGAAGGTGGCTTGATCTCTAAAGCTAAACTGGAGCAGCAGCTGAAGCCTCACAGGGGGCTCATCCATCTGTAACATACAGATGTTCAAAACCCAGGTCCCTTCTGTCTTCTGGCTCAGACATTTCCCATCTGTATGGGCAGAGGTGGCTCAGTGCACCACCTCTTCTGGTCCATAGGCAGGGGCCACATGTACCTCATCACCTCTATCCTGCATGTCTGTGTCCTATGGCTTCCAAACCTTGGAGCTGTGTCTCAAGTGAGCAGAGGAAGACACGAAGTGGGTGTAGTGGGCATGGGATAACTGAGGAAGACCTGGAGTAGAATGAAGGATAAGATGATTGGACATCGGTTGTTCCCAGTGTCCGCAGAGGCAGAGGTACTCCTGCAGTCTCTTGAGTGACTCCATAGTGGTCACGCTCTGGTGAGCCTGAGATGTAGAACTGGCCCTGAGTAAGCTGGACAAGCCGTCCACTATCACTGGCCTAGTTTTAAGAGATAAAGAAGACATGCCCAGGTAAGTCAGGTCAGGTGGGCCTATGTAGATGAACAAGATCAGGGCATGGCTGCCCAGTTCTGCTTTCTTCTGTCCAGGCTGGGACCATCCTCTTTGTCTCTTAGACTCAGTGAGCCTGGCCTATCAGCGGGTCCAGAAAGTGGACTGTACCTCTCTTCGACCTGTGCTCATCCTCGGACCTTTACTGGATGTGGTGAAAGAGATGCTGGTAAATGAGTCACCCGGCAAGTTCTGCAGATGCCCACTTGGTAAGGGTTGCCCCTGTGCCCACTAGATGTGTCTGTCCCTATTGAGCTACCTTTCTGGCCATGCAGAGTAATTGGTGTATAGAGTCAAAGGGTCCTACTGATGCGTACAGACCCACCTGTGGCCCTCTGTTCTCTCCAGGAGAGCAAATAGTTGCTCTGTCTGCATTGGGGCCCTTCTGTGTACCCAGCACCTTAACTTCTGCATCTTACCATACAGAGGTGATGAAGGCCTCCCAGCAAGCCATCGAGCGGGGTGTCAAAGACTGCCTGTTTGTGGACTACAAGAGAAGGAGTGGCCATTTTGATGTTACCACTGTGGCTTCAATAAAGGAGATCACAGAAAAGGTACCTAGGGCTTTGGCCCAAGGGCTGAGCTCCTCTGGTATCTGGAACCCTCTGCTCTGGCTCTTAGCCTCTGCTAGCTCACCTGTCTAGGCCTTCTCCTCTTGGTCTCATCCTCTGGGATACTATGAGTCTCTGCCTTCACCACTGACACACAGATCCCTGAGAAGGACCTAGGTGTCACCAGCACTGTGGGTACATGCAGCTCTGCTTTCTAAGGGGTGCTGAGGAGAGCTTTAAACTCTGGCAAGGCCTTTCCTAGATCATTCTTGGATGGGTTCCTGAACATGTGGGTACAGAGAGCCACCCACCCAGTCCCTGACCCCATAAAGGCCAAGAGTTTCTCTTGATGCTTTTGACATCCTGGAGTCCATTTGCCAGGGACCGAGTTAACTGCAAGGTGTGCGAGCAAAGTAGATACTCCTAGCTGCTCCTCAGCCTCTGGCCTCTTGTCTTCTCTAGCTGCTTCTCTGGTCTTCAGTTCCCTCTTCCACAGACAGTGTGAGCTGCCCAAGGTTGGAAATGCCCATTACCTTTTTGATGCAGACACACCCATCAGTGTGGAGAGCTACATGCAGGGTGCCTGTAGTCTTTCTTAGACTGACCCCCTTCCTTCCTGGAGGCTGAGGGGCTCATATATTTCTGTTACAGCCACGCAAAGCTGTGGGCTCCCCTCCCCCACAACAGTTCCCCATTCTTGTTCAATGAAACAGATTTGGGTGGCCAGGGTAGGATGGGGCTCCAGGAAAGTGTCCACATTGAGGTGTAGCTTGCTGGCCAGTTCCTACTCATACCTCAGCAGCCATCAGTAGGTGGGCAAAGATAGATTCCCCAGTGGGTTCTCCCTTCCTGTCTTAAGTGGTCTTCCAGAAACCTTGCTTGTGCTGCCTGGTATTTTTGAGTGTAGAGGAAGATAGAGTTGTGTGGGACGAGGGTGGGTCCTCGGGGGGCAGAAGATACGTCCCCTTTCCTGCTGTCCCTATTCACTCTCTGCCACTGTCCTTCAGAACCGGCACTGTCTTCTGGACATCGCCCCACATGCCATCGAGAGGCTACACCACATGCACATCTACCCCATTGTCATCTTCATCCGCTACAAGAGCGCCAAGCACATCAAGTGGGTGTCTGGGCCCGCTGGCTTCCTGCTGGGGGTGGGCCCAACGCTGGAACTACAGCCCTCCCCTCAGACCCAGGACCTGTTAGCCAGGCTTTGCACCTCCTTCCTGTTCGTGCCCAGCCACACTTCCAGAGTATGGCTGGCTCAGCCAGCAGAGCTCCCTTTCCTCTCAGCATGTTGTGCAGCAGGCCAGAGGAACTGGGTAGCCTGAGCTAAGTCCAGTTCAGCTATACTCACTGAGGCCCCTGTCTGTGTGGCTTTTCTGTGTTGGTGAGTTCCTGGTGCCCGTGTTTGGAGCCAGCTAGTGTGTCTGCCAGCTTTGTTTGTATCCTGGGTACCAGGGTACCCAGATTCCCCATCAGTCCACAGTTCCCCATACAACCTAGAGGCTGTTGATTTAGGGGAAAGCTCCCGAGATCCCCTGCCCTACCTAGCCAATACCTGTCTTCATGGAGGCCCTGACACCCTGGACCAAGGAAGGAAGAGGGGACTCAGGGCTAGGTTTGAGACTCATTCTAGTTCTCTGCCTGCCCCTGTAGGGAACAGAGAGACCCTGTCTACCTGAGGGACAAGGTGACACAGAGGCATTCCAAAGAACAATTTGAGACAGCACAGAAGATTGATCAGGAGTACAGTGGGTACTTCACAGGTAAGTGGGTGTGGGCCTAGCCAGCCAGGAGCTGGGGCTCTCCCCAGGTGACATTCCTAAGAATGACAGCAATGCAGCTTTTGCAGACTAGCTCGTCTAAGCTGCTGTCCCATACCCTTCCTTACATAGCCATTCTGCCCAAAGGCCCAGGCCAGGGTCAGAGCTGGTCCAAGTGGCAGGGCACACAAACCAGCCTTTGAGCATAGTCTGACCACTACGTGCATGGGAGCTGACCTGGCACAAGCCCCTAGCAACATAACCACAGTGACCCCAGACGGCTGGGAACTGCAAGAGCCCAGGTGGACCAGCAGGGGAGGGTCTAGTTGAGCACTTCTAGAGGCCCTAACCTTGTCTCATTTTCATTTCCAGCTTATCACAGACGAGTAGACCAATAGAAAAGGGAAATATTTTTTTAAAACACCCAAATTATACATATACTAGTTTGGTTTTTTTTTTTTTTTCTTTTAAAGATTTATTTTATGTATGTGAGTACACTGTAGCTTTCTTTAGATACACCAGAAGAGGGCATCAGATCCTATTACAGATGGTTGTGAGCCACCATGTAGTTGCTGGGAATTGAACTCAGGACCTCTGGAAAAGCAGTCAGTGCTCTTAACCACTGAGCCATCTCTCTAGCCCTCACTAATTTTTTTTTTTAAATTAAGTTAAACAGAAACAAAATTATATAAACTTTGTTACTTTCTGAATGTATCTGCCCTCTCAGGGTATGTCCACTGTGCCTTGGAGTTGAGCTGGCCTGCTAACCAGGTCCTCCCTCACCTCTTTCGCCTATCCCCTGCTGCCTGTCCTCCACACCTCGTAGCTTCTCCAGTCCCCAGTACAGGGCAAGCCAGCCCCTGCCTCCCCTACCCAGGCAAGTGGTAGGCAACTTAATCCAGGTGACTGAGGTTTCTTCTTTCCCATTTTCCTGCTGAAAGCAGGAGGTCACGTTGGGGAGAGTTGAGAAAACCACAGACAAGGAAACAGGAGAGCATCGTGGGCTATGTCCATTTCCCTTAGTGGGTGGGAATGTCTTCTTAGAGCTGACCTAACCTGCATGTGTTTGGTGGGCTTTTCTGCAGGGGTCGTCCAGGGTGGAGCCCTGTCCAGCATTTGCACTCAGATCCTGGCAATGGTCAGTCAAGAGCAAAGTAAAGTCCTGTGGATCCCCGCTTGCCCACCCTAGCAGAAAGCTGTGCCAGAGGCACCTTCATGACTGGATGGTATGGACAGTTGGCTGGCTCTTTTCCAGTCAGTAGAGGTCTGTCTGTCTGTCTATGGACAAGCTGGGAAGGACCCAGATCCAGGACTCCAGGAACACTTCCTTCGTTAGATGGAGAGCCACAAAGATTTGGGCCCAGCTGGTGGACGACAGCACTGCTCACACGTGCGCTTTAAAACAAACAAACAAACAAACAAACAAACAAACCAGAAACACAATAGACTCGACCCTCCTATAGCCAGCCCAGCAGATGTGCTGCTGTGCCCAGGACCTTCCTGATCACAAGTTTACAAGCCTTTTCTAAGTATTTGGTTGTCTATGTTTACTTGAATGGCTCCATGTTGTCGGTGCCCAGCCCCTGATCCCGACCCCTCTGTCACTCCCTATTGGTTTGATGTTACTGTCTTGGGCAGGACAATTCTGGAACCTCGTTGTGGGGTAAGGGGATGCTTTGCTACAGGAGGTTCCTGTCAGTGGGACCAGAGCTTTGACAGACTTCCTGTTCCTCGGTGGCCCCTCCCCTGGAAGACATCACAACTGCAGGTGCTCAGACCACCGTTGGCACCAGAACCAGTGCCTTGGTGGGGCCATCTTGCCACAGCAGCACTCCCTCACTGGGAAGGCAGCTTTGGCCTTCTTGCAGATTCACCTCTCGGCCTTTCTCCTGCCTCCCTGACCTCTTGTTTCTTCTCCAACTGCAGTTTATATTTAAGCATCACAGTCTAGTTAGTCCTAGGCTTCCTCAGCAGGGGCATGGTCGTGCCATTGGTTCCCCATAGGCTCTGAGATGCTAGGCAGGCAGCCTTTGTCAGTGCAAGGTTGCAAGGTTACCCTTACACTGGCATGAGTGTAGCAGCTCTT
>CM052708.1:74179283-74234204 GCA_028551405.1 Uromys caudimaculatus | reverse complement strand
ACACCCCCCCCCCCCCCCCCCCCCGCACTTCTGATGCAGACCGATCTGCTGAAGAGCTGATTCGGTCCTTCTTCAACTGTGTGTCCTGTTAATAGGTACTGTACTGGGTTCCGTGTGTCATTGGGGTAGGACCTATATTTTAATACTGTTCCTAACATTTCATTTTACTAGCAAGAAATCTTTGATTTCATTTTATTCTTTGTAATTCTAGACATTAGATTGTAGTTTGGCCATTATTGACATTTTTTTAAAAGGGATCTATTTTCTTGCACAGCTGTTAAGGGGAGAGAGAGAGAGAGAGAGAGAGAGAGAGAGAGAGAGAGAGAGAGAGAGAGAGAGAGAGTTGCAGCCCTCAAGGCCGCTCTGTGCCTTACAGGCACACATTTTCTAGCTCAGCCAACTGAGAAAAGCCGCAGACCACTCTCAAGGTCTTACTCTGCACAGTTGCAGAGCAGGGGCTTTTTCCCTGGTCATAGACCCTGTTTAATGTTCAGCGAGAGGGCAGGTGTGGATCTGACAAGTGAGACATGCTGTACTAAAATGTTACTTTGTATCAAAAACAAAACAGACTTCAGTACAACAAATAAAGGTCAGTTTGTGTAACCTGTGTGCAGATCCTGGTAGATGCAGATCTTCCGTTCTACTCAACCTATTTGTAGCTGCTTCTTTCTCCCGGCCTTTCTTTACTCCAGAACCAGGTCAGTGCGGCTCTGTGAATAGAGGCCTTCTGTAGCTGCTCTCCACCGGGACCCATGGGTGGACCCATGGAGTGCTGGAGCCTGCCGTCCTCTCTGGCTGATGAATGATGTTCACTGACAATCGGTAGTCTATTACATGATGCACCTACCTCTGCTGACTCCTGTTGTGCCTTGCCATCTGTCATCTGCCCAGTGGTGCATTGGGTAATGGTGGCAGCTTGACCAGTCCTCAGGTCCTCATGTTCAGGCCTCCAGATGTCAAACTGTGCTATGAGAAGCAAAGAGGAAGGAGCATTTTGGGGGGGCCCAAAGTGTCCATATTTGGTGTGCTATATGAAGCCTCAGGTTTAAATGCCCTATTGTCTCGGGACTCTATTGTAAAACCACCTCAGAGCATCACATTGTAACACCCAGAGCCACAGGGCCCCAGAGGCAGTCTGCAGAGGAGGCAAGTCCCAGGTGTTGGAAGAACTGGGGCAGTAGATGGAGAGATATGGCTTGGGGTTCCCAGTAGGCAGGGCTCAGGCCTAGAGTACAACCTGCCTCTACTACTCATGGTGATTATATGAATGTGTGTGTATGTGTGCATGCATCTTTTCATGCGCAGACTTGCCTGTGGGTGTGTATGTGAAGGCCAGAGGTCAGCATCCAGAGCCTTCTGTTATTATTCTCACCTTATTTTTCCCCTTTGAGATAGAGCCTCTCATTAAACCTGGAGATTACTAATTTCCGAGACTGTCTGGATTGATTCTCTTATCTCCACCTTTATAACTCTGGGGTTATAGATTTACTTTACCACCTCTGGCTCTTTTTTATTTTTATTTTTATTTTTTTAACATGGGTGCTGGGATCTGAACTCTGGTTCTTAGGTTTGCACAGCAAGCACTTCGCCTACTGAGCCGTCTCCCCAGCTTTGCTTTGCCCCTTCTGTTTATGGGGGCTCAGAGAGAATGCTCTGCCAAAGCCCCATGCCCGTGTGGTGGCCAGACCAATGTGGGCAGTCTTGGTCTTGATGACTCCCTCATTCCTTCCTGTTCCCACAAGTTCCACCATGGCCTTTTCCACAGCCTACAGAGTGGCAGAAAAGTTTGACACTTGGAGGAGGATGGGTTAGGCTCGCCCTGACTTGTCCAGACACTCACATCTACAAGGGCCTGCTTTTACCTCCTGGTAGCCTGGATCTCACATTTAATTATTATCAAACACAGCCTTTAGCAGTCTACACTTCTAACACCATGGCATGATCCACTTCTTTATGCCCTTGTCTTTCCCAGATCTACTGGTAGCTAAGTTCACGTTTCCCTTTTACAACAGAAGGCCATTTGTGACCTTGAGACCACAGACTGGTTTTTAAAGGCACAGAGAACTAGCAGGGCAGCCTGAGGGCGCTATACTGCAGGCAGCCATGAGAGGGGGCATATGAGCTCTCAAGGTTTGTGCCACTGGGTTTGGCCACAGCCACATGGTTTTGT
The DNA here is from genome assembly GCA_028551405.1 of Uromys caudimaculatus. Lineage (NCBI taxonomy): Eukaryota > Metazoa > Chordata > Mammalia > Rodentia > Muridae > Uromys > Uromys caudimaculatus. The sequence goes on along the minus strand of CM052708.1, from coordinate 74,232,034 downwards.
GCCCACTGTGGCATTACATGGAGTCCCTCAAACCATCCTGGAAAGGCCAAGCTGACATGGTGGTATCCCCCCAGCCTTGCTGTTTGTGGTCAGAGAGGTTGAAACATGGATGGCCTTTCTTATTGATTACTTTGCTTCTGGTGAACAAGGACCTGGCAGGAAGCAGTGTCAAGAAGGGTTTATCCTGGCTTCCAGTTGAGGACCATTCCACCATGGTGGGGAAGGTATGACAGATAGAGCAGGAGGCTGGCTACAAACATCACCTCTGCATTCTGCAAGGGACGAGTGGAGCAGAGCTATAAAGCATCAAAGCTCACTCCCTGGTGGCCTACCTCCCCTTGCAAGGCTCCATCTCTTAAAGATTCCCTAACCTTCCCAGGCAATGCTACCATCTGGAAACCAAGTGTTAAACACACAAACTTCTGGAGGATGTTTCACACCCAAACCACCTCTAGGGCCACTTCCATGACATCCTTCAGGATTCTGTGATGCAGGTAAGGGGGTGGTTCAGGAAGGATTAGTGCTTAGGATTAGTGAAGGCTTGCAGGAAGTGCCACTGTGAGGACAGAGGACATCTAGGGCCTGGGAGCTGGAACCGAGCAGGTCTGGAGCCTGGGCCTTTCTCCTTGGCTAAGAGCAAGTCTTGAAATATAGACAGCAAAGCTTGTGGGAGGGGGTTTGTTCTGGGAGCTTAAGTGGCTATCCCCTTTGAAATTGGCAGAACCCAGAGGCCCATCTGGGTCCACATATGAGAGAAGATACTCTTCCCAAGTCTGGCTTATTTCTTGTAATATATTATTTCCCTTTCCATCCACTTTCTTGCAAATGTCATAGTTTCACTCTTCCTTTTTTTTAAAAACACTTAAGTGAAATTGCGTTGTGTGTGGGATAGGGCACACTTTCCCCACTCGCTCCTCTGGCGATGGGCATCTAGGCTGGTTACAGTTCTGGGCTATTGTGAATTGTGGAGCAAATATCTCTGGAACACTAACTCACCAGTCTTTTGGATATATGCCCAGGAGCACCACAGCTGGAGCATGTGGTAGTTCTGTCTTCCCTTTGGAGGAACCTCAGCGCCGATTTCCATAGTGGCTGCACCCGTGTGCACTCCCGCCAGAGCGCGGAAGACACCCCTCTTTCCCAGCATCATTTGATGTTTTCTTGGTAGCCATTCTGACTAGAGGGAGACAGATTGTCAAAAGAGCTTTTATTTGCATCTTTTTTTTTTTTTTGGTGGCTAAGCATGTTGAAGATGTTGAATACTATTTTCAATCATTTATTGGGCATTTATATTTCTTATTTTGAGAGCAATATTTAGTTCATTAGCTCATTTATCGGATGGTTTATTATTTTTTATATATGTCAGGTCTTGAGCTGGCAAAGACTTCGCCACTTCATAGCCTCTCTTCACTCACTTGAGTAACTGTTTCCTCCTAAGTGGAGCTTTTTAAATTCCAGGCAGTCTCTCCTGTCAATTCTTGGGATCCTTTTGCCCATGGAGAAAACTATTTCGCCTGTGTTCCTCCGGCAGGCTCAGATTTCTTTCAAGCCTTACACCAAGGTCTTTGACGGCTCAAACTGATCTTTTTGCAGGGTGGAGGTAAGGGTCTAACTTCGTTTTGCATTTCATAGCAACGTTTTTCAAAGAGTTTTTTTTCCCTAATGTGTGTGTGTATGTATTTGAAAAATAGATTTTTATGAAAGCCATGCAAGTAGAAAAGATCACACACCAAAATTACCCAGACCCTGGTCTATCCACCTCAGTGAATGTTTTACCATTGGAATGGCTATTTCTAAAGCTGTGCAACTTCACACTGGGTTTTACATTTTCGATAACAAATGTATTTCAGGCACTTATCTGCCACTCAGACCAAAAGACCGATGAGTTTGAACTGCAAACACACTTAGCCACTATCTGCGCTCACCATTCCTTTCGTGTTCTCGGCTCCATGCCTCACGTTGTATGAACGCGCACATCTATTTACATATATTCACGTGTGTTTTCCCCAACGTTGTGTGGCCTTGCTCACTGTTACGCGTTCTACATCCGTCTATTTTCCTGTAAATTTTGCGATTACATTTTTCTTTAAGGTAATGCAAAATGTAGTAAGCTGAGGGGTGGTGGCGCACGCCTTTAATCCCAGCACTTGGGAGGCAGAGGCAGGCGGATCTCTTGAGTTCAAGATCAGCCTGGTCTACAGAGTGAGTTCCAGGACAGCCAGGGCTACACAGAGAAACCCTGTCTCGAAAAACAAAACAAAAAGAAAAGAAAAACGTAATAACAAAAGTACCTCAAATTTTCTTTATCCCTTCATCTTTTAATGGACAACTACATTGATTTCTATTCTTTACTTAGTGAATAAAGCAAGAATAAACATGGAAGTATTAATAACTCTCTCTGGTAAGGTATGGGGTTCTTCCATATAGGCCCCAGGATGAAACTATTGGATCATAAGGAAGTTCTATTTTTAATTTTTTAAAACAGATTTCCGCAGTGGCTATTGGGTGTGATGACAACCATTCTGACTAGAGTAAGGTGCTATCTCAGAATAGTTTTATTGTTTTTTGTTTTCTGTTGTCCTGTTTTCTCCAGGCAGAGTTTCTCTGTATAGCCCTGGGTGTCCTGGAACTCACTCTGTAGACCAGGCTGGTCTCAAACTCAAGAGATCCTCCTGTCTCTGCCTCTCAAGTGTGTCACTACCACCTCCCGGCTTGTATAAAACCTTTGATCCAGTTTCCCCCAGCACCATTTACTGATTGAAGGGGATTTTTCCAATGTGTATTTCTGACACCTTTGTTAAAGATTACATGGTTCTAACTGTGTGACTTCATTCCTGGGTCCTTTGCTTTATTCGCTGATCTGCTTTTCTACCGTGGCCATGCTGTTTTTAGTAGTATAGCTCTGTAGTGTAACTTGAAAAGTGGCCACCGTGACACCTGTACCGTCCCTCCTTCAGTCTAGCATTGCTCTGACTACCCACACTGATTTTAGTTTTATTTCATTTTTGTTTCAATGTGGATTTTTGAATTCTTTTTTTTTGTTTTTTTTGTTCTTTGAGAAAGTGTCGCTGGAATTTTAAAGGAACCACATAGAATCTATGCACCACTTTAGATAAGACAGCTATTGTTACAGGATTAATTCCTTTATTTTTGAAGATTCTGTGAATGGCACCTTTTTTAGCCCTAATTTCTGCCTTGACAAGTTTATTATTGGTATCTAGAAAAGCTACTGATTTTTGTTTGTTCATTTTGTATCCTTGCTAAAAGTGTTTATCAGATAAGGTTTTTTGAAGTTTTTAGTTTTTTTTTTTAAGATTTGATTTTATGTTTGGGATTTTGCTTGTATGCATGCGTGTGTGTGTGTGTGTGTGTGTGTGTGAGTATGTGTGTGTGTGTATGTGTGTGTACGCGCGTGCATGTGCATGTGTGCATGTGTGTGCCTGCAGAGGTCAGCGAAAGGGCCTCAAGTCCCCTGGAACTGGGGTTACAGACAGTTGCAAGTCACCGTGTGGGTGCTGGGAGCCAATCCTGGGTCCACTGTAAGAGAGGCAAGGGTTCTTAACCTCTGTTCATCTCTTCAGTGTCTTTTAAGTATGGGACCATGTTGTCTATAAATGGAGACAATTTGAATTCTTTCCTAAAAATATCCTTTATGTCATTTTCTTGCTTTGTTCTAGGTAAGAATTCAAGCATTCTTAACTAAGAGTCCGCCTCATGTTTATTGTAGAAGAAATACTTTGGTTTTCCCCATTAAGCATATAATGCTGGATACATGGTTCGCTTTGAGATTTGACTTGTTCTTTTTTTAAGACGTCAATATACACAATGTCATTTGACATTGGTGGTGGTGGTGGTGGTGGTGGTGGTGGTGGTGGTGGTGGTGGTGGTGGTGGTGGTGCTTTGTGTGTTGCACTCTTCTTTGCACGTGTGGAGGCCAGACCCATGCTAAGAGTCATCCTCCATCACCGTCCTCCTTTAATTTTTTGAGACAGAGTCCGTCCCTGAACATGGAGCTCAGTATTCTGTCTAGACGGACTGGCTGGTAAGTTCCTGGGATCCACGAGATCACACCCTCACAGCTCTGGGGTTATAAGCTTGTGACTCCATCCCTGGACTTTATGTGGGTGCTAACAGCCCAGACTCAGGCCATCACACTGGTGCAGCAGACACTTCACCCCCTGAATACCTCCTTACCCTCGGATTGGATCCTCCTCCCCTTCCTCTTCCTCCTCCACTATGCAGCCCCAGGTCACATGAAACTCACTATGTAGACAGAGCTGGCCTCAAACTCACAGGATCTACCTGTTTCTACCTTCTAACTGCTGGGATTAATGCACCACCCAACCTGGTCCTGAGATGGTTTTTGGTCTTTTGTTGTTGTTTGTTTTAATGTAAGCACGCAGTAAGCATTATTCTTAGAATGCCCTTATTGTGTCATAAGAGTTCTAGTGAGTTGTGCTTTCATTGTTGTTTGACTCTAGGCATCTTTAAATTTTCTCAGGTTTCCTCAATGACATATTCATTCAAGAGCGTATCCACGGGCTTCTGGGTATTTACACACTTCTCTGGTTTCCCTTGCAATTCTCTTCTAGTTTATTTCCCTAGAGTCTTATGAAATAGAAAGCATTATTTTGATTATTTTGTATCTGTTAAAACTTGCTTTGAGGTTGAGAATGTGGTCTATTTTATGTGTATCTATGTTTTGCCTGTGTGAATGAATGTCCGTCCGTGTACCACATGCATGTGGTACCCATGAAGGCCTGAAGAGGGTGCCACATCCCCTGTTAAAGATGTTACACTAAAGATCAGAATTTCAGATGCTCATGAGCTGCCACATGTGGAAGCTGGAACTCCAACCTGGGTCCCCTACAAAACAGAATGTGTTTTTAACTACTGAACCATCTCGCCAGCCCCTTGTCTATTTTAGAGCGTGCTCTATGGTCTGCAGAAAAGTACCTACATTTTGCATCTGTTGGATGGAATATCCTATAGACATCTGTTAAGTCCATTTGATCTATTATGTAGTTAATTCTGAAGCTTCTTTGTTAGTTTTTAGTTTGGATGGCTATCTAGCGATGAGAATGAGGTGTTGGTGTCACTCATTACTGTTCTATCAGTGCCTATCTGGCCTCTTATGCCCATTGGTGTTTATGAAATTAGAAGCCCTGGTGTTTCAAAGCATCTGTGTTATTGTTGTTTTAGTGTATATGGGTGTTTTGCCTGTTCCTTTGTGTGTGCACTTCATATGTGCCTGCTCCCTGTGGAGGCCTAAAGAGGGTGCTGGGTCCCCTGGAATTGGAATTATGGGTAGTCATAAGCTATACTGTGGATGCTGGAAACCAAACTCAGGTCCTGTGCAACCTCAGCAAGCTCTCTTGACGGCTGAGCCGTCTCTGCAGTCCCGAGGCTGCTTTTATATTATAGCTGTATTTATTGATGTCTCCTTCTGAAGTCTGTTTCATCAGACACTGGGATGGCTCTATCACCTTGACTTCAGCTTCCATTTGCTTTGTTCCCCAGTCTGTGGTTGTTGTTTCCAGTCAGATCTGGTTTTTGGAGGCAACAGAAAGTTGGATTGTGCTTTATAATCCAGTCAGCTAATCTGCATCTGTCATTTTTCTGGTTGCTTTCCTTGTTGGAGTGTTTTTGTCCTTTGCCCGTCGGTCCTGGGGTTTAGGAGGCTTACTGTGCCAGGCATGACAGAGTCCTTTCAAGCTCTCTTTGGTTTACCTGTCTCTCACATGCCTTTGCTAAGCTGTTTTTATACAGCCTGCCTTCCTTCTTTTTTAGTGTATAGTGTCTCTTTATTATCTTCTGCAGTACTGTAGGTCACTAGCTACTTTGGTCTGTGCTTGTCTGGAAAATCTCCATTTCTCTCTCAATTATAAAGACAGCTTTGCAAGGTACAGTAATCTTGGTTGGCATTTATTCGCTTGCAGGGCTTGAAATATACCATTCCGTCCTCTATTGACTTCTAGGGTTTCTGATAGAGGTCTGATGCTATTCTGATGTTTTACCTTTGTAGATGAGTTGACATTTTGACCTTACAGGTCCATTCTGTCCCTGCCCACCCTCTGCCTTGAGGCATGGATGGAACCCAGGGCTTGCACAAGACCAGATTTGTGGTAGAACGCCAAAGTATCTAGTGCTGATGTCTTTGTGTAGTCATGGGCTTGTGCCTTTGCCTGTGCACTGAGGTCATTTGGGAGGGTCAGAGTCATTTGTCATACATTCAGAGATGGTGAAGGGACCATGGCATCCCCCCTTTATGCTCTAGCCTCATTTCTTGACCTTAGAATTTTTATCACTGTGTTTTTTCTACCTAATATTGCCATAGTTGTTGAGGGAGCCCGCAACTGGAGATGCAGTTGGGAGAAGGAAGACCCGTGGGTCCCTGGCAGAAGGGCCTCTCATGGGGATTTCCTTTTCACCTCCATACTCTCTGTGGTAATGGATAAAACTTCTGCAGAATGATTAAGGAGACAGGAACCAAATAGCAACAAAAGCAGGTTACCCAGCACAGGTCTTTATAAGGGAGATTCCCAGGCGACAGAGGATGCCACAGAGTAGGTGTAAGTAGAGGAGAGGAGCTGGGTCAGAGAAACCAAAGACATTCAGTGCTCTGCTGTATTGTAGTGGCCAGAGAAACAGGCATAAAGCTAGATCTCTTGGGAAGGACGTTTTTGGAGCAACGTTTTTTTAATTAAATGAGTCCCTTGTCCCCTTCCCTTTCCTCCCCTCTCTCTTCTCTCCAGCCCCCCCCCTGTGTGTCCTTCCTTGCTCCTTCTCAGATTGATAGCCTCCTTTTCTTGTTTTATATATGTGTATATAAGTGCATAAATATATGAATACAACCTGCTAAGTTAACTTAGTGTAATTTGTTAATGTATTATTTCGTTATTGGATAACCAATTAGAGGGCTCATCCCTAAGAAAAACTGATTCGCCCTCTCAACAGTCATTTGTTGCCTGTAGTTCTTTGTCCAGTGGCGGGACCCTGTGGCACTCCACCCTTCCATGTTAACATGTCTATTGGTACTGCTACCATTCGGTCCTTGTTAAGTCAGCCATATTATTAAGGTATCATAGGTATGATTTACTTGGTATTTCTAGGAGATGCAGCACCACAGCAGGTTTCATGTCCTGGTCCTCTGGCTCCTCCAATGTTTCATCACCCTCTTCCGTAATGTTCCCTGAACCTTAGGGGTAGGGGTTGTATTGTAGACAGATCTGATGGATCTAGGCACCCCAAGTTCAGTTGTCTCTGTGTTATGACCAGTTGTGGCCACACTTATTTATAGATGTAACGATAACTTTTAGAATTCAATTAGGGGTTATGTTAGCCTAGTAAAGTGGCAGTAAGGGGTTCTCCTCTAAAATCTATGACTTCACTAGCCTTGGGTAACTGGACAGGTTTCTAGTATCTGGCATGACTTTCCTCCCTTTGAGTAGGCCTTAAGACCATCTAGACTTGTTTGGTTATTGTCAAGATAGGAGTGCTGCCGTTGTGCCTTTAAGGACAACGAGCTGTGCTGGCCATCCTTGCCTTTCATAGGCATTGTTACTGGGGAGGACTATGGATTGTTTCCCTTGCTTGGCAGCTTACATAGCACCTTCTAGTACTGTCAAAGCTGGACCACGGGAAAGAAGCTCTAAGGTCAGATCCAGCTGAGTCCTGAGCCCAAAGTATGTACTGTCTTCAAAAGGAGGGACTTGCCCTTAACCTCTGAGAGGCAACCAAAAGCGACAGAAATAGTTAATATTGTTTTGGGAGATGCTTGGATTACCTTAGCCAACAACTTGAAAAGATGTTACTCATACCTGGTACTGGGCTTTTTGTTAGATAGTCTATGGCTCTGACATGTAGGAAGCATATCAACCCAAGTGGGATAATTTCATTTAAAAGCTATATATGTGAATACACATATATACTTATATGTAATTTTATGTAAATGTGATTCCTTAAGATGCTTTTAAACATCCTTAGAATTATTTGTCTTCCCTCCCTCCCTTTCCTGTCTTAGACCCTTTCCCCTCACCAATTAAAACTCTCTTCTTCCCCCTTCATATCATGGAAAACAGCCTTAGGCCCTTGAGTGGTTTCTAGGACACACAAAATCCAGTGATTTTCCTTTTTCCTTGGCGGCTTTCTCAGTGATCTCAGCATTCTAGGGGGTTAGGTGAATGTGATAAGACTTGGGAGTCCAATCTTGCCAGGGCAGGAAAAGAAAGTAGCTTTGATCATCTCCAAGATCCCTGAGCAAATCTTTGACAGCATCTTTGGGAATGTGGCTAACTGGGTAAAATGAATAATGACTTTTACTAATTTAGATTCTAGGGCAAGCTTATTGGTTAGAAATGACCACCTACTTAAGCCATCATTTGTCCTGGGGTGTTGGGGACACTGTTACTGAAATGTGCTAAGGCCAGAGGCAGGAGTAGGAGCCGTGAGGAGTGGGGTTCTGGTGAGTGCTTTACTAGAAGTCCTTGTGAGATTCTGGAGAGATGTAGCAGTGAAGAGCCTATACTGTTCTTGCTGAGGACCCAAATTTGATGGCCAGAACCCATGTGGGGGTAGATCACAGCTGCCTATAACTCCAGTTCCAGAGAGCATCTGACACCTCTAGCCTTGACAGGCACCTGCACTCATGTATACAAATGCATACACAGATACATACTCATAATTTTAAAATAATAGTAAAACTAAATATAAAAGAAGTCCATTTGATTATATTTTCATGCTGCGTATTCAAGAGCACATTGCTGTCTAGAATTAACCATTTTTTGTTAAGGCTGGTTGAGGTCTAGGGAGAAGTAGCCTCTGTTAGCAACATGCCTTGTAATCCTCTGTGATAATCTTGACCTTCAAGGGCTATGGCAAAATATTATTCCTTTTGTCCCTCTGACTATATGAATATAGGCCTCTGGGTTATTGAACACCTAAAAGGTAAGTTACATCAATCTGGTACCTCTAACTTCTGTGTAACATTTTATATAATGCTTGGGCAAAAACCAAATGCATCTGAATAAATCCTGATTTACATATATTTTTGTTCTCTTTAAGAAATGGGTCTGGAATCTCAAACAAAATGCTCACACAATCTCAAGTATTTGGGTAAGACAAAACATTTTCCTTCTGCAGAAGGGTGCCCAAGCAAGCAAGCACAACCAGCAGAGGCCCTAAAACAAAGGGTTCCTGTGCCTTGCTCTGAGTTGTCAGAGCTCAGTCTCATGTTTTATGTGGTTGGCTAGTTTAAAGGGACCTGCTGGGAAGTAGAATGCAATCTTCAGTCCCAAGCGCAACCTCGAGCACATATTTGGATTTCAAGAAATGCTAACTCTGAAGAAATTTGAATTTCTGCCAGTTGGCTTCTTTACAATTTTTTTAAAAATAAAATTTGTCTTATTTAATCCTTTGATAGAAAAGACAGTACATTTTTAATACTGCTCACATTTTCTAAGCCAGTGTTGGCACACACTGGCAAGAGCTGGTACAATATTGGCACAAATGTGGGAATAACCAGCCACTCTGTAATTGGACATAAGGTCCATTCTATGAAATGGAACCTATGTGTGACACTTGATATCTAATATTGCTTGGGTGGCTAAGAACCTGAAACTAGATGGGGCATGGGCCCCAGGAAAAAACAAAGACTATTGTTCTGCTAATGAAACCTAGCAATAAAATGGCTCCTGACAGCATTCTGCAGTACCTATAGATCCTGTGCCTCACTCAGCCATCACCAAAGAAGCTTCCTCTTGCCATAGCTAGGAACTAACACAGAGACCCCTCCCCCACTGGACAATGTGCAGAGAGTGACAGATTCAGGAACATTCGGTTCTAAATGATATGTCTTCACCAAAACCCTCTCTATTCAGGGCTTAGGGAGCTCTGCAGATGAGGCAGAAGAATTGTAAGAGCCATAGGGGATGGATGACACCAAGGAAATAATGTCCAGGACCAACACATGTATGAACTCACTGAGACTATGACAGCATGCACAGGGTCTACAGAGGTTCAAGCCAGATGGGGGTCCCAGTCCTGAGAGAGGAAAGTGGACGTGAGCTCTCACCCCTAATCATGAAGCTATCACCAATTGCCATCAACTTGCACAGGAAAATTACATTTTTTCCAGTGGAGTCTACTGGATATTAACCACACTTAAAGATAGGCTCCACACTTAGGAGTAGATGGTCAGCACGCAATTAATTCAGTGGTGCTTTGAAGACTGTTTTGTTCCATATTGCTTTGTTTGAGCTTTGTGTGTGTGTGTGTGTGTGTGTGTGTGTGTGTGTGTGTGTGTGTGTGTGTGTGTGTGTGTGTTACTGGTCTTTTGCTTGTGTATTATGTGCAAAATGTGAAAAAATATTTTAATTGTAAAGAAAATTGTATTTTTATGGGTTTTGTTTTCATGTGTTGTTCTTGTGTTTTTCTATTTCTTTAATCTTTTTTGATTGCTTGTTTTTTATATTTATTTATTTAAGAGAGAGGACATGGAGTTAGGTGATTGGGAGGTGGGAGAAGATATGATCATAATATATAAAAAAAAGAGAATCAGGTGGATGTCTATGAGTTTGAGGCCAGCCTGATCTACATAATGAGTTCTGGGCCAGCCAAGGCTACAGTATAGATTTATCCAGATGTGTCCTATTATTTGCTAGGTCTTGGTTGGAAAAAGAGATTGACAAGGTCAATAATGGTTTCCCTACCTGACTCAGGGTGCTCTCAAGGAGGGAACTCTTGATTTTGGAGGGTTATCTCTTGAGAACTTCATATCTTTTGAGGTCATGGTATGGATGGCCCCATAATCAAGAAGGATCAAGCTTACAGAGGTATCTGCCTTTACAAACTGTGTCTACCCACCAGCTACACTGGTTTGAAAACTGGTAACTATAATCAAAGTGTGCCCGCAGTAAGGGGAGGTGAAGACCTGGCAAACTTGACTAATACCCTACTTTTTATAAAGAGATCACATTCTAGAACGGATAACATCATGGTTGATATCCATCATCTAAAGGTCATTTTCCTTTTTTTTCCCCCCTTCAAATTTACATCAGCTCAAGTGCAGAGAGACAAAAAATGTCAGGCCTTTTCTTTTAAGGTCCTATCATGGGTCAAACTGATGTAACTCAGGATAGTCTGATTCTTAGGGCTACAAGCAAGCAGTATGTTAGGTGAATTAGAATCCATCTGTAAGAGGAAATGAAATGAGATGGCTGGAGAGATGGCTCAGCAGTTAAAAGAACATTGGCTAAGAGCAGAAGACACTGGTTTGATTCCCAACACAGCTATCTATAAGTTCAAAAGAACTGGACCAACTCCTCTGGCTTCCTCCAGCACAAGGGATGCACAGTGCAAAATGCCCATACACATATAACTTTAAAAAATAAAAGATGGAACTATGGGCACCCTCTTCAGTTCTGAATCTATTTTCTGGCCTACATGTCCTGAGTTGGAGGAGACTGCTCCAGGCGTGGCCTAATACATCTCCTTGGGAGGCCCCTACTGAGTGTTGGGAATAGCCTTGTCTCAAGAGCCAGGTCCCTGCTATTTTCATTTATAGTTTAAGTTGGCTTTAATTGATTCTCTCTGCATTTGTCCTGGTTAGTTCTTATTTGCCTGTGCAGGACCCACCATCCATTAAAAATCTCTGGAGTAAACATTAGGCCACAAGTGTCAGGGTGTCAATCAAAATTATTAATGATTAGATGGGGAAATCTTAAGCTCCCTTGTGGGTTGAGCCTTCAATATTCCCCTCAAATGTTCCCTTGGTCCTTTCTTTCAAACTTAATATCTCTTAGTCCATATCACATTTCTCAGTCTAGCTAGGATGCAATCACATCAGGGCTTAGGGTGAATGTCTCATCAGAGACATGAAAGAGGGGCTACCTGTTGGACTGCTTGGCTTAGGAGAGCCTCCTCATAATTTACCATTTTATCTTGGATTTAATAGCCTGTAATCTAGCAAAGAAAACATAATATAGAAAACAAAACACCCCCATGAGAACTTGGGTGGAAGTGGTATCAGAATGTTCTCTTAGCCAGTCCCTGTCACAGCACTGCAAGTGAATGTAAAAGCGAGGGTACTCGAGGCATGATGAAGTAGAGAGGAGTGGGTAGCAAGGCTCTCATCTCAAAGAGGACTATGCCGATTAGATTTTGGTCAACTTGATGCAAGCTAGAGTCATTTGGAAAGAGGGAACCTGAACTGAGACAATGCCCCAGTCATATGTCCTGTAGGCAAGTCTGTGGGATGTTTTCTTGATTAATGACTGGTATAGGGTGTCCCAACCCACTGTCAGCCTTTGTACCCCTGGGCAGATGGTCTTGAGAGCTGTAAGAAAGCAGACTGAGAAAGCAGGAAGCCGTGAGGAGCAAGCCAGTAAGCATCAATCTTGCACAGCCTTGCTACAGTTCTTGCCTCCAGGCTCTGGCCTAGAGTTCCTGCCCTAACTTCCTCCCTCAGTGATTAAATATGACCTGAGAATTGCACAATGAAATAACTCTTTCCTTCTGAGTTTCTCTAGGTCAAGATATTTTATCACAGCAATAGAAAGCAAACTAGGATAGGGATAGATGCACTATTTTAGTCAAAGTAAAAGTGGGACTGGAGACATTGGACAGAGAGAACAAATATCAGCTCACAGTGAAACTGGTAACTCTAGTCTCTCTCCTGTCTGAATAGACTGATCCTGCCGCCACAGCCCTCTCATGGCTGTGCTTGTCCAACATTCAGCAAATTATTTTTTGAATCCCAGGAAGGATCTGTATCTTAACCTAGATGCCCAACAGACTCTGGAGTTGAAGCCTGATATTAATCAATGCACCTGGGGTTGTCCTTTATTAGTGACAAAAAAAATGGACCAGAGAAGCTAGTTGAATCAGCCTACATGTCCCCTATCAGTCCCACTAGCTCATTTACCTTTGAGGCAAAGGCCATTTAAGGGAGGGAGTGGGACTCTGGCTTCTAGTTGATGTCTCTGAAACTTCAAGAAGGGAATGATTAAAGTGACATTCCCCTGAAGCAGGTAAGATACCAAGAGATATGCTTCAGGGGTCCTCAAGCAATGGCCTTACATTTTAACTGGGGTTCACAAGAGGACAGGAGAGCCAAAAGTCGGTCTCCAGGATCTGTAAGGGGTGTGCCATGGTGCTCTCCTGCTGTTAAGTCTTCAAGATCGATGGGAGAGACTGAAGTCTGGAATCGAGGCCCCAAGACTCGTTATTGTCCTTCAGAAAGACTTCAGACACATCTGTCTAGCCTTCTAATGGCTCCTCTTGTAAGTCATACAGGATCTGAGGCCAGGCCTCTCTCTAGTTTGTGAGTTGTCAGAAGTAAAGCGACCTTCCAATATGCAATGGAAGCATATTCTTGGGATGGGCTCAGTCCCTTCATTGGAAAGGACCTCATCTGGCAGGTTTCGTCTACACAGTGGTCAAGAGTTCCTTATACTGCTTACCCCATCCCACCCACATTTCCACCTTGTCTGGTACCAATTAGAGAAAATAAAACTTCATAGCAGCTTGGACCAAATCATCCAATGATTTCCTTGGTTTAACCACTGGTGTTTGGTGCTGAGCTTTCTGTGAATGCTGAGGCAGACTAGGTTAAGAATGTGTTAAGGTGTTTGTGACCTCTGGTAAATGATCAGAGACTCAATCCAATTATAATTAAAAGATTTTGATTAGATGCCAGCTGGACCAACAATCTGAGCCAGATTTGGGATTTTTCGTGAAAGAGAGGTATGGTGGTTTGTATTTGCTTGGTCTATGGGAAGCGGCACTATTAAGAGGTATGGCCTTGTTGGAGGAAGTGAGTCACTGCAGGGCTGGACTATGAGATCCTATGCTTAAGCTCAACCCAGAGAAGAAGAGACTGTCCTGGCTGCTTTTGGATCATGGTGTAGAACTCTTGGCTCCTCCAGCACCATGTCTGCCTGCAAGGTGCCATGCTTCCTGCCATGATGATAATGGACTGAAGCTCTGAATCTGTAAGCCAGCCTCAATTAAATGTTGTCCTTTATAAGAGTTGCCTTGGTCATGGTGTATCTTCACAGCAATAAAACCCTAACACAAGGGGTATGGTAACAATTTTGAAAGGGGAAAATCACATGGAGACCTTCAATATCTGTGCAAGCAAGGAAAAATAATTTTGTTCTGCCAAGTTCACTGATTAAGGCAACTCAAAATAATCTTTGGGTATCTATGTAAGCATGTTACAGAGGCAAAATAAAATCAATCATATAACAAGTACATAAGTCACTGCTGTACAGTTTTGAATGGGGGTCACTGAGTCAGGGTTACTGGGAACTTATCTTCCAAGGACTAGAGTCAGAGACAAATGGCTGATGGAGATCAAGGTAGATGCCTAGCATAAAAGGGAGTTTCTTTAGCTATCACAAATGTCTGAAGAACAGATCTCAGACCAGTGTCCCTGATTCTATCATGCCATATCTAATGATATAGTTCTTTGAAGCCTCTGGAGGAAGACCATCCTTGGTTCCTTTTTCTCCAGACACTTTGTCACAAGTTAGGCATGGTTAATGGTCTTGATCTTCTATTCTCTTATCCCTTCTATAACGTAATATAAGAAATGACATCGGGCAGTGGTGGTGAAGCCTTTATCCCAGCACTTGGGAGGCAGAGGCAGGCAGATCTCTGAGTTTGAGACTAGTATGGTCTACAGAGGGAGTTCTAGGACAGCCAGGGCTATACCAAGAGACACTGTCTCAAAAAACAAACAACAAAAAATGACTCATCTCCAGTCCCCATAAGTACTGGAGTGGTTCATGGTGGTTTCCAACTGGTATCTTCAAAGGCAAATTGACAGCTGGCCCATATGAACATTGACATGCTCCTAGCTAGCCACTGGATAGACGGTACTGATAGTTGTTTGAACATATTGGCCAGGATTATCAGTGAAATTTCTTAGGTCTTTGAGTTTAAATAGAGAAAAATGAGATATGTTGCTGTTGGTTGTTTTGTTTTGTTTTTGTTTTTTGTTTTGGCCTCACTGGGAGAAGTGAGGACCTAGATTGAGGAGCAGAGTCACAGATTGCTTAGGGGTCTCTGGATACAGTGTAAGGAGGATACAAATTGTGGGTGAGCGAGTCAGCAGGTGCCCCCTAAAGGGACAGAAGTTACCCACACTGGGATTGCCATGTATCCCCTCTGGTACCAGGATTGAGTGTACAGAAAGGACAAGGGACCCAAGAAGGACAGACAGCCTCTCAAGTCTCCATGGCTGGCCTCCTGAAGGCACAATCATTAGAAGAAACTTAATATTTTACATTCATAAGAAAGAGAAAAAAATATGCTTGGGAATTCAGCTGAGATTCATTTAAGAAGTGAGGAGGCATATAAAAGACCTCAAGTTGGTAGGCCTTAAATTCCCTGTGGCTCATTATGGGAGAGAAAGAGAAAAAGAATCGGCCGTGAGTTCCGCTGAGCTGATCACAGTTTTCCTCTTCAGATCTGGAACCCACAAAGAGAGTGCTGAACACTTCTGGTTCTTTCTCCTTATTCTGTGTCAGTTAGGCTCAATCATTCCTGATCTTGGAGGTGAAGAGGGTTCGATAAAGTATCCCAGGTAAGCATTTCAGGTCCCATGTTGAGTGTCAAGACATTACGTGGCAGTTGTGTTCTTATGCTCCGTCAATTAATCAACTAATAAGACAGGAAAAGGACTGAGGGCAAAGACAAAGTAAAGTTACTGGCAAGTACTACAGACTCCTCTGGCTGAGGAAGAGTTCCCCAAGGCAGACCACAGCTTTAAAAGTGGGTGGGCTCTACTCTTTTATTAGATTTTCTTCCTCTCTCCTATGGTCCTAAGATGCCCATGTGTCACCCCTCCACCCCCGCACCCTGATACAGGGATTGGGTCTCCCACTTTTATCCCGGAACACGGAAACGTTATATGGTTACATAAACAGCTGCTGACTGGTTATAATACCAACCCTCTCACGTCCACTAGTCTCCCTTCCTTTCTGGTGTAATGGCGAGAGAGTGAGTTATTTTTGGGGAAATGAAAACTTATTGCAGAGAACAATAGCAGTAACAGAAAGCAAACAAGAGAAGGAGAGGGTCACCACTTTTCCTTTCCCTTTTCCTAGGGCTCTATGGCCTCAATGTGACACTCACCTTGACTGCCCTGTGTATAGACATTTTACTGCTCAAAGGTCCTTGTTAGTGGCTAGGGTCAGTCTGCTAACCTAGAATCAGGATGGCCTAGGACTACTGTGTTTCTCTCCAGTGGCCAGATCTGTTTTTGTCCCCGCCCCTCCCCCTAGCCCCTTACCTCTCTAGTTCACTTGCATCATCCAGCATCAAAGAACCCTGCAGCCTGGACAGGCCTAAAGAGACTATTCTGACATGAGAGCCTCCCTCCATTCCAGCTCACACCCTCCAGGGCCCACCCCAGTAACTACCACAGGTGCCCATATCCCAGTGCCCTTGTGGTGGTCCCTCTTCCTCCATGGGCTGAATTTAGCTCCTACCTTCCCACTCAGAAGTCAGATGCCTCTTAGTCTATCTGTCTAAACTGTGCTCAAAGCTACTGCCTTTCTGTTACTAGAAGCCTCTGTGGAAACTGTGTAAGTATTCTAAATGACTCCTTGGACATATTCTTTCTCTCTGTCCCTGGGATTTTCAGTCATGGGTGGTCACTGGCTGCTTATTCCAAGAAAGTATATCCATGAAAACATTCAGGTTGCCTGGTTGTAGGATCCTGGCGGGAACTCTTCCTGGGCTGAGGAAAGAAAAGAGAGCAGTTGCCTGCCTCTCTGGCGTTATTGTAAAGTTTGTGTCTGGAAGCGAGGCATGTCCTCTTGCTATGGAACAGTCCGGGCATGGGCTTATTAAAATCCTGTTAATGCCAAGATAACCCATGACTACCTTGGGCTCCAACAATGGTAACAACAAGGCATACCCCCCAATCCCCCAGAGCCTAGCTTCCTTCCAGTCCCCTGGGCACAGCTAGTCATCTCAGTCTGTAGGTGAATGTTTGCTGAACCCAGCCCTTACCTGTTGCTGTAAGGACATGAGACAATATGCAGCCCAGTGTCAATGAGGATAAGACATGTGATGAGGTCCACTCAGAGCCCATGTGTAGATGGCAGATTCAGTAGTGCTCCCCCAACCTCCACCCTGTCACATTCTATATGTGTAACTTCTGTCACCCGAGCATCAACACCCTGTCCTCATGTCACTGGCCTCAGCCCTCAGCCTCAACACTCTTCAGAACTGGTGTACCTTACCCCCTCCCCCCCAGAGCAGAAAAAAATGCCAAGTGTGCAGTAGTGCCTGTGGCTAGGGACATCGACTGAATAGCACACTAGATTGGTGGTAGGAGCTTGAAAGCCAAAGCATCCATATCTGGAAAGTACTATTTGTTGGAAACAGGACCCTGGTGCCTATAGTTTGGGTCCTCCCAGCATCCCATGGGGGTCATGCTCAGCATATCACTTTTACATCCCATGGGATATATTTTTTTCAGGAGCTATAGCCTGCCTGGCCTAGTGGAAAGGTAGACCATAGAAGTAGCAACAGGTACCTGCTGGCTAGCAGGGCCAGAAGTTCTAGACTGCAGGAAGAAAGCAGGTGTTTAGCAGTAGCCACATTGTGTAGTCGAGGCCTGTCTTATCATTCAAGTGAAGATTACTACCAGCAGAGAGAACTTTTGGTCCCCGAGTTTCTAGACCCTCCAACCACGCAAGTTTCCAGCCAGCCATGGCTTTTCTCTGCATAGCACATTCTCGAAGTGCTTACAGGCTATCTATGGAATTCAAGGTAAATATCTGAGAAGGAATCCCCACCAACAAGCCAGCCCAGGATAATGGCTGGGCCTATAAATCAGACTTTACAACCCTCTACCTGCTCTGAGGGCCTGTCCACTATATCATCCGTCCTATCCCTAGATACAGAAATGAGGTGAAGGAGGTTTGCTCTGCCTACCTTACTTCTTGGTAAGCCTGATTCCTTCCTGTTTCCAGATGCGGAAGCATAATGGTCATCAGACAATCTCAACAAGTGGCATGACACAGCCACGGGCAAGCTGGGGGTAGCCAAGAAGGACTCCATTGCTTGGTGGAAAAGGCACAGCAGGAAGGTCACCATGTACACCTCAGATCTGAGTTTCTTAGAGCAACTGGGAGAGAGCCAGAGCCTGCTGAAGCAGACAGACCCAGCAGAGAGACATGGCACACTGCTGTGAACTCTTTCAGAGGAGCCAGGAGCCCAGGTGAGGAGAAGGAAGAGGAAGGGAGTCTAATAGGTCTTCTTTGCCCAGGATCTTTATCCTTT
Organism: Uromys caudimaculatus; assembly: GCA_028551405.1. Lineage (NCBI taxonomy): Eukaryota > Metazoa > Chordata > Mammalia > Rodentia > Muridae > Uromys > Uromys caudimaculatus. Next base: position 74,213,734 of record CM052708.1, on the reverse strand, counting down.
ATGCCTTCTGGTCCTCTTTAAGGCTCTCGGTCATAGCCAGGGAGGAAAAACATCTCCGAATATTGTGTTGGTTCAGATACCAACAACTTCTGTGCAGGGAACAGTTTGTTCGGCCCTTAATTCATCTTGTATTTATGTGCCATTTCTCTAAGCTGGGCTTTCTGTGTGTTCCGAGCATTCTATCACATGTATCTCTCCATAAACCTCCCTTTCTGTGGTGGCTGTCCACCTGGTAGATGGGAAGATTAATTTGTCAGGGTAGTGTGCTCCCTGAAATTTCCTTGCCTTTAGGAATGTGGTGCAGCAGTTCTACCTACCCTGAATTCCTGGGTATCCCTGACTCTCCCCTCAGAAAGCTTATTAGTTTCCCCCTGAGATGCATTCTCTGGGTAGGAACAGGTTTGGGGACTTGAACTCTTCTCAGAGTCTTCACTGGAGTCTTGTGTAGCAGATTCCCAAAGAAGGTCAGAATGCAGTTTCCCAAACTCAGGTCCTCAGGAAACACTACTGGTTTTGTTTGGTGCGGGGCTTCATGCAAGATCAGTATTCTCAAGCACACATTTGGAGAGATGCAGTCCTAAATGTGGCAGTCTAATCTTCCATATTGCCTTGGTGCCTGGAGCCCCATAGTTAGAAGAGCTAACCAAAAGGCCTATGCCTTTGGCCATGGGATGTAGGATATCCAAGGGAAGTTTCTGGAAATCCTATGACAGCAGTGCAAGATGCTGTACCAAGACAGAACATGCTGTCTGCCATATGTAGACAGGCAACCTTGAGCAAGAAGTCACGGGCTTTGAATTGTGTGAACTTTTGAAAAAAGAATTTCCCTGATAAGTGCTGACTTGATGCTATATAAAACTAGGAAGAATAAAGAAGTCTAGGAAGGGAGTGAGTATCATTTCTATTGCTCTTGCTCACCCACAGCACTTAAGTATCTCCTAGGTATTTCTCAATGTGTGGATGCCTATAATGGATGGGTTTTCCAAGGAGGAGTATCTGTGTGATTTGTTTTTTAAATGGGGGGGGGGGTGTTGAGACAAGCTCTCACTATGTCTCCCAGGCTAGATTCAAACTCTTGCGCTCAAGCAATCTTCCTGCCTCAGATTCCTGAGTAGCTAGGACCACAGGTGTGCATCACTCCACTTGACTTCAGGGCATGACAAGAGGCAGCAGACCCATAGAAGACAGGCAGACCCTTGTTCCATACATGTTGCAAACCACTTCTTCACCCAGCTTAGAGGCAATTCACCAAGAACCGACCAAGGCCATAGCGTAGAATAAGAATAAGGACCTGCTATGGGAGCAGGAGCTACTGCAGTCAGAACCGACAGAGCTGGGGGACCAAACTTCTGCACTTCAAGTATCACTACAGGCAGAGAAACACAAAGAGGTCCAGGCACATGTGTATACATCAAATGCAAGCTCAGAATGAACCAGTCACCACGTTATTCTTGAGCCAGACAAGTTGCAGACAGAGATGGAGAATCAATGATAATGTGACAACAGACCCTAGGATGACCAAATGGAAGATTCTGGAAATTTGTCCAACAGCAGTGCAAGATACTGTGCTGGGGACTGAAGAAAGTCCCCACCCCACCCAGAGGTGAATATGGCCCAGTACAAAGCCTGGGACTTTCAGAAGGGTGATATGCTTGTTGTAAATTGTGACAGCATGTGGTACAGGTGCCCACAGGCAGCTGTGGGCCTGTGTCTGTTGGGAGCATCACAACTGGCCATGTGTCCAGGTAAGGAGGCAGTGACTGTAGTTCCTACCTTCTGTCCCCTAGTGTCTTCCCTGGCCTCTTGGCTTTAGAGTTTCCCATTGTGTTTCCTGCCTAAACATGCTAAGTTTGTGCTGTATTGAAGTCAAGACCACAATTTTTTGAAGGTGTCCCGAGAGAGAGCAACATACAGGAAGTATATTTATTTACTGAGCACCTACTATGCCAGTATCTTAGGTCCCTAAGCAACAAAAGTTTGAAAGAAGCCCCCAGTAAGAGGCCCCTATGAGGGGTCCTGGACCAAGGAATAAGATAACTGGTGACAGAAAAAAAAAGTGATGTCCAGGGCCCTAGCAAAGGCTGAGATTGGATGTGCCAGGCCCTCAGTGTGAAAAGAGGGTTCTCAGGAACAGATGCCATTTGATCTAGAACTCGAAGCAGGTTTAGGGGTTCTGAGGAAGACCAAGTAAGTCAAAACTATTTGGGAGTCAGAAAAGTACAAGGGGAAGCCAGATATACATGAGAACAGGAAGCACAAGCTCGTAAAAAAACAAAACAAAAATGATGACAACCAAAAAACACAAATGAACAACAACAACAAAAAACCAATGTGACAGGGTCATCCCCTAGCTAAACAGGCTTCAGCTCATGGTGGAGATCAAAGGCAGTGGGGTCTGCAAAGAATGAACAAGAAGGCTTTGGAAACCCTTTGAAAACATTATAAGACATGGTGTTAGGAGCTGAAGGAAGCCCTGCAGGAGGCAGATCTGGCCATCTATGAGCATAACCTGGTGTGTGTGTGTGTGTGTGTGTGTGTGTGTGTGTGTGTGTGTGTGTGTGTGTGTGTGTGTGTGTGTGTGTGTGTGTACATAACAATATTGCTGCCGATTGCCACAGTATCAGACGGCTACCCTTTAGGTAGGTACCTACCCTTCCCATGTCTCAGCTAACCTTCCTCTGGTTGGAGACAATCCATCAAGACAGAAAGTCCACAACCAAACTACATTCTGAAGTTGGAGGTGGCACTGCTGTGGCTGGGGAGGGCTGAACTGCTGACCAGGCTGGAGAAAAACTGGCAGAGAAATGCAAAGCATAGCTGGACAGTGTGTACAGCAAATGCCAACAAGTGAGCTGCTAGCCAGACCAAGTCCTCTCAGAGCTGGACAAACTGCAGACAAGAGAGGGGCTAACCAAGTTCCGTCTCAAAAGCAGAACATCTGAAAAAAGTCAGCCGGTGAGGAAATGGAGGTGTTGAGTTCTAGGCAGTCCCTCAGTGGCAAGGGCTGTGTGAGAAGCCCCGAGTTAGGGCAGGAGATCCTTATTGTCAGCCGTGAGGCCTTACCTAGGTTTCTTCTGACCTTGTGTTTCATGCCTGGCTTTAGTATGGGTTCCGGAGGGAAAGTGGTTGAGTGTTCAGCCATGATCCTGGACTTCCAGGAATATCATCGGAGGACATACATAACTGCTTAAGTACATTGAAACCTACACTTCAGTGATCACAGGTCATCTTGTGCTGAATAAGAGTCAGTGATATCTCAAAATGACTTTCTGTGACCAAGATCCCAAGGTTCAGTTCTTGGCTTTACAGATGTAGTGGCCCAATGGGTTCAAAACTGCACTCCAAGAGGCATTGTATACCAGCCTCCTGGGCTCTCGATAGGTCTCCTCCTCTTTGACAGAGATGTTTCAGGCTTTTTCTGGCACCATGACTTGAGAACCAGCCTCCGGAGGCCAGCATACAGTGTCTGAATCTCTTTTTAATACTTCTACACAAGAGAAAGTTTAAGAGAGGTGAGGTCCTAGGTAAAGAGAGCCCCCCTGTCTCATAAGGGTTGAATCCAAACTTGAAGGGAAGTTATATAGCACAGTTAAGGACAATTGCAGGAGACACAGGACTCCATACAATGTCCTGAGGAATCAGGGATCTTAACAATAGCCATGTGGCCTTTATTATGCCAGGTACTGTCTCAACCTTCATCCCAGCTCTGTAGGCTCTGTTGGAGATACTGAGACACAAAGAGGTTGAGGAACTTGCCTTAGGTCATACGGACAGTAGCAGGGCCAGGGTCTTCACTGCTTTCCTAGGATGCCTGTCAGGGGAGCTAAGAAGGTGGCTATCCTTAGATAGCAATGCTGAGCCTAGAGGGGTAGCAGAATCTTCAGAACGGGTCAGCTGTGCTGATCGTCAGTGGCCACTGCAAGAGAGAGTCACAGGAGAAGGAGCTATCCACCAGGACCAGGGACCTGTCCTTGAACCAGGGACCTCAGCTGATCTCAATGAGGGACACAGATTCTGAAGCATACTTATGACTGGTCCTTAGGACAGTGCTAGTTGCCTTTGCAGCTAGAGAGCAAAGCCTTAGGCTGTCAAGGTAGTTTCTGTGCTAGCTGACTAAGGTCAAACAAAGGCCAGGGGTTGGGCCAGAGGCTCTAGTAATGCTGTCTGCAACATGGAGGGGGTGGTATTGCCATTAGGGAGTTGGCATGGCCCTGCACTGTGACCCAGTGTACTGGTAATGTTGGTGTGGTCAGCATCCTGCAGAGTGAGAGGCAATCTCAGTTAGGATAATGATGTGGTCTGCAGGCCCTGAGCTTTGGGCAGCTTGCTGGGGCTGACACCCTCTCCTCTTCTGCCGATACATTTCTATAGTGGCTACCACTGACTGTTAGCGAACTAGGGTTCTAAATAAATCGTCTTTCCATGGGCTTAATTCTAGAAGTCTGTTAGACTTTACTGTGCCAAGATAACTAGCTATCTATCCACACAGGCAGCTGGCTCTCTGGCTGTACAGATGTTCTTTTCAAACATGTTATCAACAAAGTTCTAGTATTCCAACACCATGCTACTTCTGGGTATAGGTTGGAACCTGAGTCAAGATCTTTGACTGTAGGAGATTGTCTGGAGGGAAAAAAAGCCTCTTAGATATCTCCATGTGAAAGGAGAGGGCAACCTCAGCTTGCATGACAATCAAAAGACTTGGACAGAGCTCTGAGCTCTCAGAAGCAGGGCACTATGATTCTTCTTGGGAGGCAAGGTTCCCTTGGGTTGAGTCCTAGACCTTATAGCTGAGTAGCACCGCAAAGAAATTGTTACCCAGGGAGGTGATGTGTTAAAGGGGCTTTGGTACCACAGAAGAGCTGAGAAGACAAACTGGGGCGACTCAGTATAAAAGGGATTGCGAGTGAGCTTTGTAATCTTGTTGGGGGATCTGAACCATCAAGAACACCATCCTATTTGCTAGGAAGCATTAGTAGCTTGCTGTTTGTGGTTGACGGTGGGCCAGGAACATGGCTCTGAAGCATCTCTAGGTCATGTTAGTGGCCTAAAGCATGGCAGCTGAAGTCTCTTCACCACTTAACTTTCTTGCCAGGGGATGCTAAGAGGCTCAATTACTTCCTCAGGAAAAACAAGGCTGAGGTATCTTTGGACTAAAGAGGGAATCTCCAGGAATCCCCCTGGATCTGTGTGCTAATTTTGGACCTAGAAGAAGGCCCTATGGGTTTAAATCAAACACAAAGTGCGCTGTGAGCCTACACTCAAAGCAAACTGACCCCCAAGTAATGCATCTTAGGAAGACGAGGTAAACACTACAAATACCCTAAGTCCCATCAGAGCCTCTCCCCACCTCCAATCCAGTTCCTATCTGGATTTTTGGTTCTCACTTCCACATGGGACTACTCTAGAAAATCACAAAGACCCTGCCTGAATGCCTCTCTGCTGGAGACCAAATGGCCTTGTTTGAATCTAAGGCCTTGCTCTTAATCAGATAGCCAGAGTGTCCCAGGCTTGGCTTAATTAGCAAGTCAAAGTGCCACAGCAGACTTTCCTTTGATTCCTTCCCATTCCCACTGCCTCCAGCAAATGATAAGACATCCTGTTTGAAGTGGCCTGCAGCTTCAAGACAACAATAACTGTCATCCTGATTTATAGCTATGTGTGACATCTGGAATCCCCCTTCCTCTGTCACTTCCCCGCCCTAAAGTGTTTATATATACACATAGCAATAAAGCCATTTTTGGGGCTTGGTCAGAACACCATCTTGCCCTCAACGCATTCTTTGTCTCCTGCCTCTTTCCACCGTTGGCAGTTTCTCTCCTCAGGTGCGGACCCATGATTGATAGCCTCCCGGGGATACCCCCCCCACTCCCCCGGGAAGGACAGGACAGCTAGCTCTTCGCACCTCTCATTGGCTATTTTCAAGTAGGCAACTCTGTCAGGGATGCGTGGGACTGTCCTTTTCCTTGTGCCTCACAGCCCTACTGTCGTGCCATCCTGGCCATCCAGGGAAGAAACACAGGGCATTCTAGTTCTTCCAATTTTGGCTCCTAGGAATATGGGTTTGAGTGGGTAGGGATCAGCCCTGCTGGGAAGAGATCAAGACCATGTCCTAAGATGGCCACTGAACATCATACAAATTACAACTAAAACATCATCTTAAGTTCTAATTTAATTTTTGTTTCTCAATGAAGCTATCAAAAAGTAGGAGAAATGATAGCAGAAAGAGCTCTCAGTGAGCTTTCCTCCCAAGGCTGCCTGCCTGAGAGACCACAGAGCCACGCTGTGGTTTCCTCAGTAACTCTGTAAACTAGCCTGGGAAGTTTGAGGGGTTCTGGCTTTGCCCAGAGCATATCTCATAGGAACCAACTGCATTTGCTGCTTTGGATGCAGCAAATGTTACTGCTTTTTGAGGACAGAATTCCCTTCCGGTGCTAGATCTTTTTTCTCACTAGGGAGTCAGTAATGAGGGGTCCTTCCTGTGACCTAGAAGGAATCACCTAGCTCCATCATCTTGGGGATCCCATCCATAAAGACAAAACAAGGAACGCTTATATTTAGGGTGTGGAAAAGCCCAGAAATGGTCCCAAGGAGAGTGTCCACCTTGTATGGCATTGAAGGCTTCATGGAGTTCACTGCGGAACACATGGGAGGTGTCATCAGACTGCTTCCAGCTCAGGCTGCTTGGCCTGTGCCTGAGTCACTGACATTCAATGGGAAGGTAATGATGCTCAGACTCAGAGTCTGGTCTGGACCTGGCTGAGGTCGATTTCTGGGAATAGTTGCTTAGGGATGAGCCAGGAACATTCTCAGTGTGCAGTCAGGCAGGAAGCTTAGTGTCTGCCTCAGCACCCCAACTAGGTCCACTGTCTCATACTGTGCCCCAGCACACTGAAGACACCATTAGCCACCCCCGACCCCAATTGCTTCTGCAAGAGACTTCCCATAACCTTCATGCACCATGACGGGACTTCTGCGCCAGTGGATAGGTCCATTAGGCTGAATAGAAGTATGACTCTTGACTTTTGTTAATGACTAAGACAAGCATGTTGTGTATTTATAATAAAATTTCTCTGGCCAGACTATTCTGTCCAGCCTAGCAAAGAATAATCCTTGACCAGGAGACAGTTTATGACATGTGTTTTTGTCTTGATTCATGGTAGCATAGCCTAGTCATAAGTTTGTTTTTTTGGTTTTTTTTGAAGCTGAAATTTTTAGATCATAGAGGTAATAGGTAACCTGTTGTGGGGCACCCAGACAGTATAAAAGAATAAAAAGAGTCAAAGGGAAGAAGTTGAGTTCCAGAACCATTAAAAAAAAAAAAAAAAAAAGCCCTCCTTAGTAGAGTTGCTATAGGGACCTGCCCAGATGTTTCTCAGTGTAGGCAGACATATCTTTTTATACAAACACTGGATTATAGTGTGATACTGTACTTGGCTCTTGTTTTTTAAAAGGCAAAACTTAGTTTATGTGAACTTACTGCAGTAAGAGTATCTCTGTGGCAACGTTTTGGTGTCTCAAGAGAGCAACAGAAAGAGGCTGGAACTTTGGGAGTCTGGGTTCAAGTGTGCCTGGCAAAGGTCTGAAGAGTGTGGTTTAGAATTATTGGTCAGCAGAGGCAGTGCTGTAGTAGTAGGTCTGGTGAGCAAATGGCTTGCTCAGGTCTGTGAGCCAATGGCCTGAAGAAATGGCGTCACTGTTCCTCCCGTGTTCATACCCTACAGCATCTTGTTCTTGCGTGCATCCCTCTTCCATGTGATGTAATGTTCTTTCTGCTTCAACAATTTTCTGCAGTCTTTCCTACAGTGAAAGTCTTGGACAATGACTTTGCTCAGCCTTTAGTTATTGGAAAGGTACCCTCTTCATTCTTTTAAGAAAGCATTTCAGGGCCTGGAGAGATGGCTTAGAAGTTAAGAGCGCACACTGCTCTCTCACTGGAGACACAGATGTGGCTCTCAGAACCCATGTTGAGTGACTCATGGCTGCCTGTAACCCCAGCTCCAGTGATCTGACACCTTGATCAGGCATCCATGGGCACCTGCGTTCACATGCATATGCCCACCTAAAGGCACACACATAACAGAAAAATTTAAAAATCTCTGTAAAAATATCACCTAATTAACTTTTACTGTTAAGTTTTCTTTGTAGGCATTTTAAAACCAACCACTACTTCCTCAGCCACCTCCGATGACAGCACATGCCTGTGTATTCCCACAGAATTTTAATGTTTAAGCATGAGAATCTGTGCCTGGTGACTCTTAAAGTAGGAAGTTACTAGTAGCTTCTGCCCATGACTTTCTACACACCCCCATTGAGGTAAAGCTCATGACATGAAATTAGGCGTCCCCAAATTACAGCTCAGGCACGTCGTATACATTCACAGCCCTTGTAGCTCATCACCTCTGTCTAGTCCCCAAACTTCTCCACCTTCCACCCCAGGCCCCACCCCAATCCTAGGCCTTAGCAAGCATACATTTTCAGGCTCTATGGGCTTTACCAATTTGGGGTAGTTCAAATAATGGAACAGAATGCATTTTGTTGTCTGGCCTCTTTCACATTTTAGAAGTCCATATGCACTGTGGCATTTGTACCTCATTTTAAAGGTCCATTGTGTGGGTCTAACACGCCATCCATCTACCAACAGGGGATGAGGTAGCACCGTCTTGCTCCTGGGTATAGTGCTGCAGTCCATGAGCGTCCCCCTCCCATATAGATTTCATTCCAAAACTGAGACCGTGGACTGAAGTAGTTTATAGCTGTTGGAACCTTCATGCGAGAAGTTCAGAGCATATATCTATCAGAGCTGACCGTCTCCCCTCCCCTCCACCTACCAGGACAGAGTAAAAGAACAGATTGAAGGGCTGCAGGGGAAAGGGTGCAGTCAAAGTCAGGAAGGGATGGTGGGAGGTTTTCTGTTTTCTGTTTTTGTTTTTTTTGGTTTTTGTAGGCTGCAGTTTTTAAGGATGCCACAATGACAGACTGAAAAAAAACGTTCCAACCCATTTTGTTATCTTGTGCTAACAAAAAAGCACCCTGTGGTATACATCCACAAGAACTGAATTTTATTCAGCCTCAAAGGAGAATGCAATTATGTCATTTTCAGGACAATGCATGGTACTGGACACCATCATGTTAAGTGAAATAAGCCAGACACAGAAGGACAAATGTCTTCTCTTATATGCAGAATCTGTGTGTGTTTGTTATGTACATAGAGATATATATGCACATGTTATATATATTAACACGTATAATACATATAAATATATGTGTGTGTGTGACATAAAAGCAGATGGGGCACCATTTGAGAGGAATAAAGGGACCAGGGAAACAGACGGAGGAGGGTAATGGGGAGTAGGTGTGCTTAAGAATCAATCTGTCTGTCTACATTTATATACACATGTACATATATATATGTATATATGAAAATGTCATAATGAAATGGTTTTTTGGATGCTAACTAAAAAATAATCCCAAATAAATTCTTAAAGTGATGCTTTAGGGCTTCATGCTGACCCATTCTGTATCAGGGCTCTTTTGTTGTGGCTTGGGGACCAGAGTTAAGATTCTAGATCAAGGAAAGAATTCAATGAGTATTGGAGGATGTCTGCTTTCTGTGCTAGTTAAGGTAGCCTGCTGAGGACAACCTTTTACCACACCTTCAGGTGGCAGTGACCTAAGTGACATTTGCTCAGAGTGACTGGCTTCCAGCCCACCTCGACTCCCCAACCCCCATAAGGGAAAAAGGTTAAGTTCAGACTTAAGCATTCCCCGGAAGCAGGCTGTTCCTCTGTTCCTGGTGGGAAGGACTAAGTTGCTGGCTGGGAGATTATTGCTGAGAAGTACAGGTAGGTCTCTTGGAAGGAACAGGTAGAGGAAGCCACAGGCCGTGGGTGGGCTGGGGAGAACCATCTCTATTTTATTGCTTCAGGATACTGCGGGAGAGATGTCCAAAGAGTAAGTTATGTTTAAGGCTGGGGACTGGAAGGAGTCGAAACTTTAAAACAACCCAATGGGCAGTGGGAAATGTCTCTTCATTCTTTATTTTGTTTGAGTAGTCTGGGGATTAAATCTGAGTCCTCAAAGCATGTTAGGTGAGCATTGTTCCACCCAGCTACAACACTGCCTTGATTGAGTTCTTTCTTGTCTTCATGGGTTTTATAGTTTCTTGTATCACTAAGGGTGGAACTGCTGGTTCTGGGAGATTTCTCCAAGGTTTGACTTTTAGAGGAGTTTCACCTTCCTTTTCTGAAGATGTCTCCCCAGGCTCTTGGGTAGATTTTCTTCTGTTACTGCAAGGACAGCATCTGGTCATCTTCTAAGTTACAGGAGGTCTTGGAGCATGTGACTTTCATGTATTTGAAAAAAAAAAAATTGGCCTCTACTAGTTCTTTGAATATTTCTATTTAAACTCTCTTTCTTTTGAAGCTCCAAGTGTTTTAGGCCATCATGCATAGTGGTAAGTGCCTTTAATCTAGCACTATGTAGGCAGAGATTGGTAGATTTCTGGAATTCCAGGTCAGCCTTTCTACATGGAGAGTTCCAGGACATCTAGGGAGGCATAATAAGACCCTGCATATATGTGTGTGTGTGTGTGTGTGTGTGTGTGTGTGTGTGTGTGTGTGTGTGTGTGTGTGTGTAATTTTTTTTCCTGCCAACTCTTTGGTATTTCTTTGTGAGTTGTTGTATTTTTTCTTTGTGTATCAATTTAGATGTTTTTTTCCCTTGTATATTTGTGTGTGCGTGTGCGTGTGTGTGTGTGTGTGTGTGTGTGTGTGTGTGTGTGTGTTAGAGACAGACACCAGAGTGTTTTGAATGTTAAGCTCTTTCACTACATCCCAACTCCACAAATTTGGTCATTTCTATTGATCTAGTCTCCGAACTAACTGATGAGCTAACTGATTGTCTCCTTACATTCTGGCACTCTGCTGTGATGAGTCTGTCAAATCAATTTATGTCAGACATTAAATTTATGACATCCAGTATTTTTTGCTTGATTCTTGTTCCCTCTCTGAGCTGCCAAAGAAGATCTCTTGCAATCCTTTGCAAGTGGATTTTGTTTTGTTGTTTTTTGAGACATGGTTTTACTGTGTAGCCTTGGCTGTCCTGAAAATCACTTTGTAGACCACGCTTGCCTGGAACTCCAGAGACTAAAGGTGTGTGCTACTAATGCTAGGCTCAGCTGGATCAGGTAACATATCTTCCCCAAGCATTTGTATATATCTTATCTGCTAGTTACAAGGTCTGTGTCACCTCTAAGTTCAATTTTGTTTATTATCTCTTAAAAATAAAAAATTGAAATTGTACTGTAAATAATTTGTCAATAAAAAACATCATGTGTCAAGATTAGGCAGTCCCAGATTCTACCCATATATCTAAATGAATTTCTATACAGTTAGAGTAAACATTTGAATTTTTATAATTTTTATTGTGACTGTGTAGGTATGCATATGGGGGCTATGCGGATGTGAGTGGAGGTGCCTTGTAGAAGTCAGAGGTGTCCGGGTCCCCTAGGAGCTAGTTAGAGGTGGCTGCCATCCAGATGCAGATGTGAGGAGCCTACCTCCTATCTGCAAAGGCAGTGCCTGCTCTTAACTGCTGAGCACCCCCTGAATTATCTTTTGACAGTTGAAATTACCTAGTAATGTTCATTTATTTAGCATTGGTCATCAATTTAGACGGGCAAATTGAAGGAACAGTGTGTGTGTCCAGAGACGGGCACACCTCTTCTGTCAGCTGTTAGTGTGGGGGTCTGGGATCGCTTCCCCCAGTGCGTTTCCCTCAGTAGACCGCAGTCTTAAAAGTCAGCAGGAGCAGACTGCTGTTGGCTTTGAGGGACACTGGGGGTCCAAGAGCATCATTCTGCTCCTGCCTCACTGGCAGCCTTGCTTGGCCTGCACCACAGATAGGCTTTCTGTTCCTGCTTCCACTTCTCCTTCTGCTGTCAACAGCTCTTGCTTCTTGCTTCTGTCCATGGTTGGTAGTGGTAGTGGGCCCCACTATTGTCCCAATCCTCCTGGTCTTGGGCAGGCCTTGTGTGTGTATGTCTTTGGAGTGGTCTCCCTCCTGACACCCCACCCCTGTATTTCTGCTCTTCTTGCCCATGGTAACCAATCTCTGTTTCCTGTTTGTGAATGACCATGGGCAGGGCCACTTCCTGCTGGTCTTCCCAGGGTGGCAGACATAAGTTTTGTATAGGCATAGGACCTAGAGTTCAATTTTTTTTCACTGCTGACTACTATGTCAATAGTTTTATGTGTTGTAGTCTACTTAGTGGTGCCCCTGCTGATAGATGTGCCTGTCACGACATGCTACAATACTGATATTCAACATCTCATTTATATGTGACTATTTCTCTAAAATGTCCTGAAGGAGAATTTTAGAATAAATATCCACAGTTTAAATAAACACTAAATTCTAATTCAGCAAGGGTTTTTTTTAACCTCTTTTAAAAATGCACTTTTTAGTTTTAATTTTTGAAGTTTTAATATTTTCATTTTAATATGTCAAATAATAAAGATCTCTGAGTAAAATGTACACAAAAAGAAGAAATGTGTGTAGATTTTCCCCCTCTATTTTCATTCCATGTGTTCAGTCTGTCTGATGTTATCACTCCTCTTAAAGGTCTGACATCTCTTGTCAACCTCACTGGTGCAGACAGAAGTTCCTGGTCACCATCATTCCTTGTTCTCAGCCACAGGCAAGAGCCCAGAGCCAGGACCCTGCCCTCCACACACCCAGCCCCCTTTGTCTCTTTGCACCATGCTCTGAGTTCCTCATGCTGCATTTTTGTGATGGTGATGGACAGATGCAGGTCTGATCAAACTCTTCCATGTTAGTATTTGTTATTTTTGTAGGATGGAGGATTGAACCCAGGACTTTGAGCGCACTAGACAAATGCTGTACTACCACTGAGCTACACTTCCCAATGTTGCTACTCTAATTTTAAGTAGTAATATTTTTCAATTAATTTTTTATGTGTGTGTGTGTGTGTGTGTGTGTGTGTGTGTGTGTGTGTGTGTGTGTGTGTGTGTGTGTGTGTATTTGGGTGCCTGCGGAAGCCAGACGGTGGCGTTGGATTCCCTAGAGCCAGAGTTCCCTAGAACAGATGGTTGTAGGCCTCTTGGGTACTCTGGAAGCAGCCAGTGCACTGAACTGCCAAGTCATCTCCCCAGCTCCAGTTATTCAAATTTTTAAAAGAAATCATAGAATGTCTTAGTTATATAGTATCTAAGAATATGTAGTGGCACCTCATTTGTTTAGAATGTCTTGTCAAACAGTCTGAATTATCTGGAGTAATCAAAAGGAATTGGAAATGATTTTTTAAGGCTTAAAACTGGACACCCTGAAGAACCCTCTCATTAGATGGGACATTGCACATAGAAGCCCGAGGCCCTTGGATGGCCTTTGATTCTCATGTTTATCACTGTCCGTGTGTCTCACTTCCCACAGAGTTGGGTGAGAGGTTGGCAAGGACTGTTTCAGGTTCCCATTCTCATCTCTACAACTGCACTGTAGACAGAACGCAGACTAGAGACACAGTTCAGCTCTCTGGCCTGTGGGGGTTCCCTGCCTCTTTGCATCTTGCTTACCTGTGGCAGAAATGGTACAATTTAGGAAGTCAGTGTGGGCAGTGGCGTTGAGCACATACGGCTGCCTCTATTTGGTCTACTGACAAGCTAGATAGTGCCTGCTGGATTTTGTCTATTCAGGGCCCATCATGTGCTAGGCATTGTATACATATAATTGTAGCCCCACAATGGTTTTGAAAAATAACTGCTCTTTATTGTCCTTTAATAAATCAAACCTATGGGCATAAAGCGAACTTGATCTTAGGTCATTTCTTAAGAAAGTTGGAGAGAAACATGAAACTCCAAGGCTAGTATAGGATCCCCCTGTTCTAGCACTATGGTTTGGAAAAGAAACTGAAAGAAAGGCGCCAGTCCCTAAAATGGGAGGCAGGGATCATGACTGGGGCCTCCAGGTGGGAGACCGACACATATATCCAGAAGCTGTAAACAGAAGTCTAAGATTCTCTCTTCATTAGGGAGACAGTGGTAGACTTGCCTGTGCCCTGTCCTGTGCCATAGGCTGGGGGACAGTGGTGTGTTGAGAACCACAGTTTTCTTAATCTTTAAAATCCCCAAATCAGCTGTGAAAGCAAGACATACCCACAGAAAATACGGGATCACTTAATACCCGTTGGCTATCAGATTACTATGCTTTTTTGTATGCCAGTGAAAGGACCTGTGTCCTTACTGGAGATGTGGGCAGTGGTGCAGGGTTTCTAGATGGCACCAAGCAAGCAGAAAGGATCCAAAGTCTTTTCCCCACAAGCTCCTCTCAGACAAGAGGAGGTCAGGATGGGGACTCTGTTTCCAGACCAGAAGCAGTAGAAACCAATTGTCTTCTGCTTGGACTCCTGGATGCCCTAACTTCAACTGAGCCAAATTCTCACCCCAGGATTCAGGATTCTGGGAGCCTTGGTATTGGCCTGGTCCAGCTTCCTTGAGAGGCATATACATATCCTGGGTTTTTCAGGTTGGAATCCATGGCCCTTGGGCACTGTGTGCCTTCTGGTTCCTGAGAACCATTCCCCCAGACAGTGAAGCATTCAAGACTACCTGTTTATCTCTGTATGCCCTGCAGGTCAGGGAAGTCAGCATATTAAAGTTCAGCAGGCCAATTCATCCTAGACATTAGTGTATCCTGGCAGCCGCAATTGTATTCTGTTTCTGATAGGGTATAAAAAGTCTGATTGCTTGCAATAAACTTTTTTGAAGCCTCAGTCTTGCTGAGACCCCCGTCCAACACTGGCCTGGTTTTCATTCCCTCTGACCATAGTCAGGAGACCTTGGCTAGGTAAGTAAGTGTAGGCTGGCACTTCCACCAGGAGATGGGGACAATCTGGGCTACATCCATTTATACTGGCCACTCCTGGACCTTTGGCATCCATTGTTACTTCTCATTAAATACCTGCTGTGTGCCAAGCACAGAGAGACAAAAGTGAATAAGACATAGTCCCCATCCTAGGATGTTTGTGGTCTTGGATATGGTGAAATATACCAGCAATTGGCTGTCTTCCAAGGCCCAGCATCTGGCCAAGCCTCTCAGGCCTTGTCTCCTCAATTTCACAGAGCTCTTCAGCTTGGCATATGCTGTCTGGGTTTAGAAGTGTCTTCCTCTTTCCCAGATGAGATAGGAGGCTCATTTCTATTCTAGGATTTTTTTTTTCTTGCTGTTGTGTTTATTCTAGACATGAGACAAGTAGCCCAAGTCCAAGGTAGTTAACCTCGGGGCTAGTAGGAGTGGGGTCCCCCCCAGTTATTATTAACAATAACCCTTATTGGCATAGGATTCAATCATAGAAGCAGGCAAAAGATAAATAAAACCCTTAGAAACAAAGGGCCACTAGAGTGCTTGGGAAATGATTGGTCCCCTCCACAGAGCCCCCCCCCCCCCATTTGTTATCATCCTCTGTGGTGGGTTCCACAGCAGTGGTGAAAGGGCTGACACGGAGAGTGGTAGTTGAGCTGCTTGGCTGGGAAAGGTCAGAGGGTCTTACTGTTAATTCTTGGTTAGTGGCAGCCTTTTGAGCATTCTGACACCCTTAGAAAGGCCACCCGCCAGGGCAACGTTGACTTGTGTCTGTATTTAAAGTTGCATCAGGGTCTTCCAGTTACAAGTTTTGTATGAATGGGACCAAAAAGAACAAAGGGAGTCTAAATCATTAGTTTCCTGAGGTAGGGATGGGTGTGAGGAAGCAGGGCAAACAGTGATTCTCTTACTCCTTTTCCTTTTCCTGAAAGTGGCCATAGACTTTGACAGCAATGACTTTATACAAGGAGGTACGAGATTTGGAACACTCCCAGCAGCGGGAATAATGCGCATGTGTATTGAGATTTGGAGCACTCCCAGCAGCGGGAACTAATGCGCATGTGAGATTTCACAGCTCCTAAATGCTACTCCTTTTTCCTCCCTGCTGTTTCCTCCCTTCTTTTTCAGTCCCCAGTATTAAAAAAATTTTTTTTGGTTGTTTTTTTTTTTAAAGGTCCGTGTACTATTTGGGTTACAGGGTAACTATTGCCACAGAACTAGGCAGAAGTAGTTGAGGGCATCCGAGGTCTTGTGAGCATGGATGCGTATATCATCAAGAGACTGTGGTCTAATCCCACTCTCGGCCCTGATGCAGTTCAGCTTCCGTAGTCTTCTCCGTGTTTCTCTAAACACTTGGTATCAGCCCGGCAATCATGTCCATGATTGGAAATGCACATGTAGGCACTTCCGTGGATCAGGCTTGGGAATGCTAGTGTCACAGCACCAGTAAATCCTACCTCAGAAGAGCGGATGTGTGGATGTGTGAGCCATGAGACAGGTGGATATGGTCAATATTAAAATTCCAGGGTCTCCCAAGATGCTGTTATCCCTGGATACCCATTATTGTGGCATTAAGTGCCCCGCTGTGTATCCCTTAGCTTTCTTCTCCTCATCCTTGCTTCCTTGGATGTGGGTTTGCTGAGCTATATGTATGGGCCATACTGGGTCCAGAGAATGATGGCTCCACCCCCAGTGTGCCTCTCTTCAGACTTAGATTGATTGCCTGGGATACACCTTAACCATCTGACAATGGGGACTGGCACCAAGTGCTCAGGAATCAGACATTAACTCTGCCCTCCAGATGCTGATTGTTATCTAGTGATAACAGTGTCCCCTAGGAGGCCAGTTATTTCACACCCAGAGCAAGGGGCGAGGAGCAACATTCAGTCTCATTCCAGAGTGTCAAAAAATGCACCCCATTTAACAAAAGGCTGCCAGGAAAATAAAGAGAGGGAGGAGGAGAGAGTACCTTCTTTATACTATTGTTTTTCCTGTACCCTTTATGTTCACCATTCTTGGGCTTTTCAGATTCTGGGTGATGTAAGAGACTCTCACTGACCCTTTTTAACCCACATTTTGAGCCCCAGGATTTGGTCCCTATCCCCTATGGTTCAGGTTCTCTACCTGAACTATGGATTCAATGAGCAGTAAAATGATACCCATCCACTGAGGTATTATCTGTCTTGGGCATCAATCATAGCTTTAAACAGATTGGCTTCTCCCCAGACACTTTCTCTCAGACACAGTTGGTGTCCTGTCAGAGAAGCAGATGGCTTTGCCAATGCATCACCAATGTTGGCTGAAAGAAAGAAAGCAAAAATAAGTCATAAGAGCAGGATGCAGGAGGCCTTCGTCTTGACTTGGTGTGAGCTGGCTCGTAGATTTTGATTGTGAGAAACATCAATAAGCACAAGACTGCGAATGAGAGTCTGTTGCTTATATAATGACCCCGTGTGGTACCCAAGTACAGAAACGTGTGGGAACAGCAAAGAATTCAGTGATCCCTCTCAGGAAAGAAGGGAATAAATTCTTACAAGTGGAATTCTGCTTTGTGACATGAGTGTTCAGTATTAAGCAACAGTATCTATATAGGAAGAAAATATCAACCAAGGGTAGCTTGTATAATATGCTTTTCCCTCCTTGGGCTTGATCTGTGGGGCTCCTGTGAAACCAGGTATATAGGTGGGTCCTAGAGAGGTTTCTGTTCACTTATATCTGGCTCTGTAGGAATATTATAACCTCAGAGATACCCCAATAGATATGGCTAGATGGTATTAAAATTCCAAACGTTCATAGACACTCTCTGAGAGAGGCTTCTCTAGTTAGAACCCAGACTAAGAGACAGATTCTTGTTTCCCCATGTGAACCTTTAAAAGCTCATTCTGTATCAAAGTATTGCTCTGATTGAGCTCTGATTTCTTTTGTTTGTGTACCATCTTAGTTCCAACAGGCCTCAGCCATGCAGGAGGCTTCAGTTTTCTCCCTGGGTCTATTCAAGGTCAAGACTTCCATAATGACATCTCTAATCTTGCACACTCGCCCCTCCCTCCCCTTTTTAGCAGCTGTCAACAGCTGCTTACAGTGAACTGTCCATAGTCCTCATTCCTTCTACTCTCTGGCTCCTGAGTAGATTAGGTGGTGGTGGTGGTGGTGGTGGTGGTGGTGGTGGTGGTGGTGGTGGTGGCGGTGGAGGTGGTGCTAGTGGATTCCCTTATCTTCCTGCAGGCTCAGCTATGCATTAAAGTTAGCTTGTTTAAATAATATCCCAACATTTTGCAGTGTTGTGTTAGAAAGACAGTATCAGGTTCTCGTGTCTGCCCTGATGGCAGAACAGCAGCTGGCTTACAAGAGCACCAGGCTATTGGAAAATGATCCAAAACTGAAGAAAAAAAACAAAAACAAAAACTAGTGAACTTTTTTTTTTGAGCTACTTGTTATGTGTGTGCATGGGCACTCAGTCTCCACAATCTTCATGTTCAATAAATAGAAAAGAACCTTGCTGTCTGACTAGGGTCCCTTTTCTCTGTTTCCAGTTGAGAACAGCTCTAAGTATTCGCACACATTTCCATCCAGGCATGGAAAAGATAAGGTTCTTTTGTGCTCTGACTTCATTGATGCTGGGCAATGAAGTCACCCACCAAATCTCCAGGGAGCTGCAGCCTCTTACTTTAGGCTAGATGTCTTTGAACTTATCCAACACTTGGCACAGGGAATGCCATTTCTCAAGATCCCCCTGAGGGCAGAAGGTGACTTCTACCTTGTCACAACCAGTCCAACCTCTAAATTTAGAAGTAAGAGAGAAGAGGTCCGCCCTGCCCACCTGGTCCACTGATAAGCATGACCTTCTCTGTTTCCAGGTGATAAGGAGCAAGGGGTCATCAGAGAGCTGAACAGCAGAGCCATGGACAAGCTGGACGTGGTCAGGATAGACTACGATGCTCTGCTGAAGAAGGTTTCCATGCACAATTCACAAACCTGAGCTACCTAGGCCAGACAGAGATGCTGACCTGGCAGAGGGACAAGCCATCCAGTTGAAATGTCAGTGTGTCCTCTCCTTAAGGATATAAGAGAGGCCTAGAAAAGGAAGAGGGTATCAAATGGATCTGCCTGAAGCCCCAATCTTTTGTGGGCTTTGGGTCATTCCTGTAAGGTCCCCAAGTCACAGCCAGGAAAAGAACACCTCAGAGTATTACACTGGTTCAGTCAACAAGAGCTTCTATGTAGGAAATAATATGTTTGATATGTAGTTTGTCTGGGGAATTGTGTCCCCTTTCTCCCTTCTGAGCTCTTTGATGTGTTCTGAGTATTCCATCTCTCAGGTTTTCCTTGTTGTGGCTGCCCACCTAGCTGGTGGGCAGGGAAGTGTCCCCTGTAATTTCATTTTGGTTCCAGAACATCTTCTTTAGAGAAGGTCCCCACCCTCTCAGACAGTATTGTAGCAATCCTCGTAGAGCACAAGCTTTCTACAATATTTGTCAGTCTCCAGTGAGAAGCATTTTTTGTCTATGTAGGTTTGGGAATCACCAGGTTGAACCCTGGCACTTGTCCCTGCTGTAGGGCTCATCAGAGCCTTCACCATAGTAGTGTCCTGAGAGGACCAGGATGTGGTGTCCCAAACTCAAGTCCTAAGGGAACATGTCTGGTTATGTTTGGTGTTCTCACACACACATCTCATGAGATGCTGTGCTAAAGTCATAGGCTATAACTTACATATTGCCTGGGCGTTACGGCCTCCAGGCAGGAGGTCTAAGCTAGTTTCATGACATGGCCTCTTGCCTTTATTACAAAGCTGTACTACTGCTGTCTGCAAAATGAGCTGGTCAGACAGGCTGGAGAATAGCATGGATGCTACCATTATCATGACCAAAATCTTGCTACCAAAACTTCTTTATTATGGGAGACAATATGGTTGTGATGAGTCTTCCAGGGCAGGACAAGCTGTCTGTCACGTGTAGACAGGGGACCTTGAATAAGCAGTCAGGAACATATAATTTTAATGGTCCCCTTTGTTCATGGGCATTGCACTACATAAACACTTAATTTTTTTTCTAAAAAAAGTGTCTGATGGTGATTAAATATCATAGCAGTTAATGCTATAGAAAGGAAGAACAGCAAAATCTAGGAAGGAAGCAAGAATTGTTTCTATTACGGCCACTCACGGATTGACAATGAACAGCTCTTAAGTGTTCAATTTATGAATGCTTGTGATAGTTCTCTAAAAATTGAGCAGCTGTTATTTCTTTTTCAGTGTGTTTGTGGTGTGTGTGTGTGTGTGTGTGTGTGTGTGTGTGTGTGTGGTGTGGTATTTGAGTCAAGCTTAAAAATCCTTCTTGACTCAGACTCGAGTAACCAAGATTCCAAGTGTGTGTCACTGCACTTGGCTTAAAATCTGGGAGACAGCAGCCCCAGAGCTCATGTGGCCAGCCTCCCATGCTCCGGCTGCTTCCTGGACCAACTTTGATATAATATACATCTGAGCAAGGCCATCGCTCCTAACAAGGACCTGCTGCAGTCAGAGCTCGTGGAAGCTAAGACCAAGCCAGTAAAAAAATTCCCCAGGCAGGACTCACAGAGTACAAGAAGCAGCAGCATGCTGCTGTAGCAAGTAGAAGATCGTTGTGAGTGAGCAAATGTGACCAGATCATCTCAAAGCTGGATAAGTCGTAGAGGGGGGAGGGGGATCAAAGAGAATATAAATGTGGACTTTGGGCAAGTCTAAAGGAAGTAAAAACCTTAAAAACAAAAACAATGTAAGGCACTGTGCCCAGAGCTGAAGAGCGTCCCCCCCCCCCCCCCGCCCCGCAAGTGGCTATGCTCAAGTGCTTGTGCAACTGGCTTTTTTATGGAAAGGTGACAAAATTGTGGCAGAGCATGACAGCATCTGATACGATGTCCTGGGTGGCCATACGCTTTCAATTCCCCAAGTGTATTGAGTACTATTGTGGGAGGCCACATTGTTACCTACATATAACGGGGATCTTTGTGCCTGTCTACAATGTTATTGGGGGTCTGAACTATCAAGAATACCATCCTATTTGTAAGAAAGAGTTGGGGCTTGCTGTTCATTGTTGATAATGATCTAGAAACTGCCTACGAAGCAGCTGTAGCTCACGTGAGTGATCATGGCTGCTGACATCTCTGGACTGCTTAACTTTCTCATTGTGGGAAGGGCTCATTCTCCCCACCGCTGCCAGGGAAAACACTTGAGGGGCCCTTGGACAATTGAAGTGTACCACAGGACTCTCCAGGAATGATTTTGGACCTTTGTACTAACTGAGGATGCAGAAGGCCCAGTGGGTTTAAATCCAACATAATATATCACTTAATGTAAAGTGAAGCTCATGCGGACATCAGCAATGAAGTTCCAGGAGCCTTGAGATCACCCTTTCCCCAGAGGCTTTGAGCCCCCTACACCTTGAGACATACATACCCTGTGGATGGGAAGAGATAACTGCGACAAATACCCAAAGGCCCACCTGATCCCCTCCTCCCTCCTCCAGTTCTGGTTGGGTCTTTCAAGTCTAGGAGACTCACAAAGGCCCCAGGAACTCTGGCTCCATGCTCTTCACTGGCTATTATGAAGGAGACAATTCTCTGCCAGGGATTCACAGTGCTTGTGCTTTCTCTCAGGGCCTCACAGCCTCACTGTCTCACCCTGGTCATTCAGGACAGAAACTCAGGGATTTCCAGTTCTCTTAGCCGTGGCACCTGGGAATATGGATTTGAATGGGTGGAGAGCATTATCCCTGCTGGGAAGAGATCAAGACCATGTCCAAGGTGGATGTGAGGCTTTCTCCATTTGAGGGTAGCATTTGAGCTAGAACTTGAAGCATGAGTGGGGTTTCTTCAAGGGAAAACTGCGTGGATCAGAGAAGGAACAAGACAGAGGCATGAATAGCTCCTAAGGACTAGTGTCGATGCCCCCCCCCCCCCCCAAGCCGGATGAGCTGCAGACACAGGTGGAGATCAGAGGTAGTATGGCAGTAGGTCCCCAGGAGAACCAGTAAACAGTTTCTGGAGATCTTGGGAGAGCAGTGCAAGGTGTTGTGCTCAGAGTTGCAGGAACCCTCCATGAGGCAGATGTAGCAAAGGACCCATATAACTGGGCCTTTTGGGAATGTGACAGACAGGGCTGTGGCTGAAGGGCACAGTACGTGGTTAACTCTTTTTGATTTATTGTTCTTGTTATTGTTTTTCAAGTAATAAAGCTGGACTCTGGGAGAAATGTGCTGTTCTAGTGGAATAGAGGGCATGCAGTCCTCAGTGAAATGTCTGGCATGTATTAAGGGCTAGAAACATTCCAGACCCAGGGCACTGTGGCCAATCTCCCTTCAGGGTACAGACTCCAGCTAAAAGATCATTCTTGGCTGTCTGGCCCTGTGGAGCTTGTTGGAGGTAGAGACTAACAGGGCAGACGCCGCCTCTCCCACACCCTGGCCACCTTTCTCCCTGGGCTTTAGAACATCCACAACAATGGCCTGTGGTCAGAGATGCTGCTTCAGGCTGACTGAACTGAGGACTGAGTAGGCAGAAAACAAAACAGAACAGAACAAAACAAAAAACCAACCAACCAAAAGCAGATAAAGAAATTAAGGGCCTAGCTGGAGAATATAGACAGCAAGCACAAACAAACTATGGGCTAGCAGGACCATGTTCTCTCAGTTCTCCACACAGAAGACGGAGGTAGAACTGGCTAATTCTAAACATAAGAGCAGCACGTCTCAAAGGAAGATGGTCACCAAGGAGAAGGATGGCCCCGGCAAAGCAAGCAGGGTTTTAGCAGGGGAAGCAGTCCCAGAGGGCACAGGAGGCTGCACAGGAAGGCTCGGGTTAGAGAAGAGGGTTCTCAATGTAGGACAAATGTTCAGTGGGTCATGAGACACTCTCCAGGCTTGGCGTCTTTCTCCAGAGGGAGAAAGGGGAGAGTGTGTCACTCCACAGTCTTTCTAAGAAGGGCTATAAAAGATGTACACAGGTACTTGTCACATCCCAACTCATACCCAAGAAATGAGACTATTTTGAAGTCATTGATGTCTCAGACTGATTCTCTGTGAACAAGATCCCAAGGCTAGGTTCTTGGCTCCATAGATCTAATGGCCTTGTGGGTTCAGAAGAGCACCCCCAGAGGCCTTGTCTACCAGCCTCAGCCACATGGGGTTCGCTGAGAAGTGGCAGCAAGATGGCATCATGGTACCCTCCAGCTCCAGGCTGCTCAGCCTGTGTGGGGGTCGCTGACACTCAGTGGGAAGGTAGTGATGCTTTATAGCCTCACCTGGGTCTACTTATAGGGTCCTGGGGACAGTTGCTCAGAGGATGGACTGGTGGCATCCTTAGTGTGCAGTCAGGCCAGGAGACCCAGCATCTGCCCACAGCCTCATCACACCAGCTGGAGCAAGTGTACTAATTCTGATCCAAAGCAGGAGACGCACCTTTGAGCCCCTGACAACTCTACCTCATCCCCTTAGTATCACTGCAGGAGTGGTTGGACTTCCTCATAAACATTGGGGGAAACTGGACTTTTTCTTTCTTTCTTTCTTTCTTTCTTTCTTTCTTTCTTTCTTTCTTTCTTTCTTTCTTTCTTTCTTTCTTTCTTTCTTTCTTTTTAAAGAAAGGATTCCAAACTAAAAAGGGAAACTAGTAACTTTTGTTTCAGTTACATTGCAGGTGCTGGGCACTTGCCTCCCCAAACTTTCATATTCAGGAAACTAAAGTGTGTTTTCAACTGAGGTCCTTCTCTGTTGTCAGTTGAGAAGAGCCCTAAGTGTTGAGGCAAATGTCTGTCTTCACCAGAGGAAAGTGACGTTCTTTGATGTTTGGATGATGAGCCTTGCTGCGTGGATGCCGGACAAGACCAAGGCTTCTTTCTCCAGAGCTCTGGGGAATTCCTGCATTAACTTGGGGCTGGATGCCTGTAAGCATATTCAGAGGGGCCGAGATGACTTCTGCCTTGTCGGTAATTGTCTTCTTAGGCAGGGAAGAGGAGGTCTGCCACAGTCACCCTGCCTAGCAGTAAGCAGGGTCCCTCTAGTCCCTAGGGACAGAAGCAACATGATGGTCAATATGATCTTCAGCCTATGTGATGAGGCCCAATCATCTGATACTTCCGAAGAGGCATATTGACAGGGCCGCCATGTACAACTCAGCCACGAGGACTGTTGGGGGAGGAGAGCCAGCAACTGCCCAAGTGGACAAGATGCTGAGACAGCAGAGGGACAAGGCCATCCAGGTGGCATCAGTTCGTCCTCTTTCTGGAGTAGGTCTGCTCCTCTCATCTTGCCCCTTGGTAAGCCAGTGACACTTGCCAGAGCTACACAGAAGGCCTAATGGCCATTCATCCAATTGACTTAAATATTTTGGTTGAAAGTTTCAGTCACTTTAAGTACTTCCTTAGGGACCTAACTACATGACCAAGATCCTTTACTGCTTCTGGTTGAGGATAGCCTTAAGTGTTTGTCTTTATTTACATCTGAAAAGGGGCAAGGTGGAAGTTCTTTGGGGTGAGACCTTTTCAGTGATCAAGACATAAGAGTTCTGATCCATTGATAATAAGCAGTCAGTCAGTCACTGGACAAAACCTTGGGGGGAACTACAGTCCCTTATTTAGAGATTGAATGCCTGTGAGCATATCCAGCAGTTGATGTAGGAAGTCCCAGGGACCCAAAAGCAAGCCAGTTCTTCTTGCCAGATGGGCCATCTTATCCATCAATACAACAGAATTGGGGAAGGAGAGTGTGACCATTCATACAGATGACCACAGATCCTATTTGTGGCTTCCACATCCTACTAGATGTTGGTGGCCAAGTGGGACTAAGCAGCCAAGTTAGTTTGTTCAGTGTCTCTTCAATTTATGAAGTCAAAGAAAATTCCTACAGCATCAAAGACAGTCCAGAAGAGAGTAAAAGTTACAGATGTGCAGATTCAGTCTCTGCCGGGCGATGGCCACCTCTAAGATAAGTGTTGGGGAAGATTAGTCTTTTTTTAAAAAAGATGTGTGTGACCTACTGCTTGCTGTCAGATTAAAAGATTTATCAAGCCTTGTGGGATTTCAGAGTTCCCCTTGACGGTGACGACTTTTTCTCTGACATGCCTTAAATGAATTCACAGTACAAACTGAATTATGTGCATTCAAGCAAGTTCAAACGGGATATTCTGAAGCACACAATCCCCCCGAAAATACACTTCAGTGGTAGAAATTAAAACACACACACACACACACACACACACACACACACACACACACACACACACACACAATTCATGAGATGAGGTCACTGGGAAGGTTTGACAAAAAGTGTTCTCCTTAACTGGTTGCTTAGAAAGCATTTGCAAGTGGAAATGTGGGGTTCGGCTTCACTTGAGTGTCATGAACTTGTCTGTCCCTCTCCTGGCCCAGCCGCCCACCTCTCTTCCATCCACCTCTACTCCCAGCCTCATTCCCACCCTCCTCTTCAGCTTCCAATGCTCAGTATAGAAATTCATCCTGGACAGAGTACGTAGCATGGAGAAGATCGTAGTAGGTCCAGATCTACTCTCTAAGATCAGACCTACTCTGTGTCCTCCCCATTAACACCACCAATGAAAACATGGTTTAGGGGTCCAACCCACTCCACCTCCTCTAGAAAGGATCTGAGACTTTTCCCCACCACCCCTCCATTCCATGAGCTGCATCAAAGCTGTTATCTGGACCACTCGTTTTCCTCAAGGCTGTCTGACCAGAGGATATTTGTGACCTCTAAGGACGCTATTCTCTTCAGATGAGTCTGCTGTTTGCAGAGGGATACAGTGGAATAGGAGAGAAGAGGATTACCATGTGGTAAATCAGGCCAGCCATATAGATATTGGGAAGATGGTGAGTCATAGAGCCCACAGCCCCTCTCCTGGATCCATAGCCCATTTGTCCAGTGACCAGTCTCAGACCAGTTCCGCTACATTTGCTTCTGTCTTTTCTCATTTGAGAGCCTACATTTAATTCTTCAAAGGGAGGCACCACCCATCTTTTATATCCTTTTTGATACCCAACATAGAGCTGGATATGCCAGAGGTTACCAACAAGTGTGTGTTGAATGAATAAATGAATTATCTAATGTTTCTCCTCTAGCCCTGCATTCTCAGACATCACAAGGCCATGGCATTTCAAATGCCCAAATGTTTTAAGTCATCTTAATCCCCCATGCTCTTGGAGTCCTTTCCCTACCTCAGTCCCTAAATCCCCCAATCCCATACAGTGGCTTATTTCCGTTTTTCTTCACATGGCCACAACCAGGGTTTCCTCTGCTACCTGTGCTCAGGCCCTCTCCTGGCTTTGGTAAACACATCTTGCTTCAGTGCCTTGAATCATAAAGTTAGCCTAGGCTAATGGCATTTAAAACTGGAAATTCAAATCACTGGACTACACTTAAAAACAAGGTCCACAGCTCCTATCATCACCAAAATGTTCAGTGGGTGTCTGGACCACCTAGCCTTCCTTGGTATATCCGGTTTCCATGTGACATTTCCACCCCGCTTTGCTCACCGTCTCCCCCAGCAAGTCTCTATTGCTCTGGAAGCCCTGTACTTTTTCTGCCATAACTGCCCTTTTGATTTGGTCTTCCCAACTCTTCTGAGTCCTCTAGCATTGATTTAGACCGAGTCTTCTTTGACATCCATACTGGTCACCTGCTAAGACCAGTTTATTTACACTGAACATTATTGTATCAACTGCCAGGGAGCGACCCACACTCGCCGAGCCCTGGCTGGACCTTATTTTTTATATCATATGTATATCATTTTAGGCTTCAAATCCACTCTACCTTCTCCAGAAGATCTTCCAGTATATGAGCAATTCCACAAAAACTTGTGCCCAACCACGCCCCTCATCATAGTCGCTTCTGAACATAGCATAGCAGGGCTATTACTTCTAACTTCTCTGACCACTGGGATCAAATTCCCAGTGGCTCATTGAGCATGTATATTGTGCAAGATTTAAGAGCTTTTTAGATACAGAGGGAGGGAGGGCTTGGCCCTTGGTATCAAGACACACTTTTTGGGAGTGTTAGGTACCAATAATTGTGAAAGGAGACTAGCAACTTAAAAGGGGTCAAAAGACCTCCCAACCTAACTTTCCACATCCAGTGCATTGGGCAGAGCGTTCAGTGTTTTGAATCCCCAACCATGTGGATGAACTTGTTTGAGTTTGCAAATTCAACCAAAAGAAAAAAGCTTTAAATATATAGAATTGCCCTGGGGGCGGGCAGAAAGAGGGAGGTGACGTGTGTGTGTGTGTGTGTGTGTGTGTGTGTGTGTGTGTGTGTGTGTGTGTGTGTGTATGTGTTTCCCAAGTCTAGAGGTTTGGTATTAGAAATGAGGCCTTGACTTTTGGTCAACCCCACTGTCACTGTGCAGCCAATGTTCCCTTTGCTACAGATGCTGACTGCTGCTATGTCAGGTGAGAAACAGCCCAGGAGGAAGCTGTGGTTCATTCATGCTTTGCTCAGAACTCAGGAGGATGGTCTCTTTTCCTTAAAACAAAAATAAACGGTGCAGAGGCTTTATTCCACTAATCAAATTGTCCAGTGTTACGCATCTGACATGCTCTCTGGCTGCCAGGAGACCTGAGCTGCACCGTGTGCAGTAACTCCCGCCTCTCGAAGCTAATACTTCGACTGCTTTTCCCTTCCCCCTTCCATTCCTGGACTTTGTTCCCCCGTCCTGATTTTCTGCAACAAACTTTGGTTCCACTGTATCTTAAGACAATTCTTATAGATCATATTCAAGCACTGCTGAATCTCCATGTCAAGAACAAACTGTCGTGGAGCAGCATTCCCTGCAAGGCTGTCCCCAATTGTGTCTGTGAACCAGCTCTTTTCAGGCTTAGCAGTCTTAGCCCAGAGGCCTCCTGCGGACCCTGAAAGATGTTCCATAAGGCTCCTGTGTTTACTGGATAGCTGTTGAGGTCAGATGCCCTAAGCCCTTGAAGAAGAGGGGCAGGATAGCTAAGCATCTTGCCTAACTCAGGGAAGGGGAGCAGCAACCCCAGACACCCTTTGGTAGCTTTCTTGTCCTCTGATCTTTTCCACACCCAAGCTGGCTTTGCTTATGAACCTGGGAGGTGGGGCTGGTGCCTGCCAAGCCAAGTTGCCCAGCAACGGAGGTGGGGCTAAGCCTACAAACTGCCAATGAATGATTAACAGTCATTCTAGAACTTTCAGTTGCTGGTCCACCTGCCTTTTGGGAGGAGAGTGGGCAATGACTGTTTAACTGCAACCCTTAGTTGAGGAGTGTGGCTTGGTCAGCATCATTTAAAGTGTCACTTGATATCCTGTCTCTGAACTTCGTTGCAGTCTTCACTCTATTCTTTGCCAGACCCAGCTTCAGTACCGCTCTCATCCCTAAATTGGAAAATGGTGGGTTTGAGGGAATCTCAGAGCCCAGACTAGATGCACAAACATGACTTGCTTCTAACCCCAGAGGGAGATCTAATAATGGCAGGGCACAGGGCACATTTTCCAAAGTGCACTCAGAGATCCCAAGCCAGACTCCTCCAAGATACTTGTATGAAGTGCTGAGTCCC
The DNA here is from genome assembly GCA_028551405.1 of Uromys caudimaculatus. Classification (NCBI taxonomy): domain Eukaryota; kingdom Metazoa; phylum Chordata; class Mammalia; order Rodentia; family Muridae; genus Uromys; species Uromys caudimaculatus. Next base: position 74,185,314 of record CM052708.1, on the reverse strand, counting down.
AGGCCCTTCTACATACTAAGTTTGTGAAGGAAAGGTGTTGAATTTAAGATGAGCTTTGACTTATGGAGTGCAGATATAAAGAGAAATAATAATATATACTAATAAAATTATATATATATATATATATGTATATATAATTTTTGTTTTATCTGTTTGTTGAGGTGTTGGGGGCTAAACTCTATTGAGTTACATACCAAACCCTCATTTATCTTTAGAGTGTTTCTATGTTGTCCAGGCTAGTCTCCAATATAGAATCCTCCTGCCCCAGCCTATTGAGTACCAGTAAGGCATGTGCCTACCATGCCTGGCCTATGGCTAATTTTTAAACACCGATTTCTTTATCTAGGTATAATTTACATACAGCAAATTATATCATCAAAAAAATGTAGCATTTTGGGTGTGTATCTGTGTGTGAAGAGATGGCTCAGAGGTTAAGAGCACTGGCTGCTCTTCCAGAGGACCTGGGTTTGTTTACCAGCACCTGTGTGGTGACCTGTAATTACTTGTTATTTTAGTTCCAGGGAATTAGACACTTTCTTCTGGTCTCTGTAGGCACAAGGCAAGGAAATGGTGCCTAAACACACATCCATATGAAATGTCCATACACATACATTAAAATTTTAACATACCCTTTGAGAACTTTTGACATACACTATTATAACCATCACTCTAATTGAAATAATCCTTTTGCAGTAATGTCCTCTAGGCACCAATAAGGGCATTGCCTTTCCTAGAGCTTAATAACAGAATTATAGTGTTTTTATTATTAGTTTTTACTTAACTTATAAATACTGGGTTTCATTGGTCAGAACTTTTAAAAAAAATGTGTGTGCATCTTACATTCTCAATGAAATCTAATGTTGTATATGGGCATTTTGCCTGCATGTGTGTTTATATACCATGCACAAGCCTGGTGCCCTCAGAGGCCAGGAGAGGGCATTAGGTCTCTTGGAGCAGACATTATTATAGGAGGTGGTGAGTAGTCCTAAGTAGACTCGGGTCCTCTGTAAGAGCAGCTAGTGCTCCTAACTGCTGTTCCACTCCTCTAGTTCAGAAGCCTGACTTAAATATTATTCACGTTGTACCTGTTAATAGTCCACCCCTTGTTTGCTAAGTGACATTCTACTGCTCCTACACATGGCAATTTATCTGTTCACTTATTGTGGCTTGGGTTGTTTCTCAAGTGGATGATTATGAATACAGTTAGAAACATTCTACAAGCCTTCTCAAGTTAATGCTCATGTGAAGTAAATAAAGGTTGAGATCATTTCCCCCCTGAACCATTTCCCATATGATATCTCAGTACCACTCACCGAAGTATCTTAGCACTTTTGTATCAAGCGATCATACATATTTGGGGGCCGTTTGGGGACTGTATATCCCACTAACTGTGTGGCTACCCTCAGCCAACTCCCCACTCTAGCTTCTAATCTGAAGATCAGGTAGTGTATAGCAAAGCATGGGAGCTCACATGTGCACTTGGAAGGCTGGGACAGGAGAGTCATAAGTTTGAAACCAGCTCTGGGTACCTAGAGTCTAGGCTAGCCTTGGTTACACAGTGAGATCTTATCTAAACAACAACAACAACAACAACAACAACAACAACAACAACAACAGGTAGTATATATCTTCCAAATGATGTTCTAGATTCTTTACACTTTCATATGATTTTGAGGGTCAGGTTGTTTTATTTCTACATTTAAAAAAAAAGCCAACAACCTGCTAATGTTTTGATAGGCATTGCATTGAATCTGTAGGTCAATTTGGAAGAAATCGACAACAAAATTTGATCCTTTGATCCATAAATATATACCTAAATGTATCTAATATTTAAAAAAAATTCATGGAGGATTTTTAGGAGTCCAGTGTGCTGATCTTGCCTATATTTTAAACCATCTGGGAATAGTTCCCGCTTGACTGCTGTCATGCCATTGGACACAATTGCTTATTATTAAATGTGTGTAACCCATGGAAGTGCAGTTGCTTTTTGTATGTTGACCTTGTGTCCTATAACTTTATTAGCTGGGGCTGCCCCATGCATGCACCTCAGGACTTCAAGCACACCAATGATGAGTACAGACAGTTGCATCTCTTCTAATCTGGTACCCTTTCCTATTTGGCCAGGACCTTCAGTAGGATGCAGACGGAGCTGAAGACCTCCTCCCAGTCTCAGGGAAGGGAGCACTCTTTCATCGATGTGTGGTGTTGGCTCTAGGGCTCTCCATAATGTCTCACAACAACAGCACAGTGGAATTAACCTGATTTTTTTCAGGTTCAGGGTCCCAGTCCACAAGCCCACATTGTAGTCAGTCATTGTGTTTCTTTAGCATCCTTTCACTTTGACCTGGGTGGAGCATTCTTGTGTTCTTGTCTGGAATTCTTGTGATTAGACTGAGATTATGTAGTTTGGGCAAGAGCACCACAAAAAAAGGTCAGCCTGTGCCCCCTCAGTGCATCCTGTCAACACCATAATGCCACCATGGAACCGTTGTGTATCCTATAAACCACACCCCCGGGTGGAATTTACATCAGTAAAAAATTATACTGCTATACAACACACACACACACACACACACACACACACACACACACACACATCTTCAAGGAGAAAAGTAGGTCACAGTAAAAAAGGGTCTTGCCTCTGACCAGGTGCCCAGTGATAGTGCACATTCTATTCAATAACACCAGTTGATAATGGGAGCCATCACCACCCACCCTTTGAGAGTCAGTCAGCAGGCATCTGGGATATAGGTTATAGGTTCAACCCTTTGCAGAATAGGTAGCTGTGGTTTCCCCACCTTGAAGATTTTGGGGTAGCTTGCCACAGGAGCCCTTTGGGTCACAGAACCTGGTGGCTTAGGATCCCTCCCCACCCTCTGGCTGAGCTACAGCAAGGCCTTGAGGGGCATTAAAGGTAAGAGGGATACTGAGGTGGGGGTGGAGGGGCATCTCTGGAGAGGACTGAGCGGGGAAGAAAGCTCATTGCGGCTCCAGAAGAGCATTCTTCCCATTGGTCCACATGTAGTCTGCCTGAGTTTGGTCTCTGGGCACAGCTGCACTGGGCTCTGGAGCAGGGCTGCATTTGCTGCTGCTCCCCTGTTTGACGGCTCCCCTGTCTGACAGCTCTCCTGTCTGTCGCTGTTGACTGCATACATGTCCATCACCCCAGTGGGGAGCTATTGCCTACTGTGGTCACCTGATCCATACTTCTTATTCTTGCCTTTCTTACTGTCGTTGTAGGGTGGGGCACTAGCACTGCAGCGTGTGTGTGGAGTCAGAAGACAACTTTTTGTATTGATCCTTTCTCTTCACCTGGTGTTTCACCCATCCAGCTCAGATCACCTCCTCACCAAGAACTTTAATCACGGAGGCAACTCACCAACCCCATCCACCTTGTTGTGTTTATTATCAGCTTTTGGCTTTCTGGCTTTCTCCCTGGGATCCATTTGTGTCCTCAAAGGCCATAGCATCTTTATTTGGCCAAGTTCCTGGTATGTGTTGAAACCTACCTACCTACATGGTTTTGGCTAGGAAAGTAAGGCTGTGGTTGGCATCCAATGATCCTACTTGGGCTTTGTGGGAGCAACGTGTGCACACACCTGCACTCAGAGAACTTATGATGATAATTTTAAGAAAATGTATATATTTCACTTTTGTGTGCGTTTCTCTGTGTGTGCATGTGTATGCAGGTGCCTACAGAGGCCTGAATTGGGTAGAGGGTCCCCTGGAGCTGGATTTACAGGTAATTGTAAGTGGTGCAACATGGGAGCTTGGAATCAAACTCAGGTCCTCTTAACCACTGAGCCATCTCCCAAACGCCCCGCCGCCCTCCCCCCCCCCCGCCCCCCGAACAGTAATCTTTCTTAAATGGTGAAGAATTTATCTTATCCAGCTGAATGAGATCACTCCCCATCCTTAGAGCCAACAGAACATGAACATTGACCTATTTTAATTCTGTGCCAGTTCAAGTAGTAATCATGCTGCACACATAATCTTTGATTTTAGCAACCAACACAAATTCCTAAAATCAAAGTTTCATTGAAGAAAAGAGAAAGAAGGCTGGGATTTAGCCACATTCTACTCTTTGTGCTAAGCAAAACACATATTTATTAAAACCAGCTAAATAAACTCCCCCCCCCAACACCTTCAAAAGCCAGGGCTCCTTTTCAAACTAAGGAACTGGAACAATGCCAAGAATCTACTGTAAGACTCGGGCCTTTATCCGCTCACATCTGTTCCGTTCTGTTTTGTATTAAACAGACCTAATGACCATTTAATTCACTTAAGAACCTATGGTTTCAGATGGACTCACGACAATCCAGGCCCTCCAAGGAATTTGTCAGTTATCTATCTACAGGGTGGCCCTGACTGGCAGATCGAGGCGGCTCGTCCAGCAGGTCAATTTCCAACTTCAAGCACAGGAGATGGTTAGAGATAGGCAGCTACACATGACCACAGTTTACCAAGGCAGCAGACATGCTATTCAACCTTGGTCATCAGCTGCCAGTGCAATCCTGTGCACAATTGCAATGCCTGAATCTGTTTTACTCTAACCCACCTGCCTACAACCTGAGACAGGGCAGTCGGAATGGCTCTTGCAATTCTAGCTAACCTATCCATTAGATTTTTATACTAAAAGCTAGTAATAAGAATAGACATTCTGAAACTATTTATCCTGTAACATTGCAAAACGAAAGTCATGCTCTATTGAGTTATTTTACATAATAGGAATCAACGTAATGACAATTGTAAGCCAATGTTTATAACAAGGTGTGGCGGTTGGTTTTAATTGTGGACTTGACAAATCCACCTGGGAAGGGAGTCTCAAGGAGGACTGACTGGGTCAGGTTGACCTGTGGACAGCTAGCTAGCTGAGAGGTTTTTCTTTATTGGAGTAATTGAGGTGGAAAGGCCCCCCTGAATGTGGGGTGCATGTTTTCATATGTGGGACCCTGATATGCATTACAGTGGTAAGAGCAAGCTAAGTTAGAAGCACACACAAGGTCATTTCTCGATTCTCTTGACTGTGGGTATGATGTAATTAGCTGCTTCAAGCTCCATCAGGTATGACTACCCCACAGTGATGGACCTGGGATTGCAAGCTAAAGCGAACACATCCTTCCTTAAGTTGCCTTTTTCTTTTTTTTTTTTTCCGAGACAGGGTTTCTCTGTGTAGCCCTGGCTGTCCTGGAACTCACTCTGTAGACCAGGCTGGCCTCGAACTCAGAAATCCACCTGCCTCTGCCTCCCAAGAGCTGGGATTAAAGGCGTGCGCCACCACTGCCCAGCCTTTAAGTTGCCTTTTGCTGGGATATTTTATCTCAGTAACAGAAATGACACTAGGACAAACGGATCAGCTGGTCTTTCAGTTTTCCAAAACCAGAGCCAGCTGTACATTACGTAGGCTTTTTACAAGAAGCCCACCAAAAGGAACAGCATAAAAATAGATCTAGTGTAGCCCCTTATCTCTGCCATTATAGCTCATTTAAACAGTAGCTGTAGGTTTGGAACATAAGGTCTGAGATAGCCTACATGTAAATCAAAGAAGGTACTGGGAATTCCTGTGCAAACAACTCTATGCTGAACACCAACCAGGCAGGAGGGAGTGGAGTCTGAGGACGCTGAATTCACAGTGCTACTCCAAGGTCTGAGTGGATGGCGCTGTGTCCTGCAGGCTGGGCAGGTGGGTTTCCAGGCAGTCGGACAGATGGCCACCTTTTGGTTCTCATTGTTTCTTCATCTGTCCAACCTGCTTTGCAGCATTTTCCTGCTGAGAATATTCTGTTGTCCAGGAGCTGTATATGGGCCTGGATATCCTGGAAGCAAGAATGAGATAGGAAATGGTGGAGGTATGGAGAGGAGGGAGGGAAGAGGGGAGGAGGGAGGGAAGGGGAGGAGGGAAGTTAGGGGAGGAGGAGAGAAGGAGTGGGAGGAGGGGAGAGGAGGGAGGGAAGAAGGGAGGAGGGTTGGAAGAGGGGAGGAGGGTTGGAAGAGGGGAGTTAGGGGAATAGGAGAGGAGGGAGGGAAGAGG
>CM052708.1:74160672-74178783 GCA_028551405.1 Uromys caudimaculatus | reverse complement strand
TTCTTGATCTTAGAGCATAAGCCATTGGTGTTCTGTTCAGGAACTTTTCCCCTGTACCCAGGTGTTTGAGACTTTTCCCCACTTTCTCTTCTATTAGATTCAGTGTATCTGGTTTTATGTGGAGGTCCTTGATCCACATGGACTTGAGCTTTGTACAGGGAGATAGGAATGGATCAATTTGCATTCTTCTGCATGTAGACCGCCAGTTGAACCAGCACCATTTGTTGAAAATGCTGTCTTTTTTCCACTGGGTGGTTTTAGCTCCTTTGTCGAAAATCAAGTGACCGTTGGTGTGTGAGTTCATTTCTGGGTCCTCATTTCTATTCCATTGATCTACCTGCCTGTCACTGTACCAATACCATGCAGTTTTTATCACTACTGCTCTGTAGTACAGCTTGAGATCAGGGATGCTGATTCCTCTAGAAGTCCTTTTGTTGTTGAGAATATCTTTTGCTATCCTGGTTTTTTGTTGTTCAAATGAATTTGAGAATTGCTCTTTTCTATCCTATGCAATGGTGTGACCAAAAGGTGGCTGTCTGGGCTGCTTTGAAATCTACGTGGCCAGCCTGTGGGCCATGGTGCTATCCGTTCAGACCTTGCAGTAGCTCTGAGTTAAGTATCCTAGTCTATCCGATTCTATCTCCTCTCTCTCTCTCTCTCTCTCTCTCTCTCTCTCTCTCTCTCTCTCTCTCTCCCTCCCTCCCTCTCTCTCTCTCTGTCGCTCGCTCTTGCTCACGCTCTCTTGCTCTCACTCTCTTGCTCCTTCTCTCTCTCTCTCTCTCTCTCTCTCTCTCTCTCTCTCTCTCTCTCTCCCTCTCTCTCTCTTGCTCCTGCTCTTGCTTGCTCTTGATCCTTCTCTTCCTCCTCCTCCTCCTCCTCCTCCTCCTCCTCCTTGTAATACAGCCCAGGTTTTACAGTTTCCTAGAATAAATGTTTGTGTTAAACTGCTATAAATTCTCCATGACACCCTTGGCAGAATTCAGTGGTGAAAACATCTGGGCATGGAGATTTATTTTGAGGGGGAGTTAAAGTTAGGAGGTTTTGTTGTTTTGTACTAGTTACAGCACATTGAAATTATATGAACTGAGTTGAGGTAACTTGTGCTTCCCCATGTTGCTAGTTAGATCCACATCACCGTGACATGTGTGGGGACACCTTTAGGGAGAATTTATTGGGATTCACATTTCAGAGGTTTCCATTATTTGTGGTGGGTCAAGTGACTGGGAAGGGAGTCCCAGAGCCTCGGGGCAGAAGGATGTCAGTACCACTTTCTACCAGATGGTGGCGCCAGTCTATAGGCCTGGTGGCAGCTGTAGGCAGGCTGGCCAGTTTCTGCTGCAACGGAAATGACAAAAGCCAAAGGGAGAGGTACTTATGAGGTGTAAGTATTCATGAGCTTTGCCTGGAAATGCACCAAGGAGACAAGGGACTTGCTTTCTTGGGACAGCCAGGGTGCTGGGAAGGTCCAAATCAGCAGGACTCAGGGCACCTTTACTGAAACTCTAACACAGTAAGTACTGTGTATAAGGACAGTCCAACAACAACAACAACAACAACGACAACAACCACCCAGCAGCTGTGGCTTCTCACAGTCTGGGGAGGCAGGGAAAGCTCTTCAGACAGGACTCCAACTACAAAGGGATTCAGACTTTGCGTATAGTTTCCAAACCATACTGTGAGTGCAGCCAGGAATGGGATGTGAGATGCCCAGGCTAACACAATTTCACCTGTCAAAACACAGGCATTTAGGATGCAGCATCAGGACGGGGTGTGATCAGTGCTAGAGTGTATGTGTAGGATCTGAGAAGCGCTGGGTTCTAGACCCTAACTCCCCCTCCCCCTCCCCCCCCACATAGAAAAATGGAAGGCGTGCAATATTTTAGGTAGCCAGTTGACATAGTTAGCTTCAGCTGGCTACTTGACACAAACCTTGGGTGACCTGGGAAGGGGGAACTTCAGTTGAGGAATTACCTCCATCACATCGGCTTATGAGCATGTCTGTGGTATGTTTTCTTTATTGCTAATGTAGGCGGGGCCCTGTCCACTGTGGGCAGTGCCATCCCTAGGCAAGTGGGCCTGGTCTGTATAAGACAAGAAACCAAACAAGGCAGCAAGGAGTGTTCCTCTAAAATTACAAGCGGGTGCCTTGGGTTCCTGCCCTGGCTCCCTCGAATGATGTAAGCCAGATCAACCTTTTCCATTCCCGAGTTGCTTTTGGTCATGCTGTCTCTCACAGCAACAGAAACCTCTAACACCAGTTAAGACTTGTTTCTGTATTAGCAGGGTGCCTTGGAAGACAAGAGGCCTGAGCCTTGTGGTGCTAGTGCCCTCTGCTGCCCGCCCCTGTTCTGCAGAAGAAAAGTCAAGGCCCAGTGTTGGCCAGCGTTCTTTGTCTTCCCTGGGATTGTAGCTCCTGTCACCTGTAAACTCATTGCAGTGGCATCTAAGCTCCTCTCCAGCTCCATTGTCTTAAGAACAGAATGCTAGACAACTACAGCAGCAATAAAGAGAAATGTAGCCCTCTCCTCAGTGACACTGGTAATCTAAGAGCAGCCTACGGATCTATCCATTTCTTCTTTCCGGATCAGTTAAGCACTTTGGTGTGGCACCTTGCAAGGTCTAAAGACAAAGCAAAGGACCCAACAGACACGCTGTACCTATCCTGTGGGATTAGAGATCGAGAGGCACACTAATGATGAAGTCACAAACAGGACGAAATAAGCAACAGAGCCAAACTATCGATGCCCATAGACACAGGTTAGTCAGACTCATGGGAAGGCTGGGTGGGAAGCTGTAGGTTAGAGGTAGGTGGTCGTAGGCAAGAATCACCTCTCTTGAGCCACCATCCCTTTAGCTGTCCACGTATTTCTGCTGACCTGTGTGCCTGAAGTGGCTGGTATAGAGCTGCCCAGGAGGGTGGGTCTGTCTCTGCGTGAGACACATAGCGCCCACTGTCATCCTCCTTGTGTCTCCAGGGTGCTCTGGTAGATGACAATGGCTGAGGTGACCTGTGTCTGCTGGTGTTCTGTGGGGACTCTGATGACGTCTCTGGAAGGATGAAGCAGCTCGTCAGACTCCCAGCACTCACACACAGTCCTTGTCAGGAGGACCTTGTCCTGGTGTTTGGTCTTGGATTTTCACCCCAAGCATGTTCTCTGGTCCTCAGTACTTTATCAATGAGGGGATCAGCTTATATGACCTGTGTGATGGCCAATTTCATTTCTTGACAGGATAGGATTAAAAATAGAGCATCTCAGGATGGGGACAAGTTCAATGGCTGGGCACACTTGCTGTACAACATGAGATCTGTGTTCATATTTCTAGCACCCAAGCAAAATGCCAAGCATGTCCATACCTGCTGTACTGACTGGTTTTGTGTGTCAACCTGACACAAGCTGGAGTTATCACAGAGAAAGGAGCTTCAGTTGAGAAAATGCCTCCATGAGATCCAGCGGTAAGGCATTTTCTCAATTAGTGATCAAGGGGGAGGGCCCCTTGTGGGTGGTGCCATCTGTGGGCTGGTAGTCTTGGGTTCTATAAGAAAGCAGGCTGAGCAAGCCAGGGGATGCAAGCCAGTAAGCAGCATCCCTTCATGGCCTCTGCATCAGCTCCTGCTTCCCGACCTGCTTGAGTTCCAGTCCTGACTTCCTTTGGTGATGAACAGCAGCATGGAAGTGTAAGCTCAATAAACCCTTTCCTCCCCAGCTTGCATCTTGGTCATGATGTTTGTGCAGGAATAGAAACCTGACTAAGACACATGCCTTTAACCTCAGAGCTTCAGTGGTGGGAATGACGGGCAGACAGGAGGATTTTTAGGACTTGCTGCCTGCCAGCCTACCTGAAAGCCTATGGTGAGATCCTGATTCAGTGAGAGACCGTTTCAAGAGAAGAAGGCAGGAACACTTAAGAGAGCACTGCTATCCTCTTTTGACATCTGTGCACACATGCATACACCTCTCATACACAGATACACGTGGACACATACAAATGAACACAGGCAAACACAGTCATAGACACACAGATATGCACAGACACATACACACAAGTGAACACACAGACATACACAGATACACACAAAGATATGCACAGTCACACACAGACACACAGATACATGCACACACAAGCATACACAGACACAGAGACAGGCACAGACAGACAGACAGATGAAATGATTTAAGGTAACACCATCCTGTTCTGACTATTTTGTGTTGGATTAGACACTTCTCAGCCCCTCTTATCTCCCTCCCAACTGTCACGTCTGCCTTGGCAACACATTTGACATTTCCATGGCCTTAACCATGGTCCAAATGTATTAATCAAAATAGTTGGCAAGTTATGTCTAAAATAACTGCTCTGCTCTGCTAGGAAGGAAGGTTTCAATGTTACTCTGGCCCTGATCTAACTCTGATGTAACTCAGTGGTTTTTACCTTTAAAAATTCTGTGTCCCTGTGCCTGGGCACCAAGAGACATTTTGGAGGTTCGAGCCTGCTTTTAGTCTGACCATCCATATAAAGGACTTAAAACTTTTAATTGGCTTAATTAGTGTGGTTGCCAATAACTATCTTGTGTGGGTCATTGAGAGAAAGAGAATACACCATCCTGTTCTGACTATTTTGGGAGTCATTAGTGATGGGCACCTTTGTCTGTCAGGGTGACTCCAGAGATGACTGGCTAAGAGAGACTTGCTTTCCTGAGGGAATGCTCTGGGGTCCTGGACTGATCAGAAAGGGAAAGAGGAGAAATCCAGGTAAGTGCGGCCATCCCCACCCATACCTCTGCTTCCCAGTCCCCTGAGGTGTCCAGAGCTCCACTTGGATGCTCCCACTGCTGTCCAGCCACCTGCTGCCACGCCTTCCCAGGCCTGATGAATTTGTATCCCATCAAACCACACACCCCGCCGAACCCCTTCTCCCTGAAGGTGCTTCTTGTCACGTGTGCTGTCGCTGCGGTGAAAAAGGGAATCACACCAACCCTCGAGCTGCATCAGTGAAGTGGCCTGGGAAGAATGAGTCGGAGGTCTGCTGGGTGCAGAAGGAAGGAGAGGGGTGGGCCAAGGGGCCGGTGGGGGTGACGGGAAGAGGGCAGCTGTTCTCAACAGCCCTCACATGTGCCTCAGAATCACCCCAGACACTCCTGCAAATGACTCTCTGATCCCACAGGAACCAACCCGAGGTGGAAAGTCACCCCTCGGATGGTAGCTGTCAGTGTCCACCTGAAACAGGAATTGAAATTCAAGTCTGTTCTTTGGCTTTTGCTCACTTTTCCCCAGTGTGCTGCTTCTTCTTCTCCTTCTCCTTCTCCTTCTCCTTCTCCTTCTCCTTCTCCTTCTCCTTCTCCTTCTCCTTCTCCTCCTCCTCCTCCTCCTCCTTCTTCCTCTTCTTCCTCTTCTTCCTCTTCCTCCTCCTCCTCCTCCTCCTCCTCCTCCTCCTCCTCCTCCTCCTCCTCCTAACATAGTCAAGTGTAATGGCTAGCACTTGTAATCTTAGCGACTTGAGAGGCTGAGGTAGGTGGATGATAAGTTTGAGGTCCACCTAGGCTCTTGAGACTCCATTTCAAACCAAGCAAGCAAACAACAGGAAAAAAAACCCCATAACTATATTTATCGTCAAATCAATGTTGAAATAAAAACCTGAGATTCTCCACCCAATGAAAAGCCATTGGCAAGTGTCTTTCCAGGGTAACAATGCCCAAAGGCATCTGTTGGCTGCTTAATGGACATGTCACAGTTTCTGTGGCAGTCTGCTGTCTGTCAATCTTGTATTCTCACTCTCCTTGGTAACGGGACTCGTGGCAGTGTGCCTAAGAGGAGAAAACATTGTCAAGGTTCCTTAACTGATAAAAATGTCTGACGGCGTTTATAGCAGAAGAGGTCCCTGCAGCATCCGCTGTGGTGTTTCCTGGGATTCTCTGTGCCAATGAGTCCCCACTGAGCGCTGCTCTTGGCGCTGGAGGCCTCTCCTCCCTTGTCACCCTCAGCATCCTGGTGGCCTGCACCTTTGCCCTGATTTTCACACCTGTGACAGGTTCTGACTGTAGCTTTCCCTAGGCCAGGCTGGATTTCCAGTAGCCACAACTGGGCCTTGCGGGTGGTGGGACAGAGGGACAGAATGATCTGAACTCACTTTGGTGAGTTCAAAGAGCTGATACAAACTTGTGTCTATTTTATGCAAGAGAATGAACCATGAGTCCACTTAAAATATGTATATTTTCTGTTAACACCTGAAAACTTTTTTTTTGTTTTGTTTTGAGAGAGTGTCTCACTGTGTAGCCAAGGCTAGCCTTGAATTCACAATCTTTTCTCGTTCAGCCTCCAAGTATTGGGATTATAGACAAGTGCTACCACCAGCAAGATCTAAAAAAAGAAAAAAAAAAAAGAAAAAAGAAAAAAGAAAAAGAAAAAATTTAAATAGCTGCAGAATGTAACGCTGACTTCATGAGACTATTAACATCCCAAAGTGACCACGCTGATTTTAAAAATGTGTCCAGGAGCCCAGGAAAATGTTCTTTCTGGGGAGCCATAAGGACACAAGTTCGATTCCTGAGAACGTAGATTTTAAAAAAGGCCAAGCAAAGCAGAGTGCACCTGTCATCCTGCTGGGGGCAGAGGCAGGAGGACCCCTGGCACCCTCTGGCCAGGTAGCTTATCCTGATTACTAAGCGCCAAGTCAGTGAAAGGAGCTGCTGGTTGACAGTTGATGGCTGCTGGAGAGAAAAAGTCAATTTTCTTCAGGGACACAGCCCCTGAGAGCCTCCCAAGCTCCACTAGATGGTCCCACACTCATGGTCATATAGGCAGCACTAAATACAGGCAGTGCTAAATATGCCTCAGTGGAGAGAAGGAGGTTGGGAGGGAGAGAAAAAGAAATGTGTGTGTGTGGGGGGGGCATAAAAATGGGGATAGGGAAGAAAAGGGGTGAATCAGATCCAAACCCATTATTGAAGTGTTTAATTAAAAATGTAGATGGTAGTTGATGAATGGCACAAAAAGTTGTCCCCTCAGGACACACACGTGTGACAAGCACTTGTGCACACGGGAGCACACAAAGGATTCAAAGGAATATAAAATTTACAGCAATCCACTATTCAGCATTGGCTATTTGAAAATGTACAATGTCTCAACAGCTACATTTGAAATACTTTTGTGAACTCCTCTAGAGTCTTTGTATAGTTGTATATTTTCGGAGGAAGTGTGCTTGTGTGCATGTGTTTGTGGGGGGTGGGGCAGGGGCAAGAGTTGTTCTTTGTTGTCTTAAACACTCTAGGTCTTATTCTGTGAGACAGTTTCTCGATGAACTGGAGCTCATTGATTTGGCTAGAGTGGATGGCCGGCAAGCTCCAGGGACCCATCTGTTTCTGCCTTCCTAGCACTGGGACTAGCAGACTTTTATGTGGGTGTTGGAAACCTGAACTCTGGTCCTCATGCACTTTACTCAGCCTCGGCCTCTTACAGGATTCTCTTAGCACATATTAGCTGGCAAATTAGACACATTTGCATATTAAAACACTTTTCTAATTTTTGAAGCCGTAAATCTTGGAGGATTAAGATTTCGGAGGATCAGCAAGATGGCTCAGTGGGTAAACATACGTACACTTGCTGCCAAACTGGACCACATGAGTTGGATCCCTGGGATTCACATGGTGGAAAGAGAGAACTGACTGCCACAAATTGTCCTCTGACCTTCACCTGCGCACCACGGCATGTATGTACACACATACACGTACACAAACAAAAATTCAATTTAAAAATCTTTTGAAAAGAATGTGTCTTAGATTGAGGTATATTACAACATGAACATACATAATCAAAACAACATAAGGATATATTAAAACTTTATTTAAAAATCCCCAAAAGTGGCCAAGTTAGGAAATGCATTAGAAGAATTGGGGACTTTTTCCAAGTGATTAGTTTGTTTATACATAATAGAATATAACTTGTTGCCAGACTCAGGCAGGGCCCAACCTTTTCTCTTCCTATTGTTTGTATAGACAAAAGCATGAAGAATCCTGCTTGCAGAAAGATTGGGATATGTTTTGTCATAGCTGTTTGGATTTTTAGTACTCTATATACTGAAATCACATGAGGTATCAGTAAATTGTTTTAGGATAATTTAATTTCATGTGCATTGGTATGAGGTAGCTGGTGTTACAGACAGTTGGGAGCTGCCATGTGCGTGCTGGGGATTGAACCCAGGTCCCCTGGAAGAGCAGATAGTGTTCTTAACCACTGAGCCATCTCTCCAGTACCCACTAGAACAATTTTTAATACTGCATCAGCCAATAATTTGATTAGGCTCTTCAATTTTGTTTTCACAAGGAAACCGCTGACTTACAAAGCATTTGTAAGCCAGTCATTAGAGTAGCTCACACTCTTCTTTTCTGGGTAGGATAGCAAAAAGACTGTACACTATGTTCTGTCAGATGGCTATCAGTTGCCCCTGTTTTCCTTCACAAAAGAGCACTGGTTTAGACTGTTATTCACACAGATGAAAAAAAAATAGTTGGGAAAACTCGAAACCTGACTTTCTATTCGCTGTGCCAGCGTAGGGTTTTTACTATAATGTGAGTAGAAGCCCTTTTCGTATTTCCCCTAAGCTTTGGAAAATGTCCAGCCAGTACTGTAGCTGGCCAAGCTAGCTCTCGTGGCCAAGCCAGTTAGCCCTGTCGCGTCTGCTTATTTTGACACATAAAAGTGCCCTAAGAAACTCATACAGCTCAGTGAAATGTGGCAGAGCAGCCACGGGCCATGGTCGTGCTTTGCCAGCACCGCAGAAGCAGCCTTCCACGTTCCTCAGAACGATAGATATGGCTGGCCTAATTGAGAACATTCATTTTAAGATTTATTTTTAATTTTATGTGAACGTGTACCGGAGGAGTATGAAAGATGCACAACATGTATGCAGGTGCTCGAGAACGCCAGCAGATGGCGCCAGATGCCCTGGAACTGGATTTACAGCTGCCTGGGAGTCACTGACACCCATTCTGCTGCTGATGGTTGGCCTAACACCTCGGCTCTCTGTTTCCATGGATTCTGAAATACACAATAAATTCTTGTGTCATTGTTGACTCACAGCATAACCTTTATATACAAAAACTTTAATAGGCCATTAAACTCAAGACATAGTGTAATTGATATCTATTGCTAAACAGAAAGTAGTAACATTGTGATTAGCTATGACAAACTCACTGGACAGCTATGCTCAACAGCCAGCTGCCAGACAGTACAATTATAACATTTCAGAGAATTAAAAATCTAAAACCGAGCCCCTGTGAATCGATAAGATATGTTTACTAATACAATTACAGTAGCATTTTAGTAACAAAAACTTTAAGTTCTCATAGTGGCTAAGTTAATAAGGGAGCTTACCTTTGTAAGGGGGGTGGGGACATGATGTGAACTGTTTCCACAGAGTATTGTGGAACCAAAAGCTTTCAGATAAAACAGAAAAGCAAGAGGGGAGATGGGAGGGAGAAATGGGGTATTTGGGGGGCTATCCTGACATGTTTTTATTTTAGATGCAGCATCTAAAATAGATGGTGATAATTTTCACTTACTCTTCATGAAGGTTAATATAGAGAAAGCGAATATTGTCGGAATTACCTAGGAGGTAAGCCTCTGGCACACCTGTGAGGGATCAATGACAATTGGGCTAGCCTCCAGGCAGGCTTCGAAGGATTATCGAGATTGGGTTAATTGAGCTTAGAGGCCCTGCCTTAATGGTGGACGGCACCATAATATGGGCTCGAGTCCTGGGCTGAGTGAAAAGGAGAAAGACAGCAGAGCACCAGTATTTATTTACAGCTTTCGTTTCTCTGACTGCAGACGCGGTGCGATGTGTCGGCAGCTGGGGTTGCAGGTTGTGCGCTACAGCAGCTGGCTTTATGTACTAGGAAAGGATGTTGAGTCCCCACGATCACCAGTCTGAGTGGGGACACAGGTGCTTAGGACCATGTCTGTCTTCTCTGTGGATCCTGAGGCTCTAAACTTAAATCCTCATGCTTGCTCTACAAGCACTTTATCCATCAAGCCATCTTAGGCCTGGGCTGTGTGTGTGTGTGTGTGTGTGTGTGTGTGTGTGTGTGTGTGTGTGTGTGTGTGTACACAAAACACACACATCTATGGATTTTTTATTTTTGTTTTTACAAGAAGCCGATACATTGAGCTTAACATTCTTTCAGGGCAACAAGAGGACAGAGCCGAATGCAGCGGTTTAGGAGGTGACACAAATCAAAGTGGTTATGTCTTTAAGTCTCTTAGGATTTCCAGGTCAAGGGCTACAACTTGATGTGGCTATTTCTCAAGCCCTGGCACGGCATTCTCAGAAAATTGTTTCCTCTGGTAGATTCCAATCTGACATATTTGTGGGGCAACCCACCCCTGTCAATTGATCTAAGGCTCAGGAAAGGATTTTTTTTTCCTTTCTTTTGAGCATTCTGCAGACATTCTGAATTTTCTTTGGTCACCTACATCTTAACTGAGATATGTTTGAGATGATAGAACGTAGTAAGTTATTGTCTGGAAATAGGAGCTTTGGTGGTTTGTGGCACTCTGATTAGAAGAGACTTCACTGGGGATGGGGAGATGCTCAGTGGTTAAGAGTGCTTGCCATTCAAGCATGAGGACCCGAGTTCAAATCCCTGGCCTCCTGTTAAAGCTGCACCACTACAAGCAACTCCAGTGACAAGGTGGAGAGAGAGGCAGGCTCCTGGAGCTTATTGGTCAACCAGCATAGCCAAAATATTGCACTTCCAGCCCAGTGAGAGGCCCTGCCTCAGTTTCTGCCTCCAGTTTCTGCCTTAGCTTCCCTCGATGGCAGACTGTAAGTTGAAAGCTTTTCTCCCCAGAGTTGTTTATGGTCAGTGTTTCTATCACAGCAACAGAAAGCAAGCTAAGGCAGGGCAGGAAGTAGCCTCTGTTTTATAAGATGATTTATGTGTATATATATATATATATATATATATATATATATATATATATATATATATATATATAGGTTTAGTTGGACAATTTGTAAGTCTCTTAGCAACTATTGCTTGGTATGTCATCAGAATTCAACACGTCAGTCACAGATAGGTGAATATTCACTTAGCTACTCATTCTGAGTTTACAGCACACTCTGCCACAATGAATAAGAGGGAAGAACTGGCAGAGGCAAAGAACGCAAGCTGGTGAGGCTGTGCTCTACCTCGACCCAGCCCTTGGTAGCTAGGAAACTTCGAGTCTCAGTTTTTATCATCATTGGCTTCAAATTTCCCCTAGATTGGTCAAGAACTTGAGTGAACGCAACATCAGCATGAAGTGCTCTAGAGTGTACGAAGAACCCTGATTGTCTTTCCGGTCTCAGCACTAAGATTCCTCTTAACACACTTGTTTCTGCCCTCTGTTGATCTACTTGGTCAACTCTCACTCAAGTCACAGCTCCTCAAAGACATTGTAATATTCTCCATTACAGAGTGGGGGTGGAGTCAAGGAAGAAGCTGGGCAAACAAGATTGGAAAAGCTCCTTGGAGCATCAACAGCCCTCTCCCTGGAAGAGGTACCCTTTCCCTGTTTCCCAGGACACTGCTGCTTGACCAGCCATCCCCACCTGGTTTAAAAAGTGGTTGTGGTAGCAGGCAGAAAGAACATAAGAATATATGAGAAGATGAGACCGGGGACCCCCTTTGGTTCATCTACATTAAGAAGAAAGTCCTGGTGTGTACTGGTTGATTTTGTGTGTCAACTTGACACAAGCTAGAGTCATCAGAGAGAAAGGAGCTTCAGTGGAGGGAATGCCTCCATGGGATCCAGCTGTGAGGCACTTTCTCAATTAGTGATCAAGGGAGGGAGGGCCTGGCCCATGGTGGGTGGACTTATCCCTGGGCTGGTGGTCTTAGGTTCTATGAGAAAGCAGGCTTAGCAAGCCACGAGAAGCAAGCCAATAAGCAACACCCTCCATGGCCTCTGCATCAGCTCCTGCCTCCAAGTTCTGGCCCCTCTTGAGTTCCTGTCCTGACTTCTCTGGTGATGAACAGCAATGTGGAAACGTAAGCTGAATAAACCCTTTCCTCCCCAACTTGCTCTTTTGCTCATGGTGCTTTATTGAAGCAATAGCAACACTAACTAAGACTTGGTGTTTGTAGGTTGTTGGTCCTTTTGCCTCTCTGTTCATCTAGGTTTTCATCACAGAGGAAGCTGACATTCAACCTTCAAACTTTAACTAAGTGGCTGGCTTTCATTGTTTGAATCTTTAGTTACCACCTACCTCTTGTGAGGCGTTACTCTCGAGTCATGGCTAAGTTTCCCAAATCCATGCAGTTTTGTGTGTGGATCCTTTCTGATTAGTTAAGCATGTCATCCTTAAAGCCACCCTATGGAAGAGATGTAACTACTGAATGAAATGAGGAAATGACCTCTCCAAGGTCTGGTCAATGTTTTTTTTTATAGTACCTATGAGGGAGAGTACAGCTAGAAGCATCTGGAAGAGTTCAGAGCAGGGAGAGAAAGTAGTAGTCTAAACAAGGCTAGTATATTGAATTTGGGTCATGAGGGGTTGGGGAGGGGACAAGAGAGGAAGAGGATAGAGAGGGAGTGAAGGAGACAGAGAAGACCAAGAGAGAGCCAAGAACCAAGAGAACACATAGCCAAAATGGCAGCGTTACACAGGAATGAGAAGCTGGAGGAAGGGAAGCCCATAGACTGGAGAAGGTTGGGGTGGTGGTGGTAAGAAGAGCTGAAAGAAGTTCGGACTCCAGCATGGGTCTCTGTAACAGGTATTTGCTGAGAGAGCCGAGGCCAACCTTTACTTTGGCATGCTAGGCACCACAGCTAGCCATTTGTCTTGAGTTTCTTCTGGACATGACAACTACTTCATTTTACAATATGGAAACTGAGGCTGGGAGAATTTTAGCAAATAGCTTTGTGGAAGGACAAGAAAGGGCAGAGGGCTGTGAGCAGAGGCTCCTCAGCAATCCTAGGAGGAAGGTCCTTAATGAGCTGCCCTGTGCTAGCTACCCAGGGTCTCTGTCTCCTAACAGGACTTGTTTCAGCACAGGGGGTTGGAGGGAATCTGCTGGGGCCAGTTGGGGTGTGGGCCCACTGTGTGTTAGGGTTGGAGAAGCAACATCCGGCTGACTAGCAGGCATCACCAGCAACAGGTTCTGACAAATACCCCTGACTGCCTGCAGAAATGCTCATGGCCTACTTGCCCTGTGTGGATGGATGCTTTGAAGGACCTCTGGAGTCTGTACTTCCAGAGATGGGCTCCAGAGACCAGAGTATGCTTTATGCTTACAGGAGACAGATCCCTCTAGAATCTAGACATCTTGGGCAGTCAGCCTGAAACCTACAGAAAAGGTCAAGGCATGAGCATGGCTTCTCTGTAAGCTCACATGCTTGGAGGTTGGCAGTGGGAAATATGTTTATACTCGTCTCTGTGGCAATGCTTACTGCAGTTCAGGACTCTGGCTTACCTGGTACCTACAGGCACGTCTGTGGCTCAGGCTAGGGCTTCGTAGTGAATGAACAGGTGCACTTAGACACTAGTTGTTGAGTCCTAGGCAAGTTATTTGTCCCTTGCAGTCTCTCCTCCATCAGAGGTGGTGAAGAGAACCCACCTTAGGGGGTGTGTGGTGCAGGTTACATTGGAGGGCAGGAAGGTTCCTGCCTGGTTCATCAGTGGTGACATAGGTCTGAATTGCAGAGCTTCTAGAATGTATTTGACAGATGAGGAGCATAGGCTTCAGGGAGATGAAGTGGCTAGCCCAGGATATCTGGATGCTCGAGATAGGACCCCCTTTCAAGCCCAGTGGCCTACATCTACCTTGGACCATGGATCACAGTGGTATGATATCTGCCAGCTGCAAATTGCAGTGACAAAGTTAATTGCTCAAAGATCAGCCTGGAGTTTTTGTAGCTCAGAGACAAGGGCATTTTATATGAGAAATATTACAGCAAGAACAAAAAAATAAAATACAAACAGAGCCAGCAACTTCTGTTAGAGGAAGGGACTAGTAAACAAAGAGAAACTTTATTTTCCCTTTTTAACCAAAGAAGTTTTAAGATTGTGTGTGTGTGTGTGTGTGTGTGTGTGTGTGCATGTGTGTGTGTGTATCTCACTCCCCCTGCTGTTTTTGGGTTTTCCATTCTCCACCTAACAAGCTCCTGGTGAGATAGGGGGGCCCAGAAGCTCTCTCCCCTGCATCGTTTTACTCCGACGCACTCCCTTTGACTGCATCCCAGAGAAAAAAGGTCGGCCTACCACTTGTAACGAGAAGAATACCATGAACGATGAAGGGGAATGTCTGGATGAGCCATCTCCATAGTTAGGAAGGAAGCAGTTTTCAGGAATGAAGCCTTCTACTTTGAGAGCAAACGTCTTGGAGCTGGGAGTGGAAGGAAGATGAGGCATCTGTTCTCAGTCAACATCCAGATTCATCAGTCTTTGTCCTTTTGGTATCTGGTATCTAGTCCAGTTGTGTGGCTGCCATTTACAATGGGCAGTATATCATCATCACCATCACCATCGCCATCACCATCACCATCACCATCACCATCGCCATCACCATCACCATCACCATCACCATCACCATCATCATCATCTGTCATTGTTGTGATGCCTTTATAGGGATTGTTTCACTCAGTTCTCATAACATCCCAGCATGGCAAGCACTAGTTTACAGATAGATAAACTGAGTCACAGATAAAAATGCGTCATGTTAGCAAGTTACATACCTGGTGAATGAGAATTCATGGAAGTTGGACTCATCTGCCTTCCTTGTTCCCTTCCATTCTGACAGAAGGGCAGTGAAGGAGCAGGGGCTGGAGAAAGGAAAGAGGCATGGAGAAAGGGTGGTCCTCTTCTGTCTGTGAGGAGCAATGAGAGACTGCATGTGGGGTTAAGGGTTTTATATACTGGAAAAAGTGTAAAAATGGACTACAGTATCATGCTAGCTACACAAAGGTGTCTCCTCAGAGAGCTTGTCTCTCTGGATTGCTTGTGTGCCTGGTATTTGGCAGAGACTTTGGGCTTTTTTGTCTGTCAAGGACCCCCCACTCTTACCCCCCATCCCAGCTCTAAGGCATCTCCTTCTCTAGGGTATGAGAGGAACAAGCTCGCACCAAGCTCGCACCCTCAGGATAGGATGTTTCTGGGATGTCTGCCTTTTGCCATTTTGTTGATGTATTACTCTGAGCAAGTCTCTTAACTGTTTTGATCCTAAAGACTGCATTTGTATTTAACATGAAAACCATCATAGACCTGCCCAAGCCAAGAGGATAGGATCTGTGAGGGTCTATGTACAGCAAGACCAAACCCAGTAGCCATCTTAGCTTATGGCTTATCAAGAGGTTATCATATTGAGCAATACAGACATAGAACACTTCCCTTTCTGTAGAAGGTTCTATTGCATAGCATGGCCCAGAATTCAATATTTACCTTTTTTATCTTTGGAAGTAAAGTTCAAACAGAATGTAATGTACAAATTCTGGGGGGAAAAAATCTTCCCATTACCCTAGAAAGTTCCCTCAAGTCCAGCCCAGTGTCAGTATGCAGCCACCTGTCCAGAGACATGTGCTACTTTGATTATTAGTGTGTATGTATGTGGTTTAGGCATGTATGTGTGTGTGTACATGTATGTGTGGTCAGAGGTCAGTGTCATGTGTCTTTCTCAGTAGTACCCCTCCTTAGGCTTGGAGACAGGATCTATCGTTGGTCCTGAATCTCACTGATTGGCTAGGTTGGCCGGAGCTCCAGGGATCCATCTGCCTCTGCTGTTTCTCTGCTCTGTTCCTTCCCTGCTCCCTCCCCAGAACCCCACCCCCCCCCACCATCCCACTCTCCCCACCCCTATTTCACTGGGGTTATAGCCATAGTGTGGTATCACACCCAGTTTTTATTCAAGTGCTGGCCTTCTGAACTCAGGTCCTCACACAGTAGGCACTTTACTGGTGACCCTATCTCTCTAGCCTCCTTGATTAGTTTTGTCTGTTTATGAAGGACTTTGAGTGGCATCACTGAGGTCTCCTGAAAGCAGATACCCTTTTCACTTCTGTCTGAAGTAGGAGGAAGTCTTACTTTGTGTTTTCTCAGCTCAAGGATAGTGACACTCCCAGCCCTGGGCAACTAAGGGAGGAGTGCCCTTGGGGCCCAGTCACTTCTGCCTCCCTTTGCTTAGATTTGACTGTTAGAGGTCTGGCTGGATGTATTTCCACCGTGCCTCTTTCTCCGGTTGTCTGCTTGATATTCTCAAGGTAGGCTTTCTTCCACCCATTGCAGCAGGGCCAGGTGAGTGACAGTGGGCAGGGATGGCAGAGGCTGCCTGCTCTAAGGACTGTTTCTGATATACTGCCTAAAGCCCTGAGGTGTCAGCTTTGCCAAATCCTTGAGGTCATTAACATAGAATGGCTTGTTTTGGGTCACAGTCTTTGGAGTCCTAGTCCTTGGTGGGTTGGCTCTGTTGCTGTGGACCTGTGGTAGGGCAGCTCACCATGGTGAGAACATGTGGAGGAAGACTGATCACTTCATTAGCCATGAAGCAAAAGAGAGGAAAATGAGGGGGCTTGACCCTGCTACCAGTGACCTGAAAACCTCTATACCACTTCTCAACAGTACCATACTGGAAATGCTTTTTTAAAAAACAAACAAACAAACAAACAAACAAACTACATTGGCTTTTGCAGACATTTGGTATTCAATATCCAATCACTAGAACGGAGCTACCCGGATGCTTTGCTGATGGCCATGATCTTACAGTGTGCTTTACAGAAGATTTGGATCAAGGTTGAACAGCAAAAAGTAGGAAACTGTGGGCTTCTTTTTGCTTAAAATTCCAGAAAGGGCGGAACTAGAGAGATGACCCAGGCAGTAAAGGACCTGAGTTTGGAGCCCTGACACTCACAAAAACCAGGGTGTGGCTATGAACATCTGTGAGCACAAAGAAGGGTGGTGGCAGGTGGATTCCCAGTCAGTCCAGTTCGCCAATGAGCTCTGGGTTCCTCGAGAAACTCTTTTTCAAAAGATAAGGGAGAGATAGTGGAAGACTCCTGATGTCAAAATCTGGCCTCCACCCACACACCACCACCACACACACATATATACGCTCACACGTGCACACACACTTGCATGCACACACACACTCACACATGCACATACTCACACACTTACACACTCACATACTCATATATATATTACACACACACACACACACACACAACATTATGGAAAGGTGTGCATAGATACTTTTTAGTATTGACTTCAGTGGGGGGGGGAAGAGAAAGTTCAAAAATGAAGCACAACTTTTTGTAACTAGGGTTAGAAAATTCCTAGATACCCACAGTCTGCCCCATGCTGAGAGCCTAGATGACAGGGATTGTGACTGCAGGGCCTCTCTGACCTGGTTGACAACGGCCTTATGCAGGGGTCTGTTCTACCACCCCAGTCAGCAGAGTAACGAGCCCTCAGAAGGAAGAAGAAGACAGTTTGCTTCAGCATGACTCAGCAGCTGGCGTTGGTTCAGACTTGGACAGGTTGACCCTGAGTAGTTTACTTTTGGCATATTTAAGCATGGCATAATTTGGCAAAAAAATTTTCCTGGCAAAAATGAACTCAAACCCACGTGCATAATAAAGCTTAAGACTACATCAAAACTCTTTGTAAAGTACATGCGACATCTTCCCTAAAGAATGGTTCTGTAGATTGGCTACCTGTGGCGCCTTCCGTAAGATAGGCTCTATAGATTGATAAGGTCATACTAAGGGGCTGGAGAGGATCTGGTAAGGGCTCTGGTCTCAAGGTCACCAGGCTATTTTTATTTTATTATTTTTTTTAATTTTATTTTTGATACTTTATTTACATTTCCAATGTTTCCCCTTTTCTGGGTCTCCTCTTTGGAAGCCCCCTATCCCCTCCCTATCCCTACCTCTATGAGGGAATTCCACCTCCCACCCACCTGCCCACCTGCCCACCCATGCCCCTATTTCCACCTTGACATTCCCCTTTACTGGGGCCTCTAACACCCTCAGGCCCAAGGGCCTCTCCTCTCTCCCTGATGGCCATCGAGGTCATCCTCTGCCTCATATGTGGTCAGAACCATGGGTCCATAGATGTGTATTCTTTGGTTGGTGGTCCAAACTT
>CM052708.1:74071634-74160172 GCA_028551405.1 Uromys caudimaculatus | reverse complement strand
TATTAATTTCTTTCTTAAAGTCTTCTATCATCATCATGAGAAATGATTTTAAATCTGAGTCTTGCTTTTCTGGTGTATTGGGGACACCAGGGCTTGCTGTGGTGGGAGAGCTGGGTTCTGATGATTCCAAGTGGCCTTGGTTTCTGTTCCTTAGGTTCTTGCCCTTGCCTTTTGCCATCTTGTTAACTCTGATGTTAGCTGATCTTACTTTCTGGCTATGGCTTTTCTCACCTGCAGGCCTCTGTATCAATACTCCTTGAAGACCTGCTCTCTCTGAGAGGTGTTTTTTCCACGCTCCTGGGTGAGTAACTTTCTCCCGGCAGACACTGCTTGACTATGGAACCCTGGTGGCCCAGGCAGACGTCTCCTGCTTCAGCCGCCGCTCTTGTGATCCAGGGGGTTTCTATGCCCGCCTACCTCAGTCCCTGTGACTCGCAGGTTCGGGGCAGTTCCTGGTGAGCTGTGGAGCTTGTCTTGGGCCTACTCCTGGCTTTTCCAAGCTCCTGGGAGGGTATCCCTCTCCTGGTGCTAATCGGATATGGAGCCCTGTGGCCCAAGCTGAGGTTCCTGGCCGCCCGATCGGTCACCAGGCTATTAACCACATTAGCTTCCAGTCTTCTGGGCAGATAACAGGGTATGTATCCCTCTCTTTGAAGGAACAACCCTGTGTATTTAACATTCTGGGTTCTGCTAGTGCTTATCTGTGAGCACAAGAACGTTTGTGTTTCCTATAGCCTTAACTGCCTTCCAATGGGTGAGGGAAGGCACACTGCTAGGATAGAGGTGGGGACAGAGGACAAGGATAAATGTCATAGTTCAAGGCTGGAGTCATCCTGAGCCATCAAAAAGGATGAAGGATGGCTTCAATGCCCAGCCGGATAGAACTCATCTGCAAATCCTGGAGTCTATTGTGCCCCCTGCCTCTAGTCTGCTCACTTTGATGTACACTGATTGACAGCTGAACAGGATGAAAGCAAAAGACACAGGGAAGCTGAAGACACTGTAGCCAGGAAGAAGTCCTGTAGGGGCACAGCTGGGAGAGAGAATCCAGGTGCTGCTAGAGATAGTAGGTAGGGCCCCTGAGGTTGACAGGAAGGAGCTAGGTGACATGGAACAGGGTCTAAAAAGTCACCTGGTACCAGAGGACTACAGATGCCCTTGAAAATGCAAGTCAGTAGTTAGCAAGGCAGGCATTTTTCTCCTGAGGCCTATGTAGCAAGGAAGTCCTTCTGACACCACTGGACAGGGCCGTGTCTATGGCATGCAGCAGAGAAAAGCAGGAGCTGGTCCCAGAGCTGTAACATACTTCTATACCAGAGCCTGTGGTTGTTATTTTGTATGTCAACTTGGTATTAGGCTAGAGTCATTTGGAAAGAAGAAACTCCAATTAAGACCAGACCCCCCAACCCCACATAAGATTGTCCTGTGAGAAATTTTTCTTGATGGTGTGGGAGGTCACTGGGCAGTTGCTACCCTTTGGCTGGTGGTCCTAAGGGCCATAAGAAAGCAGACTGAGCAAGCCAGTAAGCAGCACTCCTCCATGGCTTCTGCTTCAGATTCTGCCTCCAGGTTCCTGCCTGGAGTTTCTTTCCTGACTTTTCTGGATGATGAACTACACACTATTAAGAAGAAGTGTGCCCTTCCCTCCCTATGTGGTTTTGATTAGGGTGTTAGAAATCTCGACTAAGACAAAGGTTCACACAGAAAATCGGGGTGCCTGAGGAGTGTGTTCAGGAGTTTCAGGCTCTCCCTGCCCATTCTGGGCTTTTCTCCTAAGCTAGCAGGTGCTTTGGACAGGAGATGGGACCAGCACTAACTTCTCTGTGACAGTGGGTGAAAGTCACCTCTGAGAAATTCTCCAGGAAGTGAAGATTCCTGAGTCGAGTTGGGAGGGATGTTAGAGATGCTACGGACCCTGGTAGTCCTCCAACCAGGGCCATGCTGTGCATCTGGAGAAAGTACAGGCTACAGACTGATGAGGAATCTAAAGAACAACTGGTCCAGTAGCAAACTGGCATGGTGGTGGCTAGTCTTTGTCCTCTTGATACACCCAGGGAAGAAGAAACTCACCTGAATAATTGCCTGTCTTAGACTGGCCTGTGGCCATATCTGTGAGGCGTTTCCTTAATTGCTAACTGTTGTAGGAGAGCTGAGCAAGCCAGCGAGGGCAAGCTAGTAAGCAGTGTTCTTCCACGGCTTGAGTTTCTACTGTGGCTTCTCTTGATGGTGGCTTGTAACCTGTAAGATGACGCGAACCTCCCCCACACATTGCTTTGGCCATGGCATTTATCACAGAAACAGAGAGATCAGAACACATGGTGGTCACACATGGGATCACACAGGAGGGGGGCCGTTCACCTCTCAGCTCATTCCACACCATTCTGAGAGTATAGAGAAGTCTTATTTGGAAGAAATAAACCCTTCACATGGAGGGAGTCTGTTCTCAGCACTGACCATCAAGTATCTCTAGGCTGGACTGCAGAGCAAGGAACAATAGCACCCACCAGTGCTGGTAGTGCTGCTCCAGTCTGTAGTAAAGTGGTGACCTGATTATGTACCATTAGTAATAGAAAATAATGGTATAATAATGCAATACATATATTACATATATCTAATATATAATATCAACATTATATATCACATATCTTTTAAATATATGATAATAATTAATCTTTAAGAATATACTCTTTTGGACAAAAAAACATATGTTTCAGAAAAATTGAAATGTATATCATGAAGGAAAGCCAGAGCAATTGTAGCCTGAAGTTCACAGCACAAAGGCAGGTTACCACACAGGTTGGCCTGTATCGTCCTCTCTCACCTCACTCCGACTAAACCTGCAGGGTCAGACGTAGATAAAGCAGGTTCCTTGTAGCTGGAAACTTTCTGCTCTCACGAAACTTGTCCAAGTAGGATTTGAAATCCTTTTTTAAAAACCTTATTAAAATATATGCTTTTCATATATATCCGATTTATTTTATCTTTGTTTCCCTCCCCTCTCTATTCTTCCCAGTCCCCCCCCCCCATCCCATCCAGATCCATCCCCTTTCTGTCTCTCATTAGGAAATGAATAGGCTTCTAAGGGATGATAAAATTAGATAAAAACTAATATCAGAATTGGGAAAAACTGTAAGAAGGAACCAAACTGAGGCCATTTTGAATAAAACTTTTATTTTGAATAGGGGTCAAATAGAGTTTAAGTTCCCAAGACCTCTCTGGGTAACTGACATGCTGCTTGGCAGAAAGAGACTTGTACGTAGGTAACTGACATCCTGGATGGCCAGTTGAGGCAGGAATGCACAGGGTCTGCACAGGTCTGTACCAGATGACGCCCTAGACACATGCCCTCATCCCTAACCCAGAAGCTACCTACAATTGATAAACACTTTCAAATGAAAATTTAGCTTCTTGCAAAGGAGTCTTCCTGGGGAAACAAACTACTCTAAAGGGTAGGCTACATGTCCATCAGTAGACGGCCAACAGAAAACAAACTCAGCAGCTGTATATCAATCATGTTGAATTAGAGGCCTCATTTTCCTCATGCCCTCCACCCCCTGGCTCTTATATTCTTTCTGCCTCTTCCTCCAGGGGATTCCCTGAGCCCTGGATCCTGATCCCCAAGAAAAGAGATTTGATAGAAATGCCCAGTTTAGGGCTGAGAGTTCCAAGATCTCTCACTCTCTGCATAATGTCTGTCTGCGGGTCTCTGTATGTGTTGTCATCTACTGCAGAAGAAAGCTTCTCTGATGATGGCCAGTCAAGGCACTGCTCTAGGAGTATAGCAGAATATCATTAGGAGTCATTTTTTTTTGCTATGTTTTTTGTTTGTTTTTAGAATAGTAGTATTTGGTTTTCCCATAGGTTTCTCTGGGTTATCTAGTCTCAGATTCTTGGTCACCCAAGCAGTGTTAGGTATGAGTTTCATCCCATGAAGTATGCCTTCAGTCAAGGATTTGAAATCTTTTTTGATCTCTAACTACCTGTGGTGCTCAGCCCTAGGTATCCCAGGCAAAGATGGCCAGACCCAATGTACAACACAGTGCAGGGTCAGAACAGGCATGGTGGGCACAGCTGGTTGTTGTTGGGAAAATCTAGAAAGACAGTAAGCATTTCACTGCTTGTTTTAAAGCTGAGACTGAATAAGTATATGGCAGAGTTGTTGTTGTTGTTGTTGTGTGTGTGTATATGTATGTTGTGAGAGAGACAGAGACACACACACACAGAGACACATACATAGAGACAGAGACAAACAGATAAAGAGAAAAGGAGACAGAGGCAGAGATGGACAGAGACAGACACAGACAGACATAGATACTAAGAGACACAAATAGAGACAGATATAGAGATAGAGAGAGACAGAGACAAAGATACAGAGTCAGTACACAGAGACACAGAGAAGGACACAAGGAAAGAGAGGTGGGGTTAGATTCAGGATGGTGACTCTCATGGCCACCATAGACTTTGAGATACGTTAGTTTCTCCATCTCAATCATTATATATTTTAAGATATCTGTGACTTGTTTAATTATTTATACATCATTTTCTCTGTAAGTAACCCACTCTTTTGGATACAAGTCATAACAGGTTTAAGGAAAATATAAAACCCATACCACAAATGAGGGCCCAAATAGTTGTGTCATGGATGAAGAGTAACCCTCATATCTACAATCCCCAAAGGACAAGCTGGAGCAGTGCAGCCAGAGCAAGGCTGTTGTATGCTCCTGTAGACTTCAGGTCAGCTACTGAGACAGGACCTTGCAAATAATGGTTCCCTTCAGAAAGGTTGGGAATGAACCGAGTGGCGAGTTCCCTCTCCCTGTGCGACTTACTAGATGCCGGGAGTCACCATTCACCAGTGGGCCATCTGTGCCTTGAGTGTATCCTTCACTCTGCGGTCCCACCCCTCCATCTGTAAAATAAGACTTTTGATTGGATAGCAATGGTTGCCATCATTAGCATCTCTAACATTTCCCCAACTTGACTCAGGAGCTTTGCTTCCCCATTTCTCAGGCATGAACCTTCACCTGCCAACTTGGGTGAGTTAGGCTTGGTGCTGCCAACTGCTTCTTCCACCTAAAGCACCTGCTGAGCATATATACCTTTAGACCTTCTCAAACCTTTCTGTTATCCCCATCTTCCTGGCTCTAGTCTGGCCCCACTGAGAGCCTCATGTAGGATAACTGTCAGTTTGAAAAATAGGATTCCATTAAAAGATTACTGTCTGCCTCCTTACTCAGGCTGTGAGATGGAGTCTAGACTTATTTGATTTGGTTCCAGGCCCCTTTCTAAGGAATGGGGAAGGATCCATTTATCACCGTGAGTGAGACGATCAGGAAGCTGGTTTCATTTGGGGCTTTGTGGATAACCTGGCAATGTGCTCTGAAATGTTCCCACAGGCAGGTGGTGAGCAGGGGAGATGTCTGAGTTATGCATATCAACTGTGCCAGAGTCCAGCAGCATCTGCCCTGAAGCAAGTTCATGTTGTGAAGATGAGGCCAGAGGTACAAAAGGTAAATTAGTAGGTGATTATGTGCTGTGTACCAGAAGCAGTGCTGTAAGGAGTCCTTTAAGCAGGCACTCTGGCAAGGTCTGAATAAAACACTCCGTAAACGTTCCCCAAATCCAGGTGTGGTAAGGACTTGATAAGAAGACACCCGATTTCCACCAGATGTATTGCTGGGATAGGATTCATCTTTAAACTGCAAACTGCTTTCTGCCTGTACAGCTTGGCCCTTTCTTAGCCTTTAAAAAAATAATCTTTTGTATAGGAGTGGTTTTGCCTGTATGTGAGTTTGTGTACCACATATGTGTCTGTGAAGGCAAGGACTGGGTGCCAGATATCCTGAAATAGCAGTCATGGGTTTTGAGTCACCATGTGAGTGCTGGGAACCAAACGTAGGTCCCCGTAAGAGCAGCAGGTGTTTTTTAACCATGGAGCGATCTCTCTACCTTACTATCCCTCCCCTCCCCTCCCCTCCCCTCCCCTCCCCTCCCCTCCCTTCCCTTCCCTCTCTTCTATAGAAATGAACTTATATAAATGTAGCCTTCATGTCTGGTTTCTTCCACTTCGAGTCCCACTTTCAAGGCTTACCCCTACATCAGCCTTGCTCTCACTTGTGTGGCTGAAGAACCACATTTCATGGCGCACCACGATTCACTGGCATTTCCATTGCTTCCTGTTTTGGTGGAATAATACTGTTGTTTCTATTTGTGCTTACATCTCTGCGTGTGAAAATCTGTGTTTTAATTTTTTGGGGTATGTCCCTAGACTTGGAATTGCTAAGTCAAAGGGTAAGTCTGTGTTCAACTTAAAAATAAAACGTAACAAAACTTCAAAACGTTTTCCATTAGCAGTTGCACCCACCATTCCATCAGAATGCAACTGAGGTTCTAGTCCCTGCCTCCTGTCCCTCTACCCCGTCCCTGAACACCCCCTCTTCCGTCTTGTTGCCTAGCCATCCTGTTGTCTAGGAAGTAATGTCTTCTGTGGATTTGATTTGCATTTTTCAAGTATGCATCTGGTTCTCCTGATCCCCCTGTCTCTGCTTTACCCACACATCAAAGGACAGAGATGAAAAGTCCTAATCTGGCCAAAAGGAATTGTCCAATATTCATTCCTGCTATGACCAAAGGGAGAGAGGCTTGCTCAGGTTCACTGTGTAAACATTACATTTAATGTAAAGGACAGGAGAGTGTGTTTAGATACATGGCAGGGAAGATTTCATAGAAATTCAGACCCAGCTCATTAAAATGCACTAGTAAAAAATGAAGTAAAATCCACGTTCTTATATTCCCACCCTTGCCCCAACTCTCCAATGGCATGAATAGTACCAGATCTTATATGTGCTATGATTTCTCCTATGTGTATGTACTTATGGTAAAGTTTAATTTGTAAGTTAGACGTAGTAAGAAATTGACAACAGTATCTAATAATAGAAACATTTATGCTGATCCCATGAAAGCATGACACGTAAGCACAGCCCCTCATCTCTCAAAGTATCCTCATACACTGCACTTGCTCCCAGTCCCTACCTTGGGATAATGTACGATGAGAGGAAGTTTATGTTATGTGATAAAGTGGGGTGAATGCTGTGTATGCTTTTGATTCAGCATTAGGCTACTATAGAGGGGTTACTAGAACAGAAGCACTGGAATACCAGGGCTGTTGATCTGAAAACTGGACTCCTAAGGTGCTGATGGGGGATTAGCAAGAATACACTGAATGAAGAGATCGTGCAGGCCCTGGGCAGGGTAGAGATAGATGACAGGAGATCACATCATGCCTCTTAGAACTGCACATAACTTAAAGCCTGGGAACTATTTATTTCTGGAATTTTTTATTTATTACTTTCAGACTACAGGTGAATAATGGAAACTCAAACCACAGGAGGCAGCATCTCAGGTAAGGAGGACTCCCACAGTAACCAGGAGATGGTGTGTGTGCACACTGCTGATAATGTAAATAAGCACAGTGGCTCTGAAGGGCTCACACCTCCCTCCTGACCCTTCCCAGAAGGCCGATATGTAGCCAGCTCTGGTTGGCTTGGGTCTGCTCCCTCAACATGGTTAGGGCAAAATCTGCACTGAGTCTATGGCTATCCTTGGTAACTGTAATTAACAGAACAATTTCATTTCACTATTTTACAGATGAAGTGTCAATTTTAGTCCCAGAGGGCAAGTGGCATTTCTTTTTAAATCTCTGAATCCTAGTGCTTGGATTATTGACAAACGTTTGTTGAAGGTCACCGTGCATGCATGCATCCGTTACTTATATATCTATAAATTCACCATCCATATATCCTGCCACCCATGTGTTCTTTCTATCTATCTATCTATCTATCTATCTATCTATCTATCTATCTATCTATCTATCTATCTATCTATCTATTCATCCACCTATACAAATATTTAATGATCCACTCATTCACCCACCCACCTATGTATTCATCCATCCATCCATTCATCCATCCATCCATCCATCCATCCATCCATCCATCCATCTTCTCCCATACATACATCCATGCAAATATTTAACTATCAATCCATTCTCACACATCTTGTTGGGAAAGCTGGAATGTGAAGCCAGGTACATACTACAGCACTCATGTGTCTGACTATGCTATGGCCCCTGTTTATGTGAACTTTGCATGAGTTGACTTATGTGACATAAAGGTTGGCTGGCACAGAATTTATTTAAAAGGTCTGCTGTGCTTGGTGTGAGCCTGAAATATCTGATTTGGCCACAAACAAGCCAGACGATCAGAGTAAAGACAAGAAGAGTCTTTAGGGATGCACTTGGCCATCTTCATCTTGTGTGGCCCATGACCTTGTTTCCTTGAACCTAGGTCTCTTCCTGCTCCCTTGCTACCCTCCTCCTAAGGGACTTTGTGTTCACACCCATTGCTCCAGCAATGAGCAGCTGTGTGGCTGTTTGGAGGCATGCATGTAAAAATGGAAACTGAAAGGGCTTCTGGGAGTCAGGTGTCAGGATTCCAGGGGAGGTGCAGCACATTACAATAGTTTAGATGCAATTTGCCCTGCAAGAGTTCCTATGTTAGGAGCATGGTCCTTAGTGTGGGGATGCTGAGAAGTGTTAACGCTTAGGGGGGTTCCCTGATGCCCCCTTCTTCTGCGTCCGGTACCTCAATGATATTGCTCATTCTCCAATGGACCATTGAGGTAATATCCACCATGAGGGTTTCATGGTGCTATACCCTTGAATTCTCAGAACTGAGTTAAATAATTTTTAAAAAATTAAATAAGGTACCTATTCCAGATAAACTGTAATAGAAGTAGAAAATTTACTACTATGCAAGGAACCTTACTATTAGGCTCCAAGACCACTAAAGCTTTCATCTAAGCTGCAAAAAGGAGTTGGTACAACTTATTTGTGGCTCTCCCTATAGCCTAAGCTATGGAAGCATATACATTGGATCTCCAGATGGATGGAAAGTAGATCCTATCTAATGTTTTCATTGGGAAAAAATTGACATTTTGCTTTTTAATTATGTGTATGATTGTGTTTCTGTATGTGGGTGTGTGTATGGAAGTGCAGGTGCTAGTGGGGACCAGAAGAGGGTGTTTGAGTCCCTGGTGCTGGAATAACAGGTACTAAACTTAAGTCTTCTGCAAGAGCAGTACATACCGCAAAGTCACCTTTCCAGTGACCAGTCCTTGAATTTTACATGAAGGAACCAATAAGGGTCAGGGAAGAAAAGTAATCTGGCCTGAGCTAGTATTTATAGCTAACAAATATGAGAAGAAAAAAACCAGACCAGGCGTCTGCTGTGACTTTAGAGGTGGGGTTATTTCTGTGGCTTCAGGTGGCAGATGTCCTTGGGATGCATCTCCTAGGGAGAGCCATGCACCAAATCCCTGCCCTCTCCAGGCTCTGAGCTCCAGGCACATCTGCTAATTAGTAGTCTAAAACAGATATCTGAGAGGCAGACAGGAGCCAGCCATCCCTTGTAGTGTGAAATGCTTTCATGGGAGGAGGGGATGGGGACAGTAATAGTAAGGGCCATGATTTATTGAAGACCATCACTAGCCAGGCTCTTCAAGCCAACTTCTTTACACCTGCCATTTTTGATTACTCAGCTCTCTTAAGATCTTTTAGTGCCCATGGCTGGATGATCTTGGGTGCCACTTTAAAAAAAAAGCAAAGCAAAAGCAAAACGAAACAAAGCTTTCATATACAATGAAACAAAACTGTGAGATGGGACAGATATTTTAGACTTTAATGTTTGCCCTACGCAGCTCACTATTCACAGGATGTGTGCTCTCTTTTATGTTGTACGGAATTATCCACGGAGAGGCTGCCAGTGGGGACTCCGTTAGAGTGGGTGAAGCCATGCGTCTAACATCCCAGCCAAGAGATTTTGAGCATAGATGATAAACACCACTGCTAAGTCTGGTCCATTAGGACTTCCCATCACCTCTTCTCCATGATGCTCAGAGAAGGGCTATGTAAACCTGGCCTGTGATACAGGAATGAGAATGTCTTGTTTAGACTGTTCATTCAACATTAACACTGCTCTTGAGTCTTAAACATTTTAGGCCTTTTTATTGAATAAGTAAAAAATAGCCTACTTGAATTTATATTCTATATGATTTTTAAAAAGGATTCATATATTTATTATTTTTATGTGTATGTGTGCCTTTGCATGAGTTTATGTACACCATGAGAATGCCTACGGAAGCCAGAAAAAGCATCAGATCCTTTACAACTGGAGTTACAGGCAGTTATGAGTAGCTCTGTGGGAGCTAGGAAGAGAAGCAGGGTTCTCTGCAAGAGCAGTGGTAAGCACTGCTCACCTCTCTGAAGCACTGAGCCTTCTTTCCAACCTCATTGAATTTATAGTCTAGTTATATTTAGTGTTTGTTTTTGGCATTCTCTATATTATTATCATTTTAACCCATCAGTGAACTTCTAAAAACATGATCTTATGCTGTATTTTGAGAGAATGACTATCGGAAGATTATTTGTAAAAGTATTATGTGGAACTTCTTCTTTCTTGGTGTTAGGTATTGTCAAGACCAGACCTTTGAGCAAGCTGGCCACCCTCTCTACCACTGAGCTGAATCCTTAGCCCCTCCCTTAGGTATTTCTAGACAGTTTGGTCTTTTAAGTGTATGTGTGTGTGTGTGTGTGTGTGTGTGTGTGTGTGTGTGTGTGAGAGAGAGAGAGAGAGAGAGAGAGAGAGAGAGAGAGAGAGAGAGAACACGAGAGCACACACATTCTTTGTGAATGCTTGTCTATAATGCACTGAGTTGCTCTAGTTATTGTAGGTTTAGGACAGATACATTTGAAAATCTGGTCAGGCGCCGCTCTTTGTTTCCTCTATACTATTCCAGGCTATTTTCATTTATTTGTTTTTTCTCCCACATAAACTATAGAATAAGTTTGTTTAGTCAAAAGAAATCATGCTAACACTTTGGTCAGAATTGTTTTGGATGAGAATTATGAAATCTTCACAACAATGAAAGTTCATGTTCAGGACTATGTATCTTTTATCTTATTTGAGCATCACAGAGATTTCTAAGCAGAGGCTTAATATTGTTTTCTTTTTAGAACAATCTCACACTGTACTTGTAAATTTATTCTTAGATGAGTTTCTTTTTAAATCCTTTTAATTCTTACTACAAATGACTTTTTTTTTTCTTCCAGAATATTTTCTGAATCCTCTGTGGTTTGTACAAGAATCTATTCAAATGAAAAATTTTTTTCTCCT
Organism: Uromys caudimaculatus; assembly: GCA_028551405.1. Lineage (NCBI taxonomy): Eukaryota > Metazoa > Chordata > Mammalia > Rodentia > Muridae > Uromys > Uromys caudimaculatus. The sequence continues at coordinate 74,148,941 of CM052708.1, read as the reverse complement.
AAAGTTTTTTGGGCATATAATCAAATCATTTGTAAATCAGGCTAAATTTGCTTCCTCCTTTCTACTACACTTTCCTCTTATTTTTTTTTCTTGTCTAATTGCATTGGCTTGTGCTTCCAGAACAGTGTTGGACAGTGAAGCTGGTTCCTGTCAACCCCTTTCCGTGAAGGCGGAGAAGCATGCTACAGGAGGCCCTAGCCAGGAAGGTTTTCTCTAGGAGCTGGGGAGGTGGCTCAATAGTTAAGAGCACTTGTAGAGGACCCGAGTTGGGTTGTCTGAACCCATAAGACGATTTGGTTACTACCTGTAACTCTAGTTCCCAGGGATCTGATGCCCTCTTATGGCCTTTGTGGGCACTGTATGTCTAGCCAGTCAGGTAATACACAGACACATAAAATAAATACTGTTTTAAAATTTAGATTTGTGACAGCAGATGCTGGCGAGGATGTGGAGAAAGCAGGAACACTCCTCCATTGTTGGTGGGATTGCAAGCTGGTACAACCACTCTGGAAATCAGTTTGGCGGACCCTCAGAAAAATGGACATAATACTACCTGAGGACCCAGCTATACCACTCCTGGGCATATACCTAGAAGATGCTCCAACATGTAATAAAGACACATGCTCCACTATGTTCATAGCAGCCATATTTATAATAGCCAGAAGCTGGAAACAACCCAGATGTCCCTCATCAGAGGATTGGATACAGAAAATGTGGTACATTTACACAATGGAGTACTACTCAGCTATTAAAAACAACGATTTAATGAAATTTGCAGGCAAATAGATGGAACTTGAAAATATCATCCTGAGCGAGGTAACTCAGTCACAAAAGAACGAACATGGTATGTACTCACTGATAAGTGGATATTAGCCCAAACATTTGGAATACCCAAGTTTCACTTTACAGTAACTGCTGGACTGAGAGTGAGGTCCCAGATGGAAGAGTTGGAGGAGGGACTGAAGGAGCTGAGGGAATCTGCAGTCCCATGGAGGGAGCAACAGTGTCAACTGGCCTGACCCCCCCGCCCCCGGTCCTCATAGAGGCTGGACCACCAACTAAAGAATACACATGGAGGGACCCATGGTTTGGACCACATATGTGGCAGAGGAGGTCCTTGTTGGCCATCAATGGGAGGAGAGGCCCCAGTAAAGGGGAATGTCAAGATGGGAATATGAGAATGGGTGGGCGGGTGGGTGGGAGGTGGAATTCCCTCATAGAGGTGGGGGAGGGGGAGGGGATAGGTGGCTTCCAAAGAGGAGACCTAGAAAGGGGGAAACATTGGAAATGTAAATAAAGTATCAAAAATAAAACAAAACAAAACAAAAATTTAGATTTATGTATATGATTTTGCCTGTATGTATCTATGAGTACCATGCATGTACAGTGCCAGAAGAAGCCAGCTGAGGATGTCAGATCCCCACTGGAACTAGATTTACAGATAGTTGTGAGCTACCATGTGAGTGCTGGAATTGAACCTGGGTCCTCCAGAGGGGCAACCAGTGCTTTTCACCACTAAGCCGTATCCTCAGCAAACAAATGTTCCTTTTAAAAAGGTTTTTCCTGAACCCTCATCCTGTTTGCTACATCATCTGTGACCCTCACCTGAAGTTGCCACATGCGTCCTTGATCTATGCATCCAAGAGTTCAACTGACTGAAGGTTAAACATGTTCTCTCTAAATTTGTTTCTGTACTAACCACAGATAGGCACTTTCTTCACTTCTCACTTTTACAACACTCAAATGTCTGGGCACAATAAACCATCTAGACACACGTTCAAACATACAGGTTCTGTGCACACACACACCTCACCTTGTTATGGGCTATATCATCCAAGGTTTTGATGTTCACAGAAAGCCCTGGAACAATGGCAGGCCCTTCATGAACACTGAGGAAGGACAGTCTCTCTCGTCACTATAGTAATTCTATATCCCGTCATATTACCAACATCCACTTTCCTGACAGGGATGCTGTGAGCTCTTCCAAGGCAGAGCCCTGTCCTCTCCCTCTGCTGTTTCCCTCAGCCTGTGCCTGGCCTGTCACACAGGTCAGTGAAAGTCAGGCTCAGAGATCTCCTCAGACTGCCCGTTTGGAAGGTGCTCTTTGCAACACCTATTACCTTTTACAGCGATTCCTGTTAAAAACTGTCTCCTGTCAGCTCAGGATCCTCACCCTTTCATCCAGACCCCTGTGACTGTGTCTTTCCCCCATTGTCCCTATGCACATATGGAAAAGGTGTGGAGAGGTTAGGAGAGTGGCTCAGCTCATGAATGGCAGAGTTGGATTGCACCACTGCTACGGTTCTTTCCACTGGGCTGTGCTGCTGCTTAGTTGGTTGTTCCTTAGAGCAGCAGCTGAGAAGATTTTCCACTTTGATAATGGATCATGACTTTTCTTCAGGGATGCCGACTGAGGGGCAAGGAGGAGAGCCATCTTGTCCCCAGAAGATGCTCTTAACTTAGCCCTTGCCCACAAAGAGTAGACTGTGTGAAAGCAGGCAATGTAAGGAGGGCTTCCGCAAGGTGATAGTGTGATGGAGACAGGACAAGCAACAAGCAGCCTGAAATGCAGGCCTCCACTGCTAGTGCCTCTGGAAACAGTGGTACAGATTTGGTGACATTGTGGAGGGTGACTCTGACCTGGCACACTGCTTACTGAGTACTTGGTAACCCTCCCTGCACACACAGCTCTGTTGTGGCTGTTTGGTTATCCTAAGAGAGATTAAGGAAACCCAGCCCATCTCATCAGGGGTCTGTGTTCTCAAAAGAGAAATAACAGCACCTACTGTGTACTCCCCCCCCCCCCCCATTTCAGTTGCTCTCTAGCCTATGGCACAAGTTGGCTCTGATGACCTTCAGAAATGGAGCCTCAGAGATGCAGGGGATTACAAGGTCCTTCCTATGTGTAGTATCAGAATCTGGGGTTCCAAACTAAAGATCTGAGGCCCATGCTCCCCGTGGTATCCATGGTTAAATACAACAGGGGGCCATTTCCAACAGGACAAAATGAGAAGAGGCTACCCCACCCCAGCCCCCATTAATGTGAAGGGAAGAGGTATTAGGAAAGGCACCAGAAAGAGAGCTAGCTCACCAAGGAAAGGGTAAACAGTTTTGTCTGGCTGTAAGGAGAGATGAGCAGGATTAAACCAAAGCTCTGCATTAAGACTAGCTTCTGAGTCAGCAACACTGAAGGCCATGCTCCTTGAGGGGTGACCTTGGCAAATGACGATGCCAATAAAATTTAGCCTACGTGTCACCAGCCACTCGGGGCCAGGCTGGATTCTGATCTCTCAGAGCTTTTCACTAACTAGCATTTACATTCTCCTCTTATTCCCCAGCCTGCTTCTTCCTCTAGTCCCTGTCAAGCTTATGGCCCATCCCGACTCCTTGGGTGCCTCTGCAGGTTTGTGTGTCCTTAGAAGTTCCCAGAGAGAGCCCACCACACGGTCCATGAAGAAGAGATCATTAATGTGGGTATCTGGCAAGAGGGTCTCCCAGCATCCTAGAAACCTGCAGGTCTAGGAAGATACAGAGGGAGCCTTACTGGTGGCTTTGAGTTTCCTTGGTCCTGGTCTGAGGCCTTCCTGTACCACTAGCTCCTCTCGAGGGAGCTAAATGGAGTGACTGCCCTGCCTCACAGCCCTCTGCTGCATGCTTCAATGTCACTATCAGCCTGGAAAATCTTGCAGGGCTCTGACTTTCCAAAGGCTCTGGCTGCTTTCCATTCCCATCTTCATCAGGAGCTCTTTAGCACGCAATCCAATATCCTGGTGAATGTCGCTGTGAAACCGAACCTGGTGTCAGCCACCTGGCCCTAATCCCTGTCAGTCTCCTGCCCTGCTCAGAGTTGACCCAGCACTGGCCTCCTGTGGCTAGATCTGAAAAGGACTTGGCCAGAAAGTAGCAGTTCATACCTACCAAGGGACGAAAGAGATGACTGAGAAACTGCTGCCCTTAGGAATCTGGATCCTTTTAATCTAGGTGACAAGTGATCTACAGACTACACAGGCCCTGGAAAAGGTGAAACCCCTATCAGGGAGCATCCTGACAGGAGAGGGTCCTGCCAAACTGGAAGTCCCAGGCTGAAGATTATAGAACAATAATGTGAGAGTCAGCTACCCTCAAGTTTCCCGAGGTCAAGGGCAGCAAGAACTCCCTAACCACAGCCCCTAACCTTTAATTCATGTGTGCTCTGGCCCATGAAGGCACATGTGTGGCTTAGAGGTTGACATCAGGATGTCTCCTTCTCTCATTTCCAGGGTCTTTCACTGCATCAGAGCCTCCTCTTTTCAGCTGGATTTGCTGGTCAATGAGTTCTCCCCAGGATCCACCTGTCTCCCTCCCCTCAATGGTGGAGTCACAGAGGAAAACCACATGGCCTTTTCTGGCTTTTTCTGTGGGCACTGGGGGTCTGAGCTCAGGTACCCATACTTGTTCACCAGGCACTTACCTTATCTGTTGAGACATCTTCCCCAGCCTCTGCTCAACCCTGTCTCAAAGAAAAAGAAACTCACACAAGCGTTATGAAGCCCTATTGCACATACGTACATGTACGCACTTGTACACACATGCTGTGCACGCACCCTGTATACATGGCCCTGCCCCTCGCTTCCCCAGTCATGACAACCCTGTGAGGCTATGCTTGCTGAGTAGTTTATCCAAAGGGACAGGGTTCTGACAGATGGGCATAGCCCTTGACCTGACCTTCAGAAGAACTTCAGTTAACGCCTACTGTCACCTTACACTCAGCTTGAGAAACCAAAAATAGCACCTCTTCTTGTCACCCAAAGAGTTTATGTAATAAGCAGGATCATCTCTACCTCTTGACTGCTTTGCATCCCCCTTCCCCTTTGGACACTGGTGTTTTCTTTCCTCTTCTGTCTCTCCCTCTCCCCCCTCCTTTTCCTCCCTTCCCTTTTCTATGCCACCATCATCCTCATCTTTCCCCGACTCCTCTCTCCTCTCTTCCCCTGTATTAGTGAATATTCTTGTTGTGACCAAATGCCAGACAAGACGCAGCTTAAGGGAGGGAGGGAGGGAGGTTCTGCCTTGGTTCACAGTTCAGGGGGCATGTCCCATCACACCCACAGAGAGGCGGCAGGGTCTTTCTCACAGCTGGAGAGAGAGAGAGAGAGAGAGAGAGAGAGAGAGAGAGAGAGAGAGAGAGAGAGAGAGAGAGGAGAGGCTGGTGCTCAGCTCAAGGTATAATGGCTTTCTTCTTTTTATTCAGCCTATAGACTGGTGCTGCTCACAGGCAGAGTAGAAAGTCCTCTGTGGACACCATCACAGACACGCATAGACAGATGTGTCTCCTAGGTGGTTCCCAAACCTAGTGGAGCAGACCATGAGAATAATCACCACACCACCTCCCTCTTCTCCCTTCCTTCTCTTCATCCTACTCTCCCTCCCTCTCTCTCTCTCCCCCTTTCTCCACTTTGCTTCCTTCTGAAATTGAAGAATGCCAGTTTTGCCCCCATTGTGCTTGTGAGAGTCTTAGAGTCTAGAACTGGTCCTCACGTTGAAAGGCACAAGTAGAGACCTTCTACCGTCCTTCTTCCTCGTTATCTTTTCTGTCTTCTCATTGTCTCTTTCTTGTTCATTCTCTTACTTTTTTATTGCCCAGAGAGCCCCGTCATACGTCCAGGCTGCTATCTTCTCAGTGTACCTGGAGGTTTCAGAGGTGAAACCACCTTCTTTCTCCCATTGCTAATGCTTTAGCTCATTTTTTTCCCTGTGAGCCCTGACTCCTTCTTTCTATGGGGGAGTATCTATATTCTAGAGAATTGGTTCTTCTCTCTTGCCTTCCTGGGACACATGCTTTAGGCATGGGATGCATGCAGGCCCTTTGGAAATGCTAACCAATAATTTGCTGAGAATTTTGTTTTTTGTTTTTTTTTTTAAAGAGGTCATTTCTAGTTGATTTAAAAGAGAAATATTAAGAAAGCGAAATAGAAAAAAAATGTAAGCAGGAGGCATTGGGATATGGGTTAAGAGTGTGGCTAGAAAGTGCATGTGTGTGTGTGTGTGGTGTGGTGTGTGGTGTGAGGTGTGTGTGTGTGTGTGTGTGGTGTGTGCGTGTGTCTGTGTTATGTGGTGTTGCATGTGCGTGTTTTGTAGCGTGTGTATGAGAGGGAGATGTGTTTCTATATGGTATGTGTGTGGTGTATGTGTTTGAGGTATGAATGTGGTGGGTACACATGTATGCTCGCTCTCACAAGTATACATATGGTACTTTGGATCCAAGGCAAAATTAGGCTCATTCAAATGTTTGCCGACCATCTGTGAGTAGGCATGTCTACACAGTCTTTAAATCACCCTCGTGTGGAATGCCCCCTTTTCACACAGGAACAAGCCCACGGTAATGATGGAGCCGAGGCCGGAATGCTAATGAGCTGTGCTGAAGAAATGATGTGAGAGCATCTTGCAGACTGTAATTAACACATGGCCTCCATTATATCCTATCAGAGTCCTATCTGCTGGCTGACAAGTGATTCCCCCCAAATAATCACGAATCTTTCAACATCTCCACATGAGGGCTAATTGCGAAGAGTTCCTGCCTAGAAAGGGCACTTGGAGCAATTTGGGGACAATTAAACAGGCACAAGCAGCCGCTGAGCATAGTTACCTGGTCTTGAACACATAGTGAGTGAGATGTGGCATGGGGAATGAGGCTTGGAGCTACTCTTCAGACTTCACCTGCCCGTTGTCCACTTACATAATAATCCTACGGCCACTGTTGATGCAGGGGAATGGGAGGGGGATGGAATGTACAGATCTGAAGATGGTCAGAATCAGCGGGGTGGTCAGGGCCAGCCCTGGATAAAGCTGTCTTTGTTGTGTAGTTTGTGTACTTAGCTTCGGCTCTGCTTTATGTCTTTGTTTACTGCACCGGCTCTCTCCACTTTGCTTCTTTGTTAAATTGAAGAATGCCACAGTTTTGCTCCCGTTGTACTTGTGAGAGTCTTAGAGTCTAGAATTTGGTTCTCAGATTGACGGGCTCAAGTAGAGACCCTCCAACATCCTTAATGTCTACCCAGAAGGCCAGCCAGGGTCCCTGCTAGGCTTGGCTGCCCAAGGCCCTGACAGAAACCTGAGAAATTAATTGAACTTCTGTTGGGCAGTTCTCTGCCCAGGCAATTCTCCAGCCCCCCTGTGGCTTTTGCATTTGTCTTGGAAGAGGACCAAGCAGGAGGAGAGTTTGGCCAAAGTAGGTAGAACTGAATCATAAGAGCCAACCAGGGCAGGCACGGCAGTTCAAAAGAGAATAGATCAGGTGGGTGGGGGAAGAAATTGCAGAGCATCAGTGAAGACCAGCTTCGCTAGGAGGAATGCACAGCAATACCTTAGGAGAGACAACTGGCAGCCATAGACAACACTTCCCAGGGAGATGAGCTTGGGTATCCATCCGTACACTGTGAAGATGAATCCTTTGCCACCCCACGGAGGGCCACTTGGATCTCTGCTGCAGGCAGAAACAGCCAGGCCATAGAGCCAGGTCCTGCGTCTTCTATCCAGACATCTTGTGTCCAGCAAACAGGGAGCATAGGGGGACAGTGATTAGCATTACGTTCAGCGCTGTGTGGCGGTCTTCTGAGAAGGGGGTACCAGTGGCTCCATACTTTCTTCCTTAGTGCTTTGCTTTGGGTATCAAAGAGGTGGTAACTCCTACTCCTAACTCATGAAATGGCTGCAGGGCTGTATGGTCAAGGGTGTCAGGAGGAACGTCATTTGCTCTAGGGTGGTTTGGGCATGTACAGAACAGCATAAGGATGCAGGTTACTGCCCAGAGAGTGTCTCAGGAGAAAAAAACCCAACACACCAGTATGTATAATTGGAGTCAGTAGCAGGGGTCTGCCAGAATACTAGACAGGGCAGTGGCTAGGGTCAGCACTGTTAACTTCTATCAGTTAGTTTTTGGTGAAGGTGCAAAGGCTCGCTTATAATCTTTGGGGACAAACACAGATATGGAAAGGGAGTGGTACCATATTCATTGCCTTCTCAGTCTATTGCGCACTGACCATCCGCTCTGTCCTCTGTAACCTCCAAATTGTCACAGAAAATAGGCAGGAACCATTCTGTTCCAGGGTGAGACTTGGCTCCTGGAACCTGGAGGCCAAAGTCTCCATATCACAGTGTGACTCACAACCCACAGGTGCAGAAGGTCCCTTTAGGCGGGCATTGTGACACCTCCTTCATATCCTACTTGGATGGGTCTTTATGGAGTTAAACAGAACTTCCAATGATTTTACCATAGAACTCTAAAAGGCTCTGGCATCCCTTGAGATACCCCAGCCAATAGTCCAATACTGATACCCACAAGCATCATTGCTCAGGACAGAGATCTGAGGAACTCTTCCCCTGAGCCTCTGACCTAAGCACTTGCTCATTTCTCATCCTATTCTGCAAGTCAAGGCCCACCAATGTCTGCTCACCCCTCACCTGCATCCCATCTCACCTCCAGGGGAAAGGTACTGTTCTCTCCCTGCACCCCTCATTTCCACCTGTTAAAATGCTTGATGAGGGTCTAGGAGTCAGGCTTCATGAAGGATGACAGGATATTCAGACTGAAGGAGAAGAAACACCAGGATGTGGCTGGTATGTGTATAGCTGGAAGAGAACATGGGGGTGGCAAGGAATAGAATTAAAACCCACAGATGGGAACTGAAGGAGAGAAGCTTCTAGGTCAGGAGAAAGACACAAACAGCTCCAATGTTAGGAGTCAAGTAGCCTTTCAAGTGGCTGTTTCTAGACTCTGTCGCCCACAGCACTGCCACCACAGCCTTCCTCACTTTCTGCAGTATCTCTGAGCACCTGCTCTCTCTAATCATCCTCACTGTCTCTGTCAGTGTCCTGTCCACTTATTGACACCTTAATCTCCCTCCTAGGCCCCTTCTCCCCATCCTCCACTCCTATAACTTGTGAGTCTCAGGAGCTTAGGGAAAAGAGCCTTCACAAGACGGTAAGGTCTGAGGAGAGGGCACCAAAGGTGAAGGTGTGCATAGTGAACTGCTGGGCTTAAAAGATAAAGAATTTTCTGGTTGCAAAAATAAATTCCCTATGCTATATCTACCATCTAGACTCATCCTTAGTCAAGGAAGAGGATAAAATAACTCATTTAGTCCCATGGTGCCTTCTGAACCCCTTGGCTCCACATACCATGAGACAGCCCACAACTGGTACCCTTCCAGCATGCCCACACAGAAAGATGTGTGTGTGTGTGTGTGTATGTATGTATGTATGTATGTGTGTGTGTATATATATATATATATATATATATATATATGTATGTATATATATGTGTGTGTGTATGTATGTATATATATATATATATATATATATATATATATAAAATAAGTCGTTCACAAGTTTATGTGAAACTGTATTTCCCCTTCCTCTTTCAGAAGAATTTTTTTTCCTGCAAGCCTGCTATCTCATCCTTCAATGGAAGTCTTTGTTCTTATTGAATGGTTATTATGGTTCACAGTGCAAGCTGGGGGCACTGCAGGAAGGATATCAGAAGGTTCTGTTCCCTTTTAGTTATGCTACCTGAGCACATGCCAGTACAAATCAGAGTGGGCTGGGTGTGGGCAGCAACTGCCAATGAGTACCTAGTCTTAGCCTGGGAAGGTGAAAACAGTCAGGAAGAGGATGGGGATGATGGTTCAACAAGGTCATTGTCTCAAATATGCAAATACGCAAATATGCTCACTGCTACCGAATCGAACACATGTGTTTAGAATGCCAAAGACAAAAGGAAAGAGAAGAAATAGTGGCTAAAGTTAGCATCTGTTGATGTGAAGGGAGGTGGTTAGTGGAAACAACAATGGAGAATCTTTAGATTGCTTCCTTAGATGCTGCTTGACAGTGTGCCAAGGGTATTAGCTTGCTTTTCAGGCTCTGCTGAATGCCCTGACTGTAAGTGACTTGAAAGGTTTCTTTGGGTTGCAAGAGCCATCATAGTCCACCATGACAGGAGCCCTGGGCAGACTCAAGACAACATCCTGAAGAGAGGAACTGAAGCAGAGACCTTAGAGAGTGCTTCTTACTGGCTTGCTCAGCCTACTTTCTTACATAATTCAGGACCACTTACCTAGGCATGGTGCTGCCCACAGTAGTCTGGGCTCTCCCACAATTAAGAAAGGAAATGCTCCACAGACTTTCTCCAAGCAATCCGATGGAGGCAATCCCTCAGTTAGGATTCCTTCTTCCCATATGACTCTAGCTTTTGTCACGCTGACCAGAAAACCAGACATAGCTAACCAGCACAGGCACCATTCCAAAAGACAGTAGTCAGCAATGCTGACCAGGGCCACAGGTGCTCAGGTGCTTTGACTTAATAGTACACTTCTGAAAATGTACTCATTTTCCTTTAAATGTACAAAATGGTAATGACATCCTAGTAATGCCAGGAACAACGAAAGACTGACTTTTGGAAGACCTCAAGTGTTTATATAGGGGAAGCTATTAAAATGTGATAGTGCTCTACTGTGGAATCTGATATGACTGTTTATGAGAAGGAGGGAGGGAGAGAGGAGGGTGGAAGGGAGAGACTTCCTGTATTAATCTTCAAAAGTCTGCAGTAGGATCTGTCCATAGTAAGATTTATGTAGTAAAAAACATCAAAGAGCAAAATTGCATGAGCAGAAGAGAGACACATTGAACGTGTTTGTCTGCAGAAAGGAGCACTGGAGGATAGGAAGGGGGTGAAGACAGCAGGCTCTGCAAGATGAGTCGGGAAGATGGGGAGGTGTATGCTGGCAGAAGCGTGGGGTGAGCTAGACTCTCATTGCATAATTACATATATGGAATTTCTGAAAAAATGAGAATAGCCTCTTTTAAGATTTGTTTTTGAGATCACAATCCAATTACATTTCTCCCCTTCCTGTTCTCCCTCCAAAACCTCCCTCATACCATCCTCCCTTGCTGTCCTTCAAATTCATGGTCTCTTTTCTTACCAATTGTTATATGTTATTGCAGGCATATACATATGGGTATACACCTATGCCCATACAACCTGTTCGAGTTGTACAATGTTACTTGTAAGTGTGGTCTCAGGGATAACACTTTGTCATTGGAGAACCAATCAGTGTGTTCTTTGCTGGGAAGGACCACCTCTTCCTCTCCCAGCCTTCTTCAGTTACCTACGGGTTTTCATGGAGGGCTGAGGTCTTGTGGATGACTTTCCCCCATCCAGTTTGGCATGTCTATTGGTGTTCTCTTTGTTCTCCTCACATGTGGATGGTCATGTTGATGAGATTTCATGGGTGCAGCTTCCGACGTTACTAGGAGACACAGTCTCACATCAAACTCCCTGTTCCTCTGGCTGTTAGAATCTTTCCATCCTCTTTCCCACTATGTTCCCTGAGGCTTGGGTGTGGGAGCGTTTTGTAGAGGTATAGACTGGGACTGGGCTTCACAATTCTGAACTTGATTTGGTGTGGTTTTCTATACTGGTCCTCTCATCTGCTGCAAAGAGAAGTCTCCTTAATGGGGGGGTGCAGACCACATTCATCTGTGGGTATAAGGACAAATGCTTAGGGACTATGCTTGTTTAGTAAATTAGTGATTTTAGATTCTCGTCTAGACTTAGCTAGCACTGAGTAATTGGCTAGGGTTCCAGGATCATGCATGGTTTCCCTCTTGTTGAACAGGTCTAAAGTCCTGTAAATTAGAATCTGTAATTTACAGAGATTATAGTAGAGAGCTGTTGGTTACTGCCAAGGCATGTGTGTCCTTGTCATGTTGGTCATTGATATGGTTCATTGAGCTCATAACTGGGTTAGATTGTTGGTTGCATGGTCTTCTGGTATCATGAAAGCTAGTCCCGCGGGGACAAGCCATTCAGATCAGTTCCAGTTCAGGGGTCTCTGGGCCCTGTTGGAAGAGTTTTTAGAAGCCCTAAATTGCCTTAGGCAATTTGGTTGTTGCAGGAACATAACTCAGAGATCACTAGGTAGTATCTCACATTATCATGGATGTGGTCCATTATTGGCTGAAATGTCACTCCATTGTGCATGACTATACTATCAGTTTCTACTCTCAGGGCTTACTAGACCCCAGCTGCTATGTTACATCCTTCTGTTGTCTTCTCTCTAAGGACATAATTATCTTCAACCTTCTAGATATAGATGGAGACAAACCAGTTCAAGGTCCTATCTCTAGAAGGTCCTGTGCTGGAATTTGAACCTAGATTCATCTGGCTATAGGTACACACTCTTGGCTCTCCTGTTCTTCCATCCATACTAATCCCCAAAAGCAGATTTTATAGGGGAACTTGTTTTGGTTTGTTTTATACTTCACAGGACTTCTCTGACTTGACAAGGGCATTTTTCAGGAAAGCACATCGCTTTCAGAGTCTTCTCCCTGTAGCATTCTTGGAAAAGCAGACGATCTCAATAGCAGCCAGTCTGCCACAGGCCTTGTGATCATTCTAGTTTCAGGAGGTGTTTATGCTATTTTTTCTAAAATACCTGAATAAGTGTATGATTAGACTTGTGGTTGCTCTTGGCCCTCCTCAAATACCCGTATATTACCATGCTGGCTCCAATACCCTGCATGGGGCCCAGAAAATGATGTTACATGAACACATCTTTAAACATGATAATTATTTAATAATAATTCAGCATGAAACGTTTCAAATACGTGTGTGTGTGTGTGTGTGTGTGTGTGTGTGTGTGTGTGTGTGTGTGTGCGTGCACGCGTGCATGGCATTTTCCTGTGTTTGATGATCTCAAAGCCAGGCCCTCAAAACTGCAACTAGAGTCGAGTAATTACATAATCTCAGAGGTGGCTCCACAGTCCAATAAAAATTTGGTCATAAAAATAATTAGATTGCAAGCTATTTAAAAATGTTGTCCCAAGGGCACAGACACAGGCTATTCTCTGACTGCCTTCAGAGGGAGGATTCCAAGTTGAGAACAAGCTGAGAAAAAAAAAAAAAAACGGTATTGAATTTAGGGATAGAGATAGCAAAATCCATGTCTGGGACATAAGCCTATTGCTGGTGGGGTTTACAGAAGGAGGCAGACCCTTCTCTAAAGATTTTGTGGGGCTGTGAACTGCAGTGGGTGCATGCTTTCCTAGTGGAGCCCTTGCTGGAGACTTGTCTCTCACAACAGTTTACACGTATGACTAGAGATCAGGGCACCTGGCATGCTAATGATTCCCTTAAGAGGAAAGTTATGGGATATCTTCTGGATGCTGAAGGGCCAGTTTGTTTCAGGACAAATGTCCCTATTGTGCTGCACGACATTCACCCCCGCCAATTTCCCACAGCTGGTCTGGCACAGGTGTAGCTTTAAGGGTAGAAGAAAAGTGTGTACATTTGTTTGGGCCAAAGTCAGCAGCTGAAGTATCCTGAAATGTCATCTTTCCCTGGAGCAGAACTGTCCCCTCCCCCAGGGTGAAGATGAGAAATCACTGTCCAGCCAGGTACGCTAAATCAAGTCTTCTGTAAGGAAGAAACTTCCTGATGAGATTTGTTCGTGGGCAAGTCGGCTTTCCCTCTCCGTGACAGATATCTTGAGACTCAATGATGTGTTGTTCTACAAAGATGTCACTGGTGACTCTGTAATAGGACAAATCAACTCTTTTTCTTTCTCCATCCTTCCTGGACACCAAATATTTCAACCTCTAGACGCCAAAATGTGTATTGATTTTTTTCCCCTTATACCAACCAGATCTCTGACACCAACTGAGTGTGCTATAGTTCAATTCAGTTCTGACACTGTTTGGAGTTAGAGTTATGTCTACCAGCTACCAGCTCAGCCCTGTCCTCCAGAGCGGCCTTGCTTCAGACACACGTTGCTTGACCCATGTTATGACCTCTATTTACAGATTTGGCTACTGGCTACAGATTTGGAGGTTCCAGAGTCCCTCTGTGAGTTCAGTACTATGCTAGACACCTCACAGAATTCAGGGACATACTTTCTTGTTTTCCATTTATTATAAAGGACCTTGATATAAGGAACAAAAGGAAAAAGGAAAAAGGAAGGAAGGAAGGAAGGAAGGGTGAGCCCCCAGATGGAGGAGATGTACTTGCAAACACAAGACATTGGGGGTTGGGACATGAGACAACTGGTATAGAACTCCAGAGTCCCCCACAATAGAAATGCCACCTGCCAGTCACCTCCTAGTGTTCCAAAATGTGGAAACTCTGGGAACCCGGAGTCCTCATGGGAAAACACAAATGGTTAAATCACCAGACAATGGAGCCCCAGAAGCCCCAGCCCGCTTCTTCCGGGAGGTCAGGGAGTGGAGTTGAAACTGCCCACCTTCTAACTACATGGTCATTTCCCTTGGTTATCAGCCAGCCACTGAGGCTTTCCAGGAGCCCTTAGCCATGATTCAACTCATTAGCATACAAAAGGGCTTCATTTTGGAGAAGGTGGAATAGGAGCCAGGAAACCACTTTGGGGATGAAATATCTGTTTCTTATTGTCAACCATATTCTTGAAGGCTATGATGGGAACAGGAAGGGCTCTGACTAAACAAGACATTCATTTGCATATTCCATGGGGATTTTTGCCAGAAGTGTTGGGAATTCTGACTCCCTCTGTTCCTGTTCTGGTCTGTCACTAAGGCTCAGAGGTCCCCCAGGGTAGAGGGCATGGTTCCTATTGGCCTGGGCTGTGGGCCATTTCTCTTTCCTATGGCAACCTTTAGCAAATCCCTCAGCATAGTGCTGAGCCTGGGACATCGAAGGTTCTTGATCTTGTTCCCCTCCAGCTCCTGTCATCTCTTTCAGGGAATATGCCTCTTAAAGATGGGAAGTGAAACGTCTGTACAGACACCATTCCACCTGCAGCTTGCTACTGGGAAAATGCTGATGGGCTTGCAAGAGGAACTTGGTGACCCTATCTGACCACAGAGTGCTTGGTAACACCTCCAAGGTCTTCCTTGTGTCCCACTGCAGGCTAACCAGATACATCAAATCCCACAAAGACTGTGATTGGGCTGCTTCCTGGGGACACAGATCATCTGCGTTTCTTCAGTTTGGGACCAGGAATGCAGAGCTAGGTTCCACAATGGCAGATGAGTACAGATGTGGCAGACTGGCTGGAAGAATGAGTCTGTGTTGGTCTCCTACTGTGAGCCTTTGTCCCACCATTTCCCTGCAGTCCTCAAATTCAAGCTTCTCAACATTGTTTCAAACAAGTCACCAATTCCTTTCTAAAAAATGTGTTACATTCTTTTAATTATTTTTAATTAGTTTTTTACATCCTGACTGAATTTTCCCCTCCTACCTCTCCTCCCAGCACCCCCATTCACCCCTCCTCCCTTCTCTTCAGAAAACAGTAGAGATCCCATGTCTATCTACCAAACAGCATATTAAGCTGTAGTAGGATTAGGCACCTCCCATTGTATTAAGGTTGGAAAAGGTAACCCAGTATGAGGACAGAAGTACCAAAAGCCGACAAAAGAGTCAGAGACAGCCCTGTCTCCCACTGTTAGGAGTCCCACAAGAAGACCAAGCTATGCAACTGTAAACGTCTATGCAGAGGAACCAAGTCAGACCCATGTAGGCAGGCTGATTGTCGGCTCAGTCTCTGTGAGCCCCTATGAGCCCAGGTTAGGTGGGTTTTCTTATGGTGTCCTTGGGAAGAGGGGGTTCTTTTGGCTTTGAATCTCTGCTTTTTCCCCTCAGGATTCCAGCAGCAGCAATACCTAGCAAGGAAAAATATCTCCATACATGGCCAGGTTGGATCTGGGTTGAGAACCATTGCTCTGATGCTCTGATGGAGTGCCCACGTGGGTGACTGGACAAGAGTTCAGCCTTCACTCCACCGCACATGCTTTCTTCCTCCCTGTCCTTTGTCAGAAAAGTCTCACCTTCCTTCCACTGAAACTTTCTCTCCGAAACCCCTCCCTTCATGTCCTTTTTTGCTGCTGTCCCCTCTGGACCATTGCTTCACTCCACCTCAGCATCCACAAGGAGGTTGACCTGAAGCCTCAACTCATGAATCTGTTTTGAGCTTCCAAGGATCCAGGACAAAACTTCACTCTAGCAAGCATCCCCAGGGACCAATTCAGTACATGGCATATAGCTATACCCAGGTGGCATTTCTTAATTGGTCCTGAACAGGAGACCTACATAGCTAAAAGCAGACTATGGAACGGGTGCTCTCTGAAGGGCTGGCACATCCTGGCTACTTAAGATGGTTGGATATGAAAGGCCTCAATCTTTCTGAACAGATCAGGGAAAAAAAAGCGCCTGGGGCTAGGAAGATGCCTCAGTGGGGAAAGTACTCACTGTGCAAACAGAAGGACCTGAAGTTGGATCTCTAGGATTCACATGGAAACTGAGCACCAGAATCAGACATCTGTAACCCCACAGCTAAGGGGTGAGCAAAGAAAAGTAGATCCTGGAGGTTTACTCTCCAGACAGCCTATCAAAGATGCTGTGTTCCAGGTTTACTGAGAGACCTTGCCTCAAAAAACCCTTCTTTATGAAAAGTCATTACTTTGTAAACTAATTAAAAATATTAATTTAAAATGTTTGAACAGAGGCACCTGGCATGAGTGGATAATGCTCTTCCCCAAAGCTTAAGGTTATTAAATGAAAATTCTAGTACCAGGTGTGAGGGTCCCTCCCTACAAGCTGTTGATTAGGAAGGCTCCCGAAGGCCCCTAAAACAGAGATAGAGCATGAGACCCCATGATTAAAGAGATCACATACTGTGGGTTACAAGTCACTAAATTCAGATGGATCTGAGTTGGGAATTTTCTGCCTGTTGGCAAGCTTTCATAGTGCCAGAAGGTACACTATGCAGCTGCGGGGAGAGGAAAGTCATCAGTTGTCACACCCAACTACAGACCATGTGAACTGCAGTAATAACCAACCTGGAAAGATGTACCTAACGGTGCAATGGTGGTATGACTATCATGGGGGTAACTACCTGCTTTCTGATTAGATTTTCAGTCCACTCTTCAGGAGAGAACTCATGCCTGGTCTGTAAGCCTGGGCAAGAGCTCAATGGCTGGGGGCGGGGTCATAGACTCTAGAAGAGAACCTACTGCTGCTGTCTTGCCCAATGGAGTGCTATCAAACTGCTTTCTAAATACTTAGGTTTATAGCCATAAGTGGACGCTCATCTCAGCCTTCGTCAGAGAAGCTTTCCTTGTGCAGTGGGTGGTGGTTAATGCAGAGACCCACGAGTGGTCAGGGTGCAGAGAATGAGTGTCTGCAGAGTGCTTGCTCAGTCCTAACTGAGCACATTCTCTCACCCCCTTCAAGACTCAGGGACCATCGTGGAAGAGGTGCAGAAAGAATGTAAGAACCAGAGAATGGCCCAGAGTGCTTCAGAGCATATCTGATCACAACATGGCCATTGCACTCAGGAACCCACTGCAGCTGTGGTTACTTTCAATAGGCTAGGCACATTTCACCATGGGTGGAGGAGGGGCGTATGGGGCCCCATCCGTCACTGAGAAACTATGGACAGTAATGGGAGTTGGGAGAGAGAGAGTCATCTTTTTCAGCCGTGTAGCTACTGGTAAGATGCCAGCGTTCCAGGAAATAGCTTCCTACTCGTGCTCACACAAGCAGCCATAACTGAGCCCAGGAGATTTAAAAAAAAAAAAAAAAAAAAAAAAAACCTGAAAGGATTTCAGAGTAGGTAGCTTGTTGGGAAGAAATATTTTAGTGGGAGAGGAGGGACTGAGAAAGGATAGTAGGGGGTGAATTATTGGCTCTCAAGTTCTTGTTCCAAAGATTTGAATGACTATGAAGAAAAATGGTCAGTTTTCTCCACATACAGCAGTGACTTGAGCATCATTAATTTGTATGTATCTTGAGAACTTGCTCTAATGAAGTTCTGAGTTTGATACTTGCAGAAAGAATGCAGCATTTGAAGGGGAAGTAAAAAAAAAAAAAAAATGTGGCTTCCCACCAGTTCTGTTGTGTCAGGAGCATCGGGCTCTCTGGGCAAGTCCCCTGACCTCTAAGACCTCATTTGTAAATGAGACCAGAAAAATGTCTTGTGGTTTTGAGTAATCTCTTTCTCCAGTAGAAGTGGCTCCCCCTAACATGGCCAAAGGTTGATTGTGGGTGTTTGTGACACGCCATGCTCTAGGCTGAGGAGGCATTTGACCTGTGCTGGGCCAGTGATCAAGCCTTCTGAATTCAGCGCAGGACCGGAAAGTGGGCATATAAGCACAGCATGGCCCAACAGAGTCTGTCACTGCGGTTTCTGATAGGAGCGACTGGCATCTCTCTTTACTCATAACTCAGACTGATTGGAAGTGGGTCTCTGTCATCCACAAAAATTACATAGAACACAGGGAACCTTCATGGCAAGGTTTATTTTAGTGATACCATGAAGAAGCAGCCAGCATTTCCAGGTTTGGGTTCTGTGTACGCAGATTCAATCAAGTATGCATTAAATTTTTTTACAAAAGGTATCTGTACCAAACATGTACAGATATTTTTCTTGTCATTAGTCCCCAGACAATACCATATCCTCTGACTGTTTAAATAGCACTAAGCATTGTGAGTTAATTTGGAGAGGATTTAAAATAGGGTGTATCGTATGCAAATACTATGCCATTTTATTTAAGGGAATTGAGCATCTGTGAAGCTTGGTGTTCTAGGTGGATTTGGAACACAACCTCCGTGGATTCTGAGGGATGGCTATATATAGGATAGCTGTCGTGATGTCTGCAATCTACATACCCAAAACTATACACTTAAAACCACAATGGGGCTGAGGAGATCACTCTGGGTAAAAGTGTTTGCTACACAGGCCTGAGGACCTGAATTGAGATCCCCAGTCTCACAGGTGTAGCTGCACACATCTGTAACCTCATTGTAAGGGGCGGGGCTTGGAGACAGGAGAATCTCTGAGTCTCACTGGTCAGCCAGTAGTGGTAGAAAACACAGCAAGCTCTGGCTTTACTGAGCCACCCTGTCTCAAGAGAATATGGTGGGGTATGATAGAAGGCACCAAGTGTTCTCTTCTGGTCTCTCTGTGCAAGAAGGACCCTGTACCCCACAGGAGCATACATGGGCATAAAACACACACACACACACACACACACACACACACACACACACACACACAGACACAGACACACACACACACACAGACACACACACACACACTCTCTCTCTCTCTCTAAAGAGGAAAAAATAGCATACTGAGCCAAGAGGATTATGAAATTTGAAAGTAGCCTGTGGTGCATACCAAATATCTACTTTAAACACGAAACAAAACCCCAGACAAACTGCAAACAAAGCCACTACCACCAAAACCCCACATGGTGGTAAGTGAGGCAGAGACAGCCTTTCAGCTGACTTAAAACTTTGAGATGGGTTAGGCCCCTTCTCTTACTAGTGTCTTTGTTCATCAGGTTTGTTCTTCTCTCAACAGCTCCTTTCCCACCAATTATTACATGTTTGTCCATTCTATATCCTTGTGTGTGTGCACATGTGTGGTATAAGTGTGTGTGTGTGTGTGTGGTATGTGTGTGTGTCCATGTTTGTGTGTATGTATGTGTATATGATATATATGTGTGATATACATGTATGCATGTATGTTTGGTATATTTGTGCGTATGTGTGGTATATATGAGTATTCATGTGCACACGTGTATGTGTGTGGTATGTGTGTACATGTGCACGTGCACATATGTATATGGTATATGTGTATGGTACAGGCACATGTGTGTGGTATATGCGGTACCTGTGCGTATGTCTGTGGTATATCTGCATGCGTTTGTGTGGTCTATGTGCCTATGTGTGTGGTTTATGTGTGGGGTATGAGTATGTGTGGAGGTCAGAGGTTAATCTCGGGTGTTTTCTTTTATGGCTCACCACCTTATCTTTTGAGACAGAGCCTTTTCATTGAATATGGAGTTCACCAATTCATGTGGTAAGCCTCTGGGAACTGCCCTCTTCCCCCATATAAATTTTATTTATATGTTTATGAGTGTGCAAATTTACATGGACCACATGCTGTAGATGCCATCAGAGGCCAGATCCCCTTGGAACTGAAGTTACTGATAACTGTGAGAGGGCTGGATGTGAGTGCCTTGAGTCAAACCCAGGTCTTCTGCAAGATCAGGAAGCATTCTTAACTGAAGAGTCATTGTTTCAGGCCTCTGTAGTTTGATTTTTGTTTTGACAGGGTCTTGTCCAGCAGCTCAGGCTAGTCTGCACCTCACTGTGCAGCCCTAGCTGGCTTTGAACTCAAAGCAATCCCACTGCCTCAGCTTCCTAAGTGTGCATGCACCTTAGCACCCAGTATTTCTCTATTTTCCTAAAGTTTATCTGGTCTGATATGGGAATTCTGAAACTGCTTTCTCTTGGTTCAAATTTGTCTGGTGTATCTTCCCCCTGGGCTTCTTCTTTCTATTTTTCTGGGTGCATAAGTTATAGTTATATTTCTAGAAAACGCCCCATTGCAATGCTAGGCAAACATTTCTTTTGATTGGTGAGATGGATTCATTTGCATGTACTGTAACCTCAGGGGAGTTTGGCTGTATCTTAGCATTTTGTCTTATTCGCTTTATCATACTTTAGGCTCTTTCCCCTCCCTCTATTTTGCTGTCTTTAACATTTTCTTTTTCATTGCCTACAGATTTGGAAGTCATACATTTCCTTTTTTTTTTTTATTGTTTCAGAAGTTACTTCCAAAATCTTAATATGTTGACTGGCTTCACGATATTAACTCCACTCATAATTTAACCCTGATGTAACACTGTTTAGTAGACTATTGCTAACTAGCATGTTGGTTCAATTTTGCTTTGACCCAGATCTTTAATAATATGGCTACTTTAGAAACCAGTGCTGATTTACACTGCCTGTGGTGATCTGAGCTTCGCACATCCAGGCTGTTCATTCCCTTTGCGTTTTGCTTCCTTCCTCCTTAAGTTTGTCCTCTGGATATTTTTTCATTTCTGAGGATGACAGTCTGCTCACCTCTCTGTATCTAAAGATGCTTTATTTTAAGCTTGTGTCTAAAGCTCAGTGCAGTTGAGCATAGATGTCTCAGTTGATGCAGGTTTTCTCTGTCCTTTGAGGAGAAGCATATCCCTCTGCTTCTCCAGCCACCCGTTACTGTTCTCATGCTGTCTAACCACCATTCCTTAGATTATGTTTTGTTTTGTTTTTGAAGCAAGGTTTTACTATGCAGCTACGGCTAACCTGAACTCAGAGGGATCTGCCTGCCTCTGCTTCCTGGGGGCTGGATTAAAGGCGCATGCTATTACACCCAACAAGGCAGTTCTGTTCTTCTTGTGTGTGTTTTTGTTGCTACTTTTTTGCTTTTTGTTTTGCTTTGTTTTGTTTTGAGATAGTCTCATTATGTTGCTCAGGCTGGCCTTTAGCTTACTACCCTCCTACCTTGGCTTCTATAGCACTAGGATTACAGGTATGTGCCATCACACCTAACTGCATAAGGTTTTTAACTTATTTTCCCTAGCACTTGTGCCTAGAAGTTGCTGGCCCTTATAGTCAGCTCCTAGCCACCATGTGCACTGCTCTACTTCCGCTGTGGTCATCTTCTAGAACTGTTTGTGAGGTGTCTGGCTCTCCTCTCCTTATCATTAAGATTCCATTTGCTGAGGGCATGTTTCTCAGACTTTTGCCTATTTGGCCAGTCACTGAAGGCCAACTGAGATTTAATATGCTAATTATCCTCCAAGGCAGCCATATTTTAAAAATCTGTAATTCTTATTTGGCATGTTGGTTTTTCTTTTATGGCTCTAAATAATTTTCACTGGGGTAGTCTTGTGGTCTCCGTCATATTCTTGGCTTGCCACAAGTTAATGTTGATTCCACACAATTTAGCTTTCTTTCCGTATCTAGAAATTTCCCCAATGATGCAGATATCTCCCCATGGGCTTTTCATCTTGGATTGAGTATGTGTCCTCTCTGTTTTTATTCATGGTAGTTTAATGTGTGTTCATGCACATATTAGATGCCCAGGAGATACTTGTGTTTGTTGACGATACAACAACTGCAAAAAGACACTAGATCTGTTGTGTAGCTTTTTGTTTTCAGTTCAAATTAAAGTGTTCCATCAAGGCTTAGGAAGTACACACAGCTTGTAAGTCTCATGAAGCCCCTGAAACTTAGAAGATTCATGATTCCCCTTTCTAGGGTTATATCTGCAGTAGCCATTGCTGAGGAGAGGAGGTTCTCTGACCAGAGAAGCTGCCTGCAAGTCCTACAGGGAGCTCAAAGGACAAAGAGTCTTGGAGTCACCACCCACGCTGGGTGGGCATTTCAGTAATACAGCTGCCTCTGAGTCACCTCTGCTTCTGTAAGTAACATCTTACTCACACCCCCATAAGAAACCCCGATAAACCTACTGGCTTACTAAGGGGGACTGGATGAAATTATTTCTTTACACTGTTGGTGCCCTATCCCCAGGGTGAACAGATGTTAGTTCTTGTTCTCCTCAGCAAAAGTCACGCAATGAACTTGGTTTCTCTACCACATTTCCTGTGTGTGTGTGTGTGTGTGTGTGTGTGTGTGTGTGCGCGTTGAGAGTTTTCATGCAATGAATTTTGATCAGATTCACCCCAGGTCCCCCCATATGTACCCTTCCCATCCTTACCTCCCTACCCACTCAATTCTGAGTCCTTTTGTTTTGTTTTTTCCTCAGTTAAGTTTTTGTTGTCTCACTACTTTTGGGAGTAGGGTCTGCCCTGGATGGAATATCCTTCACCTGCCAGGGGTCACATCAGCAAAGAAAACTGACTCTCCCTTTCCCAGCAGCTATTAAATGTTGGTAAGTCCTCTGCTAGGGTAAGGCTTTACCTTACCACCCCCACTGTGTGCTAGGGCTCTGTGTGGCTTGAGCTTGCGCAGGTCTTGTGCATACTGCCATGGTCACTGTGAGTTCATATGTGCATCTGTGTCACTGTATCTGGAAAGCAGCATCCTCGAAATTATCCACCACCTCTGGCTCTTATAATCTCTCTGACCCTTCTCTTACGAAGGTCCACAGAGATGTACTGATCTTTGAGTATAGCAATGAGCCATTAGGATTCACACTAATGCTGTATCCGTTTAGGAAAATGATAATTACAGGTCTACAACCTATCTAGATGCAGGTTCAGGCCCTATAACAGTGCCAGATATGGGTTCCATCTCATGGAGCAGGACTTTGCCTTTACTTTTGATTCAGTAGGAGTTTCATTGTTGTTGAGACCTATGCTCTATACACCAAAGCTAGATGGCCTGGGGAGAAGAGAAGGGAGAAAACATTCTGGAAAAGAGGACAAAATAATCTCAAAAGCCTGTAGTCACAAAAGAGAAAAACAATACTGGCAACAAGCGCATGTGGGTGAAGAATGCCACTCGTGAGATGAGGCAGAAAGTCACCACTACGATCCATGGGGTAGAAGGTACCTCTCCTCTGCATGTACCAGACAGCAGACATGCAGAGATTGTGGCAATAGGTTTATAGAACCACTATTCTGCTTTTACTAGCACTGGTCAAGGGCAGTGAAAGGCCAACATCTACTATGTACCAAAGGCCATACTGAGAGCGGCACCTGGGTTCTTCCATCTGATCCTCACACTAGTGCCTCAAGGAGGCCATTTTATTGTCCCTGCTCTGAAGAGGACATTGAAATGTGAAGAAGCAAGAAACCTGTTCCATACCCTATAGCTAGAGAGAGGAGCAGCAATGACCTCTGAATGCAGCTGCATGCAGAAACACATAGGCTTCATTTGGGTTCTGATGTCATGTATTTTACTTCACAAAGCTTGGGGCTACTTGTTATGGTAGAGACGGCAGCTGCAGACAAGACCCTGTTCAAGGAAATTGTTAGTACCAAGCCTAAGGAACAGTAGAGGGTATTTAATAAATCTATTCCTAATAAATAAGTAATACTTTTTCCTTTATAGACCCGAGGACTTCATGCTGGAGCAGCAGAACAGGACACATGGGGACACTGGCCTCCTCTTCTTCCCTTGGTTATAAAGCACTGTTCACTAACCCAGAGAGAACAATGTTCTGGTCACTTTCCCGGCAAAGAGGCCCAGGCAAGTGGGATTCCCAGGAAAGGTGTCACACTTGAGGCCACTGATGCTGGCATGAAGCCTGCCTGGCTGCTCAGAGGCTCCCCTGCCTGGGCTGTCCTTTCTGGATGCTGTTTCTGCTGGCTCTTGCTCTTACCAGTTCCCATCCTGGTGATGTGAACACGATGA
This sequence comes from Uromys caudimaculatus, assembly GCA_028551405.1. Classification (NCBI taxonomy): domain Eukaryota; kingdom Metazoa; phylum Chordata; class Mammalia; order Rodentia; family Muridae; genus Uromys; species Uromys caudimaculatus. The sequence continues at coordinate 74,124,778 of CM052708.1, read as the reverse complement.
AGGGAGTTCTTGCCATGTCCCTACCTCCGACACACAGCCCAGGTTTCCCCATTCCTCATTCACAGCCTGAGGCTGCCAATGCTGTAGGGGTACCCCAGGATGTGCTCCACAGGCACTCCCCACATCTCAAGTATGCATTCTTCCCTAGAAGGGAAAGAGAGAGTGAGAAGAGAGTGTGAAATTGAGCAGTGAGAACAAGCAAAGGATGGATGGATGGATGGATGGATGGATGGATGGATGGATGGATGGGTGGATATATGATAGACAGAGAAACGTGTCAGGAATCTGCCACCTGGATTCTGTGGTTTACTGTGTATACTGGGTTCATTCTTTGGAAGCTCTGGGGGCCCATCCATTCTAGCCACACTCCTCTGTGCTAGAGAAAAGGATGCCAGGAGGAGGTGATCAACTCTGGAGTCCTATGTTGTTTTTTTTTGGGTCTCTCTAGTTCTCTTTGTGTATTTTATTTCACTTTTTACTCTTGTTTTTCTTCCTCTCTGTTCTAGAATGTTACTCCCTCCCTGCTGCTTTCCCCTCTTCCTCTCTGTTCTAGTTTGTTGCCCCTTCCCACCACTTTCCTCCAAAGGCACAGTGAGACACCTGCCCTTTGGTCCTCCTTCATCATTACCTATTACCAGCCTCCCAACCTAGAGAAGATCCTGATTTTTTTCCTATCACCCCAGGATCCAACCACAGAGGTGCTTCAAAGCTCCTGCTTTGGTCTGATGCTGCATCCGACCCAGTTCCAGGGAGAGGCTCAGAGCTGAGCGGCCAGCTGTACCCACTGTGTTTAAAGCCCAGTGGAGGTATGTCCTGAGGTTCCTGGGTCCCTGGCCTCAGCAGGTACTCAGAGTCCCAGATGACATGGGAAAGACTCCCTGCATGCCTGCTACCAGCCTGGGGACTTGTGAGGCTCTGCATGCTGGTGCACAGCTGGGTATAGCCAGACTGGGGCTCTGTGGGAGCAAAAGTCTCCATGAGTCCTAGAGACCCAGATTAGCATTTTAAAGAAACTTCAACAAGAAAGGAACTCAGAGACCTGCTGGGAACAGGAAGGAGGAGAGGAAGATGCATTGCACACTGGCCCCAGCAGGCCCATCTGCTGCCCAGGTAGCATCAGAGAGGGCACAAAGGGTACAGGAAAGGTTTCTAACTTCAGCTTAGGCATGGCAGCAAAGAGGCTTTGGGCATTCTGTCAATCACCTTCAAACAGCACTGTCTCAAGTCTAAAAAAGAACATGTCAGACAAAAGCCTCACTACCATGCCTCTCTCCCCGAGGAGGCTTCAGTGAAGTAGAGAGCAGAGGTCCTGGTGACCACCAAACATGCTGTGCACTGACCCCAGGGGAAGCACTTCTATGAGCAGCAGCTCTCTCTGAGTCCAGATGAGGTCCTTGCTTTAAAGACTAGCACCTCGCTTTCTACATCTGCAGAGTGGACCCAATAAGAATTCAACCCAGCAGGAAAGTTCGACCTCTCCCTAGAGTCAACACATGAAGGGTGATTCATTGTATATTCCCATCTTGAGATTAAATGAGACCAGGGCACCCCATTCAGTTCTCCCAAACCCAGTTGTCCCCAAGTTGGTCTTTGCCTCAGGTTAAAAGGCCTTATGCTCAGCTCCGAGTTCTGATGCAATTACATCCTTCTCGTTCATTATGCCAGCTTTTCTACTCCCGTCATGGACTTTTGTTTTCAAGAGATCGTTAGCTTTTTAATTTCTATGTGTGGCAGTGCTGGTCATCTAAGATGTGGTGTCCAAGAATCCCTTTTGATTAAGGATGTTGGCTGAGAACCAGTGTGACCCAAGCAATGGGGGAAAACAGAAGAGAGTGGTCTGCATGCAGTCCGGGAGTCCACTAAGAGTCCATGGTGGTGTCCAACCTCACCGGTGGGCTGCCAGCCATGCTTGTGCTGGCCTGGAAGGAAGGGTGTGCTCTATCTCCATACAATTTCTCTGCCTGCCAACTCTGCTTCAGGAGTTCTTACACAAGTCTCTGTAGAGGAAGCTAGGAAAGAGGGCAGAGCCCTCTGGACTGTGTGATGAGCAAGATAAACTCTCTAGTCTTTAGGTTGGTTCTCAAATGGACTCAAGTACTCCCAGGACTTTAATGGAAAGCCATTTCAGGAGGTCCCACCCTATGATGGATCATTGGATTTAATGGATAGCCATCTCGATAGGCTAGCAGATAAGAAGCGCTGAGCTTCTAAACACATAACAGCACGGCTAGAATTCCTATCTGAACCATTGGACTTTAGACAGAATATGTCTTGAAATAAAAAGCTATGAACACATACTTGCCAATCTGTCTCTATATGGTGTCACCAAGACAGGACTTGATAGAAGAGCTGAGAACAAGTCAGATAAAAAGCTTTAAGCCCACGACTCTCCATCATTCCGAGAGTTCCCAGGGCAGCTAGGGCAGTCTCTGGCTTACTTTGCTCAACTTATAGCTTTCAATTTTGTGATAAGGAGAGAACAAAATGAGATTGATAGACGACCAAAAGGAAGTAAGTGTCTGCATGCCTTTCTTCAGCTGAGCATCTTCTGGAAAACTGACATCACCTAGTGTTCTTAGCGCCCGTAAAGGCTGTTCCTGAAGGAAGCACCACAGCATGTGGGGCAGCTTCTGTCTCTAACTCTACCTTGTCCTACCTGTGCAGTGCTTAAGGTTATCTTTCTGGAAGTGTCTAATGCTTGTGTTCAAATGGGTCCCCAGAGAGATAAAGCTGATGACATTCCCCATAGATATTGCCAAAAGTCAAGGTTTTAGCTCTTGGAATAGGCAGAGTTCACATCTCTCCATCTCTGTCTCTGTCTCTATCTCTCTGTCTCTGTCTGTCTTTGTCTCTCTGTCTCTGTCTTTGTCTCTCTGTCTCTGTTTTTGTCTCTCCGTCTCTATCTCTCTGTCTCTGTCTCTCTGTCTCTATCTCTCTATCTCTCTGTGTCTCTGCCCCTGTCTCTGTCTCTCTCTCATGTGTGAATTCTCTTGAGAATGTCCAGACAATTGACTATGTCACCTCTATCTTTAGCTGTCCTTTGGATTTGTGGGATAACCACACCATATACCCTGGAAAATGCCCCTAATGCTAGGCTTAAGGATGCAAATCTGGGGCAAAGGTGAGACCACCTCTAAGATTCCTGTGCACAGGAAACAGTCTTAGCTTTAAGTTGAATACATTCTGGGATGTTCACAGCGTTCTACTGTGGAAACATGACCAGCTCCTTGCATCAACATATGATGAACTTCCCTCTTGAACTCAGAGACCAGTTTATTGCTGTGTGTCCCTTTTATGGCTCATTCTCTTCCATCTCCCAGGGCGCTGCTAAATTGAAATTTGGTTTGGTTTGTTTTAGAAAGATGTAAGCAAAGCCGTGTTTCTTGGTTTCATATAAACAAGCTCACCCCTCATAAAATACCATGGCTCATAATCTTTTTGAGCCATTAGAATTGTACTTCTTTTAGGAAAATAGGACTTTTGGTAACTGTGGGGATACTGAAGCCAAGGATGGGATAGACTTCCAAGGGAGGGAGCTGTTACAGATACGTGTGTGTGTGTGTGTGTGTGTGTGTGTGTGTGTGTGTGTGTACACATGTGTGTTGGCAGGTAAATGTGCATGTGTATATATGTGCAAGCATATGGTCAGAGGCTGACATTTAGTGCCTTCTTTCATTGCTGGTCACTTTATTTTTTAAGATAGGGTATCTTGGTGAACTTGGCATTCAAAAGTTTACCTAGACAAGCTGGCCAGTAAGCCCCATGGATCCTGTCTCAGTTTCTCCAGCACTGGGATTACAGGCAAGTGCATATGGTGTTCTATGCAGATACAGGGGATCAGAACTTGCTCATGTCCCATGCTTGTGCTGCAGGCACTTTACCCACTGAACTAACTCCCAAGCTCCTCAGACTCTCATCACAAAACAACGTGCAGTGTGCACAAATCAGAATTGGAAGCCAGGAAGCCCATCTCCGGCCACCACCAACATGTTTGACTTCATGACTTCTTATTCTCAAGAGAGTTTCTAAGCAAGGAGGTTGCTCTCAGCATCATTCTTATCTGAGGAGCAGGAGTAGGTCCTCCACCCCATCTGTATGCTGCTTTGTGTCCCAAAGTCCTTATTCATTCAGGACAAAGAATTGAGTGTTGGACTCCCCAGCTCTGGAGGCAGAGCTTCCACACAGATTAAACTAGCAACGTTGAAGGAAAAAAAAAAAAAAAAGAAAAGAAAAGAGTAGCCAGTGCTTTGGTCTGGAAGCCTGAAACACACAGGAAGCACAGAGAGGCTCTTCCTTTGGTTTTCTCTCAGCACCATAGAAGATAGCAGACTCTCTAGCTCTGGAAGCCTCTCAGAGGCAAGGCTCAAGACACTGGTAGTCTGCTAGAGATAATCTTGGCAGAGTTGACAGGAACAGAGGGATGAGTAGAATTGTCTTCTGACAGTCCAGCAAAATGGAAGTGGAAGGTACCTTCCAGTCAGGACGTGGCCCCTAAATTGATTCCACCAACCATGACCCCAGACATCAGCACCATCTTGGACAAAGAGTGTATGTTCCTGTTAGCTTGCATCTGGACAGCAGAAGGGTCTGTGACTGACGACCCAAGAGCATCTACTCCAAAGACAATGGTTTCTCTCTCTGAGACAGGGCTTCTCTCTGTAGCCCTCATTATCCCAGAACTCACTCTGTAGACCAGGCTTACCCGGGACTGAGAGATCTGGCTATTTCTGCTCTTGAATGCTGGGATTAAGGGTGTGCACCACTATGCCTGGCTAAGGTGATAGTTTTGATGTGTTAGAAAAGGAGGCAATTACTTTGAGACTCTCATGCCCTGATTCAAGTTCTTTGCTAGGCATGGGCTGATCTGAGGTCTGTGATGTAGCAAGGGGCTGGGAAGGACCCTGTGGCCAGCCGGTCTCAGCTGGACATGTACTGAGGCCAGGATGAAGGAATATCAGTGGAGGCCTTCTGACATCTCTCAGCTACTGTAAGAGATTTACATGCAGTTTTAGAGTTTGTTTTTAAATATATCAAATTTTAGGATAAGCCACATGTCAGTAGTATGCCATCTGCTGGTCTGCCACTCAGTTGTTCTCAGTGTCCTCCAGGCTCCTTACCGATAGAAAATCCTTACAGTTTAATGTTAAAGGAACACAGGGTGAATATCACATGTTCAGTGTAGTTTTAATCTTGCAAAAATACACATGCCCACAGGAAAAATCTAAATATGTAAAATGTCAAGTGGTTAGGTGATCTGTGCGTGGGTGGTGGGATTCTAGGGAGAGTTAATGTCCTCTTATGAAGATTCTATAGTCTGATTCTTTGTAATAAGTCTGCATTAATCATATAAACAGAAATAAATATAAAGTAAATATTAATTAGTTATGAAAAGGAAACCTAACCCACTCAGACCTGCTTTCTTAGTTCCTCTTTCCATCCAGAGAACCTTTTGAAACTCAAAGGTCCTTGGATATAGTTGTGAGGGTTGGGCCACTGTGCTTCTCCTCCTTTGGTATTAATCAGAAACCGTTTTAGAGATAGAGAACTCTTGGCGTGTCAAGAGAACTCAGCCTCCATTTCTCAGAGCTGTAGGGATACAGAGTAGCTACTTTCCCATCTTCCACCACAAATAGATTAGAAGGAGGTGAGAAGGCAGGGGTGCACCATGGTAATTGTGTATGTGTGTGTGCATGTGTGTGGGCATGCGTGCACTTGTGTATAGCATGTGTGTATGTGTATACATGTGCTCATGTGCATGTGTACACATATGCTTGGGTGGCTACCCTTGTACAGGCCAGGGGCCAACCTCAAGTGTTTGAGCTTCCTCAGACATCATCCCACTTTTCTCTGAGAGTTTTCTTATTCCCTGAAACTCATCTAGTGGTCCAGTCTGACTGGTCAGTGAGTCCCAGGGATCTGCCTGCTCCTGATTGCCCAAATCTAAGATTTTAAGTGAGCCTTATGTCCAGTTTTTTTTTTTTAATATGCACACGAGTTCTCAGGGCCAGTCTCAGGTTCCTGTGCTTGGAAGGGAGGCACGTTGCCAGCTCTCGCCAGCTTTTCACGTCATGGTAATTTAAGGAAGTGTGGAGACACAATGGCAGTCATAGCTAAGATGAAGCATCAGATTATATCGTCGAAAGAACATGAACTGTGCCATCTACCTTCATACCAACACTTTATATGGAATTCACAAGTGGATAGTTGATATCATCCTGGATATGATTTTTCCCTTTTACTTAAAACATCCAATTTATTCATTTTATGAGTGAGCGTCTTATCTGTATGCATATGTGGGAACCGTATGAGTGGTTGATGACATAAGAGATCAGGGCAGGGTACCAGATTTCTCGGAACTGGAGTTCCACATGGTTGTGGACCATTATGTGGGTGCTGGGAAAAAAAGCAGGGTCTCTTAGGAGCAATACATGCCTTTAACCGCCAGGACATCTCTCCAGCTTTAACATTTTTAAACGGACAAAAATTGCATTTATGCATATTGCATAGCATTATTTGAAATATTTATTCTTTGTGGGATGGATAATCAGTGAACTCAAGCTGATTATGTATTACCTTTATCTTGTATGCATCTGTGGCCAGAACCCTTAGTGACCCTTCTCAAGTGTACTAAACATTGTTAACTGTAGTCAGCGTATGTCCTCTAAGGACTATCATCCAAACCCATGGTTCCCTTTCCTGTGGTTACATTGTTTGTTTGACTGTGGAATACTCAGGATTTTCATGTCTCCAATGAATGAATCAGCCCCCTTTTGAATAGTCATCAAGTAGTGGTCCTACCAGAAGATGCCACCAGAGGACGCCACACCACTTAGGGAGGCATTACTGAATCTCCCAACACACTTGTAAAGAATTTGTTTTTTATCTGAGTATCAGGATTCATTAGGTACAGGCTGGGGCTGGAGAAAAGAAAGCTCAGTGCGTTACGTGTGATACTCTGCTGATATCTGCCTAAACAGCCTTTCACGTTCTCTTTGGACTTCAATCATTTCACTTTTTAAGTCTGTGTGCTTATGAACTTCATCTCATGAATTTCTTTTAAGTCCTGTTGGGAATGCCTATCTCAGAACAGCTAACAGATTTGAAAACCCAGGCTTGCTCTGAAAGTGACCATAGACACAGGTGCATTTGCTGAAGAGTCTGAGAAGGTTTTAAATGTACTTACAGGCAAATAAATGGCTCCTATTGTAAGTTTCTGCTTTTGTTTCTGCTGCTTTTAGTTCTTGTACAATGGCCCTAGATACCCAACCTGTGGACACACCTACAAAGGTGGAGATGATGCTCTAGGGTTATTTGTAGATACTTCTAGAGCTTCCCATTTTCCAGGCTAATGAAAGAGTGAAAAGACAATGGGTAGGTGTGGGTGGCAGATCCTATGCAAGCTGGATGGGCTCTGCCCCTCTGGAACTTGGCCACAGCCTGGTATGTGGCCCTCTGGGATAAAGGCTACATAAAGCAGAGCTCAGGGGTTCCTTCAGCTGCATGGCCCTGCTCCTATCCTCTTTCTGAGGGGCTGTGTGGGTGTGCAGAACAGCAAAGTGGAGGCAGGCACCCCTAATCCTGCCTCTTCCCACAGACTGCACTCTATGAGCAAAGCCCAGCGCCAGAAGATCTGGTCCAAGTTTGTCCAGTTTATGGAGTGTGTGTGTGTCTCATAGTCATGGCAATCAAGATATGTATGTTTTCTTCCTCACTCCTCCAGATAACCCTTTGAGGTAGGCCGAGTGATTTGTGTGTGTGTGTGTGTGTGTGTGTGTGTGTGTGTGTGTGTGTGTATCCTTGCCCAATGCAGAGTGCTTGGAGGTAGTAGATTGATGCCAGATGTTTTACTCAATTAGATTTTCACCTTAATTGAGGGAGGCTCAATCTGGGGCTTACCCCTCCTGGTCTATTTTTGTTTGTTTGTTGTTGTTTTTTGTTTTGTTTTTTGGTTTTGATGTCTGTCCAGAAAACCCCCTGGTATCTGCATTTCTCTCTGCACCTATCTCTGGTGGGAGCAGCGCCAGAATGTATCACCATGATTGGATTTTATGTGGTTGCTAGAGATCTGAACTCAGGTCCTCATCCTTGTGCGGCAAGCATTTTACTTACCCAGTTCTCTCTCCTGCCTCCGGTTTCTGTTTTTGTTGCAGCTTTAGGAATAAATGGCACAAGCCTGTGATGTCCAAGGTTCTTTTTGAATGTGATGGTCCTCTGTGTCTAGGAAGAACCTCTTCCTAAAAGACTGGTGAGAGCTGGGCAAAGACCTGATGATCTACTCCAGGTAGTTGGGAATACTCTCATTCTGTGCCTATAGCCTGAGTGTCCCTAGTCCACTCAGGGACAGGTGATAATATTGACCCTGAGGGTCTCTGATGAATTCTGAGTAAGTCATAGTTTTGGACAACACTGGAGATGGTGGCTGGGGTAGGGGTCTCGTGGGGCTTCTGGGACCTCTAGATGATGATGGTGATAACGGAGGGGGAACTCATTGGGGACTTCACGTGTGGGAGGACAGAAGGCACAACAGCCGCTGGCCTCTTGTAAGTCACCCTGATAATAGTTTTCAGGGGGATCTAGGTTGTAGGTATTAGCTAGGAAGGACCTAGAGGGGACCCCTGGTTGCAAAGGTTCAACTTTTGCTCCTATGGGAATACATTCCAAAGGCTCGATAACCCATGGTGGGGCGGGACAGTGTCTGTCCTTTGCTGACTTATGCTATTGATGTCTGAGTTTTAAATGTTAATTCTTGGACTTAAGGAAAGTTCCTCAGGCTTGTGTTGTGGCACAGACACAGCTACTGAGAAGGCCAATAAAGGAATCTCAGTACCGAAGCCACTTTGTACCTCTCCCCAGCCTTTCCAAGTTCAACTACCCTAGCCTGATGCTGGAAAAAAGCCAGGGCCATTGAATGCATGGGGATTGTGTTGCAGCCCTCTGAGTGCAGAAGGGCGGACAATGCTGGAGGGACCACTGGATTCTTCTGGAAAACACTATTTATAGCTCTCTTCTTTAAAACATAAACTAACTCTGTGTGTGTGTGTGTGTGTGTGTGTGTGTGTGTGTGTGTGTGTAAGCGTGAGTGTGCCCCATAGCATGCACGTGACACGAGAGAATGGTTAACAGGAGTTTATTCCTTTGACTATGTGAGTTTCAGAGATCACACTCAAGGAGTCAGATTTGGAGACAAGTAACTTCACCAGCTGAGCCATTTTGCTGGCCTTTTGTTGTATACTGTTTTTATGGGGGAGATGATTTTGGCCTTAAGACTTTTCTAATGGATATATATACTGAGCCCAAGGAATGTACCAATCAATTTGAGACTCATATTTTCAGTGTCTGCCAGGTTTGGCCTCCTTTGGCCCTTCTCCTGTATCCCTAGTGCCAGGGTATGGCTGACCAAAGATTACAAAGGTAGAGACAGCTTGTTCAGGTAGGAGGCTCAGGTGGGCCAGTTCACCATATGAAGAATCTTGAAAGGAACCTGAGAATTCCAATTAGGCTCTAACTAATGAGCTGGAAACTTTGGGGAAATCACTGTGGGCAATGAGGGGGAGTGATCATCTTGGTTTTAATTAGCACAGGAAAGTTGTGGTCCAGCTGCCAGCCTGGAGAAGAAGTGTCCAGAGGGAGGAAGTTTCTGTGTGCATCGTAGGGAGGACTGGGGGTGGAGTGGGGGACAGGGATTGCTGAACAAACCTGGACTCCTTCCCTTTAAAGGGGAGAAACGGGGAAACCAGAAATGTGGAAAGGCAAGTCTGGATGCAGAGTACCCATCCCTCCAGTTGCTCTTCCCACATACGTCTAAAGAACAAGGAAGTGACCCTTTAAGAAACCCGGTTGTCTACTCAAGTTTGTTCCACACCAACAGCCAGGCTGCTGCCATGTTGCTTAATAAGGAAACAACAAACAACAACAACAACAACAACAACAACCAAACAAACAACAAACAAACCCACCTGCAGCTGTCAGAGGTCACACCCTACCAACAGACTTCCAGATGCCCCTGTTCATCAGCAACTCGCGCTGTGGCATCTAGAAAAGGAAAGAGTGAACTATCGGTCAGCAGGTGCACTGTATTGGCTAGGGTCTTCCTTAGTCTCCAAGCCTGAGAATCTAGGGGCAATAAGCCCATTGAATCGAGTTGACTGCCAGCCACTCCTCCCCTCCCCATTAGGGGCTCCTTTGGGAAAGCCGGCCTACCCCAGGCACCTGGTGGATTCCCCTTCTGGTACCCCGCTGAGTCTAGGGGGGCGCAACACCTGCGAAGTCCTACATCTGGGTTGGGGGCGCTATACTCTGCGTCCTGGGGGCCACATGTCCGACCACTTCCAAATGACCTGCCGCCCCTACTCAGCCCCAAGCCGTGGCGAGTCAGCCCGGTAAGCCTCCTCCCCTCCCGCTTCGGGCGGCTTGAGCCCGCGCCCGCTCCAGTTTCTGCAGCTGCCACTGCTGGCGGCTGCGGGGAGCGCGGGGCGCGCGCCGAAGAGGCTCGGGCTGCGAGAACGGGGACGAGGAGGAGCCCGAGGAGGCGAGGAGGAAGAAGCGAGCGGAGGTCGAGGAAGCTCAGAGTCACGGAGACCCGGCCCGAAGGGGTCCCGCAGAGCGTCGCTAGCTGGCCGCGGAGGCAGGGCAAGACGGCCGCAGCCAACCTGCCGCGGCCCCGCAAGCACAGGAGGCGGCGATCCAGGAGCGGAGCGCAGCCCCGGGGAGGAAGGGTGGCGCGGACACGCCCGGGCGGGAGGGCGCGGAATCTCCGATCCTAACGAGCTGTCGCTTCATCACCCGAGAGAGCTGCGCGGGGACGGGCGGGGGACCCCGGGCCGGGGCGCAGCGCACACGCGTGGCGCACGCCAGGCGGGCCGGGCGGCGCCGAGGGCACGCGGGATCGCGCTTACGGAGCTTCGGGCCGCACAGACCCCGGGCGCGGACTGCCCGCGGCGCCCCCTGGGCTCTCGGTGCTCCGCGCAGCCCCGGGGGCGATCGGGGCCCGAGTCCGGGAGTGGGAGCCACCCGCACTCATCCCCTCCCCCCCCGGGCCGGCTGGCAGCCCGGGGGAGGGCGGGCGGCGGCGCTTGGCTGTATATATCTCCGCACACCCCGCCAGGTCGCGCACAGCGCCCCGAGCCCAGGCGCCTCCCCGCCCCCCTCCCGGCGCTCCGCGGCGGCGGCAGCAGTAGCAGCAACATGGCTGTTGATGGGTGTTCGGGGTGGCGCTGGCGGCGGGAGGAGCTCCCTCGAGCCCCTGCGCCTGCCGTCCGTTGCTAGCTATGGCAAACGGTGGCGGCGGCGGCGGCGGCAGCAGCGGCGGCGGCGGCGGCGGCGGCGGCGGTGGAGGCAGCGGTCTTAGAATGAGCAGCAATATCCACGCGAACCATCTCAGCCTAGACGCGTCCTCCTCCTCCTCTTCCTCTTCTTCTTCTTCTTCCTCCTCCTCTTCCTCCTCGTCCTCGGTCCACGAGCCCAAGATGGATGCGCTCATCATCCCGGTGACCATGGAGGTGCCTTGCGACAGCCGGGGCCAACGTATGTGGTGGGCTTTCTTGGCCTCCTCCATGGTGACTTTCTTCGGGGGCCTCTTCATCATCTTGCTCTGGCGGACGCTCAAGTACCTGTGGACCGTTTGCTGCCACTGCGGGGGCAAGACGAAGGTAACGCGCGCCCCGGGCGCCCGCCCCTGCGCCATCCCAGCTGTTTCTCGGCGTCCCCTGCAGCCCACCTCTTAGCTCCGCACCGTGTCTTGCCTCCTTCCGTCCCTGCCAGCCTCGTCCCCGCCGCCTGCCCTTCCCTCCCCTCTCCCTGTGCCCTCGGATTGGGGCAGCGGTCTGTGCGCCAGGGGTGAGGAGTTGACCCCAGCCGGTGCGCTCCGGGACACAGACCCCCCGCTTTAGTTCTCTGTTTATTGTAGGGTTATTAGTGGCTACAGCCGGACCCGGGTGGGGGGACATGTGTCTCTCGGGTAGGTTGTTGCGGAGTGAGGAGAAGGAACCTTGTGGGGACACAGGAAGCTGAAAGACCCTGGGTGCGTGCCGGGCACCACTAACTGGCTGCGGCCAGGTTCCTAACGGTGGGCGAGCTGGTACAGATCAGTTCGTACTTTTTTGTTGGAGAAATCAGTTCCTAGGGTCCCAAAGAAGGGAATGTCCTTTGAGCAAGGGAGAAAATCTTTTGCATTTGGGAATTCTGGGGGAGGAACATGACTGGAGAAAGTGGGGGCACAGGGATCAATAAAAAGTTGGGAAGACCCATCCTAGAATGGGGTCAATCTATGGAGAGTCACTTTCTAAACGTGGCACGGTGCAAGTCCGATGTCACTGCCCACTCCATCCCTTACATTTTGTTTGTGGGGCATTCCCCTACCCCAAGTACTTTTGCCACCTCTACACTCCCCTCCCAGGCCACCCACTTTGGATCCCTGCAAATATAGCCAGCAGCTCCATTCTGTAGCACCAGGGCTGCACACCTCAGAGTCCAAGGAACCTCTGCTCCACGCAGCCCTTTTTGACACTTGATGTGGCTAGAAGTCGCCTTAAGCTATTCCAGGCAGAGTCGCCCACCGTGTTAGGGTTCACATCTCAGATGAATGGTTGCTAGGCTTACTCTTAGACTGTGGCCTTATCCCTAGAGGGCTCCCTGCCCACCACCTAGCACTGGCTGGGGGTGGGGGCCCTGGGGGTGGGCAGTGTTTGAGAGAGAACTACAGAATGAATAAAAGATGGGGGGGGGGGTAAAAAGGAAGCTGAACTGGGTGCCTTCTTTTAGAGAAATTCTCATCCAAGAGGACTGAAGAGCACCCACACTTTTGGAGAGAGGAGATCTCTAGGGGAGTTGTGCAAGACACTCATCTTGGTTCCCAAATGTTCGCACCTGCTCTAGTAAAGTTAATCCCAGGACCCCCACCCCCAGGCGTCACAAGGCTCAGCAACTTGTAGCAGCGTGCAGCTGCTAAGAAGAAGAGTTAGGCTAAGGGGGAAGGCTGACTATGAAACCCAAGGGCAACAGAAGCACTGTGTCATTAATTATACATCACCGTAGGTGCTGGGCTCAGCTGTGTTTTGTGGCAGCACATTTGTGTTTTGGAAAATACTGGTGTGTTGGAATCAGGGAGGAAAAAGAAAAAACACCCTTCCTTCTTTGCTTCCTCTTGGCATTGCTCTAAAAGCCTCCAATGGTGACTGGCGGGCTTTGTTTAGAGTCACCTTCTTGATGATGGAGGTTCCCCCTTCCTTTTCAAGGAGAAAGATCACTGGCCTTCCAGAGAAGCCCTCAGAGCTTCCAGAGAAGCCCTCAGAAGCAAGGTACCTACAGCCAGACCCAGAGATGTTTTCTGCCTGACCAGACTTAACCATAGCCTGTTCTTAGAATCCCATTCACTCATTCTTTCTCCTGCTTCTCCAGCTTGTCCTGGGAGCGTCTCCCTCCCATACTGAGACTTGGTGACTATCTCTAGTTGCATGCATCTCAATTATTTTCTATATGGAAGTGACTTTTTTAAAAAAAACTACCTTCTGTTTTCAGAAAGTGAACAAATTTGGTCATAATGAAACCTTTTTGTCATCCTGAGGTTTTAAGTGGAGCGTCTAGCATCTCTTTACTCTAGGGGGTACCCTGTGCCGGTATAGTGTTTGTCATGAAATGTTTTTTAGAGAATTTACATAAAGAATCACTCTCCTAAGTAATGACCAGAGTAGCTTTTGGCAGTTTTCTCAGAAAATAGGTTTTGTGTAACAATACTTAAAAAAACAATCCGTACCTATTCGTCTACATATTTTTTAGCTTCAAGACCAGTGGAGTGCACACAGTTGAGAGTTTCAATACAGAATCACCCTGGAATGAAAGATGATTGTGGTTGATTGGAAATATTGAAGGCCAAAACAGAAGAGCACCAAGCTATTTTTGTTACTGTGGAGTTCTTTTAGAATCGTGCCCAGTTTTCTTAATACCTGCCTCTTGATTAGTTCAATTAAATTGTGTGTACACTCAACTCCCTTTACCTAATGATGGTAAGTGAGAATTTTTAGGAGCTTCCCTTTCTACCCTCTGGGCTCTGCATTTGTTTTGCAGTAATTCCTCTCCTCTTTGCTTTCCAAGTATTCCTTTGTTTTGTCAAGACTTGGTACAGAATGAAGAATTCAGCTCAAGTTGAGAACAGTTGTAACTGCCAGTCTCCTTAAGCAATCCCCTGCTGCCTTTCCACAGAAACTTCTACCCACCCCCAAGCCTCTTTGCCCACTCTGGCCCTTAGGCCCTTATCCAGGTCCAGTGTGGCTTACTAGGAGCCAGAGTTCCTGGGAAGGTATCTTCTTAGCATCTGAAATTCCCAGGGAGACAAGTTTCAGTGGGAACCTGGACTCCTATACATTTGTTCTTCAGGTCTGCACAGTGGTTTTTTGGTCAAAGGAGTCCAAGACTATGGACATGCATCTTGGAGTCTCTGTTCATTTGGCCTCCAAATAACACATAGCTAATGACTTCATCATCACTATTATTTCTTAAAGGATTGTAAACTTTTGGGGAGAAGTGGGAGAGTAATGAAGAATATTTATGCTGGATGTGGTGGCACATGCCTGTAATTCCAGTACTCAAGGACAGAGGCAGGAGGATCATGAGTTTTAAGTCAACTTGGACTAGGTAGCCATAGCTGTCTCAAATAGTGGGAAAGTGAAACAGAGCAATAGGTGCACAGCAAACTTCACCACCCCCACCCCTGCCTGGTTCTTTGCTGAGGTCTTCATGCTGTTGCTTCCTTCCACCACACTGGGTTGCATCAGTGTGTGCTGGTCATTCAGCCATGGAATTTTGGGGTTCAGTCTAGTCCTAGATTGCAATGAGCTGGGGAGCAGCTGCATAAGTCATTTAACCTCTCTGGTCCCTGAGAAATCTGAGGATTGGACCCCGTAAGTTCCAATCCCCTCCCTGCCTTGGAAGGACAGAGCAGTTTGGGGAAAGATTTTAAGCTCAGTGCCTCCGATTCCTTTGGAATTTGGCTCCTGACCACCTATGTGTCTCCCCCCCCCCCTTTATTCATCTGCTAGTGTGTGGTCTACTTCTCTTTAAGTGTTTGGGGAAATAGGCCACTTGTGGATGGGCTTCTGGTTTGCTGCGGGACCTGCATGTGGCAAGGCATAGACTAACCGATGACCTCAGTCAGGGTTATCATCCCTATAGAACCCTGGTCGTGGTCAAGGATGTTCTGCATGCGGTGAATTATTGAGGTGTTGTCTCCATGGCTATGTCTGAGAAAACAACACATTTTCTCTGACAAGCTCGTGACTAATATAAATATCAGATCCCATTATGGCTTGGTAATCACCCAGGGTCTAGTCTGGTGCATTCAATCAGGACTGCGGCATCGGCACTCTGGAACTCTAGATTCCAGATTGGCCTCAGTGCCCGGTTTTCTCTTGTCCTGGCAATTGCCAGAACCAATGACCTCCACAGACTCTTTTGTGGTCAGATCACTTAGGGTGGCCAGGGAGACTTTGTCAGTCCTCAGTCATGGGGGACCTGACCTGGCCTTGTCAAGAGAGTTTGCTCTCATTGGTTATTAAAAATTTTAATTTTGTTTTATGTATACACATGTACCTGAGTATATAGATGAGCACAGGTGCATGCAGGAGCCTTTGGAGGTCAGAAGAGGGGTTGGATCCCCTGAGACTGGAGATTCAGATGTCTGTGAACCACATGTAGGTGCTGGAAACCAAACCTGGGTCTTCTACAAGTAGAAGGTGCTCCTAACTGCTGACCTATTTCTCCAGCATTGCTTCTGTATTGCTGTACTGTTTATTTTTGTTATATTTTAGACTCTACAGTTAATAGACCCAGAATAAAGGCTGCTGCTACCACTCAGGAAGGTATCTTTGGCTGACAGTGAGCCTTATTTCCTCATCTGCCAGAAGAGCCCACTGACACTTACTTTGTAGAATTCCTATAAGAAGCATCAATAACATGGATGTCTAGTGCCCAACAAACACGTGGTACTAGCAGGCCTCTTGGAAGTGAGAGTTAATACAGCTCCACCAAGTGAGAAGCTGTTTTCGCTGATTCGTTGAACAGTAGCTGCAGAAGAGCACAGACTAGAACAGATAGAATTTGGGAACCAAAAGGAGCCTCCAGACCTGACGGCATGAGTCCAATAACCTGTCCGAAGTCACACTGAGATTGGGGCTCCTGGCTTTGGATTACTGCAAGCCAGGGTGATTGGGATCTGGTAGGTAAAGAAAGATCTATGGAGGATGCTTTGACAATATGGTTGATGTGTTGATGATAGGGGTGTGGGTAGGCCCTTGATGGCATTGCTGTCTCAGAGAATAGGGCTGGCAGAAGGAAAACATTGTAACAGGCACCTGGAGATATAGCTGCTCAACCACATGTCCTTGAAGAGGGTAGATTCCATCCCTGGTAGCCCAGGCAGGTCAAAGCTCCCAGAATTATGCTCCCCGCCTCCCAGGGATGTTGCAGTCTCCTAACCACGGTGCCATGTAACGAGACCAGCTTTTCCTTGGCAGCCCCTACAGCAGGATTTCCCAAAGTATGTCCTGGCCCTTGCCCTTGAAGTTACCTTGGGAGAAATTGGTAGTGAGGGCCCTGGCTGAGTCTCTTCTGGGAGGATCTCATCGAAGGCTTGCAGAAGTCTGGCTGGTAGGGAGCTTGCTTTAAGCAGTCTTCCCCCCCACACACACCCCCTTCCGGGTCGTGACCAAGAGCCAGCCTGTGACCTTGGCAAGGACTTCAGTGGAGGTGCCTCAGTTTCTCCCTGTCAGACTGAGACTCATAATAGGAGCAGGGCCCCGTGATTCTTTCCCTAACTTTATTGCAGTGTTCAGGAAAGACATGGGATTCATGCTTTTCTTGCAAGTCTGGGCCTGCTGCTGTTTCTGGAGGACAGGAAGAGACACCATGCTGTTTGGCCTGAGAGAGAAGGGAGACCGAGCCTTTGTCTCCTTTCCTTGGCCTCTCTTCTTTGCCACAGAACAAGCTGCTGTGCTCTTTGGGCTGGGATGTTCAATAGGTACTTAGTAGCAGGCAGTAAGTGCTTGCTCTAGGGCTCACTTGCTTGCACCACCCCCTTCTCTCTCTCTCTCTGTCTTTCTTTGAAGCAGTTGAGATGACATTGTATTATAATGCCAGGGCCTCTTTCTCAAAATGGGTAGCAGGGGTGCCCTGGCTCTCAGTGGTGATGGCTGTGCTAATCTGTGAATCACAACAGCCAACACCACCTTCTCGGGACTTGAGAGCTGAGGAGCCTCTAGAGAGACTCCTTTTTGGTTCGTGGGAAAGGGTTGTGTTTGTGCAGTGACACCATAGCCCTGGGGCATCATGGAGAACTCTGAGACTTATGGAGAAATCTTTCAGGGTCAGGTAAGGCCGGTCTCCCGCAGAACCTCTGAAATTCTGCTGCTGTGCACAGCAGGAGTAGGCCAACAGTGTCTCCCTCTTCCAGATGCCCCCAGTTGATGTGTTCCTGGCTTTGGGCTCAGTGAGAAGGAAATTCAGGGTCCCACCCTCATACGCTTAGTTTTGTGAGAAGGTCTGAGGAATGTCGGTTGGACTCAGGTTTCTGTCTGCAAGGGCTGAGGGGAGGCAGAAATCGTTAACTTGCATGTGTACACGGCTCACCTGGAAGGCTGCTGCAGAAGGTCCAGGGAGCAGCCTGAGCGACCTGAGTGGCTGTTTCTGTAAGAGGCAGGCATTGCTAATGCTATGCAGAGCCTGATGTGAATGAACAGCAAGGGCAGGTCGTCTCTGGAGATGGTCTTATTATGGAACATGTCCATTCCTAGCTCTCCTGTGGCATGAAGGGGACAGAATGGACATGAAGAGGAAGGATTGCTAACATCTAGACAGTCAGGGTGAGAGAGTTAGATGAGGTGTCTTGGGGTGGAGGGTAGGCCTGCTGCTGGGTTGAATGCTCACTATTAAAGTTGTCTCTTGGGATGTCCTCTCCCAAAGAGCTTTGGGGCTGACTTTGTGATAGTCAGGGTGGCTTTCTGTAGTTTACAGGGAACGGCATGCCAGGTACCAGCCAACGTGTGGGTTCTTTTTCTTGCCAGTTGGTCACACTGTGAGGGGTGTGGCTTCACAAAGTCCAGGGTAGCCAGTTAGCCAAACCATCATCTTGCAAAATTAAAGGCTACAGCTAGTGCCACATGGTGTGGGGTGGTCTAGGAGGTCAGCTGTGAGCTACTCTACTGGAAGAGTTCAAATCAGGGCACTTTCCACAGGGACCCAGGGTGCACTTTACCAAATGGAAGGTAGCCTCAGTCTTAAAAGTATCTTCGAGGGGAAAGAGTGCTATCTTCTTTTGTATGTGTTAAGGATTCTAGCAGACAACAGTGAAAGTAGTGCTTCCCCCTTACTCCCCCCCATCCCCCACTACTAGAAGGGTTTTCATAGCTCCAACTGTCCGGGACTTTCCTTGAGATGTTCTTTTTAGATTGTTCCATTGTCAAAGGAGGGGAACTTAGAAGGAGCTTTCCTCAGGTCTCTGGCAGCCACATGAAGAATAGCCCTGTACCTGGAGACCCAAAGATCTTCTGGTTAATGTTAGTACCGTTGTTTTTGCCTTTATCAGAGCATACATACTGTGCCAGAAACTGAGCCAGGTGTCAGGGAAAAATAATGAAGACTGGTTCTCCCTTCTCGCCCATTTGAACTCAGAGCCGTCAAACTGAGCTGAGCTAAAACCAGGTCCCTTCTCATGGAGTGTGTCCAGCTGTGAGTGACCCTGAGCGGCTTTCAGATTCCTTGAGGGCAGGAACTGAGTGATCTAAAAAGAAACACAAGACACTTAGGGTGGTGGGAGACAATGGTAGGTGCAGATTCATGTCTCTGCTTTGTGTGCGTGTGTGTGTGTTCGTGTATGTGTGTGTGTGTGTGTGTGTATGTGTGTATGTGTGTGTGTGTGTGTGTGTGTGTGTGTGTGTGTGTGTGTGTGTGTATGTGTGTTTGTGTGTGTGTGTGGCCAGACCAAAATCTTGGGTGCCATTCTTTAGTTATTAAAAATTATACTTGTTGTTGTGTGTGCATGCTGTGGCACACATGTAGAGGACAATCAATATTCAGGAGTCTGTTTTCTCTGTCTGTCTTTATGTGGGTTCCAGGGATTACACCCAGGTTGTCAGGTTTGTTCTGCAAACACTTCTAGATGAGCCATCTCCTCAGCTTCACTTTGTTTTTATTGAGACGATCTCTCTTGCTGGTCTGAATTCACCAAGACGTCTAGGCTTGGGGCCAGTATGCCTTAGTGAGCCCAACTCACCCTCTCAGCAGTGGGAGTCTAAGCACACACATAAGCCCAGCTTTGTACATGGGTTCTAGGGATCTCATGTCTGTATGGCAAACTCTTTACTGACTGACTGAGCCATCTCTCCAGCCCCATCTTTCTACATTTTGGTGTCAATTGTCAGAGAAGCTCTGAGAGGGAGGAAGGAGACGGGCAGGGCTTGATTTGGTGACAAACTTTGGTGATTAAATTATAGATTGGTTGATTTATCCTAGATTTTAATTATTCACATCACCACGGTGTCTTGACTAGTGGGTGAAAAAGAGTTAGTTCTCTTGGGCAGCTGTGTGTGTGTGGGATGAGTTGGACAAGGGGCAGAAGGAGAGCTTCAAAAGAAAGCTCTCGTTTAGATGGAATTTGCATTGTGTTTGGCATTATTTGGTAATTGTCTTTGGGACATTATGTCTAATTGCCAATTTGGAAATGTAATTGGCACTCTAGGGCCAGAATGGATATACTTAACATCCTCAAGCCGAGCCTGGGAGTCATCTTCCTGTACGATCTCATTACCTGTGTGACTGATGCTTCTGTACTCGGCCAATGCTGAAATTATTTAAAACATCATATTTACTTTCTTTCCCTTTTGCTTTTGTTTTTGAAGCATTGAGTATAGAACCTAGGGCCTCAAGCATGCTAGGTGAGTACTCTACGACTTGAGCTATGTGCTTAATTGTTTTTCCATTTTAATTTGTGAGCACATGCGTGCGTGCATATGTGTGTGTGTGATATCTTTTCCGAGACAGAGTCTCACTATATAGCCCAGGTTGGCCATGAATTCATGGTCTTCCTGCCTCTGCTTCCTGAGTGCTGGCATCACAGGTGTTGCCACCAACCCTGGCACCCCCATATTTTGTCCACGCTGTTTCACCTGATTTTCTTGAAATCCCAGATCCAGTGGACTTTCAACCTTAAATGACTACCAGCCTCCCTTTCTTCTCTGCTTTCCATCTGGTTGCCTTTCCCCCTCGCTTCCCTCTTCCACAGTGCTTTCTCATCCTGGGGAACGTCTGTGGAACTTGGTGTCATGTAATTTTGGTTCTTAAAGACACACACTAGAGCACAATGCTACCATTTAGGCAGAGGAAGATAGCTAGAGGAAGTGCTGCATGATCATGATCTATGGTCAGAGTTTAATCTGAAGGGCCAAAGATTTTTTTAAATGAAAAATTGAATTGTAAAGCTGGGTGTGGTGGTGTAGGCCTGTAATCTCAGCACTTGTGAGGCTGAGACAGAAGTTTCATTAGTTCCAGGTGGCTCCACAGTGAGACCTTGTGGTGGGGGAGAGGGAGAAAGATTGTGACTTGAACTAAAATCTCTCTCACATGTGATGATATCTGGAGCCATAATTTATATTTTAATATTACTATTTTAAATATTGATCATTATTATTTTTATTTATGTATACTCACATATGTCTATGTGGATATATGCTACCTGTGGAGCCCAGAAGAGGGTGTCTGATACTCTGGAGCTGAAGTTAACAGGCCGTTGGGAGCTGCCTCATGTGGGTGCTGCGAATAAAATTCAGTTCCTCTGAAAGAGCAGAGAGCAGCCTTAACCACTGAGCAACCTCTCAGCCTACATGATGTTGTTCACATAAGAGATTTAGAACAGCCGGGCAGTGGTGGCGCATGCCTTTAATCCCAGCACTTGGGAGGCAGACGCAGGTGGATTTCTGAGTTCGAGGCCAGCTTGGTCTACAGAGTGAGTTCCAGGACAGCCAGGGCTACACAGAGAAACTCTGTCTCGGAAAAAAAAAAAAAAAAAAAAAAGAGAGATTTAGGACAAGATTTTCTGGGATATTCTTCTCAGAATTGTCCCTAATTGTAGAAAGCCAATCAGGTGTGATGGCTCTGCCTTTGACACTCATGGATTACAAGTGGAGAGTCTGAATAGTCGTCAGTTTCCCTGCCATATCTTGTTCTTGTTCTCCGGTCTTCCTGAGAGACCAGGAAATGCTCTCTCCTTGTTTGGGAGTGAACTTGGGTGTGGGAGGACTGGAGTGGATGGTGGCTTGTAAACTAGGTGGTTGGGGACAACAGACAGACACTTGACTAAGCATGTTCAGGGACAAGTACGACTACCGCTCATGGTAGGTGGAGGTTTGGAGCTTCCCCCCAAGTGCTGGTGCTCTTCTGCTCCCCCAGCAAAGGGTACTAGGGCCCATGATCTCCTAAGGCCACCACTGCCCACCTTAGAAGGACCTGGCAAGAGCTTTCCCATTTCTTGTTGCTTGTGACTCATGGCTGGGACACGCAGAACAAGTCCAGAGTAGTAGCTTTCAGAGCCTGAGTGCAGGCCTGGATGGCAGACTTAGGTGCTATATGGATATCGCCTACTCTGTGGGGATGGCAAATAACCTTACCTGTGATGCTTCTGTGCAGTCAGCTTGTCCTCTCTGGTCACTTTTTGGGTCCCCCTTCTCCTGAGACAGTGAGGGTCCCTGTCTTCTAGTCCTTGACAGTTGGAAGCGCCTGGTCTCCAGTCTCCCTGATGGTTGTGACTGGAAATCAGTTTAGTCTTGCTGCAAGCTGTGGAGAGTGTGTGTAGAAATGAGATTATGGAAGGGGAAAAGGTCTAAGGAAAGAAAAAGGGTGTAACAAGAGAGGGATATGTAGGTATATAGGCCATAAAAGCAGAAGGTGAGACTATTTAGAGGGAGGAGGGGACCAGCAGGGGTGAAGAACAGGGGGTGATACCGAGGGAGGACAAAGAAAACGTAAAGCACAGTGGGATATAGGTATGAAAATAAAGTCACGTGGAACCCACTTCTTGGCGTGCTGACCAAAAACTTATTTTAAAGAAGAGCTAGAAAAAGAGAAAACAGACAGACAGACACCCCCAGAAGCACACAGGAGATGGTAGGATGTGCAGAAGGATACAGAGACAGTCGCACCAGGGGCAACGACTCTTCTCCTCTGGAGGCCCGAGGCTGGATCCATGTGTGACTGGCAGAGTTTGTCTCCAGGCCCTTCGTCTTGATCCTATTTGAATGTCAGGTTGCCTCACCTCCAAGGAGTGGAGCAGACCAGTAGGAAGCCACTGGGCACAGTGATTTGGTCTCTGCCGTAGTGCAGGTTTTCACAGATGCTTTGTTCAATTAACTGGACCCTGTGATGATCACTATGGACCAGCAGCAGCTCCCCTTTGCCTTCTCCCTGTGCACTTCCTTCTCAGTGTCTACAGGAGCTGGGCTGGTGGCCTGTGAATTACAGGCGCCAGAGCCGAGCCTGTGATGGGTTCTTAAGGAGGGCGGGAATGATGTCGTCAACCAAACACACAGGAAAACGCAGCGGTTCTCGCAGCGCTTGATCAAAACAAAACAAAACAAAACAAAACAAAAAAGAAATCCACTTCTTATATTCATTTGTAACCTATTTTCTTCATAAGATTTATTTTTTGACTTCAGTGTTTTACATTTTTGTCCTTAATCCTGAGTACTGTATGTTCATTGTACTGTAGAAATGGAGATGTAGGCCAGACAGAAGCATTTTTTTTTTATTTTAAAAAAGAAGATACTTCACCCCTGCTGGGATGAGTACTATTAAAAAAAAAAAAATCTAAAAAGTTCACAAGTGTTGGAGAGGTAGTAGAGAAATTGGAACCCCTGGAAGCTAGAAGGGAGGCTTTTCACAAAATTAAAAATGAACTCCCATGGCTCAGTGTTTCCATTTTTGGTCTATGTCCCACAACTTAAGAGCAAGGATCTGAATAGTCTCTGTGTGCTCGCACTGAGAGCTGTGGTATCCCTAATAGCCCAGAGTGGCCACCACCCAGAATCTACTAGAAGGAGAAGGGAGAAGCCACATGTAGCACGGGCACACAAGGGCGGTAAGACGGAAGGACCTTGAGCACAGACCTCTGGCGTACTCAGCTGGGTGATATAACCTAGACACGAAAGATGGCACTCTGCCCCAACAAGGCACCTAGGGTGGCCAAACTCACAGAAACCGGTGTTTCCTCTGGGTAGGGCAATCACTCATATCATGGGCTCAGAGTTTCAGTTTTGCAGAAGAGACTTACACACCAACGTGAATATGTTTGTCACTACCGAGCTGCACTATGATAAACAATTAAGAAGGTAGACGTTACGTTTTTATTTTGTTTTATTATTTTGTGTGTAGGTGTTTTGTCAGCATGTATGTTCCTGGGCCATGAGCATGCAGTGCCTCTGGAGGCCAGAAGACATTGGATCTCACTGGGACTGGAGTTACAGATGGTTATAAGCAGCTACGTGGGTGGTGGGAATTGAACCCGGATCTTCTGGAAGAGCAGCCAGTGCTATTAACCGCTAAAGCATCTTTCCAGCTCGAAGAAGGCCAAAGAACATTTTATTTATTTCTGATATTTTTTTAGTAATTATTTTTGTAATTCTAACATTGGTAGGGCTATGGCAAGAGGATCTTGACTTTGAGGCTAACCTAAAGGTGGAGAGACAATGTCAAAATAGGGCCTGGGGGTGGAACTCAGTGGTAGAGTGTGCACCCGTGTGTGCATGCACGCGCGCGCGCGTGTGCGCGCACACACACACACACACACACACACAAACGCACACTTACTTTTTTCAATAGGGGGAAAAACGTCTCTCCAAATCAAAACACACCTCTGGAGTTAACCGGTATTGTCTGTGGGTCCGTTTACTTCCCTGCCCCCTTTTTACTGTGACCCCCACCCCCCTCACCATTGACCACGGGTTTTCACTTTCTTCCAGTGGGCACTCAGGTCCTTGAGAAGTATCTGACCTTGCTGGGTCGGATCCACACAGCCAGCTGCAGAATGAGTAGTGACCCTCTTTCTGCCCAGAGTTTGTTTTGCTGGCATTTGCTCTTTGTATATTTCTGTAGTGCTGGGCGTTCAGCTCAGGGTCTTGTGTCAGTCACTGTACCAGTGAGCAGTGATTCCAGCCCACCTCTGCTCTCAGAGGAGAGTTAAGGGCTGAGCCATCTTAGAATTTTGACGTTGACACATGACATAAGGCAGCTATTGTGTCTCTGACAAGGTGTTGTCTGGGTCTTGGTCTTCTTAGATATAAATTGTTCTTGATTTAATGATTTTTTTAAAAGTACAAAGTCACTTAGGTCAATTTCAAAGATATCATTTTTACCTTTTATGAATTCCATTACTTGAGGCAGTAGACCCAGGGAGTGGATTTTGCTCTACTAAAAAAAAAAAAAAAAATGACAAAAGTGGACTTTGATTGACGTGGTCCCAAAACTTTAATGCTGACTTTGATGAGGAGACATAGTTGAGAATTTCAATGTGAAGCCGTATTAAAAAGATGCTCGGTGCCTGAGAGCAGGAGCTGCTACTGAAGAGAACTGACTTTGGGTCCCAGCTCTCAGGTCATGCAATTACCTGTCACTCCGGCTCCAGGGGATCCGAGGCTCTGGCTTCTGTGGGTTCACGTACTTAAGAGCATGCACAGTGTTCCCCCTACCCCCAGACACCCACACACAATTAAAAAGTAAATTATAAATCTTAAAAGTTTAAATCAGAGGACATTGGAAATACTATTTATGCCTGCATTTAGAAAAAAAAAATCAGAGCTGGGGGGTGGGGGGGGCAGTGGAGGTGTGTGGCAGGGGCCTGGGAGGGATGGAGGCTGCGGTTGAGATGCATTGTATGAGAGAAAAAGAAATAAAAAGAAAACATTCAGAGTTAGGTTTGTGCGACTCTGTTATTACTTCTGATGACATAGCTGCATGACTACTGAAGTTTTATTTTGACTCTTGGTGTGGGGAAAAGTCAAAGTCATCTTAGATTGTAGTCTATAAATAGGCCAGGATTACAGGCTAGCAGTGTTTGATTGAAAGGAGGGCCACGAGAATCAACTCACTTTGAAGTTTTCCCTCAACTCATCCTAAAAGGGAGCCCTGAGCCAGACCGGTCATCTCTGTACTGTTCTGGGGAGCCTTCCAGCTGCCAAAAGCTGGGGAAGGTTACCAAGCCTCTGTGGCAGGAGTAAGCATTGGGAGGGGTGCTCCCCAAACGCCCAAGTGCTCTCTGAAACGAAGTGCCCCCCCAACCATAAACAGCCAGCATGTTGGGACTTACTGGAATTGCTCCTTTAGATTACATAATATCCATTTGATGTTACCAGGGCCACGTATTAAATCTTAACTTGTCACAGATAAATGATGCTAACAGTTTGCAGATTCACAGAGTACGAGGCTGCTCTGGAGCTTGTTCAGGACTCCAGTCATCATCCCACAGCCCAGACCAAACAAACAGAAACAGAAAGAAACAAAGGGAAACAGAACCCCTCACACCTGCACAAGACCCTTCTACATAGTTTAGCCCTTCTGGGTTACGTGTGTGATATATGTGTATTGTGTGTGTATCTATGTGGTGTGCGTGTGTGTGCGTGTGTGTGCGTGTGTGTACAGGTGATCTTGACTATGTATTTCTTACAGAATGAACTAAGCATTTAGACAGCAGAGATGGCAACTGCAGAACGGAGTGCTCAGTTCATGGGCAGGAAGCAGATATGACAGAGATTTTCTGTTTTCGTTTTCCCAGTGACATGACGATGTGAGCACCTCTTTTTTTTTTTTTTTCTTTAACTGAGTCCCTTTTTAAGTCGGCAGCTGAAATGCTAACATGCTAATCTCTCCTGAGTTGCATGGAAACTAATAAAACCACGATGGTTTCTATTTGTGCTCTGTGAACACAGACGATAATGAAACCAAAGCAGGCATCTCTAGGGGTGATGCTATTTAAATGCCAGGCAGGGCTCGAAAATGATTTTAATGGTGGAAACAGAAACCAGCTAGTAAGATGTTGCCGCTCATTCTCCCCAGTGTCTGTTTACCTGTATCTTCTCAGACAGAACACACACACGCATACACATGCACACACACATGCTTGCACACACCCACACATACACACATGTGCACACACATGTTCGTACTCACACATGCACACACACACATGCCTATGCCCACCCATGATCAACATATAAAGAATTTATTTGCAGTGTTGTAGATGAGACTTACTTTGCTATGGAAGTACTTTACCATGGCACTGTGTCCCTAGACTGAACCAATTTGTTTATAGCAAGGCCCTCCATTGGCTCATATACTATGTCATTTGCTTTTGAACCCAGTGGCTAATTCTAGAACATTCTTTTGTACCCTTTCCTCTTCATCCTCAGGTATTCATCAGTCTCCAGATTTATCACTGCTTTTGTTCTGGGAAGTCCTTCTGTGTGAACTGGAAATACTGACCTCTTATGGGAAAACAATAACAAATTTCTTCTGAGTATCAATGAGGCATAAATGACATTGGAGGTTTCATATGGCAATTAGGTTATTTGATCCTCAAAATAATCCTTTAATATAGACATTTAAAATTATTTTATAAAGTTTTAAAGGTTAGAGAATAAACATGAGGAATAAAATCAAATTTCTTCCACCCCTATAGGAAACTTTGTGTGCTTACTGGTGTCAGTGGGTACTAAGCACTTTATATGTAAATATGTGGTATTGAACCATCCATTGTGGTAGGTAGTACTATCACTCTTACTTTATGGATTAGGGAATTGAAGTCTAGGCCACACATTAGTGTGGGGTAGATCTGGGTATGAATCTACAGAGTATTATTGTCCTTTGTACCCCATATCCCAGGACCTGTTGTACGATGGATCTCTTATGAGTCTAGAGGAACTAATGATATGAGACTAATAAGTGAATTGAGAGACTGGGAGTTGTTGCTTAGTTGGTAGGGTGTTTGCCTAGAATGCATAAAGCCCTGGGCTCAGTTCCCCAGTTGTAGAGGCCTTGGTGGAGGCAGGGGGCATTAGAAGTTCAAGATCATCCTTGGCTACAAATCAAGTTCAAGGCCAACTTAAGATACATAAGACCCTATATCAATGTTTAAACATCCCCCCCCACACACATGCATGCACACACCACCACCACCACCACCACCACCACCACCACCACCACCACCACCACCACCACCACCACCAAACAACAACAAGGAGTATCTTGAGACTCAAGTACCATTTCCCCATGAGGTGGGGGGCACTTGGGAAGTACAGAGAATTCCATAATACCAGGATTGAAATGGATCTGAAATGTTGGGCAAATAGTTTAAATTCATGAGCTGTTTTGTCAGAAAGTGGGGTGTTCCCCCTTTACCTACCCTGAAGAAGTAGGTGTGCTGTATACAGTTGTGCAGGCTCATCTCCAGAGCTGGTGTGAGATTTATATCATATAACACACAGTTAACTGTGTTTTACAATCTATGGCCAACATGCCAAACCCTCTGTTAGGGTACATAGAAGCATAAAATAAATATTTGGGTGAGTTTTGAGCATTATCAATCGCTTACTAATGTGTCCTTCAAATGGATTAAGCGTAAGATGCATAATTCAGACATGTTTTTAAAAGGTTGAGATAGAATTTGGGGAGATGACTCAGATATTAAAGTTCTTTCCATTCAAGCATAAGGATCTGCATTTGGAACCCCAGAACACACATGAAAGTTAAGTGTGGCTGCACTTGTCTGTAATCCCGTGCCGGGGAGGCAGAGATAGGTGGATTGGCTAGCCGGAGCTATGAGTGACCCTAGCTTATGAAATAAGGCGGAAAAATGACTGAGGAAAACACTTGGTTGCTGATTTCTGTAACCCACCTACAGACAAGCACCCCACACACATGTGCATACACGTCAACCATGTGTACATCTCAGACACACAGACACACACGCACAGACACAGACACACAGACACACAGACACACAGACACACAGACACACACACACACACACACACACACACACACACACACACACACACACACACACACGAGCATGGAGAAGCAGAAAAGTTAGATGACACTTACCAGCCAAGTCTTCCTGTTAAGCAACAGAGCTGTAGATGTGGAATGGTGCTCACTGCTATCTCATCTCAGTGTGCTACCCGAGTCTCTCTCAAACTCTGTTTCTTCCTTCTATCACATGGGTTCTGGGGATTGAACTCACAGTGTCAGACTTGGCGACCGATGCTTTACCTGCTGAGCAGCCTCCCCGGCCCCTCTCCTTCAAACTCTGAGACTGTCGGTGATGGAAGAGAAGCCATGCAAGTGAAATAGATCTGAGTTCTTTGGCTTATTGAAGTGACGTCGCAGGACAGGGAGGTTCAGGAAACCCCTCAGTGGGTGTGGTCCCCCTTGCCTTGGAAGGGTCACTCCCTGTCCTCTGGACCTTCTTAGCCTGGAAATGCATCAGTATTGTTCCTTTCTATCTCTCTCTAGATAACTGGTTGTCATGACCTTATGTATTCCAAACCCTGTGGGTAGAATGTTTGGAAGTGGGAGATGGATTGGTCACTTAGCAAACCTTTATAAACAAGACTGTCCTTTCCCCAGGGATGTGGGGATCATGTGAGACCTTTCATTTCTGGTAATGTGGTCACATTGCATGGTTGCTGGGACCCCACACACATTGTAGTTAGGAGCAGTGGCCCCTGAAGCTCTGCAGTGCCCAACCTGCCTATCCCTATGCCTGTCTTAGCAAGCAGCTAGCTGGATCAGTACAATAAATTCACAAAAGAAATAAGAGATGCAGTGAACCACCCTCGATCCTTACTGTCAAAATGAGAAGGCAGAACACCAAGAACTTGAGATCCAGAGAAGGGAGAGGGGATTGAATTGGTCAGGGAGGGAGTGGCCAGATTGGCCCCTTGGAACTGTGGGGCTGGGGCCACCCTCCAAGCCTTGCCCCTCAACAGGCTGTTTTTGTGCTTTCTGATCACTGTACTCATGCCCTGGCACAGCAGGCTTCCCTGGTTTTAAGCATAAGCTTTGAGAAGGTCTCATGTACACATGTCAGCCAGGTGCGTCCCTGTGGCCCATGAGTGAGGGATAACAAGACCCCGAGGATTTAGAAGAGGCTCCTCTGCAGCCAGCTCTGCTATTTTCAGCTGCCACCCACAGCCTCTGCTGTCCCAGGTGTTTGTCGGCACAGCATCCTATGTGTGAAGCGGAAGTAGCTATCATAGGCCAGGCCTTTCTCATCCAGGCCATGGCTGCCCCTCGACCCCAGGCTGGGTAGCCAGGATGGCCCCAGAGGCTGGCAGACTGTAGCCAAGATTCTCTGGGTTGGGTGAGATGGGCAGGCAGAGGCAGAGAAAAGATGGTTGCCATTTACCGACTCTTCAGCCCTGAGGTGTTGGGCAGCTCTTCATTCAGCAGTGGCTTATCAATGTCTCTCGGGAACTGCTGACTGTGGCTACGTAGTGTCGCAGATCTGAGCTGTATCCCTGTTGCTGGGAGACCTGGAGATAGCATAGCAGAGCATGGTTCAGAAAAGTCCAGATGCAGTAGAAGGTAGAGGTGGCCTTGCATGGCCTTTCGTGGCCTAGCTCTTCCCCTCTAACCTCCCACCTTCTTACCTCTTGCAGATTAGTTCAACTGATTGGGAGTGTACCTCCCAGGGGGCCATTCTCCCTCTCTTCAGCTAGCCTTTCTTTTCCTCCTTGGCCCACATGGGCATCTGCTGCAGCGGGCATCTCTATTCCCATGTGGAGTGCTCCCTGTGGACATACTGCTAAGTTTTCTCTTTGTCTCTATGCCTGGTTGGTGGTCCTGAAGGGGATTGAGGCCTCTAGGTGTTGGTAGATAATACCATGTCTATTGGTCGTCACAGAGAGCCATGGGTAAACCTTGGCTCTCTCAGCTCCTGTTATTTATGCTTTGGCTTTGTTGCTTTTGAGTCAAGGCTAGCTGTGAAGTGCTCTGAACTAGCGGAATGGGGCAGAAGGAACTTGATGTAACTTCCTGGGCTGAGTAGGAGGATCCTTGGTGTTTCCATTTGTCTCTTGGGACACTTGCTCTCTGGAAATCGGTGGCCCTGTGCAGGGTATCTGACTGCTTTGAGACCACCATGTGTAAGTCCAAGGTTCCAGAAGAGGCTCTGGAGAGAGAGGTACTATATGAGTAGAAGGGAGACAGGAAAAAGACAGAGGATGTGCAGTGAGTATGAGGAAGTGGTGGGGAGTGAGTATGTATGTAGTAGATGTACATGAATACGCCATCTTGGAACTGGATCCTTTAAGTTGCACTTACGCAAAGCAGAGACAAACTATTCGGCTGATTGCTCCATGCGTTCTTGGCTTCAGAGTAAGACCAAGAACAAAATGAAATGATTGGTTTTAAGCCACTACATGTGTATCAGGGTGGTTTGTCTGCAGTAGCTGACTGGAATAGTAGTTGCTAGGGACTTTCCTTAAGACTCAGCTTTGGTTCTGCCACACAGTGCCCTTCACATTGCTCCATGATACTACCCTGTGTAGAACTGATGGCTGAACATAAGCGTAGGCAATATGGCTTCTGGACCACTCTGCTGCTTCTAGGCCAGTGGTCTCTCCATGGCATTCCTTGAATTGCTGCTTGTTTCCTTGTCTTACCCCGTCTGTCACAATTACCAATTCCCCATGAGCTACATTATAGTGTCTGGTCTGTGATGTGTGCTGTGGTCATGAAAACACTGAACGAACTACAAGTATTAGTCAGGCTAGGTCAGCTGCTGTAACAGACAGTACCATCAGTCCAGGGATCTAGGGATCTTCTGCTTGCATCCAAAATAGAAAGAGGTAGCCTCATTTTGAGCTTGGATCTCTTAAATTCAGAACATAAGAACCCGATGGTCTGTCTTGCAGTTAAACAAATGTGAGATTAAAACTCACTCCTACCCTCCTTGGGGGTGACTAATGTCCATTTCAACCTCCATGCATAAACTGAACTCCAAAAATACCAGCCATGGAGGTTTTGAGGAAATTAAAAAAGCATTTAGCATCTTATAAGTACTGAACAAATGGCTGTTAGTTTGGGTCAGCAGTTCTCAACCTGTGGGTTGCGACCTCTCTTGGGGGATTTGCATATCAGATATCCAGCATATCAAATATTTACATCACAATTCATAACAGCAAAATTATAGTTATGAAGTAGCAACAAAAATAATTTCGTGGCTTGAGGTCAACACAGCATAAGGGAACTGTATTAAAGGGTCGCAAGGTTAGGAAGGTTGAGCTCCATTGGTTTAGATGGTTCCTCTCCTTCAGTTGCCTTGGCCTGGATAGCCGGAACAAGGAAGAGGAGGACCCTGCAGGGAACTTGGCATCTAAAGGCCTACAGGAATGTGGGGATGTGGTATTAACAATAGAGCCAGAGCTTAGAGCAAAAGAAAAATGGAGATGCCCCTTTCCCTTTACTTCTGACCCCACACTCACTACCTTTTTAGGAAGGAGGAAGGATGGACTGTAGGGAGAGGAGAGGAAAAAGTGTGGACTACAAAACACCTCCTCACTTTAGGGCAGGGGCTCTAACTCAGTTGGTAGAATCCTAACATGCATGCAAACCTGGGCTTAATATCCAGCACCCTATAAACCAGATGTGGTGGAATATGCCTAGAACCCCAGCACTTGGAAGTGGAGGTGGAATTATCAGTTCAAGGCCAGTCTGGGTTACATGAAACTCGGTCTCAAAGACTTCACTTTAAATGGGTTTATTTTAGAAAGCCTCAGTTTACCAAATGATGACTCTACCCGATGATTCTGAAGCTCCCCTGTGACTCTACACGTGTTTTGTGTGAATTTTGATTCTTTTTCCTCCTGAGTGGTCTGTCTGGTACTGTCACCTTCCATGTTTTCAGTTAGATGGAGACAACTGCAAAAAGGGTTGGGGGAGGCTTTAGAGGGCAGAGGTGCTTCTCCCATAGGACAGAGCTTTGTTAGGTTCCAGAGTCTGGACACCAGAGTAAGAAGGACCCAGTGGCCCTTGCAAAAGGGGTTGGGGGAGGCTTTAGAGGGCAGAGGTGCTTCTCCCATAGGACAGAGCTTTGTTAGGTTCCAGAGTCTGGACACCAGAGTAAGAAGGACCCAGTGGCCCCTGCAAAAGGGGTTGGGGGAGGCTTTAGAGGGCAGAGGTGCTTCTCCCATAGGACAGAGCTTTGTTAGGTTCCAGAGTCAGGACACCAGAGTAAGAAGGACCAAGTGGTCCTTTGTGCCTCAGGAGTTGTGTTCCCATAGGGTTCTGAGGAGAAGGGGATCAGGCAGAAGGACCCTTGGGCCATTCAGGCAAGGAAGACTCAGGCAGTGCCCTACTTAGGAATCTATCTCTGACTCACAGAGCCGGGTCAGGCACCTGCTGCAAGGTTTGCATAGCACCTGGTATTTGTCCTTAAACTTTGCTTTTTTGTTGGGGATTATGTGTACTGAGACACACAAAACTTGTTTCTGTACACTGAATTCCCGGAAGACTTTCTTCCCCACCTCCAGCTCCGTTTCATGTCGGGTTGATGTTACCACTGTCTGAATTAAGCAAATATTTTGCTCATGGGTCTCTTGTCCCACATTTGGGCCAGGTTGGGGAGAGGATCCCAAGAGTGTTACTCACAGTGCCTTCAGAGGAGCCTGTGGTGGAGTTGAGGCTGTGTGAGAAATGGACAGGGTCTTCTTCATCTGTGTAGTGAGATGAAAAGGACACACAGGTACCTGGGATTAGTTCTCGCTTCCTCTGCCAGGGAGCTGGCTGGTCCTTGCCAGCCCTCCTTGAACTCCCTCTTTCTGTAGCTATAGGGAGAAGACCACAGAGTTCTATGCAGCATGGGAGATATGCTCAGAAGACAGTGACCCCCATCAGTAAGTATGCAGGCACAAGGTGGCACTTAGTTGAAGTTGACTTGAGGCCACCTCATGCTAAGCACTGTGTAGGCAAGTATAAGGCAGGTTCCTGAGACTCCAGAGCACTTCCTGTGCTTAGGTCTCTGGCTAGATTCTAAGCTCCTCATGGGACCCGGTGCGGGCTCCACACTCTGGGACGCAGAGCCAGGCAGGATGTGTGTCTTTATTTGTCTTGGTGTTCTCAGCACTGAGCACGTGACATGACACAAATGGGTACTTGGGAGATGTTGAGTGAGTCAGAGAACAGATGCATATTCAGCAATCTCTCACAAATATTCCATGTTAGTTACATTTATCTTTTGGGCAGTGATTCCCCTTGTTGTCCGAGGCTTCTTGAGCTTTGAGGGCATTGAATTCCTTCTGGAAGCCTTTTTAAACCACCTTCACCAGACTGCAGGCTTTAAGAAGGCAAGACTCCCTCCTGGACTTAGGCATTAGTGGGATGTGTGTGTGTGTGTGTGTGTGTGTGTGTGTATGTGTGTGTGTGTGTGTGTGTGTGTGTGTGTGTGCATGTGCGTGTGCATGTGTGTGTGTGTGTCCTGAGGGTGGAATTCCAAAGCTACCTTACCCCCATTTGCTGGTAGCTTGGTAGAATATTCTGGAAGTGTCTCGAGCTTGACTTGCCCAGAAGAAAGACCTTTTTATGTGCTTTGCAAAGTAAGTGTAGGATAGCAGTTCCCGCCAGCAGACGGCCTTCAGCTGTATTTGATGAAACCACAAAATTGTTTTCTTCTCCACCCTATTCCCACCATGAAGGGACTTCTGTCCAGCTAGCTACCCACCATTGCTGAAAGAGGCCAAGTTCCTCCTTGCACTGTACTGAGCTGAATTGCAGCCACTTGGATGGAGGGGTGATGTTAGCTTGAACAAAAACATCCAGTTGGAGATGAAGCCATGCTGGACTTTGTCACACATTGGGAATAAGAGTGCAGAGGTGAACTGTGAAATCCCCTGATAATTAGCCCCTCTGTGCATGCCTATGTGCCAGTCTGCAGCTAAGCCTCCTCCTAAGGGGTGCCCCCTTGCCAGCCCAAATCAGCCCGAAAGCTTTAGTGGTCTTCCTGCTTCACTGGCTGCCCTGTTGAGTCTGATGTTTAGACCAGAGGATTGCTTTGAGGCCAAACTTAAGAGTTCTTTAATGGAGCCCCGGGTGCATTGGAGAGAGGTGGAGAGAGTCACAGAGAACCTGAAGGTAGATAGAGCTAGCCCACTCGTAAGAAGCTAGAGTTGATAGCGCTCCAAAGTTGGAGCTTCTGATGGGTTTAGGAGCACCCTTGAAGGGTAAGTGTTCAGTAACTGAGGTCCATTGAAATATTCAGTCTTAGTGTATAAACAAGAGCTCCAGACCATTTGTATTTTGTTTGCACAATAAACAGTTATTGAATTCTGATTGTATGCTTGTGTGCAGAGTTGGGGTAGAAGGTGAGGAATTTCCAGAAATGAATCAGCACCAACAGCTTTGTCTTCCAAGGAGTAAATGGCCTAGAAGGGCTCCTTGCTGTTGGGAGGAGTACCAGGAGCTACGCTCAAGGCCTTTCTTGGCTGTAAGAAATGATACTCCTATATGAAACAGGAAGCATGGCAAAGATGCTTTGGGTCTTTTGACATTCATTGTTTCAATGGAAGACTCCCGTTCATACAGGGTACCTAACTCCAGACCTCAGATACACAGGCTGGGGAAGGTCACCTAGATGAGTATACAGGCAGCGCTGGTATTTGGAGGTGAGGAGTCTGAGTTACATTCTGTATTCAGGCAGAAGGACTGGGTGGCCATGTGAGGACTGTGAGGGGGTCAGGAGCCAATGGAGTCATGAAGGTTTCACAAAGCTGCTTTCCACAAGGGAAAGGAAGATGAATATTCATGGGTCTTTGACTTGTCTTTAGCTTTCCCTAGCTGAAGACTAACTGTTTAATGCATTCAGTTCCTGCACCGCAGGGAGGGAGGGAAGAAGAAAATTGGGAAGATGGTAGATTTCTGCAGCTGAGTGGTGGCGCCCGTGACTTTGAAGCACTGTGTTTCAGTCTCTGGTCATGTTCAGGAACTATACAATTACCTTTGGGATTTGTGGGAGCTTGGCTTGGTGGCTGGCCTTTGTCTGGTATCTGCTATTTATTGCTGGGAGGGTGTTTTAGCATGGTTTATCTTGGGTGTGAGCAGTGGAGCCAGAAGATACCAGGAAGGTAGTGGGATTCGCGTCTCCTGAACCCTTTACCTTTTGCGGCCATAGATCTTAAACCAGGTCAGTAGGACAACACTCGCTTTACTGTCTTGTGGTCTTTGAACTTCTCTGGTGTCTTCAAGGACCTACTTTCCTTCTGTTCCTCCAACTTGCTTTCCTTGTAATCTTCCTCATTTGGAGGCTGGCTCGCTGCTGTAGCTTCACTAGGCACATGTTCAATTCAAGCTTGACTGGAAAGGAGGTACTTTTGTCCCTGCATTCTCTGTTCGGGATCTGAGGACTGTTTTAATTGGGCTGTCTGAGACCAGGGCTCGAGGACTGTCCTATCTCTTCAGAACTTTAAGGACCTCAGATGGGAAGCAGGATGTATACGTAAAGTACAAGGTGGGAGTCGTTGAATCCCGTATACTCGGAGGAGGTTTGTGAACCCCGTAGTGAAGGGGAGTTGGGGATGGGGGCAACTGGCTCCTTTATTTTTACTTTCCCCAGTTGGGTCCTCCTAAGCATTACGGTTGACCTGTATCCTCTTTGGATGTGTGTGTGTGTGTGTGTGTGTGTGTGTGTGTGTGTGTGTGAGAGAGAGAGAGAGAGAGAGAGAGAGAGAGAACATGTGAGAGAAAGAAAGAGAGACAGACAGAGAGAGAAAGAGAGAGACAGAGAGACAGAGAGAGGGGAGGGGACAGAGGGCGGGGGACAGGAGAGAAGTGGAGTGTGCCCATCTAAAAGGATGTGGTGGCTCTATGGGCTTTATCTCTGTCTGTGGTTAGTTTTGAAACCTACGCTCTGACTTCCTCATACGATTGACTCAGGCTGGAGTGCTGAGAATTTGTTTTTTTTTTTTCTTTTGAGACAGGGTTTTTCTGTGTAGCCCTGGCTGTCCTGGAACTTGCTCTGTAGACCGGGCTGACCTCAAACTCAGAAATCAGGCATGAGCTGCCACTGCCCTGAAAAAAATTTCCTTTCTAAAGGACAATTTGTTCATATTTATGTTCTTTCTCTTAGATATTGGTTGTGTTGGTTAAGTTTTAGGGACTGTAGCCGAATATAAATGAAAATATAGCGTCTTGTTTAATTTCTACTTTGAAAGTTTGGTTTTAAAAGTTTTAAGTTGACAGAGCTGGGTCTGAGATGGTTCAGTGGATAAAGCACTTGCAGCACAAACGAGAAGGCCAGAGCTTGAATTCCCAGCATCCATGTGAAAGCTCGTGGGGGCCGTGGCCCACCCATTATTCCAGGAGTTGGGAGGCGGAGTTAGTGGGTCCTTGAGGCAAGCAGGCTAACTAGATTACCTATGAGAGATCCTGTTTCAGTTGCTAAGGAGACAAATGGTCCAGGGCAATGCCTAACATCAACCTCTGGCTGTTGTCACCCACACCTAAGCAAGCCTGTATCTATGCACACCAGACACACTACACATGCAAGACAAAAGAAGGTGACAGATAAGAACTGTAAATGTTTGTCACGTGTAGCATGATTGTTGTGTGCCAAAAATATCTATTTACCCCAGATAGGACACTGAGAATGAGCCAAATGAATGACCCTAGTCGAGGCTAGCTCAGTGAACCAGTGAGTGTGCTGGGCTACTTATAGGACCACAGGTGAGGAGCTACTTTCAGGAGCACACTTGCTTCAGAGGCAGCTGCATCACTGAAAAGCCTATCCCAGCATGGGGTGTCACTAAGGAAAGCTGCATCCCTGGATCTCCATGCAGAAGTTGCAAGGTGGCCAGGCTTGTGGAAGAGAGGCAGAGAGGGAAACAGATGACTGTGAGCTATTGAGAGGTAGAGCAGCATCTGTTGGTCATCAGTTGACCTTCACTGGCTAGAGCCATACAGGTAGTGTGAAACATTTCCCAGGTGACTGGGCACCAGTTTCCTTTCCCTGCTGTGACCAATGGCCACAGGCTTCAGTACCTCAACACAGTGTGATCTCAGAGTGTGGTGTTGTGGAATTGCAAGTTCAAGGCTAACCTGGGTGATTAATGAGACCCATTTCAAAATAAAAATAAAGAGCGGAGAGAATAGCCCAGTCAAGTGCTTTACATAGCTTGTCTAAGATCCTGGGTTCCATTCAGTACTAGATAAAAGAGGAGAAGATTACCCAGTTCCTACAGCTCAAGACATCAGAGTTTTAAATCAGTTTCACTGGTCCAAGGTCAAGGCATCTGAGCAGAGGATCTCCTTCTTGCCTGTGTCTTCTTGTCTCCAGGCCTCTTTCTCTTACCTTTGAAGTCCAAGGCTCAGGTCTCCACATCCGCCCTAGCTTCTCCCACTTCCTGGTCTAGGCAGGATCTGTGACCACAGGTAGGGTCCCCTGTACAACCAGACTGATCTCCTCAAATGAAGATCACTGAAACACCTCAAGCAGCACCTTGTGCCATGAAAGGCAACAGTCATAGCCTCCTGGAGTGTGTTAATGGGCCTTTTTGTTGCTGCAACAAAATATTGGACACACACAACTTAAAAGAGAAAAGATTTATATTGACTCATGGTTTTAAGGGTGTCGGGCCATCATGGTGGAAGCTCATGGCCAGGAAAGGGAAGAGGGATGAAAATGAATGTGAAGGGATCTGGGTACTCAGCTCCCTCCTTCCTCACCCTTCTATTCCCTGGGGACGCCCAGCTTGTTGGATGGTGCTCGCTACATCTGGGTTGGATATTCTCTGCTTACTTAACTCTCTGAAAACATCCTCACGAACACACCCACAGGTGCACTCACTAAGCGTCTATGTATCACCCAGCACAATCAAGTTGATAATCAGGATTAACCTAGATTAGGAAGTGGGCCTTAGTGGAACCAAGGTCTGGTACTCACTACTGTGTATAAATGAATGTCCTTGTGAAGGGGCGGAGTGGGTAAAGGAATCAGGAAGCCCCTGTGAGCTGGGGAGCAGGGCTTTAGAAACAGGTTGGAAGAGCAATCCTTCAGCTGGCAGTGGCCAGTTCCATGGTGCAGCCCACCACGCTCCAGAGTCGCTTCTCTTCACCCTCTCACACCCAGTGAGCCTAGCTGGCTTCTTCAGGGTCTCCCTAGCTTTTCACCCACACCCCTTTCCAACATGGCTCTCGTTCCTCACCCCATGATTTTCCTTTCTGTCACTTTGCCATTTCTAGCAGATAAACCCTGCTAAGTAATTTGACAAAGGTCACCTAACAATGACATCACCACTCAGCTGGTTAGGTGAGTCTGACCTATGACCTGAGGCAGAGTGCTTCCTGGGAGTGAATGGAAGCCACCAAACCATGGCTCTGAGGGTCTGGGAATATCACTTTTCTCAGAGGCTTTTGCCACTGATCTGGTGTCCCAGAGGACACTTGGCAAGAGTTTGTAGGCTAGTTAACATAAACCCCAGATAGGTCTTCCTGCTTCCAACAAGGAGGGCTCTGTGTTATCCAAGGAGACCCAGAGGTGGGGAGATACTGTGCTTTCTGTCATTATGACAAATACATGAGATAATCAGCGTACAAAGGAAAGGTTTATCTTGGCTCATGATCATTGAGGTTTCTGTTTGTGGTCAATTGGCTCCATTGTTTTGAGCCTGTGTTGGGTACACTGTGACAGGAACTTTTGGTTAGCAAAACTCATCTCGTCAAATCCAGGAAGTAAACAAGACTAAGGAGGTTTGTGGGTCCTCTGATTTCCTTCAAAGATACCCTCTAATAATTAAAGATCTACAGGATCCCACCTTTTAAAGATCCTATTCATTTCTGATAGTATCACCCTGAGATTTAAGCTTCTATCATGTGGACTGTTGGAGGACACTCAAGATCCAAACTACCATACCATCCTTGAAGGCAGGTCACTGTGGATGCAAACTTGTCTTTCTAGGGTGTATTGGGTACCTTCTAAGAGTAGGTGGGGTTGCTGCTGTAGGCCTGGGTCTTTTTCTAGAGGAGATACTTGTACATAACTGCTTTATCTCTGCCTCGTAAGGAAGTGGGATGGAATTCTGGTGGACCTGGGTGACCCCATACTTGAAGTCAGACTAGCCTTTCAACACCTGTGAAGAGAGAGCTAGGGAGAGAGGGTCAGGGCATTAGTGATCTGTGCTCAGAGTGGAAATATCCTATAGATCATTGCTGTGATCACTGTAGAGGAACTGGAAGATGGAAGTACAGCAGGGTGGCAGTTTATCTGTCCCTGATTGGGGAAGAGGAACATGGCTTCAACCCCAGCTCAGTGTTTTATAGGTGACTGATACTGTGCAGCTTGCGTGTCTTGTTTTGTGTATGTGTGAGTTTATGTGCATGAGTACTTGTCAACTTGGGGTGTTATCCCTCAGGTGCCATCCAACTTGTTTTTGAAGACAGGGTCTCTCATTGACTTAGGGATTGTCAATTAACCCAGGCTGGCTGGCTGTGAAGCCTGGGGATCTGCCTGTTTGCATCTTCCCAGCACTAAGATGACAGACACACTCTACTGTGTTCTGGGGGTTGAACATAGGTCCTCTTGCTTGAGAGGTAAGCACTTTACCAGGCAAGCTGCCCTCCAGTCCCTGCAGATCTGTGAATCCTAGTTCCCTATAGATAGCTGCTTGATCATAGCAACATTTGGTCCATGCAGCGGCTGCCATCTGAGAAGGGCGCAAGCAATTTGGAAACTCTCTCTGAAGGTGAGCTACTTCCCTTCCCATCAACATCTGTGGGCCGGCCCCAGCACTTGTGGAGCCTAGTCTGGAGCAGAGAGAAGTTCTGCAGAACGTGGAGGAGAAGCTGGTGCTCAGTTCCATGCTTCAACTAGGGCTGGAGTGAGGGAGGCTGCTCTGGGCTGGCATCCCATTGAGACACTGCTGGGACTGTCTCAGCCTCAGAAGGAGGTTTCCCAGGAGACCTGGATGTCCTGTGTTTGGAAGATACTAGGCTGGTCTCATCGAGTCCCATCGAGTCCCCTGATGTCCCATCTTTTAACTTCCTCCCCAAGAACCTGGAAGAAGAGCACAGCTGGGCTTCAGCAGCCTGGCCTGGATCCCAGCTGCTTCCTAGTTGTGTGGCTTCTCAGGAACTTAGTTTCCTCATCTGTGAATGGGAATCAGGTTCAACCTGCTGGGACACTTACAGGGATTAAGTGGGAACAATGAAGGGGACATTTCATAGCCCTTCCTATCAGAAGGCATGGTGCCAACTCTCTCCTGTATTCCTCTTGGCCCTCCTGAGAGCTGTCTCCTGTGCCTGGTCAGTACTCAGTAAGAAAACCCTTCTTGCCAGGTGGCATCGGAGGGCCTCTCAGTCCTGTGTTCAACTGGGTTGCAACTGGGCAGGGTCTCTCAGTTGGGGAACAGACCTGTCTCCAGATTTCACAGGGTGGTGGACAGTGCAGCAGCCAGCTGAGGTATCTGCTGATAGAGCAGCAGTTTATGGCCATTCTGGAGCTCTTGGCCTCAGGGCTGTTTTATGGGGCTCTGTGTTCTTGGAGCCACACCCAAGATTTCCCAGCCCCTTTATATGCTGCAGAGCCATACGGTGGGCATCTGAACCACCTGCCAAATGGGAGGTGGTGGTGAGGTGATGAGGCGGGATCTGGTGCCAGGTGAGTGTCAGGAGGCTCAAAGGAAAGTGTTCCTTTCTAGTCGCCCACTTCCAGTCTGCTAGTCTTGAGGAAGAGAACAACTTGTCTGAGCTCTGACGTAAGTTACTATCAGGGCGGGAGGGAGAGACTTTGTCAGTTTTTAACGTGCCTCTGGACTATTTTTGTTTGAAGTGAATGCTTCCAGAGTCCAACCTCTACTTTCATTTACACTGCCCAACAAGGAAAGCCTCCTGTGCTACTATAGAGTTTTGCAAGTGATGACCTCATGCAGGCCAGTCCCAACCTAGAGCTGAAAAAATACTGGTTTGAATTCTGTCCTCACTGTCTAATGGCTTTTATGTGGGGAACACATGTATGTTCGTGTGGGGGTGAGGGGGTGTGTGTGTTATTCCTTAGTAACCTTTGTTTTTGAGACAGGATTTCTCACTGACCTGGAGTTCACTGAGTAGGCAAGGCTGGCCAGACAGAGAGCCCCAGAGTGGCCTGTGTCTATTTCCTCTGCACTGGGATTTCAAGTGCACAACACAATGCTTGGCTAATTAATTAATTAATTTGGCTTTAGGAGACTGAATGTGGGCCTCTGTGCTTAGGTGTCAACAACTTTCCCAAAATATCTTCTCAACCCCTTCAACTGTTTTTATTGTTGTTACCCAGATGCCAGGGCGAGGTTATGTCCTGCCACACAAGAAGTGGCTAGGTAAACAAGAATTGCTGGATGGCCTTGGATTTTAGCTGCTTTTCTGGAGAACATATTAGCAGATCCCCAGTAATACTGTAAGCAATCATGTCTTATTGATCTTCCCATAGTGGTCTCACAAGGTAGGGAACTTCATGGGCCTCTCATTATTAGCAAAAGAACTACAGTTAAGAACCTTGTCCAAAGTCACTCATCTAGAAAGTGGCAGAGGCAGGATTTGAACTCAGGCAGCCCAACCCTCAGTTACTAAGAGCTGTGTTTGTTACCCAAGTCTGTCCTTGCCCCAGTAGACCACCACTTTACAACACAAGTCTCTTGTGTTGGGGCAAGTAAGGAGTCAGAACCTAAGGAAACGACTTCACTGTTTTGTTGTGACTTGGTCTGGATGTGCAGCCAGACTCTAAAGAGGGTGTGGGCTGTTGCTTTCACTTTCATCCAGCTCCACACACATGCTTAGATCTGTTCTACAGGGATGCTAACCTGGCTCCACATTTGGATCTTCATCCTCTGGCCACATCCACGATGTGGGCCCTTGGAGGGAAGTCCTCCAGCATCATGACTGTGTACACCAGACCCTTTCGTGGCAGCACTCTTAGATGTTGGAGGCAGAAAGCCAGAGGGAAAAGAAGGAGGCCCCTAGCAAGTCTAGCTTTGTAGGAGCTCCCGAGAACTCTTAACATTGCAAATGCCATTCCTTTTTGCTTTATTTTTAGCAATATGAGGGGCCCGGAGGGCAACAGGGGATGTGGGAATCCTATTTTTTGCTCCGTCTTGCTAATGGAACCTCTAGCAGGTTTTATGCCTGATTTATTTTTCTCTGTAGCCGGCCATGCTTGCAGCCCTGAACCGACTGCACTTTCCCTTCGTCAAGGAGAAGCAGAGTCGATGATGTCAACCACTGAGCTTGCAGTCTCTCTCCCTCCTGGCTCTAGCTTCTCTGAGAAGGCAGATGGCAGCATTCCTGGTTTTCTCCCCTTAGATCTGGTAAATTCTGGTTGCCAAAGCATAGTCAGCTCCCATCTGGGATGAATGACCATTCTTTGGAGATATTCTGGGCAAAGGCAGGTTGATGAGGGGGATTGCTGGTCCCACACTGTAGGTCTTCTAGGAATGTGGAGGAAACGGAATCCAGTGCAGGGATGACAGTGATGAGATGTGGAGCAGAAAGCATCTTCTGATTGTCTATCCTCACGTCCTACTGATTACAAAAAGCAGTCACTCTATGGAGACATTAACCATATGCTATAAAGCTTAATGCAGAGTGTGTAGCCACCATTATCTAACTGTGGACCATGTTAATCGTCCACCTTCCCCATCGACAATCATGTCCCATTTCCTTTTACCTCCAAATACAGTCACCAGTCTACTTCCAGTCTACTTTTTGCTGTGTAGTCATCTCATACCAATGATGTCACATGTTATATGGTCCTCTTGGTGCTCAGAGTCATGCTACAATCGTGAGCCC
This sequence comes from Uromys caudimaculatus, assembly GCA_028551405.1. NCBI lineage: Eukaryota > Metazoa > Chordata > Mammalia > Rodentia > Muridae > Uromys > Uromys caudimaculatus. Next base: position 74,081,944 of record CM052708.1, on the reverse strand, counting down.
TTTCACTGAACATAGGTGTCAGCAGCAGACAGTAGAGCTACTAGGATCTGAAAAGCTGGTGAATTCCCCAACCTGGCTGCTGTGCCAGGGTGGGAGGAACAGGTGTGACATTGGCATTGGTGGTTACATGTGTCTCACAAGTTGGAGTAAAGTTAGAAAACCCTTCCCGACCCTCAAGAGGGTAGGAAATGTATGAAGGGTACATCGCTCTCAGCACACTGTAGTGTGGGATAGTTTTGATGCCAAGCCAGGTTAGTATTTGAGGTGGCCTGGATCTTGGAGTCAAAGGAACAGAGGCTGCATTCTTATTACCTATGTTGCTCAGCCCGCAACATGACTTGGATCTAATCATTAGCATCATCTGTGGCACCTGCTTTGGTGCTGGGTCCAAGTAATTTGCTACCTCTCTGGACTAGTTCATATCCTTGAAGACCATGACTTTGAGATCCACATGATTTCTGGTGGAGTAACGGACAAATAAACTTCGTGGGGAGAGGAGACACCATGGTGACGACCTCCAACAATAAACAGACCATTGAGATTAAGCTGTGGCCTCTCAAGTCCCCATGACTCCTCGTTTGGAACCAGAGTAGAAGCCATTTTATCCTGGGACTGATAGAAATAAGATGTCCATAGATATTTTGGTGCCCAGATTTTGAAGGGAAAAGAAATGTCCATTCCAGGTGTCTCCACCTGAGGTGATGTACCAGAGTGTGTATGTGGAGGTCAGAGGACAGCTTGTAGGGAATACGTTCTCTCCTTACACCATTAGGATCTCAGGGACCACGCACAGGTCTTCAGGCTTGGTGGCAAGTGCCTTTTTACTGGCTGTGCTGTCTTGTCAGTCCGAATCTTTGCCTTTAAATGATACAGTTAGATGTTCTTCCCTTTTTACCCAGAGGGCTCTGGAAGGCATTGAGACGGTATTTGGTGGCTGCTGTTGCTGGATGTGAGTTATTGGTCCAGTGTGGAACCCAGAATAGAACTTTCAATAGTGATCTTCCATGGCACCCCTGTCTCTTAGAGTGAGACTGCACTGGGCTCCTGGGGTCCCATTTCTGAAAGTGTTTTGGGAGGTGGAGAGGGTTGGTTGTGAAAACCTTCTTTGTCAGGCTTCATTGTGTGTGAGGGCAGAGATGAGGTCTGGGCTTGGCTTTGCAGATGAGAAAATTGCCTTTGCTCAGTGGGAGGCACCTTTGACTGTGTCAATCTGGGGAGATCCATTAAGCCCCCATTATGTAGCTGCTGCTGTATTAAGCAGCTTGATAAGAGGTTTGATTTCCTGTAGTCTGGGAGGCCAAGAGCTAGAGAGGAGTAAGTGTAATGATTGGGATCTGGGTCCTTGATGTCACCTGGGTTCTGTCACCTACTGACTCCAGAACCGTGAACAAGGCTCTTTAACTCTGTGTTTTGTAAGCCAGTGTATCCTAATGTCTACAAGGGCAGTTTTGAGAACTGAAGGAATGTCGGGTTCTTAAGGATGCTAAACCAGTCTTGCCTGCCTTCTTCCCTTCCCTCTCCCTTTTCCTCTTCCCCCTCCCCCTTCTCTTTCCTTCTTCCTCTCCCATCCCCTCTTTTATTCTTTTTGCTTGGCCTCACTGCCACCATTAAACAGCTGAGGAGACTCTACGTCATCTTCATCACCTGTAAAGATCTCTTTGGTCCCATCATCCAGGCGGGAATGTCCACCCCTCTAGAAGTAACCAGGGGTCAGAATGATCCCTTCTGCTCCTGAGAAAATGATGCCATCAATTGCTTTCCATGGTACAAGTTAAGGCTACGAGGATGGGCTGACAGTGACTTACATCTAGACTTGATGTTCCAACCACATGGTGGGAGGCCTATTTTTTTTTAAAGATTTATTTATTCATTTTATGTGTATAGGTATGCCATTGCTCTCTTCAGACCCACCAGAAGAGGGCATCAGATCCCATTACAGGTGGTTATGAGCCACCATGCGGTTGCTGGGAATTGAACTCAGGACCTCTGGAAGAGCAGTTGGTGCTCTTAACCACTAAGCCATCTCTCCAGTCCAGGCCTATGGAATTTTAGGGGCTGGTGAGAGTTTAGGATGCAAAGAAACAAGACAAAGCAGAGAGTTATATAGTGGGAAAGGAAGGGCACATGTGGGGTTGGGTGATGTTGGTGGGTTCTGGTGACTAAGGGAGGGGTGACAGTTTACACTGGGTCACAGTGCTTGCTCAGCATGACACTGAAAGCCAGCACTTGGCTTAGCTCGTGTATCCCATTGCTTTCTAGAACTGTACCAACCCAGATGAAGGGAGTCTACCTATGTGCTGATCTCCCTAACTGTTGAAAACATGAGGAACTATATTAAAGCGTTGCAGCACCAGGAAGGCTGAGAATCACTGTCATAGAGGAAGAGAAAGGTCTGGGATGTTAGTACCTCTATAAGGACACACCCTTTCCCCCCAGTGATCTACCTTCCTTCTGCTCACCACTCAATATCACAGAGGCTGGGAACTGAGCCTTTAACACAAGGACTTTCAGGGGACATAAGGATCCAAACTGTAGTACATTCCATTCTAATTAAGAATAAAACAGTGCATATTATCACCTCTTTTTCAACATTGAATTGTAGGTCTGAACCAGTGCAATAAGATAAGAGGTGAGCAGGAGAGGCATACATATTGGAAAGGAAGAGATAAGGGTGTCTTCACTGGCTGCTGATCTGGTCATGTGGCTGGAGGAAAGCCTAGACTCCAAATCTATAAATTATTAGAAGCAAATGGAGTTCAGCCAGGTAGCCAAAGGTCGAATGCCAGATGCATGGCTCCCTAAGAGACTGAGGCTTTGTGTAGAGTAGGATTTGGGCGTTATCTAATTGGGTGCTATCCAGGTTGTGCTTCCTGAGTTCTGTTGGTACGGTGGGACAGAGTGCTGTCTCACATATACACACCCACCCAACAAGACAGATTTATGTAGTGTGTGTGTGTATGTGTGTGTGCGCGCGCGCGCGCGTGTATGTGCGCTTGCCCACACATGCACTGTGGAGATCACAGGTTGACGTTAGATGTATTCATCAGTGGCTTTCCACCTTATTTTTGTGACAGGGTCTCGTAGTAAAACTGGATTTTAGCTAGTCCAGGTGGGCAATGGGTCCCAGGACCTGCCTATCCCCCTTTACCCCACAGCTGGAGAGACAGCTAATGTGCTACTGTGTTTTATTTTTATGAGTTGTGGGGCATCTGAGCTCAGGTCCTCAGGCTTGCGTAGGCAAGCATTTTACCTACTAAGCCATCTCCAGAGTCTGTTTAATGCACTTACTTGTTTATTTACTTTTTGAGATAGTGTCTCACTATATAGCCTTGGCTGGCCTGGAACTTACTATGTAGACCAGGCCAGCATTGATTTTGTTGATTTGTCTATCTCCAGCCCCTGAATACTGGAATTACAGGTGCATGACACAAGGCCTAGAAGAGATAGTTTTAGTTTTACAGAGGAAGGACCTGTGTTCTAGAGTGGTTACGGTGACCTTGTCCAAGGTCAGTTGCTAAAGAGGCACAGCTGTGGCCCTTCTGTCTGCCCTCTCTCCCAGCCCTTTTCAGATCTGACAGGTTTTAGCAGAGTCTTGTCCTACCTGTTCTTTGGGCTCCATTTCCAAGACTGGTCAAGATGGTAGGAGGATAGTCTAGGGGTATTTCTTTTAGGACTGGCATGTACTCTGTGATTTCTTTTGTGAACTCAGCAGCCAGACTCTCCTCTTAAAGTGGGCTGCATTTGATGATGGGACAGTCTGCTTTTCTCTGAAAACACTGAGCTGAGATGCTTGAGGGAAGGGGGGGGTAGCAGTTAGATGTGGTCTGGGCTCCCTGTTTCTCCCCTGCCTCTTCTTACTCTTGTTTATCCCTAGCTTTTTTATGCCTCTCCTATAGTCCGTGAAGTTGGTAAGCGGTAATATTAATAAATTGTAGACTTACTTTGTTTCTGGTGATTCTCGGCTGCCATATTACCCCTTTCCTAAGGGGACCCTCTGCCATTCATTTCCCCAGGCTTGAGATATTTCTGTAGGTTTGCCACTCAGCCAGAGAGAGCTGTTGAATGTCATCTGCTCCATGCTAGGTGCTGGGGACTCTGTAGGGAGTAAAATGGACAAAAGTCCTTTCCCTTACAAAGCTAACAGTCCAGAGGGTGAAAATAGCACCCAGCAAAGGGTCTAAAGTGCTCGTGAGTGCTTCAGAGAAAAATCAAAGGGGAAAAGACACTCTTCCATACTTTTTTACATGTATGTATGTGTGTATGTATGTATGTACCATGAGTGTGTGTGTGTGTGTGTGTGTGTGTGTGTGTGTGTGCGCGCGCAGTCACAAGTGTGTGCTGTGAGTGCCTAGAGGTCAGAGAACAGCATGAATTCTACTACTGAGGTTCTAGGATCTTCCTTAGGACTGAAGGCCAAATACCTTTACCTGCTGAACCATCTTGCTCCTTCTTGTAATTTAAGTTGGGGATCCAGGATGGGAATCACTGAGGTAGGTTCTTACGGAGACTAAAGGACAGGCAGAGGGAAAGCCACATACTCTGGGAAAGAAGTCTTGGAGTCAGTGCCAAGGTCAGGAGGCAGAACGATACCTGGTCATGACTGGTCCACTGGAGCAGAATCAAGAAGGCAGAGACAAGGAAGGATGAGGAAAAAGTAGTAGGAATAAAGTCTTAGAGGAGGAGGAGGAGGAGTTGGAGGAGGGCAGAGAGAGAGAGCTTTGGGGGAAATGGTCTGGCAAGCTTCTTTTGGCGACTTGTGTTTCTTATTTAATCATCATGGGCTCCCCATTCCTTCCAACAACCGCAGAATCTTCATGTGGCAAATGAACCAGCATGGCCTCACTCCTCTTTCAGTGGACTCTCAGTGGCTGTTTGTAGGGTGGCCTCCGTTTCCCACTGAGGCAATGCTGCGACCTGAATAGCCTGCTGGTGTATGCCTTCCCACCTGGTACCTTCTTCTGGGAGAGGCATTTCTAAGTTGAAAGGTGGGTGTTTCTACTTAATTCTAACAGATACTGCAAAATTTCTCCCCTGAAAGGTTGCTGCTGAGTTGGGGATCAGCTTCTGTTTGTGAGTTCAGCTGCCTGACTTTGCTTCCAGATTGCTAACTAGCCAGTCTGTGCTGAGGGATGTCATGAGGGATGGCTCAGAATCCTTCATCCGGGGGAAGGTGTGTGTGTGGCCTTTCGAAGCATGCTGCTGGGGATGACATGGCTTGTTCATTTTTGGAGCTTGTATTTACTGGCTGTGACGTCAGGACAGTGAGGAAGAGGGAAACACAGCTGTTGCCGTGTTGTCTGCATTACAGCTAATGTTCCATGTGCTTAAAATAAGCACAGCAGCGAGGAAGTGCATGGAGACCCATTCACACCTTGTCAGATACTGAATCATGTTCCTGGAGTGTCTTCAGGGTAAGGCTGCCTTGCAGCATCCTGGCTGAAGGACCTGTGAATGCAGAGCACTTGCTGACTCCTCCCCCACCCCTGGGTGTTTCAGAACCAGCTCTCGTAAACTCGTAAACTCGTAAACTTGGAGGTAGACTTTTCATCTGTTTGATGTCCTCATGTGGATTGCACCATCGGGCATTTAGGCTGTTTTCCATCTGTTGCAGTTCAAACAATGATTAATCTTGCACATGAGTCTTTTCACACATGCACCAGGATACATGTTGGGTCAATATCTAGGAGATGAGTAGACTGAATTGAAAGTGATTTTCTGGTTATATGCTGATAGACACTACTAAATTGACCTTCAGAGAGGTGTACCTGTTGGCTGCTGGTACATGTGAATATTATCTCCCTGTACTACATACAACTTGGAAGGCTGTCCATTATTTTACCATTTGTGAATCTGATCAATGAGATGCCTGTTGTGTGTCATTTCATTTTGTATTGGTTCTGTATGATCAAGGACAATCACCTTTTCCAGTGTCCCAAGCACTGTAGAGGCTGAGGTTGTAACCCAGTGGTTGAATGGTTGCTGAGCATGCATGAAGCCTTGGGGTCATCCTTAATATTCCCCAAATAACAACAACAAAACATTGGTACCTGTTTCTGTTTTCTACTGTGAACTGCCAAGTCTTTGTACTTTTTTTCCTCCAAAATAGAGAATGTTCTCTTTCTGACTCCTTGCAGAATGACTCGTCGATGTTAGAGGGGTATTTGATAGTGTGATCAGAAACGCTAGCCTGTCTGACAAGAAGTCAGTAGCTAGGAGTGAACGTCTGGGTGTTTGAGAAAATGAGACCTGGTAAACTGTAGGTTTGTACTGTGCTCCTGCACATTGTAGACTAATCTTCAGAGAGGCTAAAAGCAGACATAGTAGAGAACTGTTGGCCTCTGGACTCCATGTACTTGGGTTCCTCTTTTACAGGGTCTCTTTTTTTATTCCTTTACCGGCTTGAGGAAGTGTGAGGAAGCTTGGCTGTTTTCTATGAAATCCCTTTTCTTGTTTGATTGAATTCATAATCACACTATGTTTTCTGGCAACCACTCCTGTTGAGTTAATGGGCTAGGCCAGGTGACACAATGACTTTAGCGAATGACCCTTAACTTCAGGAACAAAATATGATAAGAGAGTGTATGGCACCTTCCTAACATCGATTATTCTCACTAGTGTAGATGCTCCTGGTAGGACATTCTTCAAGCACCTAGTGGAGGATGCAGGCTCCTGCTTCCGGGGATCTGCCCTGTCTAGGTCCCTAGTACACTTAGGGTCCTTGTCTGTAGGAAGGAAAAGAGAGAGGTGGTGTGTGTGTGTGTGTGTGTGTGTGTGTGTGTGTGTGTGTATGTGTGTGTACTCATAGCCCCATAGCCCCCAGGCCAGGACTTAGCTTCATAATTCGCCTGCCAGAGGAGTGCTGTGTCTTGACCCCAGGCACACAGTATGCCCTGTGTTTTAGTGCCTATGTGGCACTTAGAAATTTTTTAGTGTCTCTTCCAGTGTGATTGCACTGTGCCTTCCAGTTCCATACAGAGGTAACAACAATGCTCTCAACTCCATTTGGAACCCTGGAGACTGATGTCTGGGAGACACTTATCCTATGGGAAGCTGGGTGCTTAACTACCCACACCAGCTTAGCGGCCAAGCGTTCACACTAGCTGGCCTTGTCCAGTATGACAGTCAGTGGCCATCCACTTTAGGTCTGCCTGGCCAGGCAGGCTCTGTTTATAGTGAGTGAGGGAGAACTGGGCTGCCTATGGATAGGAAACTGTAGGCTGGCTGGAGCACATTTTCTATCTTTGTGGGAGACAAGAGTGGAAGTAGTCTCGTGTCCTTTACAAAGAGCATCCAAATGGCAGAAGGTGACAGAGTTACTACTGGTGGGAAGGCTTGGCCAACTTGTCCTATGGTGGGACAGAACAGCTAGAAACCTGGCATCTCTGCGGGAAGCTGACCACTCATCCATATGTTGGCCACCTTCTTTTCTTGTCATTTGTGTGGGGTACTAGCATTGAAATCGGGACTTTTCCTTCACACTCTTGTTTCTCTTTATTTTGTTATTTTCGAGACATCTAATGCTACAGGAGTTCAGCTGTGGTGTCTCATTGGTTCTATTTTGAGCCACAGGGAAGCAAATGTAGGGTGTTTTCACCTCTTCTCTGAGGGGACTGTGCTCCCAGGGCCCCATTGGATGGACAGTGTAAGACACTGTCCTTTGGATGCCTTCCTTTCTGATGAGGAAACACATTCCTGGGTTTCCCTGTGTGAATTAACTTGGACAAAGCCTGTAGAGATAGAGGGATGGATGGTATCATGAGTGTTAGAGGCTATTGTGATAGCAATATGGCACCAGGTATATCATGACCCATGTTCTGGGCCAAATAGTGGCATTGATAATCAAATGTCTGTCCAACTTAGCTTTCTTTTCTGTACAAGAGAAATGACATATTTCCTGCTGCTCTCACAGGGTGCTTATGCAGATCACATGAGATAATGTGTATAAAAGTGCCCTAGAAATGATATGCAATTCAAGGTATTATTATATTAATAGTAATGATTGTCATCCGTGATGACTCACTTGGTGTGGGAGCCCTTGGAGCTTGTCATGGCCACTGTCACAACTCCACATTTTACCTTTCAGCTACAATTACCATGAACAATTTCATTTGATATACTCCTTATCACATGATTCGAGAATGAGAATGGGTCTCGGGGTGAACCAATTGTAGCCTGTTGCCTCATAGATGGGGAGCTGCTACCCAGCAGACGGTGATTGGCCAAGGCCTTTAGACATGGTTTGAAGCTGTCAGCTCTCAGTAGTGGGCTGTTTTGTTTTTAGATTACATTGTCCTAGCTTTTCTAAAGGTCTAGAAATTGGAAGCTTTGGGTGGAACGTTTATCCTTTGTCATTTGGTGCAGTTGCAACCTGACTCATGAGGTTCTGGAGAAGGGTGTGGACTGTGCCCAGGAGAGAAGCTCAGATGCTGAGAATATTGAGCCATTGGATCTAAAAGAAATGGAAGAAGGAACACACGGGGTTTCTAGAAACAAGAGACCTAGGCTGGTTCCAGACAAAGAAGGAGGAAATGCTTTATTCCTGACCTTGTTAGACTCCTGTCTCCTTTACATATTATCTCTGTCTTTTCTAGAGGCTCCATACACATGGGGCACAGCTTAGCACTGTGGGGCTCCATACAAAGAGAACACTGATGGGAACCCAGCACTATACTGTTCAGAATCCAGCAAAACTGGCCCTGTCTCATTTGCTACGCCTTTGGTTAACACCTCTGTAGAGAGAATATCTTGTGTATTCTATGGATACACCTATCAATTAAAAAGCCTATGGCCTATGACTTAGGTGGGACATCCGGGAGCAGAAAGAATTCTGGGATAGAGCCAGGCACAGGAAGACTCGCCCGGGAAGATGTGAGGAGACATACGTCTGGTAACTGAGCATAGGTAACCAGCCATGTGGCAGAATGTAGATCAAAATAAATGGGTTATCTTTTTTTTTTTTAGAACTCAGCGGAAATTTAGATGTTTAGTGTTAGGACTTTTTGGGGCTTCCTCAACCCAAACCATAATCACATTGCATTAAGAGTCTAAGCTGTTATTTATGTTTATGTTTGCTCGTTTGCTTATTTATCACAAAGGTTTCAAAAGGGTTGAAAGTAAGGCTGCTGCTGCTGATGGAACGGAGACAGCCAGCATATAGATTTTCATTCAGGAAGAGCCAGAATGTCAGACTCTAGGTCAGAATTCCGGGCCTCCTTCAGGTACCAAGCATCACTTGCTCTTGTCCATGATGGTGTTTGCCCAACACTTTAATGCCTTTTGAAAAATCTTGTGTGGGGCGATAGAGACTTCATAATTAGAATCCCTGTTCCGTCTTCCATGTCGTCTGCTGCTTTTAAAGCCTTCTACCTCCAAGTATGTGTGTCTTCATTTGTACAGTGTTCCCAGAACTTCAATGTCCGTGACATCCCAAAGCAGCCTTTCTCTCTAAAGAATACTTCTGTTTATGGGCCACTTGTTCAGTCTCCTCCCAGGACCCCAGGACTGCCATGCAAGGTGGCTGTGTGCCCACTGTTTGCAGCCTCGGTGTGGGGGCTCACAATAATTTCTTATACACATGGAGCTGTTTAGTTACCTGTAGTTGGACGAGTGCTCTAATGCTCCTTGAAATACATCTTTATCATAAAGAAACCAGAAAGTTGTAAGACATGCCATAGCAAAATATTTGTAAAAAAATATATCAGGAAGGAGGAGTGTTAAAAGATGTGATTTCTTTTCTTTGTTTTTCTTTACATTTCAAATGTTTTCCCCTTTCCATGTCTCCCCTTTGGAACCCCCCATCCCATCCCAGCTCCCCCTGCTTCTATTCCCTCACCCATCCACGGATTCCAGTCTTCCCTCCCTGGCATTCCCCTATACTGGGGTATCTAACACTCTCAGGCTCAAGGGCCTCTCCTCCCATTGATGAACAACAAGGTCCTCCTCTGCCACATATGTGACCACCACCATGGGTCTCTCCATAGGCATTCTTTGGTTGGTGATCCAGTCTCTGGGAGCACTGGGGGGGAGGGGGCGGGCTGACCAGTTGACACTGTTGCTCCCTCCTCATGGGACTGCAAACTCCCCCAGCTCTTTCAGTCCCTTCTCCCACTCCTCCCTCTGGGATCCCATGCTCAGTCCAACAATTGCTGTGAATTGAATCATGGGTGTTCCGAACTTTTGAGCTAATATCTGCTTATCAGTGAGTACATACCATGTTTGTTCTTTTGTGACCAAGTTACCTCACTCAGGATAATATTTTCAAGTTTCATCCATTTGCCTGTGAATTTCATGAAGTCATTGTTTTTAATAGC